>CM051258.1:22816673-23484173 GCA_027921565.1 Artemia sinica
TCGCTAACAGCATTCCTTTGTCCCCTTTTTTACAGACATGGTCAACAAATCCTAAGAAAAGTAATACGGTTTTATTCATTTTTTGTTGTTGTATCTGTTATTTAACTTTGTCGTATTTGTAAAAAACCCTCGATATTAGTGCTTTTAGCGCTAAAAGAGTAAGTTTAATAAAATATGTCTATGTCTATAGTACTGAATAGCTGAAATAGCAAACTTGCTGTAATAGCAAAGCAAATTGAAATAAGTAAAGGAAAATTACTGATAAAAGTGTTTTACTGACTTTTATTTCCCGTTAGAAATAAATAACCAATTATAAATATTAGCCATTAATTTTTGTTAACACAGGTTAAATATCGCTATTGGCAGATTTGACAAGCTCCAAAAAGCATCGAGTTTGGGTATGCTCAAACAGAGCAAAACAATTTCTTCAGGGAACTAAATTGCGTTTTCAGACTTTTATTACTACACTAATTTTTTAACCTTGAATTTGCATATTTCTCACAGCAAAGTTGTTGTATTTAGCGAAATATATTTAAATGATAATATTGACTAAGTAGTTCTGAATATCGCAACTAGATGGTTAGTGGGTCTTTTTCTTCTTCTTTTTGTGTGTTTTCTTTAGATTGAAAACTTCACTTTCATATCTTATTACGTATAATCTTCGCAAAGAAATTTTCATTTTTACAAAACAAGTTATAAATTTATTAGTCAAAAGTTGGAGCTTATACTACTTGTTTGTCTTGGTTTCAGCCTTACCTTGGAGCTCGAAAGCCTACCTTGTAGAAGAAAATGATGACAAATAACAACCCTAAAACCCAAACACGGAATTCCCAGATTTACAGTTTTTCTCTAAAATCCATCACGTCTTACAGTGCTACACATAATGAAATAGAGCTAAAATAGCACTTTCGTGCTACAGGTGGCAACCCTGCTTATGACGACAACACCTTTCAAGCTAACGCAGCCAGCTTAGTTGAAGCAGTTTAATTAAGGAAGCAGATAGTGTCTTACAGCTAAAAAAAGAAAAAGCTGACCTGTATTAAGGGACCAGCAGGCTGTATTAAAGAGGAGTAGCGACTTGAACTAGCTCCAGATTGCATTCGATTTTGATTGGATGTACTCTGACAATCTAAGGTGCTGCCAGCAGGGTGATTCTCCCTTGGGTCTGTATCCCTCCTATTTCGTGTTTGAGATCCTCCAGGACTGTAAAATTAAACATGGTTTATTCTATATATGAAAAACATTATACTTAACTATGATTAACTTGTCAAACTTAAGGCTTATATTCTCTGTGAAACATGCGATTTTGCGGAAATCCTACAGAAGCAAATTCTATTTTCGATTTCTGAAGTATTTTCAATGCAATTTAAATCTAAAAAAAGCGGAGCGAATTTGAAAATATATATTCGGCACATAGATAGGGCTGAATCTCAGCTATCAAACGATAGAATTTCCATCTTACTTTTAAACATTAAAACTGCAGGGATAAAAAAAAAAAAAAATAAAAAATAAAATAAAAAACTTACATGGAAAACACAGACCCCTAAAGATAAATATTAAAATATTTTGAATGTAGATGTCACGAATAAGTTATTACTCAGATGGAGCGAAATATGAAGTCACTGGGATACAAAAAGGATACCTCACAGGCAAGGCCGTATCAAAAATTTGTTTCCGAGCGGGGGGGGGGGTACCCAAAAAGCTTTACAAAACGCAACAAATGTATTTTTTACTTTTTAAATCAGAGAAAATTGTTGGGAAAGGGGGGGGGGGTGGTCAAGCTGGATACCCTCAGCCCCCCCCCCCTACCTGGATACGTCCCTGCTCAAAGGACTATAAACTAAAAAAAAAAAAACACAACTGAAGTTTCTCATTGAAATTCAAAATCAGAGCAACGATTATACCCAAGAGAAGAGGAAACAATAATACTTGGATCTTCGACGAATTAACAAGGGATTAGAAAGCGATAGAGCCAATGAAAGAGCAGCTTTTGGCAACTAAACTAGAAAGTATAAAATTTAAAAGAAAGTTGAAGTCATTGATAAAATATGTGGAACTAATTATTACTGGAGAGACTGTTAATTATTTAAGGAACTGCTATTAGGTTGTTCCTTCATCTCTACTCAATTTCAACTTAGGGTACACGCACGACTTTTGAATAAAAAGACTTGTTTCATTTTGCTAGAATCCCATATCAGAAAAATAAATCGGACGTGCAATAGTATAGGTAAAGCAGACATCTTGCCTTGCCGCTTTATTGTTGATGCTTTGCCGATTGGATTTTATTTAAATGTGAGCTAACCTTTCGTTTTTTCTTTATGTTTTTTTGTATAGCTTTTTCTTTATGTTTTGTTTAGGCTATTTCTTTTTTCATTAATAAAGGCTTCCGGATGCGAAGCTAAAATATTAGGAATTTCATTGTATTAAAAAATTCTTATTGAAAATAACATGCCTGTTTCAAGTGTCTCCATTTAGTTTTCACTCTAAAAATTCAATAGCATTATAGCCTCAAACAGGCCCGAGGGAAGTACAATAGAAATTGGAATTAATGTCTTTTGATTTCGGGTAGTCGCCAAGTTCAAGATTTTATATTCTTTTTTTTTACTTAATGGCAAGTTCAAACAGATTGAAAAACGGTCTCCCATCCTGTAAAAACAGTTGCTTTGCCAGGAAAAACATCCCTTTGGAACGTTCTTTTTCTTCTTTAAATTGCTCAAGTGGAGAAAAGTTTATCAGGCCAAAGTTTCCGTGATGCATCTGCATTTATAAACCATTTCTCTCACGAAGAGAAATTAACAAAAAAAATGGTGGAACTTAACCATTTCAATCATTTCACCAGTACATAATGAACACTACACTGTTCTTTGTCTCTTATTTTCGTGCATGTGTAAAAAAATAAAATAAATCAATAGACACCCATGCTACTCAGAAAAAAATACAAACTTTTGAATGTTTATTGAGAGAGGGTTTAAACATTCACTCTTGGATTCACCCAACTATTTGCTGAATTCGAAAGTGTAAAATTCGTCAAGGCAGCTCCCGTTTTTGAAGGTGATTAACGCAAATAGCGTTGCATTTACGACGATAGTAAGTAAGTAAGTATGACGGTACTAGACCCTTAAGGTCCAAACCGGCGGTGCTGATCTCCATTTCTTGGCCCTTCAGCCAGGAAGTACAATGGGGGCTGGGGGACAGCCATCCTGTGCTTTCGCACACCCTTCCTGCTTACCTCCCCAGATATCTCCAGGTACCCATTTAGAGCTGGGTCGACTCTGGCTAAGCTTACAGAGTCACACCACTGACCCGCGTCCCAAACCAAATAACTGGCCACGCCAGGGATCGAACCCGTGCCCCTTGGACAAAGAATTCTTAACCCGGCGCACGTCCACTTAGCCAGGCTTACGACGATAGCAAGAAAATCTAATATCCTAATAGCTTTTGAAGAGCTCAAAACTAAAAGGATTTTGCAAACTTGGAATCGCTATAAAATGAAGAACTTTTAATATGTATATTGTTATCAAAATTCTGTGTTTTAGAGTTTCGGTTTTTCCGTTCATGGTAAAACCGTTCATTACCATGAACCGCTTTGAAAATACGGAAATCTCGGTATTTTTGGATATAATGGGTTGAAAACTCTAATCCTTGATTTTCAGCAAAATATAATAAATAATGCTTTTAAACTATTATATTGTGACCATGAAAAGAATGTGAACAAGAATTCTTTGACAAAGAGAAAAATAAAGCTTTTTTATTTTATTTTTTTTTATTAACAAATTTTTAAATGATAATACTAAAAATATATTTTTCAATGATAATAACAAAAAAGATATTTTTCAGCGAAAATACTTCCAACAAGGCTGTCTTCAAAACCAAGAGGAGGGGGGGGGCAAAAAATCTGGTGTGGGGGGGGTGATTTCAAACATTTCACCAAAAATGATTTCACATTCCACTATTATAATGTGAAGGACTACACGGTTTTCTATGAACGTTTTTACAGTTTCAACAGACCTTTTTACCAGTATACCTGAGCTTGAAAGACCGGCTAAAGGAAATTTCCTCAGCTAGTCGCGAATAACAAGCGAAAAGACAAATTATTTAAACATTTACATCGCTTCCATTATCATGAACAATATTTATGTATAAACCAGCGTTGATAATTGGTCCCAGTCCTTATCATGGATACTTTTCAAAATACTATTCATTCTTTTGACGATAACATGAAGAAAAATGCCAAAACTGGAAGTTTTATTGCAGCTATGAACGTGATAATTTGAATCTAACGCCAAAAACCACTAGCCAGAAACAGTTTCCACTGCACTGCAGGGTGGATTTGCTTTCCAAGTCAAGCCAAATCTTGTCTTTTCGCGAATAAAAGTCTGGCAACTTTCTGCTAGTTGCGAATTGTGAATATAAACAATGGAGATGGTAAACTGACTTCGCTTTCTACCTCGTGAATAACGACTTTATTTGTAACCACATCACGCACAGCATAAAAAAAGTTTAATTAAATTAATATAGATGGCGCGCGAGTTCCTTAGAATAGAAAATTTCAGGTTAAAAATATCTTATCCAGATCGACTTCTGGTGTTTGCTAGTATGTTTGAGCATGGTATTTGTTTTACATTTTATTTTAAAGAAAGGTGTAAGCTATATGCTCACCCCGTTTCTTATGCACATTTTATCATGATCTTAGCATTATAAAGACTCATTTAATATTCATGACCAATTTTTTTATTTTTTCTCTCTCTTATGAGCTAATCATTGTTATTTTATCTGAATAGATCTAAAGTTGCCCAAGATCAGTTTGGAGAATCCCAGTAGTAAAATTTGCGCCTAAAATGATATTTTTCTTACATTTCAGATTTGCAAAACCGAAAGGTTTGTGTGCTTATAAAAGTTACCGAATTTCGTGGGGGGGGGGATCAAACATTGGAATGTAGATCAACCCTGAGATTAGTACTAACCTTTTCCTAAAAGCTTATGTTTTGCGTACAATGTTTCAACGCAACAACCACGACATATCGCTGGTTTTCTGTTAAGCAGGAGAAATGTTTAGACTGTGTGGTATTTACTCATTTAATTATACTACAACGACCAAGGCCGTATTGAGGGGGGTACCGGGTTTCAAACCTCCCGAAACTTTGTCCGACTCATAAAACGTAACAAAAATGCACATAAACAAATTTTCGATACGTTTTTTATTTTTTTGTAAAATTACTCACCCCCTCCGAATAAAAATCCTGGATATAGCCTTGACCAAAACTACTACTAACAACTCGCTGTAGCACCACACCACCTGAAGCTAACAAATCTGTACATTCTCCTCTTCCACCACAAGCTATTCAAAGATTAACTCTTCACCCCCTCCAATTAAGTTTCAATTTCCTTGAAATCCTTCCTTACGAACTCTTCCTTACGAAAAAAACAATTGTTGTTTGAATTACCCCCCCCCCCAAAAAAAAAAAACGCCTATATTCCCTAAGGTTCAGACCAGTACAATTATGCTAATGAACATTCTTTGTCCATGTTTTTTTTTTAAACAGAACTGTAACGAGTTAGATACCTTCTTTGGCAATTTGAGGAGATTGAAAACATCTCATGTCTCGGTCTAAAATACCGGTCTTCTCTAGTTGATTCCCGTTCCCATTCCCTCGGACTTTGGTTGTCAGGTGTGCTATTAGAGCTTGCCAATCTTCGACGTTTTGCCATTGGGGCGGCCCCAGACTATAAAATAAAACAAAATTAAGTACGATACAACACTAAGAACTGTAAAACTAGAGTAACAGCCAAATTGTATGGTCATAGATGAGAAACATTCAGCCTACAAAAATCCTGAACAGGGTTGCGACTAGGTAAAAAAAAATTACTAGAAAAGTCGTCGAAAAATTACTAAACTGGAGAGGAAAAGATATCACTAAAAAACAGAGGCATCACATGGTATTTTTGAAAGAAACGGAAAATCCCGAGATATATATATATATTAATATATATATATATATATATATATATATATATATATATATATATATATATATATATATATATATATATATATAATATATATATATATATATATATATATATATATATATATATATATATATATATATATATATATATATATATATTTATATATATATATATATATATATATATATAATATATATATATATATATATATATATATATATATATATATATATATATATATATATATATATATATATATATATATATATATATATTTCCTTAGCTACTAAGTGAAGTTCTTCTGTTCAGCATTCTTCTTGTTTACATGCGCTATGTTTTTCACCCTTATTTCATAAAAAGTTCAGTGCCTATTTTCTCTCCACCAATAGTCTACGCCACTCTTCTTTGCAAATTGCTTTTATTTCAATCTTTATTGCTTACCTAACAATATCTTACTATTTTTCTTCCATTTTATAAAAACTAAAAATCTAAGGAATTCCGCTTTCTCAGACTATATTCATGCATAAAAATTATTCAAAAACAATGGTGTGGTTCGAGTTCGAAGTTCAAAGCATGTGGTTCGAGGAGCTGAAATAAATCGCATGACTAATCATTTATCACAGTTTCTATTTTTCTCCTATTTAGTAAAGCAGTAAATTATTTCTTGGCTACACTTGATTCTTTGTGTGGCCATATTCTTGACTTCTGTGGCCACACGTGGCCAAATTATTTATGATTAAAGCAAAATTAAAACATAACAACGGGTAAAACATTTAGTTTAGAGTCTTGCTATTTTTCTTTTTTTTTACCTTCAAGACAGTCTGAATCTTAGTGCTTCTAATCACTGTCTTGTTTAATGTTTTATCCGTTATTATATTTTTACATTTCAGTTTAATTATTGCTGAAGCGGATAAGCGGTTATTGTAAGCACGGTTCATTAAGGTCTTATTCTTAGTCAAATATTATGAGTAAAATTTAAATATCCAGTGGAGGGGAATATATACGACATAATACTGGAGCTCATCGAATACTGAAGATTATGATCACGCTAAAGACTAATGATCTCACAAAAAGAATCAGTTTAAGGCTTTCCCGTAAAAGATCTTGTTCAAGCTTTAACTGGCTATCCAAAGGAGAAAATTATCCAAAAAAGATAAGAAACTAAATAACAACTAACTCAACAGGTAGCTAAATTAAATTTCGGTTACTGTCATTACAAATAAACAGTAATTTTCACGGTCCCTTTTGATGTGCGAGACCTTTTTACCCCTCCCCCCAAAAAAAACAAACAAATTGCAGTTTATTAGGCCCTACATCTCTAATTGGTAAAAAAAAACTATCAATAAACATTGTCATGAGTCTCTCGTTTAACTCGACCTCTTACTCAATGTGTGTATAATAATACCAGTGATTTTATGGTACAGCGACAAGAAATTTTTTTTTTAAAAAGTACCTTAGACACAGTTTCGACATTGTCAGGGCTCACAACAGAGCTGCGCTATATTATTTTCCATCATCTTAACTAGAGAACTTTATTATAGCCTACACAAAACAAACCTCAAACTAAATAGATGGTCGAAGTGTACTATGGTCTCAAATCATTCTCTTTTTGTTTCAATAGTATTTTTTAAATAGTTTACAGTTATTTCTTGAAAATCAAGAGATGTTTATTGGGCTAAAATGGAATATCGGAGACTGAATAACATAAGGATCTAAAATAAAACCTGCATTCCTTAAGAAAAGGCTCAGAAAACAACGTTGTTTCTCAAAGTACCAATGACAGTAAAAATGCAATCTGATTGATTGAACAGTTTAAGTTGCAACTTACATAACAGTACCTTAAAAAATTAGAGAAAATTGGGAATTCAATTTTTAATTAAAAAAAACCTCCAATGCAAATTTTCTAGATGTTTTCCTGCAGATTTTCAAATGCAGATTTGCTAGACGTTTTCCTGCAGATTTTCCAATGCAGATTTGCTAGATGCTACTTATTGCTTTAGCTACCCGTTTGAAAGACCCTATTTCAAACAGTTAGCTTTTCGAGAAATATGGTTCTGTCCCATTTTCTATATAATGAGAGACAGGTCAGGATGGATAGGAGGTGATTTGCGGATGCAGAATTGCCAAAGATCGTCCTTCACCGTATCCAGGATTTTTTTTTACACAAGGATTTATTTTGGGGGTGGGGTAACAAAAAAACGCACAAAAAATTTGTTAATATTCATTTTTGCTTTGTTTTTGCAAGCCAGACAAACATTTCGGGGGGGGGCCCCTAACTCCCTGTATACGGCCTCGACGGCCATCCATCAAGGGTCAAAAGAAAAGCAGGACGTCCCGGAATGGAGCTGGAAGAGGTCGTAAGAAAAGTTTTAAAGTAAACTGGAATTTCTTGAGAAGGTGTTAAGAGGAAAGCTTTGAATAGATCGTGATGCTGAAAGAGCATGCGCAGCTGCGTTAGCCTCAGGCAGCTCGGTGCGGCAGTGAGTTGTTAGTTTCAGTAGTTTTTTATATGCAGCGGGAACCAAATTTAGTAAAAGGATTTGTGGGCGAGGAATCAACAAAAAAAGCTAAAAACATACAGGTATGGCACCAAATAGCTAAAGAAGATCTAGCCTTTTTCTGAAGGTTTAGTTGCCTTGGAAATCAATCGATTGTTATTGTTGGAATCTTTGTGAATGAAATTCGTAACCAAACTTAACTAATTAGTTTTTTGCACATAGATTTTCAATATTCAAGATGGCAACACTGACGAATTTGTCGTACTACTCTAAAAACATGCAGAATTTTTAAATAAGTAAAAGAAAAATCTTGAAAATCACGGTTTTAAGGCATGAATGGATTTCAAAAGGGTGCACGGGGGTAAAAATGCTTTTATTTTGATGTCCTTGGTGGTTACGACAAGGAGTAATCAATGACATCATGCTTACCCTTAACAAAGGTGGTGGCAAGCCTGAAAAAGGTTTGATACCAGCAACTTAATACATTCAAAAAACAAAACAAGATACCAGCATACCGAAAAAGATTGAGCAACAGTCGAAAAAAAAAAATTTAAATGTCAGATTAACCAAACGAGTGGAGATATTGCGCCTTCCAACACAAAGTTCTAAAAAATAATTAATTTGTGTTTAACTCCCCCTCCCCCTAGAAATTCAGTCTCTCAAAACCGAGGCAAAACCTAGGCTGTACCATGTGTATTTAATTTTCCCCAGCTTCTTAACATTGACATAATCTGAAGCAGAATATGTTTTGGCAACAAACCCACACTTTTTTAACCAGCAATTTTAAATTCTAAAAACCAGTTCTTTTTTTCTTTGGTACAGATAGTTTCTGCGTATTTGGACTCTGCGTGTTTTTGTTTCGCCTTTTCCTTATACACAAAGGTGAACATACAAACACTATTTTCTAAGTGAAGATAGAAATTCGCCAGTACAATAATGAAATCATGTTCATCGGAGTCATAGAACAACTTTGATATTCATATATGCATATATTATCCCTAGGTATCTTGAGTCACCGCTTCCCAGCCATTTTATTATCAAAACCCAAAACAGGTGACGAAAACGATCAGTTACTTCACCAGTCGGAAAACATTCAGGGGCAGCGAGAACAAACTCAAATAGTTAAAACCAAGCTATACGGGAACGAAGTTATGGTGGTAATGAGGACTGCCTTGCTAAATACTATTTTGTGGTGGTAGGGGGGAGGCCCACATTGCTGACAATTGCTACAGGCTACAACAAATCTAGACCAAGCAGGTAGCGAGAATTTACTTCCAGAAGCAGATGGAAATACCAGGAACTCAGCATGACTAAATCGATTTTTTTCCGCCTGGAAAAGAATCTGGCTCTCGTTGACAGGATAAATATTGTTCTCGAAAAAATTAAGAATTAATCGAAGCTTGCAAATTACTTCATAGGCTCGGTGAAAACTTGATGAGAACGTAGACATGAGCGTGGACTTTTTCAAGTTTCTTAAACTAGGTGAAGGACAGAAGAAATATATAAATAAAGAATAGTCTCTCCGAAATATGAATATGTAAAATGAAACTGGTCATTTAGCTTGTGATGCAGAGAACAAATAATATAAGAACATGGTAGATGATACTTACATACGCCAGCTGAGGGACGTTCTGGATTCAATGCTCTGCTCTAAGCCGAAGCTTCGAGGTAACTAATAAGGTGATGAGACGTCGGCTTTTTCTTTTGGTGACTTCTACACGATCTGCCTCGAGCAGAGCCACAAAGAAAGACTGCAGACCCAACAAGGATGTACGATATTATAAACAGAAAACATCGAGATAACAGATCAGAGAACATAGGAAACTATAGTTAAAGATACGAACACGTAAAATAAAACAGGCCAGTTTGCTTGTGATGCAGAGAAATAAATATATGAACATGGTAGATGATACTTTCACACGCCAGCTGAATGACGTCCTGGATTCAATGCTCTGGTCTAAGATGACGCTTTGAAGTAACTACTAAGTTAATGAGACGTTGGATTTTTCTTTGGGAAACTTCTTCACGATCTGCCTCAAGCAGAGACACACAGAAAGACTGTAGACCCAACAAGGATTTTGAAACGATACAACCTTTCAAAAACGATACTTTTTTTCTGAAATAGATAGTTTTAAGGTTGCGGCTACTGTTTAGGTAAAATGCATTTAATGTTGAGTTCATTGGATAGCTCTAGAGAGATAGTTTTCACTTTTGTGATATACAAATGTTTGAAGTCGTAATCTATATTGTCCTCAACATTCCTGTCACCGTTGTAACTTCTGAAAAAAGTTCTAGTAAGGTGATACTCACTAAGCCGCGCAGAGAGAAGATGGATTGGATTCATTGGAAGATGGAAGATGGACAGATTCACTGGCCCTTTTGTCAATTGAAGACGACATTATCAAAATCAATTTTGGTTCAAAGCTGAACTAGTTTTCTTATGATAGTTCTTTTTCAGTTATCACGTTTTATGTTAGCACCCCTTTTTGCTAATAGCAGGATGAATGTATCAAAAGCAACCCTATTATCCCATCTCATCTAACTTTTTTTTTTGGTTGGAGGGCATTCGTCATCTGCCCAAGGAACCTCAAAGTCTAATTCATGTCCTAATCATGTCTAATCATGTTCATGTTACTTTCGTAGATATTTATGAGGGAATCAAAAACCATCACCAACATTTTGCCATGTGAATATCTGCCCTCTCTACAAAATATCCTGACTGTGTCTATTGGATACAGCTTCTACCATCAGAATTTAAGAGACGTGTTTTTGAATAGTAACAAGCTATTTCAACAACAAAACTTAAAATCGTTCTTTGCGACCAAGAGGACCGAAGACCTCCGCTCAAGGGTTATCCCCCAGATTTATTTCAATAGTACGGTTTATACTTCGATTCACCATTGTTTTATAGGCTTTCCGGCTTTTTTTCAGAATTCCCGTAAATTTGTTTTTGTCAATACTCTTCTTTCAAGCTTAAAACAAGTTACATTTTAAAAAAGTTTTTTTTTCAGCAACAGTAAGAAGTAAGAAGCAACATCTAAAACTTTTAAACGAACAGAACATATTCTGTATATGAGGAGGGATGTCCCTTCCTCGGTCCCCGCTCGTTACGTTAAACTGTGTCTTTATCAAAATCTTTAAGAAAGACTGCTCAAACACAAGGGCCGTTGAATTTGAATGAGAAGTATTCTAAAAGAATTTAAAGATCTTAGCGTATAGAGAAAGGGTTGACGGAGGGGCAGCCCCCCTCATATACGGAATAATTTCTGCTCTTTTTAAGTTTTAGACGTTGCTCCTTACTTTCGGCTGAAAAAAATAGTTTTTTAAATTCAACCTTCATCTAGAAGATTACAGAATACACTGTATTCTTCTCTTGTGAAGTCTACTTCAAAAGGTTAAATTTTTTTTCGTTTTTTATTTTTCTGAGCACTGAAGACGACTTGGCGGAGGTCTCTGTCAAAATATCTACTTATTTTTGCTTCATATTGTTCCACTGGTTGACGCTACTCTCGTTTTTTCTCACCTATTTTTTATTTTCATCTATTATTTGTTCTTCTTTGTTCCATAAACCTAGTACCCCCCCCCCCGGATAAAGCCTTAGTTACAGCTGTTACAGCAACCATGATATGACCAAAAATGGGCTGAGAGATGGCAAGGAAACACCAAATCTTAGTAGTATCTTACTTGAAACAAGTTGTTAATTCTTCTTAGCGTAGCGAGCCTTACTACTTATTAGAAGAATAAATTGCGTTTTATTTCATGCAGAATTTTTCTTAAGTGTCCTATGTTCTTGTTCCATTTTTCAAGTCTAAAAGCAAATCTAGTTTCAACTTTTGTTTTTGCAGTTAACAAATTAGAAAATTATGATTGAGAAAATTAGAAAATTAGTTTTAATTTTTTTAATTATCTACTATTTTTTATGGCAATGAATCCAAAAAGGGCGATTTATAGTTCTGACGGGGAGAAAAGGTTCTAATATACATTTCCGTCATAGTATATGGCGGATTTGTTCAGGAAACCCTCTTATACTAGAAGACACTTGGGAAATATTCCTCTAAAACCTTGTTTTATTAAGAGAGTGTTATTCCAATTCATTTCTCAGTTTCAGCACTTTACTAAGAAATGATGTTGACTTTAGTCAACTAATGAAAAGTTGCTTAAAAGTTTAACATTATGTATACAAACAAAATATTAGTCATTAAAAGAAGAAGGATGTTGAACAAACCAAAGGGAACTACGTGAACACTTCCACTCCCTCTACCACTGCTACTACTACTACTATTATTACCATAACTGCCACTGCTCCCAGAGCTTCTATTACTACTACTATAATAAAAATACTACTATACTACTATAATAAAAAAAGAACAGGTTTACCTACCATGGACTTTGTCGAATGGTCTCAAATAAGTTTTTTGTCTGTTTTTTTTTTACGTGCATTTTTCACACCAATTTTCTAGCTGGAGAAATAATTTTAGTTTTGTAGGAGAATTTTTTTCTTGCATTTTTAACACCAGTTTAATGGTCGAAAAATATTTCGAGGGGAAGGGGTTCAGACTCGTTAGCCATCTCCCCAAGAAAAGCAATTTATTTTGCATGACGTCATCACAAATGGATTTTCCAAATTGACAGATGAAGTGAAAAATGATGTTGAATGACGTCATAAATGGCGTCAACCTTTGCATATAAATGAATGTTTCCAGTAGTTTTTCTTATTAGTTAATCAATATGAAGTTACTGCAAATCAAACATGCAACAAGAAGAACGTATAGCAACAAGAAATTTGTTTCAATCCGAGAAGACGGTGACTGGTTCTAAAAAGGTTATGGTTAATTCCATACAAGAAGCAGCTTCAGGTAGTTGGCGGAGGCGTGGTAAAAAGCCTTGCTCAGAAGAAGATCCTACTTCCAGAGGTGAAAAAGGTGCCATAACCAAAACTTCAGGTGCAAAAAACAATGTAAAAATAGATGCCGTCACAAAAAAAAACCGTTTAATGGGAAAATCAATCGTCAACAATAATAGCCCAGACGATATCGCAAATCCTAACGCATATATGCCACCGTGCAGAAGAGGTGCGGGAAATGAAGAGCCATACACTGGTCCGAGAATCATTACAATTAGGCAACCAAGAGGGCCTAATGGAACCAAAGGATTCAAACAAAAGTATTTTAACCACTATCACCAAAACCGTGATAGCACTGATGACAGAAGCATATCTGCAGAGCATGGTACAAAGCAGTGCTCAAGGAAAGAGCCTTCTTCTAGAGTTGATCAGGATGATGAGAGAGTTAGCACTCAAAATTCAAAAAAACACAGAAGAAACGGATCAGCAAGAACGTGGAAAAATCCTGTCCAAGACTCTTCATCAGACAGTTGGAGGAGGCGTGGTACAAAGCCTTGTTCAGAAGAAGAGCCTACTGTCAGTGGTAACAAAGGTGCCAGAGCCAATACTTCACATGCAAAAAACCATGTAAAATCATATGCTGGTGCCAGATTTGAGGAGCCACCAAGTCCAAGAGTTATGCCAATGCCCCCTATTTCTTGGATTCCTGCCAACCCAGATCCACAGTCTCAACGGCGTGAAGCTATGGAGCTAGGACTTAAGAAGTTACTTGGTATTTTAAAGTAAAGACTGTCTCAGCTTCACGTCCTATACGATATTATCCAATTATACATTGCTTCAGTGTCTTATGTGGCAGTACCACAGTTTATATAATTATCCAGTAAGCTTATCGCAGATCATTTCTGGTCTTCGTTCTCGGTGCGAACAAAAAGCTCCTCCCACTTCTTCGTGCAGTTATGGATCAGTGTGTTTGCGTCTATCAATGAGAAATGGTTACTAAGTGCATTATTCGTAATAGCGGGTTTCCACTTGTTTCCGATTGTTTCGCGTCTGACTTGCCTACCCGTGAAAAGATCTGATGCCGCCTATGTTTCTACGTTCTCTGGAGCACTCGCACCCCGGTCCGGGTTTTTATAATGGGTGAGATAGGGAATGATTATACTATATAATTATATAAACTGTGGGCAGTACTGACTTTTAAATTGGTGTGTGTTGATCTCAATTGGTTTTGAGATTGTATTTTGAATGTTTTTGTCATTTTTTGGGTTGACATTTTTTGACTACATTCCAGTCAACAGTGACGTTGCTCTGAACTTTGGGCTGCCAAAAACGTAAATCAAAATATTCGTTTTTGAAAAAAACGTCTTATTCGGTTCCGAATACGTCATATTTCCAGAGCAAAACTCTATAAAATGAATTAGTTCCAATGAAATATTTGTTTTTTTAATTTTTGTTAAATATGTTAAATAAATGTACAAAGAATCCAAATATTGTAAATTATACAAACAATAAGTGGTAAAAACAGCGGATTCGAGACTCAGGAGAGTTAGAACGGCATATGTCAAATACTTCAAAGAGGTAAGTTTTTCGATAAAACTTCAGCCCTTTATCGTTGGCGTCAATTCGCGACAATTGGTTGATTTGGAGCTAATTTTCCTAAATCAAATAAAAATGACAGTAAAAAACTGAAAAATGAGTCATTTGGTACCATTATAGTACTATATAGCACTATAAAAGTGCTATAATGATACTTTATAGTACTATAAAGGTAAATATATACTAAAGAAAACTGATCTGTCTCTGTTGATGCTCGAATTATGCAAGCTTATGTTAGTTTTGAAAAGATTTTTGAATAAACTAAATTTTAGTGGGGAGGGGGGCAAACTCAGGTCTGGGGGAAAGGCCAACCGAGGTCTGGGAGGGAGTTTGCCCACCCCCCCTGTCCCATAGCAAATAACGTCCCTGGTTATTGGACGCCAATTATGTTGAATCGACTGGCTATCTCAAAATTTTGATCGGATGGAAAAAAGGCGTGGGAGGGGTACTAGCTGCCATCCAATTTTTCGATCACTTAAAAGGACACTAGAACTTTTTATTTCCGTTCAAATGAGCCCTCTGTCAGTCTTCTAGGACCGTTCTAGGTTCAATCTTCATAGAGGCAAAATATTTAAGGGGGGTCGGGTGTAGAAAAGACACTTTATCCTTCTTTTATTTATAGCAATGCAAGATGGTAACAGAATCTCTGACATAGAATTAGCGTAACTGCCGTATCCTGAGATTTTCTTTTAAATTTTTTTGTATACTCAAGGTATATTTTTTTTATTAGTAAACTAATTACAGCCCTTTCCTCGGGGTTAATGTGGGATCTTGTCATCCCAAAAGGCATAGTTATTGGACACATATTGAACCGTTGAATGTTCAATCGAATGGCTATCTCGAAATTTTATCGGATTTCTTTGAGGAAAAAAGGGCGTGGGACGGGTGCTAGATACCTTTCAATCTTACTGGTCATTTATAAAGTGCATTAGAACTTTTTATTTCCGTTCGAATGAGCCCTCTCTTAGTTTTCTAAGACCATTGCTTCAATACGATCACCCCTGGTGAAAAGAGCCTAACAAATAAACACGCATCGATGATGTTTCTTGTGGCAAAAAATGCAAAATTTCAAATTTTTGTAGATAGGAGCTCTAAACCTGTACAGTAGGGTTCCGGTATGCTGAATTTGATAGTGTGATTCTCGTTTAGATGACTTTAATGTTTGGGGATTTCTCCCCTTTTTTTCAAAAATCAGGCTAGTTTTCTCAGGCTCATTACTTTTGATGGGTAACATAAAATGTAATAAATTTTATATATTTTGAATCAGCAAACAAGCCAATTCTTTTGACGTATCAATTGTTATCAAAGTTATGTTTTTTTAAAGTTTCGTTTACTATTGGACCGAGTCGTTCCTTATTTACAGTCCGTTACCCGAACTGTTCGAAAATAATAGCATTCATGGATCAATGTCAAATGGCAATTCTTCTACATTTGAGAATTTACTTAAAAACGTGTCTTTTAGTCTCCGTTTAATATGGGCTGTGGTTCGCTCTTTACTAGGTTACAGCTATTGCTGCAACCATGACTACTAAATTACACGGGAGGATCTTAATTTAAAATATAAATTAACAATAATAAAGCTAACCCGTATTTAAAGACTAGCTTATATTTTCCTTCTCTAAAAGGTTTCGGGCATAATACAGGGTTTAGACGTTTTAACCCCAGGTATAGGTATTAATCCGAACGACCCCGAAAACTGAACACGCTGTTTGAGAACGATAGAATTTGAAATAATTACTACCTTTTCGGCAAAGCACCTCAAAAATAAACGTTTGAAAGAATGCTCCCTTGTACTTACTGAAATAGGATTTATTTGCAAAACCGGGTAACTGCATAAAGTAAATAGTAAAAAATAATGAAAAGAACATTTATTCGTGGTACAGATCATACTACACTTCCCTTAAATTTTCTCCAAGTTCTTAGAATTTAGACCTAACCTTAAGATCTTGGAAAAGTATAGGCTATATATATCAAACTTCACTCACAAAAAATGCTTTGAGTGTATATATTGGTTTTAGAGTTGGAGCATAAATATTGGTTTCACCCTCAGAAATTATCGCAAGAGAGTCTTGGGGTATTGTTGAAGTCTCAGCAACAGCCTCAGTGAGAAGTCTTAACGACAGCCTCAGCGAGAAGTCTCAGCGAGCATAAATAACAAGTTAGTTTATATTTTAATAGAGTTTGCGAAGTTGCCATTTTTGTTTTTTACAGTTCACGTGCTTTATCCATCCCTAATTTAGAACCCCGTTTAATAAATAAAACACCAAAATTTACGGGCCTAGGCGCTTTCCTCTAAGAAAATTCTCACCAGAAAATTCCGAAAACGCCAATCCCTAAGTTTAAATCCTTCTTGCAACAGCAAAGACACAGGAACAGTATGTTCCTGTGAACGTTGAACAGTATGAACTGTATCTTCAATAAACATGTGAATTTTGGTGTGGGGTATTTCCAGAAGTATGCTTTTTCTTAGTGTTGTTAGATGGGTTTTCAATAAATTAATTAATTTGGCATTTCCAGTAGGCTACGCAGTTAATGTAAAAAAATTATGTACGTAAAAAATAATATTTAAAAACCTAAGAAATTTACTTGAATAATTTTTTAATTATCATACCAAGGAATCCCTACACATTATTCCTTATCACAGATATCACAGTCCGATAAATCGAACCGACTATGAGTAGCACAGCACAATTAGACTAGAATCAAACCCAAAAAGAAACTGAACCATTCGTCCCCTTAAAATGAGGCATGTAGAGCTATTTAAATTTTACAATATCCCCTGGCACCGGCTTTAACAAAGGAAAAAAAGGAATCTTTATACAACCAATTTGAGGTCTGTTTTGTACAGGAACGAATTTGTAATCTGCTACCGTTTTAAAATTTAGGCAATACAATTTTATTGTACGATTTATTATGGGATGGATGTAAGTCTTTCAAAAAAAGAAATAGCAAAAACTTATATAAAACTAAAATGACAAACCAGCCTTACTAGGTTTTTACTATGAAAATTAAGAGTTTGCTTTTTCCTTTCAGGCTTTTTTTTTAATCAAAGCGTTTTTTTTTGTTGTTGTTTTTTTTGTCCTAGGTTTCTGAAACTTCACCTTAAACTAGATGTTTTTTTGGTTAATTAGAAATCAAATCATTTTTTAGATAAATATATCTAAGTTTTCTTTTAAATCAAAGCATTCGTGTTAATGAACGTAAATAAAAAGCGGCTCACCAATAGTAACCGAAACTTGAAAAACCAGTATTTAGAGACAGTAATGTACCCCCCAAAAAAATACAGTTTTCTATGCCTATCACACAGTTTATATAATTAGCAGTATGATCATTCTCTATCTCACCCATTATAAAAACCCGGACCGGGGTTAGCTTGTTTCTGCATTAGCTTTATTTCCGTTTTGGCAGATATAAACATAGGCGAAGTCAGATTAGCGGGAATGCAGGTTAGTCTGTTTCCGACTGTTTCCATCAAAATGCATTGAAACAAACGGAAATAAAGCTAATGCAGAAACAAGCTAATGCAGAAATAAGGCAGAAATAAGTGGGAGGAGCTTTTTGTTCACGAAGACCAGAAATGATCTGCGATAAGCTTACTGGTATATTCTGTCTACTGTGGCCTATCATGAATATTTACAATATTTCAAGCTTTAAGTTACCTATCAAAATTGACTGGGGCAAGAACATTTGTACATCTTAAAAAAAGGGTTTAAATATTCTTCAAAAGGGGTACATTATTTAGAGAATCAGTATATAAAAGCCCGTCGCCTATTCAAGCTTAGATTACGTACCCATGATTGAGATAACAGAATTAGCTTTTGCTAATATATTATATTATTGACAAACGAGCCGTTCGTTAGAACTGGTATTGCATGTTGCTTTACAATTAGCCTGTAATGTAGATGTGGCAACCTCTGATAGTGCGGCGGATTTATCTCTACTTGGCAATACAGTTATCGGGTTCGATCCCTGCTGCGAGAGGGCCAATAAGCAGGGAGATCATTTGGTTAAAAAGCTTCCCATGAATTATCTATCGATGCCCTATGCGACACAGGGTGACCGGCGTTTACCCCCCCCCCGTGGAAAATAAGACTTTTCGAATTTGAGAATTTTATTTGAGGTTTTTTTCGTAGGGGGAAGGAATTTTGGTACTTGTGTATTATACGCCACTCACTCAAGTTTACGCTGTGTAATACTCGAGAACAAACGGTTTCTTCGTTAGTTTCTTTCAGGTTAGCACGAGACAAGCCAAAGAGAAGTGACATAACAGATGGGAAATATATAATTTGGGCTATATATTTGCACACAACGGGGGGGGGGGTAAAGTATTTGGACAATTTGAAGTCAGAAAGCAATTCTTACTTCATAATATGCAGAATAATTGTACCTACTTTACCCTCCCCCCTAATGTGCAAACATATAGCCAAAATTTGTTTCTAAAGTAACGAAGAGAAGTTTCCCTCCCATGGAAAATTCCCTTCCCCCACGAAAACTCTTCCATGGAAAGATCCTCCCACCTCCACCCACCAGAAAGCCCCTCCGCCCCCCCCCCCGAAAATATCTTTATACTTCCCAATAGCCAATACTAGGCTATATGTAAGCAATGGGCAAAGTTCATAACTTGCAACCCTTCCCCCGGAGGTTGTGGAGGGGGGTCAAGTCATCCTCAAAGATAACTATTAGATCTTTCGACCATGCTGAAGAAAATGGCTATCTCAAAATGTTGATCGGACGATTTTGGGTAAAAAAGGGGGTGGGAGGAGGGTAGCTGCCCTCCAATATTTTTAATCACGTAAAAGGGGCACTAGAACTCTTGGTTTCCGATCAAATGAGCCCTCTCTCGATCTTCTAGGATCACTGGTTCGATACGATCACCCCTGGAAAAAAAAACAAACAAGCATCAGTGATCTTGCTTCTGGCAAAAAATTCCACTTTTTGGCACATAGGAGCCTGGAACCTCTACAATATGGTTCTCTGATATTCTGAATTTCATGGTGTGATTTTCATTAAGATCATTTGATTTCTTAGGGGTGTTACACCCTTTTTCAACAACTAGGCAAATTATCTCAGGCTCGTAACTTTTTATGGGTAACATTAAAGTTCATGAATTTTATATATTTTGAATAAGCATCAGAATTCGATTCTTTTGATGTATCTATTTGTATCAAGACTGTTTCTTACAGTTTCGGTTAGGCTAGTATTGAGCCGCATCGCTCCATCACTCGTTACCACAAGCTGTTTGAATCAATTGCCAAGAGTTGCAGTCCTTTGCTTGGCGCAGGGCTTTCACTATCCCCTAATTTTCGGGGATTTACCCGAAAATCTATGTGTCTCCCCCCAAAAAAATTGGTTCCCCGAATCCCCAAAATTTCCCCGAGAATCAACCAATCACGGTGTTACCCCTAGTGACTATCCCTAGTAAACATTACTTTACATACCATAATTTTTCACTACTCTCTTGTTCGTTAATTTTCGTCTCCTGTGTTACTTTGCATAAGAACCAAACCGATACAATTTAAGTATAGACGGTTCTTCATATTTTCGAAAAACTATCATTTTCCTGCATTTATGTCGTTCGTGGTCAAGACAATCTTGAAAAAATTAGACAAGAATTTTACTTAAAGTTGTTGAATGCTCGGTTGGATTTTGAGTTTTGAAATTGAACTTCTAAAGAGGGAGAATTGTTTTGAAAGCCGAATCATAAGTTTAACAAAGGAAAGCATAGTAGAAACAAATAATGAAAAAAAATGTATGTGTCAAGGAAGTATTTTCCGCCGGGGGGGGGGATTTTCCACAGGGGTACTTTCCGCCGCTGAGAGTATTTTCCGCGGGGGTACTTTCCGAGGGGGTATTTTCATCGGGAGAGTATTTTCTGCGGGGTATTTTTTGTGAGGGGGAGGGGTACTTTCTGTTTTTTTCCGCGGGGAGATTTTCCGGGGGGTAAACACCTAAAACCTTAGAATCAGCATGAAAAACCAATAATGTGTCAATCGTAGTCGAAATTCCCTTTTAATTTAAGTTTAAATTTACTTGTTTAATTTAGATCTTGTTTGTTTTAAGTTTTAATGTTGCCCCATACTTATAGGCTGAATTTTGTCTATTTAATTTACATATCTAGAAACCACAAACAATATTTGTTTTTAAATATTATTAATGAATTGCTGAGATTAATGACTTAATGAAAAACTGCAACTGGTATTTACAGTTCACATGTGTTCATTTTTTTTTTTTTTTTTTTTTGAATCTTTTGCCGCAATATCAGCAATAAGTGTTTTCAGCTATGGTTTCCAATCCCATGCTCTGGCTCTTAAATCTACTCTGTAAAAGGCTTGATTTACTACGCGGATCCAAGCCCTACTTGAGCCTGAAACCTAAGCTAAAACCAATTTTGGCTCCCAAATTTTCGCAACGAAATTCCATTTTGTTTTTTCCCCGAATCTTGAAGACTTGTCCCCGAAAACTCCCCGAGTTTTTAAGGCTTGTCACCGAATTTTAAGATTCGAGAGTGGAAGCCCTGGCTTGGCGGCACAATAGACTTAACCAGCCCTTATAAAAGAGGCCTAAAGCAGTGGCGAAATTCACAAAAAAATTAGGGGAGGGATCAAAATTTGTTTTTCAATATCTAGGGGGGGGGGAATTTGTCATTTTTTCAATTTCTTTAATGAAATTAAAAAAAAAAGTATTTTTCAACGGGCATTTCCGAAATTAGTTTTTTTTAATATAGGGGGGGATCTAGGCAGCAGAGGCCCCTTTACCGACCCCCCAAATGGCATCACTGCTCTAAAGCTGCCTGTATTGAGATTCTCTCTTATGATAGGTTGCCCACTTTCGAAAATCATGCACAGTAAGTGGAGCGTACCAAGCGTGACGGAAGTGCATCACCCGTGGCATGAGGACTCACTACATGGTAGAAGCACTCATAAGTGTGGCGTATTGTGCATTATATGGCTGAATAAGCGTCGTTCCAAGATGTACGCGAGGTAGCGGAGAGTAGGGAGCCCTTCACCCTCTTTAGGATGTTATAAAGTCCTACTATTAAATTAGATAATAATCTGATTTATTAGATTAGTTCGAATAATATATTCGAACTGTCATTCATACTCGAAGTAGAGTTGTATATTAGAATTATTTAATTCATTTTGTGCGTTCACTTCTTGTTTTAAATTTTCGGTACAGGGCAAGCGTCACCATACCCATCCAAGCTACGCAACGAAAAGGGTAGTTGAATAAATCTAGTTTTCACATAGTTCTGATAATAAAATCGATTCTCGGGAAAGGGCCACTTTTTTGACAAATTGAATTTTAAGTAGAGAATTTAAATTAAGTATACCCTTAGGTCCAATACATAAAAAAATACAATAGCTGCCAAACAAAAAAGCCTTTTTCGGAATAGATGAAACATTCTTTCATTGGTCATGGCTACATAGTTTACAACTGAAAAAAGTTCATCGGTAAAATTAAGAAAGCTCTGGTCAGATGGAAAGAAGTTATCAAAAATATGGAGACCAATGAAACGTGTTTGAAATAACATACCATTTGAGACTAATGACGCATTTTCGCTACGTCATAAAATCTAATTCGGTCACGACGAGGGCATATCCAGGATTTTGTTCGGAGGGGGGGTGGTCAAAAACTTTAAAAACACATCAAGAATTTTTTTATATAAATTTTTCTTACGTTTTTACGCTTCGGACAAATATATCGGGGAAAGGGGGGTCGAACCCAGAAAACCTCTGGATATGGCCTTAGGTCACGATTTACTTTTAGCAAAACAATAGAAAATTAAAGGGCAAATATAGAGTGAATAAAATTATGTTATTTGCGAGAAGAAAAAAACGACCTTTCAATTTCTCATTTGACAATAATAATTAAATATCTGTTTACCATTACTATTGAGTAAATAAAGACAGAAAAGCCACGGGCAAGGTTTTGGGTAGGGTCAGACCAGAAAGAATCTGCGATGAATGTCTCTTGCATATGCCTCCTAATGAGTACATATAAGACAGCAAAAATTGGTAAATGATTAATTATTCGAGTTTAAAAGTGACCAGGACTTTTTCCTGGGTGGGTCTAAAATTGACAAAAAGGGCGTTTTTAGGTATACATTTTCTGGATTTTGTTGAGGGGGTGTTTCGGGTAGAACCTTCGAAAGAGATTCCCTACCCCTTTGTGTGCAGAATAACGTAGGTATCTTTTGGTGTGGACAATGGATTTTGAGAGCAGATTTCCTGTTTAAACTTGGACTTTGCGGACTGTAGTAGGTAACAGAATGAGATAAGGTAAAGTTATATAAATGTTTCCTTTACACTAACAAAATTAAACTTAGGTTACTGATTGCTAAAAATGAAAATTTTTCGAATACAATACAATAAATGATTTTTGTCTAAACGATCATAAAATATGCCTTTTCCCATGTTATCCCCAAGGCCGTATCCAGGGACTTCCGGGTTTGAACCCCCTACCCAAAAAAAATTCCGGCTCGTAAAAACGTAACAAAGTTGCAAATAAACAAACTTTGGATGCGTTTTTTAAAGTTTTTTTCTAAAAAACGAACAAAATTCTGGATACGCCCTTAGTCATCCCCAAAGACTGATTATTGGTGAAATTTCGCAGTTTCATTCACCAGCCGTCAAATTTCCAATATCCCTTCACCTCAAGGTTAGGATCTTTGTACATCTATAGTGTTATTTGCTGTATTATCGAAAGGCTAACACACAAGTATTTGTCCAAGAGAGTCATACTTACTCACGTTGTTTACCGGTGCCATTTAACCCAACACTTCACCGTTTCACCGTTCGCCTGCGAGTCCAGGGGACTTGTTTGGCCATGCGTCAAGCCTATAACACGGTTTTCCACCTTTAGACTACAAGCGGCCAAGCCTTATTAGGCTTAGATTTCACTTGTTCGCTGCCACTGAGTCCAAGCACATTCAGTCCAAGATTTTGCATGCAAGACCAGTGGACATTGTCCGTCACGCGTCAACCCAAAATCAATCAAATCTTTCATCCCTTAATTCTATGACTATCTACCTTAGTTCTGCCCTAGGAATGACGCATGGACGGATGATAGATGGACTTATCTATCAATAAATGAAATGACACTATTTTTATACAATCCTAAAAAGAGCATCCATGGGCGTAGGCAGCATATTGTCTAGGGGGGCAGATATTGTCTAGGGGGGGGGGGGGCAGTCAATAGTGTGATGGAGTTTTATCAACTGCTTTTTCCAAACCATCTGCTTTTTCAGCCATATCTAATGTAAATTTGAAGGTCTAGGGGGGCAGCTGCCCCCCCCCTCCCTACGCCCATGAGAGTATCCCAGAGTTGCCTCTCACTCACTCACTCGCACTATATGTCTTGGCTTTTTCTACAATTAGCCATGGCTTGATGCATGCCCGCAACTACTTGATTTTAATATGATATGACTTATTTGAAGATATAGACATACACAGGAAATACAGGGGAGCATGGACGTACGCAGGGGGGGGGACCTCCGGGCCCGGACCCCCTCCGAAATCTCACGAATTTTTTCATTTTCCCATAATTTTCTGATTTTTTCTCACAGAATAATGGGTTTGAAGGATTTGCCCCCCCCCCCCGAAACAAATTGCCCCCCCTCGAAACACGTTCCTGCGTACGTGCCTGCAGGGGGGGGGGGGTCAATAAAGATAAAACAAAAGGTATTTTCAAATCCAAAGGAAGGGATATTTTATTTCTTCGATTTTTTAATAAAAATGCTAAAAAAGGTATTTTCAAAATCTAGAGAGGTGCACGTTCCCCCTTCCCCCATTGGCGCCCCATCAAAATTTTGATATACCTCTCCTCAAGTTCCATACCTGTACAGTAGTATTGTTATTGCGTCTGAGCACGGCATAGTTAAAAACTATAGTTTAACGGAAGTTGACTATAGTATATGTACAATGCCCAGAGTCTAGGAGATAATTTCCCCTAAGATAATTTCACCACAAAATTTGACTAATTATGAAACACCAAACATTAGTTGCTTTTGAATAATTATACTAACATTAAAAGAGCTTTTGGCTACAGGAAATTTAGCTTGATTATGAGATGCAGGAAATCGTCTATAGTTCACTTCCTGGGAAAAAGTCAGACACGAATGAAGCCAATTCACAAAGAATCGTCCGTTGTCCGCTTAAACATAAAAACCACAAAATGTGGGCAAAAGTCACTTCTATATGATTTTGTAATATCTAATCACGCGTTTTGATTTTTCAAAGAATCATATCTTTCAAAAATATTTGTTTTTAACTTCAAAAACAATTTTGTACTTGAAGTGAGTTCCTAGATTACTTTTACTATATAGGCCTACTAATTTTTCTTTCCTGTTTTTATAAAGTCAAGCTTAGAAATACTGAAATCTCTAGAAAAATTTCAGGAAATCACCTCAGGACACAGGGAAGGTGGGGATACATGCCCAGCGAGAGGGACGATATCTTCATATATTTTTCGTATAATTCAATTGTTGGTGTTTGTACAACAGTTTGTATAACTCTGGGAGGGGGGGGGTGTTAAAAAGACATGGCCCAAACTCAAACATTCAAAATAAATTATTCCTTAAATATCAATATTGAGAACGGAATTGTACCGGCATTGGTTGCCATCTTCTTAAATAGCTCGCTCTCTTGCGCTGGTTTTAATTAATCGGTTTTAATTAATAATTTTTAATTAATGTCAAAAGAGAACAAGGTACTTAAAAATGGTGTAGCAATTGTTACTTCTTTCCTGCAGTTGCATTTCCCCACAATGAAGTTGGACTCTTAGAATACCCCCTCCCCACCCCACAAAAACTAATATAGTATCTCGGACTTTTAAGTCCTGTTAATGTACAAACAGTACTATTAAAACTAAAGATTATGGCCGGTTCTTTAAATGACGTATATAAATGATTGTTTCCTTTATGTAGCTCCATCTCCCGAAAAAAAGGATCGACTCTAAGTCCCTTGCCTTAGAAAAACTGAAATAACATCTCTAATTTTTTTAACGTTGTTTTATAAACGTTTAAGGATAAAGATTGTTGCTGGTTACCTTTCGACTAGTTCGTTCTTCAGAACTGTTAGAAAAAGCGCTTGATCGTCGAAAAGTCGGAGACGTCGTGATATGAGCCTGTCTTTGAGTCCCAGGGCTGAGACGAGAAGTACTCAAACCTAAATATACGAAAAGAAAATTTAGCTTGTGTTTATAATGAAATGAATTAATGCTAACTTATGACTAGATTTCATAGTTTTCTGACTAGTTTTATTAGTTTCTGAATAGTTTTCATAGAAAAATAGGAGGTGAAACCTGGTAAGACACAGGGTAGGTCCGAATTATTCCACCAGGACACGAAAAATTGCACAAAAATTTAGATCACTGATTTCTCAAAGAATAAACTAGATTGTTATTGGAGGCATAAACATATCAACACCTTTTTTCTAATTAGGTGATTTGTGTACAAAAAAATGTTAGACTAATTAGGTAAATATATATATATATAGATCATTTATATATATAGATATAGATCATTTATATATATATATAGATCATTTTCATATATAGATCATTTTCATTTATATGTATATAGATCATCATAATATATATATATATATAGATCATTTACAAAATGGGCTATGAAGTACAAAATAATGTTTCATTGGAGAATCTATTAGTATAAGTGAAAACAAGGAGCGCTAAGTTACAAATGGAAAAAGTCCGTGACCTGAGGAAAACGAGTTATAAAGATCAAGTTATGTAAAGCCCAATATATTTTGCGCCCCATGTTTTCACTCATGTTCTTAGATTCTGGATAAAAAATTCTACTTTTTAGTCCATTTTGAAAACGAGTTAAAAAAAAGTTATTAAATCCGACTTTTTATTGTTCTGTAAGACTAAAAAGTCTTCAGTCTTCTCTAAGACAAAAAATTGTGTTACCGACAGGGTTACCACCGCCAGTAGGATTTTACTAGATCTAGTAAAAAATAGAGGATCTAGTAAATTTCCCGAAATCTAGTAAAAGTTCATGATTTATAGTAAACGAAACTTTTGTTATTTTCCATGAATTCAAGGAAAAAATACAAAAAATTCTTTCAGGCCAGGGTGGCAACACTGGTTACCGAAGATTCGAGAGCCTAAGTTATCACGGCCACGGCAAGTGGTCTTACTGCTGCGCTATCAAGTTTAGTATAATAGTGTTTGTTTTACAGTTTCGCTGTGTTCACTCGCCCGTATATATTGTTTTTATTTATACAGGGGGGGGGGGAATTCAATGTATTCCACTGTCATCAGAAGTGCATATACTCATAAAGTTTGGGAGTGATTGAATACTCAGAGGTGGTCGAAAAATGGCTCACAAATTTATGTTAGAAAGAAGTCGGTGAGTTGAGGAAAACGAGTTTAATGAAAAAGAAGTAAAAAACAAGGCCCATAAAAAGTTATGATTGGAACATTGTCAATATTGGGCAACGAGTTTACAGTGAAATTCGTATATTTGCTGTAGTTTGGGTTTCACATTCCACGATTAAGGACATAAAAATAGGAAGATGAGTTCACCGAAAAAGGGTCGAAGCAGGTACGTAGCCAGGAGTTTGGAGAAGGGGCACTTATTCACCAAAACAAAAGCATATTAGTTACAAGAAAATCATGGCGAAAGTCGAAAACAACAATGAGAATCATGATACAGAATTGCGTATGAGGCGGTTTCCAAGGGCCCAACCCTAAGAAATTTTTGGAACAATATATAAAAAAGGAGAAAATTGAATAATTTTAGCTCTGAAAACATACATAGATCTTTATTGAAAACACAGGAAATTAGGCCTGATTTTTTAGCTGCATTGTTGTTTCACAACGGACTGATAACCAAATAATTCACAAAAATTGACAAGCGAAGCTGTATTTACAAGGCTGTGACATACATACAATGGACAATCGCTTTTTCTTTAACAGTACAGCCCGTAGGCCTACCGCGGAGTAATGAACCATGTAGGTCTAAATTGTACTTAATTTTCATTGATTCCCATTGTAAATCAATAAAATCGTCTAGACTTTTTTTTGTTATCCATAAAAAGCTCTTCTTGTAAAAGAACAATCCTAATAGGGGTTTGCTACTTCGTTGAAGAAGGTCAGGTACCTGAGTCAAATCCAAGAAAGCTTGAAAAAAAAATTAATATTGTTTAAATTAAATTGCAACATTAGGAGTTTGGACCCTTCCCCGAATTATTCCTCAAAAGAGTCCTGGCAACAACCTCCTAATTCGAACTCTAAAAATTGTAACTAGAATTTTGACCAATCCTTTTGGATATTAAGTTATTTAAGCCATGAATTCCTCATATCTTCATGTTTTATTTCTGGCCCTTTTTGGTCTTTCCTACCATGGCATAAATTCACGATTTTGCTGCTACTGGGGATACTTAAATCAACATCTCCTGCATATATCTTGGCAATAGGCAATTATAGTTTAAAAGGTTTAGAGGCTCTAAAATAAGAAGTTTTTATTTATTTGTATCAGTCTATTCATTATGTTTCAGCGCCTCAGTTTTGTATATGGCTTTACCAGCTTTGAAATACGCTTTTTTTAGTTGCAGTTTGTATTCAAACATGATCCTACTAAGATCTTTTTTTAGGTCTGAATAGAAAAAAAGGTTGATAAAAATCTATTGGGAAGATTCAAAGCAATTCTTTCTGGTAAATTTATAATTCTTAGTATCGTCCTCATTTTTATTGCTTTGACCTTGGATATCCAATCCCAGACTAATTTGTACACATGTGAAATGGGATATGGTGCATAAGAATTCGCCACCAGGCAAGCAATTTCTTGCCCCAGGTCAAAATCCAAAATATTTTCTAAGCTAAAATACAGAACATTACCTATTAACTCTGAATTATTTTTTTTTATCACAAGGATCGAGGGTCCGGGCCGCTAAAATATCAAAATTTCTACCTTTTTAAAATCATCTGTTGATTTATTTTTCTTTACAAATTGAGAAACGTTTTCTACGCTTAGGATGGCTGTGCATCTGCAAGTCCTTCCCATGAGAGACATAATTTGTAGAAAGGATTCATAATAAGGATGCAGGAATAGAACCTTGCCATTAACCTCTCTTCGGTACTTGGGCACTATGTGGGCCTTTACAAGGAAACCAGTCACGAAAAACCCGGGTTAACCGCTATAGAGCAATACAATGATAGCGTGGTTTTCATTGCGTATACAATATTTAAACAATTGTTTTTTGGGGTTTAAGGGGAAAAGGGCACCTAGGTTAGGTTACGTATTTAATATATGCTATGCTTTACCCCCCCCCCTCTCCCTGATGTGCAAATATATAGCCCAAATTTGTTTATAAACTATTATATATTCATCCTATTTTATTTCATTAGCATTAACCAAACTTGACTTTTTAGCAAGGCCCATATAATGCCCAAGTACCCTCTCTTCTTCATAGGATAGCCAAAATTTCAAAGTGAAGAGAAGAAAATTACATTTTGAAATATCTTGTTTCCCTCTCTTCAGCCAGGTGCATCGCTACCCTCACGAAACGTTTAGTACTGCTCTTTCATATGCAAGTGACTTCCCCCATAAATTTCTGCACACACAAGAGGGTAGCTTTTGGGTAATTTATTGTCTCGAACGTGGGAACTAAGTTACATTTCCGAAGCAGGTTTGAATTTGAGGGTGTTTTTGCACTGAAATTTAGTATTTGGATTCTTTTCAATAAGGCAAAGGTCTTAAGACCGTTTTAAGAATTAATTGCTGGGACAAGAATATCTTTCACATTTCTTTTCCTTTATTAGATAATGAATAATTCAATTTTTCTTGGATAGGGCTGAAATTTAGTATAGTATTCTAATTTTACTGAAATTTAGTTTTTTGATTCTTTTCAGTAAGGCCAAGGTCTTAGGACTGTTTTAAGAATTAATTCCTGGGACAAGGATATCTTTCACTTTTCTTTTCCTTTATTAGATAATGAATAATTCAATTCTTTTTAGGACAGGGTTGACATTTAGTATTTTTCTAAATTTAAGTATTTTAAATTTACTAAAATTTAGTATACTGGATTCTTTTCAATACGGCAAAGGTCTTGGGACCATTTTAAGGATTAATTGCTGGGGTAAGAATATCTTTCATTTTTCTGTTGGTTTATCAGAAAATTAATAATTCAATCCTTCTTGAGACAGAGTTAAATTATCAATCTGATTTTCTAAAATGAGGACCCAAGATAGCAAATATAACATTGATTTTGTTTGCATTTTTTTTTTTTTTTTTAATTGCTAAAAAACTATAAAAATAAAAGGATTTTAGAATAACTAGCAAAATGCATAGTGGTTCTTTTGTTGTGTATGATCTAGTATAGCCGTATTTGCAAAAATGGAGAAGGCCAAGGGGGGTCCAATAGATTGAGTTGATGAATCCCCTCCACTAAAGGGAAAAATTAGAGAAGTAAGACTTGTAAGTTTTTTTTTCTTTTTATGTTTCGAACATACAGGAAAAAAGTCTTGTGACACTCCTCCCCCCCCCCCAATGCTTTGCTTTTTTCACCCACTGATGTAGAACGTAGTTCTATCAAAGTAAAAAAGCGAAACACATATCGAAGCACATTTTACTAAATCGCATCTACCAATTAAGCTCACGCGGGGTGGCTCCAGGCGGGGGAAAATCGTCAACTATTTTTGACAAAAAAATTTTGGAGAAGGACAAATATCGGGAACAGAAGTGGAGTACTCTTGCCCATTTTGTATATCAAGTGACAAAGGTATATGTATATTTTGTTCAGGCGTCCACAACTTTCAAATCTTAAGGGAGGGGGTCTAGAACAGTAGTGGAGATCTACTTCTATCTGTGTTAACTTTAACATCACCAAATTATAGGGTCGTTCGTGGTAATTTTATTGTTCAGGTAAATAAAATAATCGCCTTTCATGATGCCCTTAACTTGTTAAAATTGGCCATCTTTTGTTATAATTTTGAATATATGTGTTTGTCAGTGTTGATTTGTTTAACAGTTGGTATTCTGTTATGGCACCGGTTATGTAAATAGTTTAATAACTTCTCAATGCAATTACTATGATTTTTTTGTATATGTATATGGATGCTTTTCAGCATTTTATATCAATTGAAGATATCTGAGAAAACGCTGGATGTCTCCATTTCGATGCGTTTTCAATGAAAACACTATGAAGGCATTTACGGTTTGGCAAGAAGTTACTAAAAACTAACTTTTTCGTTTCAGCTTGCGTTTTTTGTCAGAAAAGCAAGTTTGAATTTACTTTTGTAGTAATTTTTACTAAAGACATTTAAAGGGCATGATTAGTGAAGTAAATCTACATCATTATCACCAACGGTTATTATAAGATTGAAACATATTGGAAATATTATCAGAGTGAAAGAGAGATGGATACAGCCGAAACTTTTGAAGAGTATGCCCTTAAATACTCTACAACCGCTCGTACCGGATGTCAAATTTCAGTAACTTCTCTACATAATGTAAAATTACTACGACATACAACTTGCAACGTGACACCAATGGAAATTGTAAATTAATTCCTATTACTTAAAATTTAATGCGAATTAAGTGCGAGCCTGACACGCTTTATTAACTAATGCCTTAATTATTGTTAAGATAAAACAAATTTTAATGAGCGACGAGTAAAACATGAAATTCTGAGTGTTGATGCCTTAATACTCATTAAGATAGACTTGTCTCGTTTGTCTCCATTTTTCCCAATTTGATTATTACTGTGCAGAAGTCAATATGCTAGCGATGTTAGTCAACTATATTCATAAAAAATTTATTTCTTTTCAGCTGTTAATTCGCCCTAGAAAGATTTATTATTAAATATTATTAACTTTGTGTCGAGCCTGGAACGCATCCTTAGAATGCATTATGTCATCACTTTCGATGCTACCTATTAACTGCAAACTGTATGTACGCAAAATACTGTTCTTGTAGTAAATGTGCTCAGGTTTTGGATGACCACACGTATGGAATTAGAGTAGTTAAATCTCGCAAAGATGTGACTCAACTGGTTATTTCCTAATTCAGCAAACTTGCTAGATTTGGTTAGCTTCAAATCTGGGTTATATCGAAGGTCACTTACAACTACACAATCAACATGAGAAGAAGTATTTTTTTTTTCTACGAGTCCACTGATGACAAATACAAAATAACAATGGAGCCTCTCAGATGCCAAATCGAATTATGTGTTTTTTTTTATATTTATATTTAGTATTAATGATTAGCATCGATTTTACTAATTCTTGTATTCAAATTATCCTGAGGAACCCCCCCCCCCTGGAAACAGCCTTGACTGTAATATTCCTTATTTCGGGGAATTTAAATTTCCAACCAGGAAAATTCGGTTAAAATTTTTATAAAATTGAACTTTCGAATTTCCCACCCGATTAAAATATAGCTTTTGTTAGTTTGCGCTATTTTCAAGTTTTTACCACTTTTTTCGATGCGGCAATGTCGCGAACTTTACAGTCGAATATTTTCTTCTACAACTTTCTAGGACCACGGCTTCTATTAAGGAGGCAGAGTTGCCAATCGAACAGAATTAATGGTACTCAGCCGTGACTGGTTTCCTTGTAAAGGCCCATATAACGCACCAGTACCGAAACTATTTTATGCTTCTTCTATGAACTGTGTGCACATTCTCTATTTGCAGTCTGTGAATCAGCTAGAGCACAGAACGATTTACGCTATAACCTAATACCATAAAGAAACTTCGAAAACCTAGCGCATTAGCGGGATATAAAATATGACTTTTATATAGTTGAAACAAAAAGCGCTTAAGGGTTTCTTTTACAGTAGAAAGATAAAGTATTTCAGGATGAATACGATTTAAATTTTCCTAATTTGGCGGGACTTGTAGATTATTATTTTGTAGAAAAATCTGAAAAGGTGTCCAAGTGGTGTTAGGAGTATAGATTCACTTGGGATTATCCATACTATAGGAATAAATAATTAAATTTCTAGAGTTTATATCATGACTCATTAGCTCGCTGTTAGTTTCAGCTCATAAACCAATAACCTTTTTTTTGGTGTGAATTTTGTGTTTTCAGTAAAGCGCTAGTTTTCAAAATTCTATAAATATAGAGAAATATTACGAATCAGTTTAGTTCAGCTAGTTTTCCATGCAAATATTGCATAGGATACGAAGCAATAATTTTTGTCCATTTCATCAACTACTAAAAACAGCAAAGCACAAGGGAAAAAGATCACCAAAGTACATATAACCAAACAGCTTACCAAATTGCCAGATAGTGAGACGATCGATATTGAAACAGAAAAATAGGTAATACGATCGATTCTTAGCAAGAAGAAAGAGAAACTTCTTATTTCTCCCCTTTTTGATTCCTATCTATTCTTAAGCTCAGGGATGGATTTTACAGGGAATTTTACTCTCCAAAAGCGATAACAACGAGATAGTTGTCCCTCTATCTGCTTACAATCCCTGTTGCATTTCAAGAGACTGACAGGCACACCAAGGGGATACGCACTATGTCCATTCTCGAAAAACCAGATGAATGAGAATATCGAATAGCCTACAGCCCAGAATTGAATAGTACGTACAATTGAAGAAAGGTTGTGAAGACAGACATGGGGGGGGGGGAACTCATCCAAGTACACCAGGAATAAAATATAAGTAAATTTTGTACCATCCGCTTATTCTAGAATACACTCTTGATAGCAGAGCCGTTTTGAAACAAACCATTGATAACTGACTGAGATGTACACATGGCCAACCCTTGGAGGAGGTGGGTAGGCAAAGTTATTGCAGCTCGATCAAATGATAATTACCTAGTTCTCTCTTTTAATCTGGGATTTATTTCGAGAAGAGGTTCAATAGTAAGTGGTTCGGGGAGGGTTAGCATCAGAAAATGTTCCCTGTGGAGGGCAGTAGAAAAAAGAAGAAGAATATTCCATTTTAGGCCCCAACTCTCCAAGACGATGGTGGCCCTTTTGGCAAATTTCGGGGATAATACCCCAGCATACAGATATGTTATAGCCAACTACTTCAAAACAAAATAAAACAAAACTGGTTCATAATTTGCAGTACTTTTATTCCAGCTTATTTTGCTGGCACTGGTACCAAGAAAACTCACAATGAAATCTTTACTAAGTCTTTTTTTAACGTATACCTCAGCCAAAAGCAACACTGTCACGGCTGCATAGAAAATTCCAGGCCCTTTTACAGCACCCGCTTACGTAGGGTATCATTTCAGGGAAAGGAGAAATAATTAAAGAGAAAAAAAAACATTAAAAAACACACAAATAAAAAAAAAGGAAAATTATATGGTAGAAAAACGGTGTTTATGAAAAACCTGAAGCAATACTATTTCAGGAAACTAATTATTACTTGGAGTCCCAGACAAAATTTAATAGCGTTTAAGAATCAGAAAAGAATCCCCAAATATTTCGGAAATGACTGTGAAACCTATCGACGAATGGCGTCAGGTCGAAAGAAATCAATTTCAATCCGAGGGACTGCCCACTTTCCACCACCTGGTGTATGTCTTTGAGAGGCGCGTGTGCCACTTATTTCCTGCACAAGTGGCTCAGTCCACCATGCTTGGCACTCTTTAGGCACACTTGACACGCCCCACGTGGTGTAGGTGATTTCTGAAGTCGGCGATTATCGGAATTGCCCGTTGAAATAATACGGAAGATATTGTAAAAATAAAATTTCATGGATAGCTGGGCCCTAGAAACAAGCATTTTTAACCTGTAGCACTTTTGCCTAACTTGCCTGGCATATCAAAAGAAAAACAATTTCAGTCGGAATTTCCCAACCAATATTAATTCGGAATAAGCAAAACAGAATCATCAAATATTCCGAAAAATAGCCCGGTTCCTGCCAAAAATGGCAGCAGGAACCATTAAAAACCATTACGGGTCACTATTTCCGAGAATTCTAGGCCTGCGATTTTAAAACTCCATTTCAAAAATCATAGAAAATTGTATTTCAGCATGGCAGCACTGATGTCTCCATTTTCTTCCTCCAATGCTAGCGGAAAACTGGATGACCATAGATGATGACTGGGAGTGATACCGTCTCCAAGATTTGTGGGCTGGATATACCCTTTTGAAAGAGGCTTTATCAAGGAGATTGTTTTACATAAATTAAATAAAAAAAAACAAGTTTTTTAAACTGAAAGTAAGGAGCGACATTAAAACTTAAAACGAACAGAAATTATTCCGTATATGAAAGGGGCTGTCCCCTCCTCAACGCCTCGCTCTTTACGCTAAAGTTTGTTATTGTTTTAAAAAATAAACCTGTGAGACAGAGTCAAACTTTAGCGTAAAGAGCGAGGCGTTGAGGAGGGGACAGCCCCTTTCATATACGGAATAATTTCTGTTCGTTTTAAGTTTTAATGTCGCTCCTTACTTTCAGTTTAAAAAACTTGTTTTTTTTTTTTATTTAATTTCTGATCGTTTTTCAGTTAATGCAGCTTTTATTTTGGCTAACTGTCATTGAATAAGTAAACAAAATTTGCATAAAAATTTTACTTTTCTTTTGCTAAATGGATGTCTTTACAAATTAACTTACGTAACTAACTTCTATATTCGTATATTTTTTCTTCTGGCAAAAAATACAAAGTTGCAGATTTTTGCAGATATGAGCTTGAAACCTATGTAATAGGGTTTTCTGATACGCTGAATCTGACGGTGTGATTTTCATTAAAATTCTTTCACTTGTAGGGGATGTTTCCACCCTCTTTAAAAAATCGGGCAAATTTTCTCAGGCTCGTAGACTTTGATGAGTAATAATAAACTTAATAAAATTTATATATTTAGAATACGCATTATAAACACATTCTTTTGATACATTTATTGATATCAAAATTCCGTTTTTAAAAGTTTCGATTACTATTGAGCCGTATCGCTTGTTTTTTTTATTGTTTTTTTTTATTACGTATATCTTATTACGTATATGAGGGGGTTCTCTCCTTAGTCAATACCACGCTCTTTACGTTAAAAGTAAAAAACAATTTTGATTCACAAACCCCTGAATCACAAAGGCCGTTTAATTAGAATAGATAGCTCTTTTGAAAGCACTAAAAAAAACTGTAGCGTAAAGAGCGAGGTATTGACTTGGGGGAGAACCCCCTCACATACGTTATAATTTCTGTTCGTTTTAAGTTCTAATGTTGCTTCTTACTTTCAGTTGAAAAAACTTGTTTTTTTTAATTTAATTTCTGATCTTTTTTTAAATAATGCTTGGAAATCCGGCGCCCCCTTCATAAAAATGTCCCTTACCCCAAAGAAACATCCTCCACGGAAAGATTCTCCAGAGTAACCCCCTCCTCTAGCCCCCCCCCCCCTCTAGAAAAAAATCCTTCCTGAAAATGTCTGTATACTTCCCAATAACCAATAAATAATGCTGGCAAGTCCGGCGCCCCCTTCATGGAAATTTCCCTTCCCCCATGAAAACTTCCTTCATGGACAGATCCTCCAACATAACCCCCGACCCACCCTTCCCTCCCACTACCAGAAAAAAACCCTCCTCAAAACTTCTGTATACTTCCCAATAACCAATACTATATGTTAACATTGGGTAAAGTTCATAACTTTTAGCCCTCCCCCTGGGGACTTCGGGGGATTAAGTCATCCTAAAAGACATATTTATCATATTTTTGACCATGCTGAACAAAATGGTTATCTCAAAATTTTGATCGGGTGACTTTGGGAAAAAAATAAGCGTGGGAGGGGGCCTAGTTGCCCTCCATTTTTTTGGTCACTTAAAAAGGGCACTAGAACTTTTAATTTCCGTTCCAATGAGCCCTCCCACGATATTCTAGGACCACTGGGTCGATAGGATCACCCCTGGGAAAAAAAAAAAAAAAAAAAAAAAAAAAAAAAATAAACACGCATCCGTGATTTCTTCTGGCAAAAAATGAAAAATTCCACATTTTTGTAAATAGGAGCTTGAAACCTCTACAGTAGGGTTCTCTGATACGCTGAATATGATGGTGTGATTTTCATTAAGGTTCTATAACTTTTAGGGGGTCTTTCCCCCTTTTTTTGAAAATCAGCCAAATTTTCTCAGGCGCGTAACTTTTGATGGGTAGCACTAAAATTGATGAAAGTTATATATTTGAAATCAGCATTGAAATCTGATTCTTCTGATGTATATATTGGTATCAAAAACCCGTTTTCTAGAGTTTCGGTTACCATTGAGCCGGGTCGCTCCTTACTTCTTTGGGTTGCCCGTTTCAGTGTAGGCGGAGCTAATTACATTGAAGGGAATTGTGTACTTATGTATTAGCCAGAAAACACGCAAGAAATTGTACAGCGAACATGATACAAGAAACTAGTCAAGCAGCTTCTTTATCAAGAGAATTCCTTTGGCGAACTAGGCAAACAGGGGTTTCTCGCTCCCTGAACAATATTTAAACTTTCGTTTTTTTGGTTGTGGGGCAAAAAAAGGTACATAGGTTAGGTTATGTATTTAAAATATGCTATGCTTTACCCCCACAGCTTCCCCCCCACCCTAATGTGCAAATATACAGCCCAACTCTGTTTCTAAACTATTATATTTGCATCATATTTTGTTTTATGTTGGCGGACGCGTCACCGCTGCGCTCAACTAATCTAAAATAGTTTTATTTTAAGGAATTTACGCGGAATTTCCTGAAAAGCATCTTATAGTGAGAAAAAAACATTCAGTACTTGAAGCATTTCTCTAGAAGTACACAAACATTCGTAAGGAAGATATAGATTCCTTATGTTAAAGTTGATGTTGACAAAAACGAAACGCCCTTCCATCCCAAAGTAGTAGTAAGTAAGTATGACGGCACTAGACCCTTAAGGTCCAAACCGGCGGTGCTGATCTCCGTTTCGTGGCCCTCAGCCAGGAAGTGCAATGGGGGGGCAGCCATCCTGTGCTTTCGCACACCCTTCCTGCTTACCTTCCCCAGATTTCTCCAGGTACCCATTTAGAGCTGGGTCGACTCTGGCTAAGCTTACAGAGTCACACCACTGACCCGCGTACCAAACCCAAATAACTGGCCACGCCAGGGATCGAACCCGTGCCCCTTAGGACAAAGAATTCTCAACCCAGCACACGTCCACTTAGCCAGGACGGCTTACCATCCCAAAGACAAGAACAAAATTTCCGAAATGGGAATTTTCACCGACTTAATTTCTTCCAATTTCAAACGCACTTCAGCCTAAATACTTGAATTTATATCTTGAAAATCCCGAATCAGAAAGGGTTTTTTTTTAATGCCTTGGTGCAATCAGAACTGACGGCATTACGAATTTTAGAAAAATCGTATTTTTTTCACAGTCTTAGAGTACTCAAAAGTAATCTTGTAATAAACATCAGTACATCCCCTCCCAAACTCTGCTGAAGAGGCCTTGCTGAAAAAAATAAAAACTGAGAACAATAGAGGCACGGTACGTATGTTTAATAGATCACAACTAAGCAATGAAGCGAGAGATTCAAAATGAAGACCGGAAACTATACCCAAATGTTTTCAATGAATCACCGATTGAAAAAGAATACCCATTGAGACTAAAACGAATATGCATTATGTAGACTCACTTTCCAAGTGTGAGGAGCAGTCAGAATGCCACAATTATTTCTTTTCTACTCCCCATTGAAAAAAATACTTTGGCTCTGCCATATGATTCACGAGTCTGTTACTGATTGTAAAAAAAAAGTTTGGTACTTATGCATTATAAATAACCCACCGCTATACACGTAAGAAGTCAAGTTTGGCTAATGTTAATGAAATAAAATAAAATAGGATGAACATATAATAGTTTAGAAACAAATTTAGGCTATATATTTGCACATTAGGGGGGGGGGCAAAACAGCATATATTAAATACGTAACCTAACCTAACCTATGTACGACCCCCCCCCCCAAACCCCAAAAAACAACCGTTTAAATATTGTAAACGCAATGAGAAATCACACTTTGCAATCAATTTATCTAGTAAATACCCGTTTGACGGGTTTCCATGTCTGATCTCCTTGTACAGTCTATAGCGCTGTGTTATATATAATGCATAAGTACCAAATATTTTATTTAAATATTATGTTTAGCTAATCACAAAAGGTACTAAGATAAGCAATTTCCTTTCAGATGAGCGCTTAAACACCTCTCTATGATGTTTCGATGCCCAGCTAGTAGTAAAGAAAAAAAGGAAAAAAGGACATCAGTGCTACAACTGCTACCCATAAAAAAAAGTGATTTTCCTTATTATTGAAGCCAGTAGACTGTAAGTTTCCTGTAGAGAGTTTTCAGCCATGGCGATTCCAACTGTTTACTTTTTGTTTCGATCTGACGCCATTTTTCATGGGTGTCACTGTGTCAGGCCACTTTTTGAAATTCCTAAAATTTGTTTTCGAAATAATATTTTACTACTAAGACTAATCTAAGTAATAAGTAAGATTCCTGAATCAGCTACAAAAGGCAATTTGTTCAACATGTTTGTAAATTTTGGTTACTATAGGCCGTAGACCCTTAGTCCGTTCTTTTATAGGTTGTAGCTACCGCTGCAACCATAATGGTGAGCATAATCTTCATGATTAGATGACATTCACAGGCAAAACTCAAATAGCCAGAGCATACATTAATCATTTATTTATAGCCAAATAAAATACAAGTAAAGGGGGAGTAAGTAAATATAAAGAAAATAAAATAGAACCAAAATGAAAACAATACAATCAACTAGCTGGATAACAAAAGACCGCGAAACGGCTCAAAGCTTAAAACAGCAGATTCGTGTATCAAGGCCCACTTTGTTGCTGCATCTTCTACTACTACTACTAACAGCTCACTCTACCACCAAGCCGCCTGAGGCGAACACAGCTACGTACGCTCATCCTCAATCTCAATCTATTTAATGCCTCAATCCCAGGAAGCCCTTATTTCTCTTAAATCTTTCCTTACGACATCCTCCCACTCCATTCGGGTGGGAAATTATTCAAATTATTAAATCTCAAAATTATTAAAATCTGTACAACTTTTCGATATTAACTCTTGCGCATACAACGGATGCAAATACAGTAAAAATCACAAATACCGAAAAATAAATTACAAAATGAATTTTCAAAATAATCTCGATAATCACTTCCGAAATATCGGACACGAACTTGATAAAAACCTATATTTTTATTTATTTGATGTAAATTTTAACTTACATAACATACATTAAAATCCGAGTAACCTACAAGAAGTTATCGACATATAATTAGCCGGTATATAATGAGAAATAAAGTGCAAAATATGGTTCGTTACTCATTTTCTTGATCCTTGTTCATTACTCTTAGTTCCCCACCCTACCCTTTGTACTTACGGAAAGTAAATTTTATACTCAGATTGAATCATACTGAAACTTAATATTTACTGGTTCCTCATTAGCCCTCCAATTTTTTATTTTATCTTCTTTTTTTGTTCAGGAGTGGTTATCCCCAGTCCCCCATAATTAGTGCACCTTTGCTGGGGCGAAGTTTCTAAATTATAGCAGACGATCTTATAGCAGTATTCAACGAAACCAGTAAAGAAGTTCAATCATAAAAAAATATCAGTTAGTGACATATTGTCAGATTCGCCTGACTTAAAGCAAACTAATACCAGATCCTATCAGACGAGAGACGTAGAAAGAAAAAACGCAGCGTATACTCTTTCGTGAGGATCAAAGAAAATTGTTTTGTCCCAGGATCCCTTCCCTCCCCCAAACACGACAATCGATAGGCTTTGCTACTAGTGATAGATACACTCTTCGCTGTTCCAGCATTCTACAATTACTAGTTTGACACCATCACTACCTGGAACAAGAAAAGGAAGACTTATTAGCGGTACCCATGGGCGTACAGAAGGGGGGGGGGGGGCAGAGGGGGGGGGGGGGTGGCAGCTGCCTCCATAGAACTTAAAATCTAAACTAGATATGGTTGAAAAAGCAGTTGCAAAAAGGTAGGTGGTTAAAAAAGCAGTTGATAAAAGGTAGATGGTTGAAAAAGCTGGAAATAAACAGCTGGAATGACAGAATAAAAGTCTAACAAGAAGCAATTATCCATAATGTCTTGGAAAGATTTAGCTCTAATCCAAGAAGATTGATTAATGCTGAAGATTATTGATGATTTATGATTTTGGTGATTACTTATTAATGAAGATTTCATAGATATGATAGAACTTGCTATGACGTGCCAATATATCAACTTCGGCCCCCCACCCTTCATCACAGAATCGGCTGCCCCCCCTAGAGAAGAAGCTACGTACGCCTTTGGCGGCACCCATGCAAAAAAGTTATTTTTTTATCATTGTCCTTGTTGTTCAAGGTGAGGGACTAATCCTCATGTAGTGTTACAACCATGGTGATTGCAATGGTTTATTTTTTATTTCAATCCAGTACCATTTTTGACAGGTTTCAGGCTCTTTTTTTCAAAATTGTCATAAATTCGTTTTAGCGATAAACTTTTACAATTAAGATTAATTGAAATAATAGCGCTGCAGTCATTGTACGATTGGTACGTTTGAATTGCCGATTCTCAGTGCAAAGCCCATTATAGAAACGACTAGGATTTGAAAAGACTTGAAACTGTTTCCACCAATTAACGTAATTTCAGTTCCTCTTTAGGGCGGGGGGAGAGCATAAAAGCTAAATATTTTCCTTCAGAGGGAAGGGCTGCAGAAAAACCTGTCTATAAAAAAAACATCCCACCTTTAAATCTCTAGAGATTTTTAAATTTCAAGGAGGAGGTAGCTATGATCCACTGGCCCTCTCATAAATACAGTCACTGGAAGCCCTAAGTGGCCTTCTTGAAAGTTCTTACTATCTCCCTTGCAGTGGTGGATCCAGGGGGGTGAGGGGGCGCCCCCCTCCTAGCGTACTTTAAAGTAGTGTAATTTACTTAATTAACTCAAGTTTGCGTAATTAAAGTTGCTCCTAACGCAAGTTTATCGGATCAACCTATTTTGCGCCCCCCCCCCTAAAAAATTTTTATCGGATCAACCTATTTTGTCCCCCCCCTAAAAAAAAAAATCCTGGATCCACCCCTGCAGGTGGTTATGCGGATGATGTTCACATAATTCAAGATAGCTAACCACACAAAAAAACTCTGGTCGGGTGGGCGACTGAAAGTCTTGGAAGTGATTAGCTTATGGATTTTTTTTTTTTTTTTTTCACAAAAGGTCAAACTATGCTCAGAAAGAAAAAATATAGGGAGGTAATTTGCTTCAAGAGTTTTCAAGAACAGCAATGAATATGACCGTAAGCCTCTAGCTTTACAAACGAAACCGACAAGAGTCATACTAGGTATGCATATGCATAGGAGTGAGGAGGATTCTCTAATGCGAAGTTTGACGCTGCAGTAATATAGCCGTGAGGAATAGTATCCAGGATATACGAAAAATGTTTTTTTTTTTTTTTTTACTCTTGGTATAACATATTGTTTTTGCAGAGAAGAAGTACAACTGTGTACTTTTTTGGCTTTAATATAGTTTAAAAGAGGCAGTATAGGGTTAGAAACATCAGAGTCTCTAACCTTTCTGTTAATTTGAGGAAGGGTTGCACATACACTGCCATACATGGTCAAAACCCATTAGGCGGTATCAGAGGAAATTTCTAGGGTGAAGGAGAGAATCCGAAACCACAAAAATGTGTTTTTGTACCCAAGTCTCCACAGAAAGGGGAGAGTGTGGCTTATATGGATATCCCGATACCGCAATTGCATACTATCATATCGCTGCTTCTAGGATCCCTCAAGTTGTTCGAACCACGGATCAAAACTGAGTCAAGGGAATGCAAAGATAATATAATGGCCTATTTGTTCTAGTCCCTGTTTTAGATTGCATCTGCTCTGCGCATTTGCAAAATGTGTGGTTCTGAGTTAAAGGCTGTTATCGACACTTTAACAAAAACATGTAAACCAGAACTAGAATTGATTTCACCAAGTCATTACAAATTCAAGGCAAATGCTATTTACAATAGAAAAGAAAAAAACTAAGATCCAATGCAGTTCTGGGAATAAGGGGCTGCGCACTAGATCTCTCTGTGTATACCATAGGCAGGACGTAAATTCTGAAGTAGGGCGAGAGGACTATCGGACAATGCCCTGTACAGCAACGACATACCCTGTACAATCCCTGAGTTATAGGGCTTATAGAATTGTCGGATCCCAGTACCAACTGTTTCCTAGAATTCCTCACAGGTTATAAAAAAGTTTCACAATTGATTCTAGACTAGATCAGCCCCACCTCCATATCCGTCCTCCTCCCCGACGCTTTCTTTCCATCGTCTGTAATAAAGGAAAAAAGATTTTGTTTATAATAAATAAAGACAATAAAGCGAATTTTTGTTGTAAAAGGACCCCTTTCTAAGGTTTACTCCTAAGGTGTTTGTCTCGTCATATACGCTACAAATGAAAGCTAGACAAACAATATAAACTCTTACGGACCATTATAAAACTCTCAACTCGCTCCAGACGGCAAACAGGAGAATTCAACAACCGCCAAGTATCAAGAATGGGTTACTCCAGCACACATGCAATGGAGGGAGGTATATGGGCACTATTTAACAATACATTGACATGTAGATAGAAGTACACAATTTTGTGTTTGGGGGGGGGGGGTGCATTACAATATCAAAAGTTTGGTATAATCAAAAGGTTGCATGTGTTATAATTTATTGCGGTAGAAAACTTCCTGGGGATGGTCCCTTGAATACTTTTTGAGGAAGGGAAATTACCCCTAGTCTTTCAGTTGCAAGAACGATCTAAATAATACTTAATATCGGAGAAAATATTAATAGAATATAGTAAACAAATCATTGAATTGAATAATGAAACTTAACACTAGCTTATTGCGGATTCACTCCTTTACAATTTACAATCACATCTGAATTCAGGATGGAGTTTACACCAAAAAGCAAGTAAGCACCCCTCATGAAATCCAGTCCCCTTTGACAGTCCAGACAATTTAAAATCCCTAAAAGCATTTAAACCCAACTATACCCCTTGAAGACAATTTCTATATTTAGGCCTAAGGGTTTTGACGGGGTTTCCAACCCGTATAGACTTTATTGGATCAGGTTTCAAAGACTGTAGACAGTTTGAGTTATTTGTCTGGAACATACGCTACAGACCAAGAAGAGCCCTTGTGGCCAAGGGTTGAAATGAAAATAAAAAATCTGAACCGAAACCATAGGGGCAAACCGGCATGGTCAATTGTTGCTAAGCGTAAAACATATCTCAATCCCTTTTCATAAAATTTTACATGCCAAAATTTTGACATTTAAACTCGTCTAATTTGACATTTATTTTTCAAAATTTAGCAAATTTTGACACACAACTTAATAAATGAAAAAATAATTGGTACGCTTACACATAATAAGTGCAAAATAACTGCAAAATAATTGCTAGTTACAAAACGGGCTAGACAGAAAAGTTGAAATATATATTATAGAAAAAACATTCATTCTGGTTGGCCACTGGCATTAAATTAGTAGTCAGCAACTTATTAACTAGGGAACATTGGCATACTTTTGGGAAAAAGGGGAAAACCCCTAAGTCGTTGTTGACGGAAACTTCCCATCATATTTTGGATGCTCAAGAACTGTTTTTATGGAATCTTCAACAACAAGATTGTAAAATTTCCTTTTTTTCCAATTACGGGTGAGTTTATTTGTTTTGATTTTTTTATCAGGGGGGGGGGTCGTATCTAATCAGCGGTAGTAAAATTTCTAGATACGGCTCATCAGAATAGATATTGCGATTTCTATAAGGGGGTGGCAGCTCCCTTATAGGAAGGTGGCAGCTCCCTTTATGTACAGGAAGATTAATGCTCGTTTTCAAATGCAAGGTCGCTCTACTTTCACTAAAAATACAAAATCTAATTTCCATCAATGCTAGCTTTAAAGTTTTTTGAAGCCACTACCCACGCTAGAGTAGACTTGTCCCAATGGGGTACATCCCTGAATATGCATCCCACGATTTTTTTTTTGGGGGGGGGGGGGCACGTCATATAGAAAAGATGTTCGAAGAAATCGGGGAAAATCCTCATTTGATCGCAAATACAAATTTTCGATCGCAAATACTATTAGTTGGTGGCATAGGCCACCAACTAATAGGCTAAATCAAGACAGAGGCTGCATAGGCCAACAACTATTAGCCTAAATCAAGACAGGGGCTGCATAGATATAATGTTACTTCAGACATATTGACATATTACATCTCTATCAACAGTTATTCAATCAAGGATTGGCTAGAACAGTGGTTCTCAAACTCATTTAGACACTATACCCCTTTTGACCCACAAAACAAATTAGGTACCCCTTCTCAGTTACCGGTACTAAGTAAACTATAGCTAAAATATAAATAAAATTGTCAGTACTAGAGTTAAAGGGGTTTTTTTTGGCCGGCCGCGTACCCCCTAGAAATTTTTGCGAACCCCCAAAGGGTACGCATATCACAGTTTGAGGACCATTGGTCTAGAGAACGGTTCTAGATTACTGCATGTCAACCATAAGAAATTAATCGCGTGAATTGATTTAATTGCATTAATAGACCAAGTTACAGTTTGAAGTTTGAACAAATGTAGCTATATCGACAGCATCGTAAGATATCAAATTTTAATTTGCTTCTAATATTCCTAGCATAAGCTAAAATTGCTAATATTAATATATCCAAACTTAAGAAGTTAAAAGAAGTCAAGCTTAAAATGAACATTACTTACTACAAATAACTTTGGTGTTGCCCCTCCCCTCTACACTCCCCTGTGCCAGATTGTCATTTGCACTTTAAGGAAAACAAACTATATGTATATACTTTTTTCTATTATATCATTGAAGATGATCAAAGTAAAGGTCAGACGTCCAAATATTGTTTTTCACACCAGCGTTATTTATATTTTATTAGTCAAAGTAAAAATAACTAGTTTTACCCTAGTCTAATGCGCAAACAAAATTTTCATCAATGTTTTCTTCCTTTTAAACATATTTCTTTGAAATGTATAGGAGCTCAGTTGCATAAACAAGACTCATTTTTTTTAGCAGCTTATTCCTTTTTCAGCAAAATGCAAAGGACATTGTAGTCTTAAGGGGGTTCGAGGGGGGGCCAGCATTAACACACTCATTTCGGGTTGTTTTTGTTCGTTAAAAGTGTCGAAAGGTGAAATTAATGTTAGGTAATGTTATAAGTTACCTAACAAATAATCTTACTAACCTATAGATAACAAGAAAAATCTAGCGAGTTGATAGCTTCAGATACTGGTAGCATTAGATTAGAAAGGCGATGGATGCGGTGAGGATGTAAAAATTAGAATAGTCACGGCGCAGGATGTCTTTTTGAAGCTAGGACGTCTACAGAGTCTAAAATATGGTTCTGAAAAGTGAGTGCTTTAAAAGGTTGAGCAAGATATGTTAGATTTTTTGCGAAGGAATTGCCTAGAGTAGTTTCGGGGAATCCCTAGATTGGGAGTCTATTCTAATAAGCGGAGCGAAGATAGGGCTTGATACCACTTTCTAGGGACTATCATGTCATGTTTTATGGATGAAGGATGATAGATTGCCAAAAAACCGTGGTATCTGTTTTGGGATGTCTTTCTGGGGCCAAAAAGGAGGACGTCCTCGAATGGGGTGTGAAGATTACCCGAAAACATTTTTTCTGTTTGTATTTGTTTTTCTTGCCAGTTTTGCTTTTTCCTTCTTTTCTTGTTTATGCTCTATCTTTTTTCTGTTGATTGTAAGACGGGTTATTAATAAAATCCATTCATTCATTCATTCATTCAAAGAAATCGAAATTTCAGACGAGGGAAAACAAAAGAGTAAAGCTTTGAACACATTGTAATGGAGGAGCAGTATTTGCAGATGTCCTGGCCTCACACGGCTTAGTGCTGCAAAGATTTGTTAGTAGTAGCAGTAATGTAATTAGACCCCGGCGCCGCGCCGATAAAGGAAGACCGGCGGCGGCAGGGCCAAAAAACAGCGCGCCGCGCCGCCGGTAAGATGTCGGCGGCGCGCCGCCGGCGCGATCAATGTTGACCGCAAACATTAATGTTTTCATCAGTCTTTCTCAAATCACGGCTTAAATATACAACAGATTCAAACCCATTCATGAGTTCAAAAATTCACAAGTCGCTGGCTGGAAACTGGTCTTCTTCGTTATTCATCAAGAGAAGTAAAATCTGGTAGAAACGAAATAGCTGTGGCGTTTCAGAACCCTTGCATAATACGAATAGTTGAAGTATCTATTAGCTATGTATTCTTAACATAAATAATTATCAAAGTTAGTAGTTTTTTCATCGAGCATTACTGCATATAAAACTTCAAATACCGTATCACAAAATTCGTCAGTTATCTGGGTAAAAACTTCGAATATAACTTTGAACTTAGAAGCTTAATTTTTTCATAATGCCCTTTGCCTATATCTGTTTTGTCACCTTTAAAACAGTTGAAATTGGCGACTTTGACATTGAGTGTTTGTTTTTTTTGCTCTTTTGGATTCCTAAGAAGCCTTCTTGTATTAAAAACTGGTTTTTAATAACAATTTGAAATAAATGAATTTTAAAGTTTTTTTTTTGGCTTCTTTATAGAATAAATGTCATGTAGGCTAAGGCTGAACTGCTGCTTTTTTATTGCTTTTGGCTGCTCTTTTGGATATTATTCATTTTTTCTTTTGGGGATTCATTCCAAATTATGAAATGATAAATACCTAATATCAGTCAAATTATAAACTGCATCTAAAAGGAGTAAATCTATCAAATTGAAAAATACATGATGAACACTTCACATGAGAACACTTCAATTACAATGACACAAAAACACTTAATAGTTTATTCGCTATGTAGAAAAATGATGTGCCAGCTATTTTCTTAGGTAAAAAATGAAAAGCTCATCCGTTTTAAGTGTAATTAAATGAAATAATATACAGACTGAAGTAGCTCCAGGAAGATGTTGAGATTTTCATCCTAGTTCGTCACTTTTAATCCAAGCAAAATGTTAGGACACTTAGTATCAGTTATTAGGTTTAAGCTTTGATTTCCAAATGCTCACAAGAATTACCAAATTTAAGAAAGTCACAACACTAAAGTCAAAGAAAGTTAAAATACTCAAAGACTCTTCTTTGATCCCCACCCAGGCTCAAAGCTTCTGCTATGGTCATTTCCATGGAAATCTCCAAAGAGTTTCTTTTTAAAATAGCTTTCAAGCGTAGTTAGGGGTATTTAGACTTTTTTGCTTTTCTTCAAAGCTTTTAAAAAAGTGTTATAATATTCCATGTTACATTTGTGCATATTTTTGGTAATCATTTCTGGGGTGATCAAGTTTTCTAAACCACTGTAGATACGTAAGAACGTTGCAACGTCTAGTACCCTGAGGTCATAAGACTGTCAAAGACTCCTCCTTGAATCTCCCAAATTGAAAGCTTTTATTATGACCTGGCCTATTAATGTAACTTGGGCACTGGACCAAGGGCGCCATTGTTACTCGAGCGCAATGTTAGGTGGGGATGTCGATATCGCTTTCGTCACACCAATTCGTTTTAGTGTGAATCTGCCTGGTACTTATGAATGAATGTTTTCAAAGTAAACCCGTTTCATCAATAAGAAAAAAACGGATTGGACGCATACGTCCCTTTCTCTTTGGACGATAAAACCATGCAAGTGCTGTATCAAGCATAACTCACGAAAATCTTGTTAATTTTGTCAACTTTTCATTTTTTTGGCATCCCTGCTTTCAATAAAAAAAAATCAAGGTACTATCACTTAAATATAATAACCCCCTATGCCCCCCCCTTCTGGATACCATCTTGATAGGATACCGTCTCTGCTTTAAATAAAAAAATAATAATTAACTTATTGGCACCCCTGCTCTAAAAAAAATCGAGGTATTATCATTTAAATATGATAGCTCAATACCCCCCTCCCCCCCTCTGGATTCCACCTTGATAGGATGCCGTCTTTGCTTTAAATTAAAAAAATCAACTTTTTGGGATCCCTGCTTTCAATAAATAAAATTTCGAGCTATTATCATTTAAATGTAATACCTCCCTACCCCCCCCCCCCTCTGGATACCACCTTGATAGGATACCGTCTCAGCTTTCAAAAAAAAAATTACTTAATAATTACCTAGGTCACTATATGGTTCAAACAAACACGCAAAATAACGTTAAACAGCTTAGTGTTCCTTGAAAAAAAAAACTGAGGGTATGAGTAAAGGGGTACAAAGACAACAACAAAAATGTCGAAATTATTCAGATATACCTCAAATTATTGGAAAACTGAGTCATGGATTCGCCATGGCATTCGATAAGATCCAAAGAATCTAACTAAAAGGGAGCACACACAAAAGCCAAATAAGGCCAGTAGCCTATGAGAAATCGCAAAATACCCAAGACAATGCATAAGTCCTAATGGGGGGGCCCTGGGTCTATTAAAATATTTCAATGGTTTCCCAGGGAATTGGATATCATTTTCTTCTGTCTCCAATTTAAATGAAGCAAATATCTTTTTGGCATCCCTGCTTTCAATAAAAGAAAATGAGGTATTATCATTTAAAAATGATAGCCCTCTATCCCCCCCTATAGGCAATAATTTATTTATGAATCATATTTTTGGGGTAACTTCCGGTTCAATCTTCAATTCCCCAACCTTGTACATAGCTTAGTCTATAGCTAAATTTTGTCTCAATCGAAGGTCGTTTTTTTTTTGGGGGGGGGGGTAAAAATGTTCCAGAAAGAAGATTGTATCTTCTATCAGGCGTTCAATAATTGAGTATTAAACATTAAGAAAATCTTATCTAAAAACAGCCACAAAAAAAAAATCTGCAAACTTACAATGCAGCTGTAGAAACAATCTGTCGGCTGTCAATTTCAAAATCCAACAAAAGGCTGAAGTTGTATAGTAGTGAATGCGTTCTATAATTCTATTCAACTTGAAAATAAAATTCTTGACTACGAATGATGTAAGAAATAGCGATTGGAAACTGCATTCGAAATGATTTAAACTCATTTCATAAAGACGATACTTTTTTTGTCAACATATGAAGAACTGTGTATATTGCAATATTTGCAATAGCATATTGCATCTGTCTGGTTTTTATGCAAAGTAACAAAAGAGACGAAAATTAATGAACAAGAGAGTAGTGAAGAATTATGGTATGCAAAGTAATATTTGGCAGGGAAAGTTACTGTTGATAAATCGCTAGGGGTGGCACCGTGATTGCGTGATTTTTGGGGATTCGGGGAACCAAATTTTTTTTTCGGGGTGACGCATAGATTTTCGGGGAAATACCCGAAAATTCGGGGATAGTGCAAGCCCTGCTTAATTCCTAATTAGGAAAATCGAAATACTAAACCACACGAGAAGGAAAAGCTCCGACTTTGCGGTTGACGCAATAGAGAATTGCCGCAAAAATAATTTAAAGTCGACCGAACGCCGCCGCCTCTGCCGGCGGCGGCGTGCCTGCGGCGCGCCGGCGGCGTTCGACCGGGCCTCTCGTCGGCGGCGTTCGGTCGATCCGCCGGCGCGGCGAAGGGGTCTAAATGTATTGCACTTTTAGATTGTTTAAAGCCAACTGGGCAAAGTTTGTCACTTGTGTTCATCCGCGTCTCTGACCCATGTGTCAGAGTTGCTGCAATACTTCACGGGGCTACGGGTACCAGAGGTATAATAGTCATTTCTATAACCTTTTAGAATATCAAAAGTCAAAGTTTCTGTCTGTTTAGGTAAATGCCAATTGATTTCCATGGCAGAAATTTGTACCATCAAGTTTCTCGTTAAACCGCAATTATAGGACTCAGGAAATTTGAAAACATGTTATTTTGTGGTTGCTGCGTTGATGTAAAAACTCTACAGAACTGGTAATTTTTATGTGGGCATTCGGACTCGAGCAATTTTCTGTGCGGGTAATTCTTCGTACAGCCTTCACATTTCTCCTAAATTAAGTTTCTTGGTGAAATTTACATGTTTTTTTGTTTTTTTAGAGGTTGAAAGGCAGGTATCCTTTTCATTTAGTTCCCCAAGAACCTTGGCTATAAAATGAACTACTTTGTCCAGTGAAATAGCGAGTAACCCGAATATTTGCCCAGCCTCTATTATCCAGTGTACATCATGGAACCGCACTTGTTCTGCTTCACGTGTACACTTTCGCCGTGGCATACCTCTTCGCACCAAACATGACAAACTTCACATCAATCATGTTACACGCCACCTCGTGTAAATAATTTAAAAGTAGGAAGTCTCTCAGTAACCTACAATTAATACAAGTTGCACGTTCCTTCTAAGCCAAGGGCCTTCAAATTGCACGTTACTTCTAAGCCAAGGGCCTTCTAATTAAACAGATTATAACATGGAAGATTATCAAACGATAACCAGTCTCATTTCTGACATGGTCCTGACTTTAATATGGTGTAACATGTCCACCTTCAATTCTTCATGATTTTGAAGTTATCACGAATAACTGTCAAAGGTCATTCCACAAACCTAGTTTTTCTCGGTTTTTCCAACTATCGTCCAGGGACCCGGGGGGGGGGGCATTGTAAGTAGTTCACGATGAATCCCCGTATGTTTTGTTTATTATCCATTATTTTGTTTTAATATTCAATGATCTTTTTAGTTTGTGCACAAGTAAGGCAGGCAAAGAAAGATTTGTACCATTTGTTCTGGAAGTAAATGAATTGTAAATAATTTATATTAAAAATACCGGTGTAACCTTCTTAAAAATCCACTATCAGTTACCTAAAGATCACTTAAAGTGGCTGCATTAAAAATTCGCATAATCTTCTGTGCATATGTAATTTAGTCTTGTAGTTTTAGCTTTTAAGGGTCTCCACGGTATGTTAGGAGTTTCTGGGCTCTTTCATAGTAATTGGAACCACTACCCTAAATTATCCCTAAATAGTCTTGAGTCAAAAGGTGCTCAATATGTCTATATAGACGATGTCGGGGCGAAGCGGACTGGGGCCTCGCCTGGGACCTTCGATACATACAAATTATATGCTAGCATGACATGATTGTCATTTCAACAAGCTGTAAAGTACTCACCTTAATATGAAATATGTTTATGAGAAGTGACTGTGTCAGGTAGGATTCCCAAAGGAGCCTAATTCGGAAGAGGCTTAAAATATCTAGACGAGGTTGGGAGAGTCTTACTAAACGTAAATAGCGACGAAGACCACACTGCCTTTCCATCATAAACAGCAAGTAGAACAATGGGAAAATTTGTTATAAGACAGTGGAATTCACCTTTAAATAAATATTTCGGCCCTATGTCCAAGGGCCGTCCTCAGCACAACACAGCAAAAAAAACTTACATTAAAATGCGGCCTTTAAAACTACTCAAATTTCTTTATACACAAATTTAGTTAAAAATATCTAACAAAATATATTACTAAACGAATAGACAATAACAATGAAACTGTTAAAAAAAAGCCTTCGAGACTTGCTGCCAAAAAAGTGGGGTGGGGAAATCAGAGGATTGGGATGGGTTAAAATATAGAAAAAGCGTGTTTTATGGCTTTTTTCTAGAAGAGAGCCCTGGAAGCCCATTTTAAAGGGGTAGTCCCCCTAACCCCCAAGTGTGCCTGTATAGTAGAATGGTGGGAGTGAGGCTCCGAGCCAAATACTACCGAGGGATAGTTATCAACGAAATTTCAGAAAGAATGGTATATTACTTACCAGATGAACTTCTGTAAAGGCTATCTAATGGTGAAGTAGGGCCCGAAGAGGTGCTGTTTTCACCCATGTGTGATTTGTCACTATGATCACAGATTTGAATTTCACAAAATAAAACTAAAGTTTATGTCATATGCACAGGTTAAAATCAATTCTTAACGGTAACTACACCGGGACTTCTTGATTAAATTACAAATTATTTCCTAATTTCTTCATAAGAACTAAGCAACAGTTGTTATCATGAATCCATCTCTTCTAATATTATTGCCTAGAAAAAAATATATTTATATGAGAAACTTACATTTCCTGGAACAAGATAAGTAAAAAAAAAAAAAAATGTAATTTTGACATGCATGTGCAGTATTTCAATCTGACAAAGAATAATGTTCCAATTCCTAGAATGTCAGTTTTTTTCAGATTTTTTTTTCTTCACCTTGTAATAGGTCAATTTGATTACAAACGCCCTTGCCGTAATGCTAGAACTCCAAATAATTACAACTCATATAAACCACGCCTATACATGGGGGGGGGGGGGGGGGGGGGTGGATCGGGATTCCCTCTAAGACAATTCCAAAGGATCCCGCCCCCCCCCCCCCCAAAAAAAAAAATGTAATACTTTAACCTCAAATATTTTTTAAATGTTTCACACACACACACACTCTCCTCCCTGGCTATCATAAAAACTATTCAAGAATAAATTAACAAAGAATATTCAAAATAAAATTGGAAGAATCTGAACAAAATTGTTCGCTGTCTGTTAGCTTGGTACAAAGCTAGACAAGTTCATTTCCCGCGAAGGCCATTAACCTCGTAATCCTAACCACTGAACCCATTTTAGCTTGAAGCCAATACCAGCATGTGTGTAAGTTTGTGAAACCTGAAATTTTTGTATTTAAAGCTAATTTTTGTTTCTTCTGTGAAAGCGGAAGAACATTGTGGCAAACTCACAGTAGCAGTAAACAAAAAGTCATTATATCATACGGAATAAAGTTTGTAATAGAGTGGTCAAACTAGAAAATGAGTTTCGGGTTTTCAAAGGCAATTCTAATAATAAAAACTCAAATCTCTTACTGTATCTTCAAGGAAGAAAGGAACACAGCACCTCTTGGAAAATTACAAATCTCCGAAAGTCAGAAGAAATAATACAGGTTGGACCAATTAGGCACGTAAAAAAGTTAATTTTTAAATTCTAAGACAAAAAAGAATTGGGGCCTAATTTTATAGGCTAACCTGATAGTTGGACATAATTGAACGGAGTCGTTTAAGTTTACCTGTAGCTATGGGTAATCGGACATTACTTGGAAAATCAAGCAACATAGATACCAGCCGTTTACCGAGTGAACTTAACCTTTACCATGTAAACTTTGACTTAAAATTCTTGGTAAAAATGTATTTCAGGGGAGGGCCAAATACGTCAAGATCCAGGGCCAAAAAAGGGGGAAATTATACAAAATATTTTCGATATTTGGATAGGCTACTATAGGGGAGACATGGTCGAAAATTCCATCGCCCGCTTCAATGCCTGAGACTAATGGATCCCAGCCTAAATTGTTTCAAATCTAGGAGGATAAATCCTTGTTTTACTAATTATCTCACAACACCTTTCCAATTAGCAAAACTTATTTTTTATTAGAAATCCAATTGAAATGCATAAAAAAACGGAATGGAAATGTTTGATACCATTCTACTGGGGATTGGGTGACGTGGCAAACCAGAAGTACAATTAAAAGGAATAGAAGAATATGAAAAAAAGAGTTCGAAATAATTCAGGCTAAGGTTCGAAAAACGAAAAAAAGCCGACTCGCGTCTCACACGAATGTTTTAATGTTTCCTCACTAGCAAATTGGTGTTACAAAAATGACAATTGTACTTTGCGTGAGGTCATCAGCTCTAATAGATCGGTTCGTGATTACTGATACACGTAATACACACCTCGTTCAGGGCTGCCACTGAAAATTTAACGCTATCCCAAAATTCTCTGGTGTAACCCCAAAGTTTGACAAAAAATTCTAAGATATTTATAATAAATAGAGATACTAAGATAATCATAAAATGATATGGTACTTATAGGATGAAAATATAATAAGAAACAAAGGTAAAGCTCTATTAGCTGTAAGACATGTGAGAAGTGGAATTTGGTTAATGCTAATGAAATAAAACAAAATATGATGAAAATATAATAGTTTAGAAACAAATTTCGGCTATATATTTGCACATTAGGGGGGGGGGGGGGTGCAGGGTAAAGCATAGCATATATTAAATACGTAACCTAACCTAGCCTAGGTACCTTTTCCCCCCTAAACCCCAAAAAACTAAAGTTTAAATACTGTAAACGGAGAGATAAACCACTGTTTGCAATGCTCGGCATGAATTCTCCATTCAAAGAACCTGTTAGACTAGTTTCTTTTATCATCTTCGCTATATGAAATCAGCGTGTCTTAAAGCTAATAGAACAGTACCGAAACAAATTTGGACTATATATTTGCACATTAGGAGGGGTGGGGTCAAAGCATAGCGTATATTAAATACGCAACCTAACCTAACCTTTTTTTGCCCCTTCAACCCCAAAAAACTAAAGTTTAAACATTTGTCACGGAGTGAGCAATTACTCACAAGGCAGCGAAAACATGAATTGACACAGCATCTTTGAGATTTCGATGCGGTCTTCTCGCGTGCTTACCGGATTCTAAGTAAGTACGAATGATATTTGTAATAATGATCTCAAGCTCAGGACTGAAATTTCAAACATCCCAAGATGTAATCCCGTTTTTGGGATCACATCCCAAGATATGATGTCGTGATCCCGTTTTCGACTTGTCGTTGTCCAAATAAATAGATAATTAATAAGTATTTAGTATCTTTACACTTTAATTTCTCAAATTTTGTTTGTTTCTTTATTGCAGAAAGTAAATTTGACTCTGGGCGCCCAAAATCCGGATTAATGATTAAGAGCGAATAACAAACATGACTGCTCTCTTTTAGCCTATAGGAAAATTCGTGTTTTATGGATATTTAAGCCGCGTTTTCACGCTCAGCGGGGTCGAACACGGGTTGTTCTCGTCTAGTTTCAAGCTTCTAGTTTCAGCGGGTTCGAACTTTCAACCCCGTGTTTGATGCACTGATGCACAACGCTTGATGTACTAGACGAGAACAGCCCGTGTTCGAAGACGGGTTCTTCACGGCTCAGCGGGTTCGAACACGGATTTTTCTCGTCTAGTGCATCAAACACGGGGTTGAAAGCTCAAACCCACTGAAACTAGACGAAAAACTTGAAAACTAGACGAGAACAACCCGTGTTCGACCCCGCTGAGCCTGAAAACGCTGCTTTATTTTGAACCATTCTGGGTGATCGAATGGATGCAATTGTAAAGATAACACTCAACCACCTAAGTTTTAAATCAAAACTAGGCGTCTGCACAGGATCTAGTTATAGCTATATAAACCATTACATTCTGTCTACTTTTCAGAATAAAATAAAAATAAGAGCTAAGTTTTAAAACTGCAAACCCAAACACATCCAATTCCCCTTTTAAATAATAACAGGAAAGTGAGCTTTAAAAACGGTAAAACTCTCTTAAGGGCTGGGCACACGTAGCTGATTTCGGGAACTGATTTCCAAACCAGCGCCGATTTTAAAAGAAATCGGCGTCGATTTGAGCTTGAAAAATTTTCTAGTTTTCAGCGACGATTTACAAAATCAGCGCTGATTTTCATCATGATCATCACAAAATGAATAGGGATGCAAATAAATAGTCAGCCAGAGGTATCTGTGGTGAAAGACCCCACTACTGAGTTGAGAACTAAACTGAGAACTAAGCCGAGATCAATCAAGCAACTATCAATTGCGTCCATGATTTTTTGTTTTGAAAATTTTGCGCAATAAATTTTTCTTTCAACAAATTTTTCTTATGGCTATCGTTTGTCCACTGATTCTGATATCGGTTCCCAAAATCCGCTACGTGTGCCTAGCCCTTTAAACCTGCTTTTTGTTATCTTGGAAAGTTGTTGAGCCAGGTGAATAAAACCTTCACGAATGAATCTAGGCTACAACCCAAGCTAGGATTAGGGATGTAATTACAAGTTACTACTTCCAAGTTCCAACCCCACCCCTCAAACTACTAGACAGTAAATGACTATTTCTTGGTCCAATAACAGGTTTTACAATGGATGAAACAATGGAAAAAATATTATTAGGACTGTATAGCCTATGGGTCCAAATGGGGGTGATGGGGTGCAATATCAGGGTAACGACTATTGTGTTGAAAAAGAGCATATAATAAGGAATCTAATAGCACCATTTTTATTTTATGCTCGTTTTGCATATAGCCTAGGGCTACATTTGAGACCATTAGCAGGATTGGGGGTGAAATGTCAAAAAGACAACTTTAGCCACAAAAAAGAGCAAAAAATTAACAATCTAAAAATGCCTCTTTTTGTTTCAGCAATTCTCTTTCAGGAGAGTCCCTGTTTTACACATTCACCTTGAAGTCAATTTATATTTGTATTTAATATTCACAACAAATAAATAGTTTAGTTTAGCATAGGCTATAGGCCTACAATGTTTTTCTTGTTAATGAGACACACGGTTTTAGTACGGTTATAGTACGGTATATAAAACGGTTATAGTACGGTATAAAATACATAAAATCCAAAAAGGAAGAATGGCCTACATAAATCACACGAAAATACTGTTACCTTCAGTATTGGGAAAAGTGTAATATTTGCTTACTAAAGAAATCCATTGGTACCTTTCATAATCACAAAATCCACTCCTTAATAAGCAAAACAAAAACACTCCTTTAAAAGTACACTTAATATCCAAAAAACTCAACTAACTATAATAAAACATTGAAAAAATCCGCAAATAGAATAGACAACAGGCACATCCAGTCAAGAAATTTTTTCGTGGAAGGCTGCCTTGATGAAACTAGTGTGGGCGGGCCTTCACAGGCTCTTTGTCAGGGGATTAGACAGTCTAGAATTCCTGAATAAATTTTGGCCAAATGACAGAATGCTGGAGCTGCTTTTCATCAAGTTTCAGACCATGTTTCAGGAAGAGTTGAATTCAAAGTTGAGGGGAATTTATTCGCATAAAACAAAAAAAAGGGTAAAAATCAACCACAAGGCGACAACTATAAGGAATGCCACTTATAATGGCGGCCTAAAGGTAGATTTTTGTGTTGATTTCTGCTGACCACTTGAGGTGGAAATGAGAAATTCTAGTCATTCGGGAAGATATGAGGGTCTGGCTCCCCCTGAGCTTCTGGTGCTCATGAGGTATGGCACAAGGGAAATTTTGTTTTACTAAAACGGAATAAAAAGAGGATTTTCTGTTTCTCTGATCCAACGAAAAATTCTTGACACTTACACTGAAAAAGCTGATCTGGACCAGTGGTGTAAATTCTCCTAATGTAGGAGAATCAAAATATATTTGTCAAAACCTAAGGGGGGAGGGCAAATTCGTTCCCTTTTTTCAATGAAAATGCCAAAAACAAAATATATTTTTCAATCAAAATACCAACATGTTTTTCGAAGTATAAGGGGCAAATTTCCCACCAAAAAAAAATGAGGCCCCTAGCTGGCCTCTTTGTTGTGAAGCCTCCCAAGATCCTGAAAAAGCGTCCATAAAGAAATAACGTTTGGATGCAAGCATTGTTTTGGACGTAAACAAATAGTATTAGGGCAAATAACCACAATCAATATCTCGTTTTCCCACTGGACTAAAAAAGAAGAAAAGTGATTTCTTTTTAGGTGAACTTATGAGCATAAGTGTAAACGAGGTGCGCAATATAGATTTGGCGGTACTTATTTATAATCCGATAAACACGCAAGAAGTGAAGTTTCATTAATGCTAGTGAATTAAAACGAAATAGGATGAAAATATAATAGTTCAGAAACAAATTTGAACTATATATTTGCACATTAAGAGGGGGCGGGGGGGGGGGGGGGTAAAACATAACATATATTAAATACGTAAACTAACCTAACGCAACCTAAACCCCAAAAAAACTAAAGTTTAAATATAGTCCTCGGAGTGATAAACCCTTTGTTTATACAGTGTCTCACCGGGTAATGCTATCTGATCTGCAATACAATTGTCGCATATTTATCGGATTCTAAATAAGTACCGATTTGGCTTTACATAACGTAGATATCAAATCGATCTAAGTTATAAATGCATAAATGAAAAATGTCGGTGAGCTGAGGAAACGAGCCCAGGGAATAAAAAGGATTTGGATTTCATCCGGGAAAAATCTTTCCAAACCTTAAATTTTGTAACTGAAACCAAATCGCAAAATGTAGAATCATACTTGTAGAGCGATATCCTTTCTTGAACACACTCTAAAAAATAGCCGTGCAAACACATGTGAACAGACCATGAGCAAGATTCTTTGGATGATTTAACTTTGTCCGTTATACCTATACCACTATTTACTCGTGGATTAAGTTGCTTCAATTCACAGGTACTATGTTGAAAAAAAAGTGACTCATGGCAAAATACACGAGAAATATATATTACCGGCTATATATTTGCACGTTAAGGGTTTTGAGGTAAGTAAACCTAAAAATCCTAAAACCTTGTATCATTCCTAAAATCACTTCGCTTTACCTTACCCCCCCCCCATATGCAAAAATATACCGGTAGCCCAAATTATACATATCCAATGCATTTTGTCATACGTCATTCTTTTGTTTCAACTTAATCATGGTTGCAGCGGTAACCGCAACCTAGTATAGAGCGAACAGCTCATAGTAACCAAAAGTTAAAAAACGTGTTCAGAAAAAAACTGCCTAGTGAAAAAAAAATTTCCATCTGACATTGATTCAGGAATAGTGACTTGTATTTCCGTTCGTATTAAAAATAAAAGTTTATTGCAAAAATAAATTTATGATAATTTCGAAAAAAAGCCTGAAATCCCTCGAAAATGGCGTCAGATCAAAATGAAAAGTATACCATTAGAAAAGCATAGTTGAAAACCTTGTTCAGGGAAATTACAGTCCCCAACCTTCAACAACAAGGAAAATCACTTTTTGTTACTGATCTGTCTCCTTTTTTTTATTTTTTTTTTTTTTTTTTTTTTTCTTCCAGGGCTAGAGGTTTACCAGAACATCATAGAGAGATACTTAATAGCTCATTCAAAAGCTATTTCTCACATTTACGTGCTTTTCATAAATTCCAGTATCTGCAAGTGCCATATGGCACAAAAATTGCACATTCTGTGCCATTTCTCAAGGGGCGGGGCCAGCAGGCTACAAAAGACAGATGTTTAATAGCTCACATATAAGCTATTTCTCATATCTACATTTCTTTATAAATTCCACCACCTGCAAGTGCTAAAAAGCACTATTGATGTCATGTCTCAAGTGGAAAAGCTAGGGGTAGTGGGCTGCCACAACTTCTTAGTGAGATGTTTAATGGCTGATTCGAAAACTATTGCTCGTATGTATCTATGTGCTTTTAATCAGTTTTGCCATCCGTAAGTACCAAATATCAAATAAACGGCACCTTTTGTGCCACTTCTTAATTGGAAATGCTTCGAAGTATAAAACGGTACCATTGTAACAATTATGGTCCATAACCCTTTTTTGGAGATTTCCAATAACCCCTCCCATATATTCTGCAAGCGCTACATGCCACGAAAATTGGCACTTTTTGTGCCATTTCTCAAGGGTTGGGCTATCGGGCTACCAGAACATCGTAAAACGATATCTAATAGCTAATATAACCCATGTTTACGTTCTTCCTATTAATTTCACCATCTGCAAGTGCCAAATGGCTTTTGGTGGCTGTCTAAAGTGCAAAAGCTGGAGCCCTTGGGCTAAGATAACTTTTTAGAGAGTTTTTTAGTGGCTCATTTAAAAGCTATTACTCATATCTATGTGCTTTTATCAATTCTACCAACCATAAGTACGGTATCATAGGCAGCGCAATAGCGCTGCCTAAGTTAAGAACGATGTGGGCATAATGTACTATTTTATTTTTTTTTTCCATACCCGGGCACTTCGTATCGAAGGAGTTGTCGTAGAAACTTCGAAAAGGGCTCATTCGATTGGAAACAGGAGTAGCTAGTGCCCTTTTTAATAATCGACAGTGGTTGGAGGGCAACTAGCCTCCCCTCCCCACGCTTATCATTCCCCCAAACACATCCAATCAAAATTTTGAGATAGCCATTTTGTTCAGCGTAGTTGATTTCCAGATACAAAATATGCTTTTGAGGAGGACACTCCCCCACAACCCTCGGGGCAAGGGTTTTAAGTTATGCCCTGATGGCATATAAGAACGATTTTAGCACAATATATTATTTTTTTTTCTTTAGAGCAGGGGACTTGGTATCGAAGAAGTTGTCGAAGAAACTTCGAAAAAAGGCGCATTCAATTGGAAATTGAAGTGGCTTGTGCCCTTTTTAATAGTCAAAAGCCCACCATTTCCCGAAACACATCCAATCAAAATTTTGAGATAGCCATTTTTTTCAGCGTAGTTGATTTCCAGATAGAAAATATGTTTTTGAGAAGGACACTCCCCCACAACCCTCGGGGCAAGTGTTGTAAGTTATGCCCTGGGGGCATATTATGTTTTTATAGAACGCGTTGTCGTAGAAACTTCAAAAAGGGCTCATTCGATTGGAAATTGAAATGGCTAGTGCCCTTTTTAATAGTCAAAAGTGATTGGAAGGCAACACCCCTTCCACGCCCACCATTTCCCCAAACACATCCAATAAAAATTTTGAGATAGCCAATTTGTCCCACGACGTTCAAAGTTCGGGAAATTATACATTTGAGCAGGACACTCCCCCCACAGTTTTCAGGGCAAGGGTTATAAGTTATGCCCTGGGGGCATATAAGGTTTTTATTGAAATCTTTGTCGTAGAAACTAGAAAAAGGGCTCATTCGATTTGAAATTCAAAGGGCTAGTACCCTTTTTAATAGTCAAATGAATGTGCATTGTCAGTTTAATACATATACTGATATTTAGTAATCAAAATGTTAATATTATTTGATTTATTAAAGTTATAAAAGCAAAAACAGTTATATTTTGTTCAGTAAAGTGCAAACTTTGTTCTGGCCTTGGGAAGGCATAGGGGGTTTGAGCCCAATTTATGTTAATTTCTCCACGTTTTTGAGTTTGACTCGGTTGTTTATTGCAATTTCTGCTCGTTTTGGGTTTCATTTATTTATCGATGCTGATTTGTGGTAGTTTCACGCTTGGTAGATTATTTGATTTTATTTTGCTCTTTTTTTTTTTTTTTAATGGAGTTCTTTACTTTTCTTTGAAAAACTTATTTTGTGGAAAAAGTTTTTTTTTAATTAATAGTACTAAAAACAGCATTTTTGGTGCCACTTCTGTGAAAAAACTTGGAAGCATAAAACGGTACCATCGTAATAATTATGTTCCAGAACTCTTCCCTGGAGGTTTAAAAAAGCTCCCCCGTTCACCCTCTCCCCCAACCCCATTAATTATGGTTGTAGCGGTAGCTGCAACCTAGTAAAGAGCGAACCACAACCCATAGTAACCAAAAGTTAAAAAAACGCGTTTAGAAAAAAACTACCTAGTGTCTAGTGAAAAAAAAATTCAGTGTCATCTGACACTGATTCAGGAATGGAAATTATGATTTCGGCTCGTCTTAAAAGTAAAAGTTTATTGCGATAAGAAATTTATAGTAATTTCGAAAAAAGCCTGAAACCCTCAAAAATGGCGTCAGATGAAAATGAAAAGTCTACCATTGGAATCAGCAAGGTCAAAAACCTAGTTATGGGAAATTGCAACCCCCCTCCTTGAACAACAAGGAAAAGGACTTTTTTGCATGGGTAGCACTGACCTGTCTCCCTTTTTTTTTTTTTTTCTAGCAAGGCCAAAGGGGTGATCAAAACATCATAGAGAGATGTGTAATAGCTCATTCAAGCGGAAAATAAATTTGCTAGTGCCCTTTTTAAGTGAACAAAAAGATTGGAGGGCATCTACCCCCCCCCCTGAAGGCCCTCTCCCCCCCCCAAAAAAAAAGTAATCCAACCACAGTTTTAAGATAATCATTTTGTTCAATATGGTTCAAAGGTCAAATGTCTTTGGTTTTGGTGATGATATGACCCTTCTTGGTCCCTGGGGAAAGGGCTGCACACTGTATCGGTATCGGACATATTAATATCATGCGTATCGGTATTGGTATCGTAGGTATCTAGACAGATTTTTAATTACTCATATAAAAGATATTGCTCGTATCTACGTCCTTCCTATAAATTCAACTATCAGCAAGTTCCAAATGTTTTTTTTTTTAAATTAATCTATGCTCATTTTTGATTAAAATTTAATTTAGAAACAACACTGCTATGACCTTTTCTATTTGTACGGAATAATTTCTGTTTGTTTTAAGTTTTAATGTTGGTCCTTAGTTTCAGTTGGAAACTTTTTTTTTAATATACTTTCTAATCACCTCCAATCTAGGGGAGATAATACACCTCAACCCTTATTAAGGAGTTTAACTAAGAAGCCGTACAAGAATTGAAGGAAAAAATAAGCTTCGAGTGAAAATAATATCAAAAACACAGTATCGTTTCTTTTTGTAAAAAAAAAATAAAAAAAAAGAAATAGATCTTTAATTCTTTGTCTTAAAAAATTATATTTAGTCACACTTAAGAAAGTATCTCCAGGCGAGTAGTTTAGACACAAAAAATTAACTGAGCGGACAGGTTTGTATATCGACATACTTGCGGAAAATTTTGCTAGCTCAACAGAAATGTGCCTTTAGGCTTAGGGATTTATTTGACCTGTTCCTAAATAAAAAGCTACTCATTACTCAGAAATGAACGGAAATTTTCAAAAAAAAGATTATTTCTTGTGTAGGTACGATAAATAGTACAAACTAGGTTTGTTTTCATTTCAAAAATGTCCTACATTCTCCAAGAAAACTGTTTTCATTTGTTTTTCTTCCTCTTTGGCTACACAATCTTACGTATGTAGAGAATATTACGGTGGAATTGTCAAATAAAAAGTTTGAATAAGTAAATACAACAATAAGTAATCCTTCTTTTAATATATTAATTAAAAAAAAACTTTCCGAAAAATAAGTTTTTCAAAGAAAAGTAAAGGCCATTTTAAACTTAGGCTCAGGAGACACAAATACCTGTTAAAATTCAAACTCAAAACGACCAGAAATTACTATTAAAGAATAAATGAAACCCAAAACGAACAGAAATTAAATACACAATCATAGCAAAGAACATACAACAAGTAATAATATAAATGAATAAATAGATCTTAAAGCGAGTAATGCTTAGATTGAATATGAAAATCACAGTAGACAGAATATACTACTGTGTAATAATATATGAACTGTGATGAAAATCAAGCTTAAAACGAAAACAAATATTTTGCTATTAAAGTATAAATGAAACTTAACACGAACAGAAATTAAATAAACAATCAATGCGAACAAACATACAATATATATTAATGTAAATGAATAAATAAATCTTAGAACGAGTGAAACTTAAATTGAATATGCAAATCAAACAGTTCGTGGTAACGAACTGTAAGTAAGGAGCGACCCGGCTCAATGGTAACCGAAACTCTAGAAAACGGTATTTTGATACAAATAGATACATCAAAAGAATCACATTTTAATGCTGATTTCAAATATATAAGTTTCACCAAGTTTAATCCTACCCATCAAAAGTTAGGCGCCTGAGAAAATTTGGCTGATTTTCGAAAAAGGGGGAAAAGACCCCCTAAAAGTTATAGAACCTTAATGAAAATCACACCATCATATTCCGCGTATCAGAGAACCCTACTGTAGAGGTTTCAAGCTCCCATCTACAAAAATGTGGAATTTTGCATTTTTTGCCAGAAGAAAGATCACGGGTGCGTGTTTATTTGTTTTTTTGTTTTTTTTTTTTCCCCAGGGGTGATCATATCGAACCAGTTGTCCTAGAATATCGTTAAAAGGGCTCATTGGAATGAAAATTGAAAGTTCTAGTGCCCTTTTTAAGTGACCAAAAAAAATGGAGGGCAACTAGGCCCCCTCCCACGCTCATTTTTTTCCCAAAGTCACCTGATCAAAATTTTGAGATAGCCATTTTGTTCAGCATGTTCGAAAATATTATAGGTATGTCTTTTAGGATGACTTAATCCCCCGAACTTCCCGGGGGGAGGGCTGAAAGTTATGAACTTTACCCAATGTTAACATATAGTATTGGTTATTTGGAAGTATATAGACGTTTTCAGGGGAGATTTTTTCCTGGTAGTAGGGGGGGAGGGGTGGGTCAGGGGTTATGTGGGAGGATCTTTCCATGAAGGAAGTTTTCATGGGGGAAGGGACATTGCTATGAAGGGGACGCCGGACTTCCCAGCATTATTTAAAAAAAGATCATAAATTTAATATAAAAAAACAAGTATTTCAACTGCAACAGCAGCAACATCGAAACTTTAAACGAACAGAAAATATTACATATATAATTGGGTTCACCCCGTAGTCAATGCCTCGCTCTTTAAGCCAAAGATTTTTTAGTACTTTCATAAGAGCTATTTATTCTAATTAACGGCCTTTGTGATTAAGCGGTCATTTCTAAAGAATTGGAACAAAATTTGAACATTCGCTTAAAGAGCAAGGTATTGACTAGGGGGCGAACCCCCTAATAAATGTATTAAAAATATATGAATATAGAAGTTCGTTACGTAAGTTAATTCGTAAGTTACGTATATTTATTACTAATAAAAACGTTCCTAAATAAAATTAAACAAGTTTCGAGAAAGCCATTTAACTAAATAAAAGTAAATTAATAAAAGTAAACAACGCTTCGCTCTTTACGCTAAAGTTTGACTCTGTCTCACAACTTTATTTTTTAAAACAATAAAAAACTTTCAAACAGTTCGTGGTAACGAACTGTAAGTAAGGAGCGACCCGGCTCAATGGTAACCGAAACTCTAGAAAACGGTAAGTTGATACAAATAGATACATCAAAAGAATCACATTTTAATGCTGATTTCAAATATATAAGTTTCATCAAGTTTAATCCTACCCATCAAAAGTTAGGCGCCTGAGAAAATTTGGCTGATTTTCGAAAAAAGGGGGAAAGACCCCCTAAAAGTTATAGAACCTTAATGAAAATCACACCATCATATTCCGCGTATCAGAGAACCCTACTGTAGAGGTTTCAAGCTCCCATCTACAAAAATGTGGAATTTTGCATTTTTTGCCAGAAGAAAGATCACGGGTGCGTGTTTATTTGTTTTTTTTGTTTTTTTTTTTTTTCCCAGGGGTGATCGTATCGAACCAGTTGTCCTAGGATATCGTGGAAGGGCTCAATGGAAATTGAAAGTTCTAGTGCCCTTTTTAAGTGACCATAACAAATGGAGGGCAACTAGGCCCCCTCCCACGCTCATTTTTTTCCCAAAGTCACCTGATCAAAATTTTGAGATAGCCATTTTGTTCAGCATGTTCGAAAATATTATAAGTATGTCTTTTAGGATGACTTAATCCCCCGAAGTTCCCGGGGGGAGGGCTAAGTTATGAACTTTACCCAATGTTAACATATAGTATTGGTTATTTGGAAGTACACAGACGTTTTCAGGGGAGATTTTTCCTGGTAGTGGGGGGGGTGGGTTGGTCAGGGGTTACGTTGGAGGATCTTTCCATGAAGAAAGTTTTCATGGGGGAAGGGACATTGCTATGAAGGGGACGCCGGACTTCCCAGCATTATCTAAAAAAAGATCATAAATTTAATATAAAAAAACAAGTATTTCAACTGCAACAGCAGCAACATCGAAACTTTAAACGAACAGAAAATATTACATATATAATTGGGTTCACCCCGTAGTCAATGCCTCGCTCTTTAAGCCAAAGATTTTTTAGTACTTTCATAAGAGCTATTTATTCTAATTAACGGCCTTTGTGATTAAGCAGTCATTTCTAAAGAATTGGAACAAAATTTGAACTTTCGCTTAAAGAGCAAGGTATTGACTAGGGGGCGAACCCCCTAATAAATGTATTAAAAATATATGAATATAGAAGTTCGTTACGTAAGTTAATTCGTAAGTTACGTATATTTATTACTAATAAAAACGTTCGTAAATAAAATTAAACAAGTTTCGAGAAAGCCATTTAACTAAATAAAAGTAAATTAATATGAAAATTTTGTTTTAATTATTCATGTACGGTGAGCCAAGATCAAAACCTGCATTTATTCAAAACGTTCAAAAATTAAATAAAAAAAACAAGTTTTTTAAACTGAAAGTAAGGAGCGACATTAAAACTTAAAACGAACAGAAATTATTCTGTATATGAAAGAGACTGTCCCCTCCTCAACGCCTCGCTCTTTACGCTAAAGTTTGACTCTGTCTCACAACTTTATTTTTTAAAACAATAAAAAACTTTAGCGTAAAGAGCGAGGCGTTGAGGAGGGGACAGTATCTTTCATATACAGAATAATTTCTGTTCGTTTTAAGTTTTAATGTCGCTCCTTACTTTCAGTTTAAAAAACTTGTTTTTTTTATTTAATCAAGTTTGAATCGAATAAACTACAAACAAGAGTTTGGGTATCGTCTCACTGCAGAAGCCTAAAACCCACTGCGTCATTGGCGCTTTACTGAAAACAATTCTTTGAAACATTTTCACTTTTGTAACTTTAAGAAATCAAAAGTTAATTAAGATTTTAGGGAATAAATATCAGCATATGTATATTAAATTGACAATGCACATTTTTTTCAGTAAACTCATTTGAATTTTTTTTCAGTAAAGTACAAATTATATTCTGGCTTTTAGAAAGCATAGGGGTTTTGAACCCTACTCACATTAATTTATGCTCGTTTTGAGTTTGACTCTAATATTTATTTTAATTTTTGTTCGTTTTGGGTTTCATTTATTTATTGATGCTGATTTGGGGTAGTTGTATGCTTGGTAGATTATATGATAGTCCGGACGCCAGGTGTTGAAAATGTGAACCATACCACGACGGAATGGGGTTGCTACGAGAATTAGCCTACCCTCCACCCCCTAAATTGACCATGCGGATTCAAAAATACCAATGGCACTTGCTTGCGAGCGGTGGAACACTCCGAAACTTGACATTTTATTATATTTTGGTGTTTCATGCAAGAAAATGCATGTTCCACAAAGTTTGAGGTGCAGTTTTCCGCTCAAATAGAAATGCCTAGAAGCCATAGAATGTTTTCATAACAAACTAACACGACTAGTTACAAAAAATGGCAAAACTATATGAGTCTTGAACAGTCTTGGAAAGTATAAACAAAATCAAATTGAATATTAGATATATAATGATATTAATTGTTGAAAGATCCATCAGTTCAAGATTTTTTTTCACTGTAATTTTTATTTTCGTTTTCAATGCTGTTATAACTGGAAAATAATAAATTGATACGAGTAATTCGTTTTCAGTGAAGCACCAATGACGCAGAAAGCTTTAGGTTTTTACAGTTAAAGAAGGGGGCAGTATCCAAATTTTGCTTGCAGTGAAACTATATTTGTCTTGACCAATCTTGAAAAGAACTAATAAATTAAACTGAATTTTTGATGCATAATGATATTAATTGCTAAAAGATCATCAGTTCAAAATTTTACTGTAATTTTAATATTTATTTTCAATATTAAGTACAAAAGAAAACATTTGTAATATAATTCGTTTTCAGTAAAGCACCAATGACGCAGTAGGTTTTCGGCTTCTGCAGTGAGAGGATACCCAAACTCTTGTTTGTAGTTATTTTTATTCGACTCAAACTTGATTTGCATATTCAATTTAAGTTTCACTCGTTTTAAGATTTATTTATTCATTTACATTCATATATTGTATGTTTGTTCGCATTGATTGTTTATTTAATTTCTGTTCGTTTTAAGTTTCATTTATACTTTAATAGCAAAATATTTGTATTCGTTTTAAGTTTGATTTTCATATTCAATCTAAGCATTAATCGCTTTAAGATCTATTTATTCATTTATATTATTACTTGTTATATGTTTTTTGCTATGATTGTTTATTTAATTTCTGCTCGTTTTGGGTTTCATTTATTCTTTAATAGTAATTTCTGGTCGTTTTGAGTTTGAATTTTAACAGCTATTTGTATCTCCTGAGCTTAAGTTTAAAATGGCCTTTACTTTTCTTTGAAAAACTTATTTTTCGGAAAGTTTTTTTTTAATTAATTTTTGTTCGTTTTTGATTGCAAAAAGTTTCAAGTTTTTATGGCATGGGGGGGGGGTGCTTACTGTCCGATTATTCTTGACTTTAAAAAACGGTTTAGAACTTTCAATTTAAATCGAATGAGGCTTTTTTCAAAGTCTATACGATTACCTCTTTGATAAAAACCTTATATATGAACAATTGACAGCTTGCATAACTTGTGGACAGCGATTGACAACAATGAATGGATTGAAAAAATAGCTCCAATAAGGGAGTTTAGACCATTTCGCTTGCTGACACAAAGGGATCACGATCGTTTGGAATTGACCTTAATAGGAATTTGTGTGCCAAAGCAAATTTGCATCTATGACAGAGTATGTATTTTAACCTTATAATTGGATAATTATAATAGATTTCCTATGTGTTCTTCCCATACAAAACCCCTTCCCATAAGTTATAAACCCCCCTTAATAAGTTATGCCCCCGGGCATAACTTACAACGCCTACCCTTGGGCCCTGGTGGGCTGTGTCGACACCGGAGTTTTTTGTTATCAGAACTTTGAACTATTTTAACAAAATGTCTATCTCAAAATTTTTATCTGATGCATTTAGGGCGTGGAGGAGGGAGAGGGGCTAGTTGCCCTTCAATCTCTATTGACTCTTAAAAAGTGAACAAGAACTTTCAATTTTCAATCAAATGAGCCCTCTCTAAAGTTTATACGAGCATCCCATCCATAAGAAATAACATGAAGGATTCGGAGAACCCTTAAATTACAACCCTTGCCCTGAGGGCTTTGGGGAGTTGTAATCCTCAAAGACCTAATTTCCAGAACTTAAAACTACGTTTAATAAAATGGCTGTCTTAAAATTTTGATTGGATGTGTTTTGGAAAAAGGTGGGCGTGAGAGGGGGGTTAGTTGCCCTCAAATCACTTTCGACTATTACAAATGGCACTAGCCCTCGGAATTTCCAATCGAATGAGCCTTTTTTTAAGTTTCTACGACACCGCCTTCTATAAAAACCTTATATGCCCTCAGGGCATAACTTAAAACCCTTGCCCTGAGGGTTGTGGGGGATTGTCCTCCTCAAAAATATATTTTCTATCTGGAAATCTACAACGCTGAACAAAATGGCTATCTCAAAATTTTGATTGGATGTGTTTGGGGGAATGATGGGCGTGGGGGGGGGGCTAGTTGCCCTCCAATCACTTTCGACTATTAAAAAGGGCATTAGCCCTTTGAATTTCCAATTGAATGTGCCTGTTTTGAAGTTTCTACGACAACACCTTCTATAAAAACCTTATATGCCCCCAGGGCATAACTTAAAACCCTTGCCCTGAGGGTTGTGGGGGAGTGTCCTCCTTAAAAACATATTTTCTATCTAGAAATCAACTACACTGAACAAAATGGCTATCTCAAAATTTTGATTGGATGTGTTTGGGGAAATGATGGGCGCGGGGGGGGGGGGCTATTTGTCCTCCAATCACTTTCGACTATTAAAAAGGGCACTAGCCCTTTAATTTCCAATCGAATGAGCCTGTTTTGAAGTTTCTACGACAACGCCTTCTATAAAAACCTTATATGCCCCCAGGGCATAACTTAAAACCCTTGCCCTGAGGGTTGTGGGGGAGTGTCCTCCTCAAAAATATATTTTCAATCTGGAAATCAACTACGCTGAACAAAAATGGCTATCTCAAAATTTTGATTGGATGTGCTTGGGGGAATGATGGGCGTAGGAGGGGGGGGGGCTAGTTGCCCTCAAATCAATTTTGACTATTAAAAAGGGCACTATCCCTTTGAATTTACAATCGAATGAGCCTTTTTTGAAGTTTCTATGATAACGCCTTCTATAAAAACCTTATATGCCCCCAGGGATAACTTAAAACCCTTGCCCTGAGGGTTGTGGGGGATTGTCCTCCTCAAAAACATGTTTTCTATTTGAAAACCAACTACGCTGAACAAAATGGCTATCTCAAATTTTGATTGGATGTGTTTGGGGGAATGATGGGCGTGGGGGGGGCTAGTTGCTCGCCAATCACTTTTGACTATTAAAAAGGGCACTATCCCTTTGAATTTCCAATCGAATGAGCCTTTTTTGAAGTTTCTATAATAATACCTTCTATAAAAAAACCTTATATGCCCCCAGGGCATAACTTAAAACCCTTGCCCTGAGGGTTGTGGGGAATTATCCTCCTCAAAAACATGTTTTCTATCTGAAAATCAACTACGCTGAACAAAATGGCTGTCTCAAAATTTTTATTGGATGTGTTTGTGGCAAAGATGGGCTTGGGGGGGGGCTAGTTGACCTCCAATCACTTTCGACTATTAAAAGGGCACTATCCCTTTGAATTTCCAATCGAATGAGCCTTTTTTGAAGTTTCTACGACAACGCCTTCTATTAAAACCTTATATGCCCCCAGGGCATAACTTAAAACCCTTGCCCTGAGGGTTGTGTGGGAGTGTTCTCCTCAAAAATATATTTTCTATCTGGAAATCAACTACGCTGAACAAAATGGCTATCTCAAAATTTTGATTGGATGTGTTTGGGGGAATGATGGGCGTGGAGGGGGGGGCTAGCTGCACTCCAATCACTTTCGACTATTAAAAAGGGCACTAGCCACTTTAATTTCCAATCGAATGAGCCTTTTTTGAAGTTTCTACGACAACGCCTTCTATAAAAACCTTATATGCCCCCAGGGCATAATTTAAAACCCTTGCCCTGAGGGTTGTGTGGGAGTGTTCTCCTCAAAAATATATTTTCTATCTGGAAATCAACTACACTGAACCAAATGGCTATCTGAAAATTTTGATTGGATGTGTTTGGGGAAATGATGGGCGTGGGGGGGAAGGAGGCTAGTTACACTCCAATCACTTTCGACTATTAAAAAGGGCACAAACCCTTTAATTTCCAATCGAATGAGCATGTTTTGAAGTTTCTACGACAACCCCTTCTATAAAAACCTTATATGTCCCCAGGGCATAACTTAAAACCCTTGTCCTGAGGGTTGTGGGGGAGTATCCTCCTCAAAAATATATTTTCTATCTGGAAATCAACTACGCTGAACAAAATGGCTATATCAAAATTTTGATTGGATGTGTTTGGTGGAATGATGTGCGTGGAGGGGGGGCTAGTTGCCCTCCAATCATTTTCGACTATTAAAAAGGGCACTAGCCCTTTAATTTCCAATCGAATGAGCCTGTTTTGAAGTTTCTACGACAACGCCATCTATAAACTTATATGCCCCCACGGCATAACTTAAAACCCTTGTCCTGAGGGTTGTGGGGGAGTGTCCTCCTCAAAAATATATTTTCTATCTGGAAATCAACTACGCTGAACAAAATGGCTATCTGAAAACTTTGATTGGATGTGTTTGGGGAAATGATGGGCGTGGGGGGGAGGGGGGCTAGTTACACTCCAATCACTTTCGACTATTAAAAAAGGCACTAGCTCTTTAATTTCCAATCGAATGAGCCTGTTTTGAAGTTTCTACGACAACGCCTTCTATAAAAACCTTATATGCCCCCAGGGCATAACTTAAAACCCTTGCCCTGAGGGTTGTGTGGGAGTGTTCTCCTCAAAAATATATTTTCTATCTGGAAATCAACTACACTGAACCAAATGGCTATCTGAAAACTTTGATTGGATGTGTTTGGGGAAATGATGGGCGTGGGGGGGAGGGGGGCTAGTTACACTCCAATCACTTTCGACTATTAAAAAAGGCACTAGCTCTTTAATTTCCAATCCAATGAGCCTGTTGTGAAGTTTCTACGACAACGCCTTCTATAAAACTTATATGCCCCCAGGGCATAACTTAAAACCCTTGTCCTGAGGGTTGTGGGGGAGTATCCTCCTCAAAAATATATTTTCTATCTGGAAATCAACTACGCTGAACAAAATGGCTATATCAAAATTTTGATTGGATGTGTTTGGTGGAATGATGTGCGTGGAGGGGGGGCTAGTTGCCCTCCAATCATTTTCGACTATTAAAAAGGGCACTAGCCCTTTAATTTCCAATCGAATGAGCCTGTTTTGAAGTTTCTACGACAACGCCATCTATAAACTTATATGCCCCCACGGCATAACTTAAAACCCTTGTCCTGAGGGTTGTGGGGGAGTGTCCTCCTCAAAAATATATTTTCTATCTGGATATCAACTACGCTGAACAAAATGGCTATCTGAAAACTTTGATTGGATGTGTTTGGGGAAATGATGGGCGTGGGGGGGAGGGGGGCTAGTTACACTCCAATCACTTTCGACTATTAAAAAAGGCACTAGCTCTTTAATTTCCAATCGAATGAGCCTGTTTTGAAGTTTCTACGACAACGCCTTCTATAAAAACCTTATATGCCCCCAGGGCATAACTTAAAACCCTTGCCCTGAGGGTTATGGGGGAGTATCCTCCTCAAAAATATATTTTCTATCTGGAAATCAACTACGCTGAACAAAATGGCTATCTCAAAATTTTGATTGGATGTGTTTGGGTGAATGATGGGCGTGGGGGGGGATAGTTGCCCTCCAATCATTTTCGACTATTAAAAAGGGCACTAGGACTCTCGATTTCCAATCGAATGAGCCCCCTTTGAAGCTTCTACGACGACCCCTTCCATATAAGTGCCTCTGGGAAAAAAAATTAATAAAACATTGGAGCCGTATGGCCTTTACTATAGGCAACGCTACAGCACTGTCTCTGATACAACTTTGAGTGGTTCCAGAACCACATGCTTACACTTCTCCAACCCCTTAGTGGCAAGGGGTTGGGGTCAGGGGACAACTTCCTCTCCCAGATCTCAGTTTTCCTCCAGACCCCAGTTTGCCCCTCCCCCCTTCCCAGCTGAAATTTAGTTTCACCAAAAATGTTGTCAAAACTAAGATAAGCCTGCATAATTCAAGCATCCACTGAAACAGGTCATTTTTCTGAAACAGGTCATTTTTCTTTAGTACATCTTTATCTTTTTTATTACCATATGGCTAGTTTTTCAGTTTTCTGTCATTTTCACTTGATTATGGAAAATTGACTTCACATTTGACCCCCCCCCGTATTTTGACAAGACTACGCCATTCATTGGGGTATATATTTAGAGATCTACTCAGAATATCGTTGCAAACCATGAACTGGATGACCTCTGTTCCCTTTTGAATGAAAATACTTGATCAAATACCTTCCACGGACAAGCTTTAAAAAAGGAGTGCATCACATTTACAAAAACAGCGAAATTATCTGAAAATGATCTTATAGAAGGGAGAACACCATATTTGAAAAAAAAAACAAAACCCAAGCAGGAATCGAACGCACGAGACTATCAAACAGTTCGTGGTAACGAACTGTAAGTAAGGAGCGACCCGGCTCAATAGTAACCGAAACTTTAAAAACAGAATTTTGGTACCAATAGATACATCAAAAGAATTAGATTTCAATGCTGATTTCAAATATATAACTTTCATCAAGTTTAGTCCTACCCATCAAAAGTTACGCGCCTGAGAAAATTTGGATGATTTTCGAAAAAAGGGGAAAGACCCCCTAAAAGTTATAGAACCTTGATGAAAAACACACCATCATATTCAGCGTATCAGACAACCCTACTATACAATTTTCAAGCTCCTATCTACAAAAATGTGGAATTTTGCATTTTTTGCCAGTAGAAAGATCACGGATGCGTGTTTTTTTTTTTTTTTTTTTTTTTTTTTTTTTTTTTTTTTTTTTTTTTTTTTTTTTTTTTTTCCAGGGTTGATCGTATCGACCCAGTGGCCCTAGAATATCGTTGGAGGACTAATTGGATCGGAAATTAAAAGTTCTAGTGCCCTTTTTAAGTGACCAAAAAATTGAGGGCAACTAGGCCCCCTCCCACGCTCATTTTTTTCCAAAGTCACCAGATCAAAATTTTGAGATAGCCATTTGTTCAGCATGGCTGAAAATATGATAAATATGTCCTTTAGGATGACTTAATCCCCCGAATTCCCCGGGGGGAGGGCTGAAAGTTATGAACTTTGCCCAATGTTAACATATTCTATTGGTTATTAGGAAGTATACAGACGTTTTCAGGGGGGATTTTTTTCTGGTAGTAGGGGGGTTGGTGGGTTGGGGGTTATGTGGGAGGATCTTTCCATGAAGGAAGTTTTCATGGGGGAAGGGATATTGCTATGAAGGGAGCGCCGGATTTCCCAGCATTATTTAAAAAAAAGATCAGAAATTAAAATATAAAAAAAACAAGTTTTCCAACTGAAAATAAGGAGTAACATCAAAACTTAAAACGAACAGAAAATATTACGTGTATGATTGGGTTCACCCCCTAGTCAGTACCTCGCTCTTTAAGCCAAAGATTTTTTAGTACTTTAATAAGAGCTATTTATTCTAAATAACGGCCTTTGTGATTAAGGGGTCATTATTAAAGAATTGGAACAAAATTCGAACTTTAGCTTAAAGAGCGAGGTATTGACTAGTAGGCGAGCCCCCTAATATACGTATTAAAAATATATGAATATAGAAGTTCGTTACGTAAGTTAATTCGTAAGTTACGTATATTTATTACTAATAAAAACGTTCGTAAATAAAATTAAACAAGTTTCGAGAAAGCCATTTAACCAAATAAAAGTAAAATTAATATGCAAATTTTGTTTCAATTTTTCATGTACGGTGAGCCAATATCAAAACCTGCATCAATTCAAAAACATTCAAAAATTAAATAAAAAAACAAGTTTTTTTTAACTGACAGTAAGGAACGACGTTAAAACTTACAATGAACAGAAATTATTCCGTATATGAAAGGGGCTGTCCCCTCCTCAACGCCTCGCTCTTTACGCAAAAGTTTGACTTTCTCACAACTCTTATTTTTTTTACACAATAAAAAACTTTAGCGGAAAGAGCGAGGCGTTGAGGAGGGGACAGCCCCTTCCATATACGGAATAAGTTCTGTTCGTTTTAAGTTTTAACGTCGTTCCTTACTTTCAGTTAAAAAAAAACTTGTTTTTTTTTATTTAATTTCAAAGTAGAACGCTATACCCACAGGTCCACGCCTCTAATAATCAGATTTGATATATTAGAGCTTGTACCTTAATTGAGTAGATTATTAAGGGGGCTTTGAGGAGGAACATACGAGAGGTGTTCTTGCAAATCTCCAGTTACGGGTTTTGGACCATAATTATAACAATGATGATTCCGTTTTATACTTCCAAGCTTTCCTACTTAAGAATGACATCAAAAGTATTGTTTTTAGTTCTATGTCACACTTACGGATGGTAGAATTGATAAACATCATGTAGATATGAACAATGGCTTTCAAATGAGCCATTAAATGTCGCTCTAAAATGTACTGGCAGCCCACAAGCCACAATAGGGAAATATCACCAGTTGATTTATTTGTATTAGTTTTATTGATATATGTTAGATAGGCTGTGAAGTAATAATTTTTGTTCGTTTTAACTTCGCTCTTTACTTTCCTCGGAAAAACTTTGTTTTTTTTTAAATTAATACTCGTCAAACGGCTAAAAAATACATTGTAAGTAATGGTTTAGGTGTAACAGAAAAGACCCGGGCCTCCGCGGTTAGACATCCTTTAGAAAACGGACATAGCTGTTTATATGATTTTCAAAAGTCAAGTTTTTCAATAAAAAGCAAAAGCGATATTAAAACTTAAAACGAGCAAAAATTATAACGTATAAAGAAGTAATCTTCATTAGTCTCCTTTTTTTTCTTTTTTTTAATCAAAAAGTGCAGAAAATTAACAGCTAAAAACAAATTGCAGGAATATGTTAGAGCTAAACCAAAGAGAAAAAGAGAGAATATTGTCGGTACTAGTGCATTATGCGGGCACCGTGAAGAAGTCAAGTTTGATTAATGCTAATGAAATAAAATAAAATAGGATAAATATATAATAATTTAGAAACAAATTTGGGATATATATTTGCACATTAGGGGGAGGGGGGTAAATCATAGCTATATTGAATATGAGGTACCTTTCTCCCTCCTAAACCCCAAAGAACAATCGTTTAAATATAAGAAGTCAAGTTTGATTAATGCTAATGAAATAAAATAAAATAGGATAAATATATAATAATTTAGAAACAAATTTGGGATATATATTTGCACATTAGGGGGGGGGGGGGGGGTAAATCATAGCTATATTGAATATGAGGTACCTTTCTCCCTCCTAAACCCCCAAAGAACAATCGTTTAAATATTGAGAAACTATGCTTTGCCATCAATTTATCTAGCAAATCACCCGTTGTCTGCTAATGAAATAGAAGTTTGATGTGCTTCGTGACTGGTTTCTTTGATACAGTATATAGCGATGCCCGCATAATGCACCAGTACCATATTGTCTTATACTTCCTCGTTCAAAAATTACCTTTGATTCCATTGGCTTATTTTTGTAACATCAATAGTCACTTTTTTTTAGCCAATCACAGTATTCCTTTAAGCCTAAGTCAGAAATAGAAGCCAAGTAATATAGCGCGTGTCCAGGGGGGCGGGGGGGATTACAGGTTTGATACCCCCGCCCCTCCACGAAACTTCTTTCCGACTCGTAAAGACGTAACAAAAAAATGTATGAACAAATTTGTATGCGTTTTTTTTATTTTTTATACCTCCCCCACCCCTCTCAATAAAAATCCTGGATACACCCTTACAAATAACCCCACCTTTTCACCCGTTGATATTTTATTTGTTGTAGTAAAAAGAAAGCATAATTTGATTAACTTTTCTGCCTAAACACTAATGTGTTGGATTGTAATCTAAATTTTGGGAAAAATCGTCTATTAAGTGAAATGTTCGATCAGCATTAGTTGTGTCCGATAATATCTTGATATATTTACCATAAATTTTGGGGTGGGTTGAAAGCAGTATTTTTATTCATACGGAATAAAAAAGTGCATAATTTTTAGTCTTCTATTAGGCTAAAACCATCCTGACACTCATCCTCTAGACCCCCTTGAGTACACTCGTATCTTAATCCACCATTTTATTAAAAGAATCTCTGTGTGTTCTATTTTGCTACAACTATTTGTTTATTTAAATAAATACATGTCAAGGTTATTCATAAAACATTTTGGTGCCTGAATAAAAAATAAATCGGACGTCACCAAACAATACCAACAGATTTGTTTATTCAATTTTTGTCTAATGAAAGTTCGGCTTGGCCCCGCCTACATGCGTATATACCCAGTAAGTGTCATCGTGGTTGGAAATGAAACAAACTCGGCCCTATTTTTGGCGTCACGAGTCAAAAAAAAAAAAAATCAGTAGTATTTGTCCTTATTGGAGTCCCCTTGCCCCTGTCTACATGCCGTGTAGCTGATTCTTGTGCATTGAAATTTCCTTGGTACAAAGACTTCAGGGTGACAGTTTTGAGCTTATCAAAAAGAAGTGTCGGTCCTTTTTGACCCCCATTTTTGGGAGGAACATACCCTTCTGGAGATTTATGGCTGCAAGTTTCAAATTGATTTAGAATAGAAAGATTTTTTACCGATTACAAAGCCCCCTAACGTCACCCCTTCCAAATAAAAGCCCAGGCAAGGATTCTCAAAAGTTTAAGCCAAACCTAAAAAGTTTTTTAGGCCCTATATCAAGCCCCATCTTTTGGGGGCCCGTATCCCAGCTAGAAAAAAATATTGTTATCCTTTAGTGACCTATTTTCCGGGTAGCCAAGCTTAATCTTCAATTTTTACGTGTACACTGGAGTTCCCATGGCCTAAAGACTTAAGGAAGTAAGTTTAAAACTGGCCAAATAAATCAATTTCGTTTTGGGACCCCATGACCCCAAAATGAAATTGTTTCATATAGTAGGGTTCCTTTGCCCCAGGGACTTACAGTTTTAAGTTTCAATCCATTCAGTAAAAACTTGTTGGCAATTTTTCGCTCGTTCATGCCCCCAAACGATTGTTTTTCTGTAAATTAATTACTCTTGTCCAAAGGACTTACGGTTGTTAGTTTCAAACTAATCACTGAAAAAAATATTGTCGGTCCATTTCGGAGCCCCCAAACGGCCACCGTTCCCTAATCGTCCAGGGAACAATCACAAAAGATTTCGATCCAATCAGATAGCCAAAATCAAAATAACCGCCGTCCCCTAATCGTTCAGGAAACGATCACTCAAGATTTCGAGCCAATTGGATAGCCAAAATCAAAACAGCCACCGTCCCCAAATCGTTTAGAGAACGATCACTCAAGATTTCGAACCAATTGGATAGCCAAAATCAAAACAGCCACCGTCCCCTAATCGTTCATAGAACTATCACTCACAATTTCGAGCAAATCGGATAGCCAAAATCAAAACAGCCATCGTCCTCTAATCGCTCAGCGAAAGATCACTCAAGATTTCGAGCCAATCGGATAGCCAAAATCAAAGCAGCCACCGTTCCCTAATTGTTGAGGGAACGATCACTCAAGATTTCGAGCCAATCGGATAGCCAAAATCAAAACAGCCACCGTCCTCTAATCGCTCAGCGAAAGATCACTCAAGATTTCGAGCCAATCGGATAGCCAAAATCAAAACAGCCACAATTCCCTAATCGTTCAGGGAACGATCACTGAAGATTTCGAGCCAATCGGATGACCAAAATTAAAACAGCCACAGTCCCCTAATCGTTCAGGGAACGATCACTCAAGATTTCGAGCCAATTGGATAGCCAAAATCAAACAATCTCTCCCGCCCCTTTTACTCTAACTCTAAAGACTACCTGTAAACCCTTGGCGAATTGTAGTTTGCTGTCCTTGGCCCAGAGGCTGACGGTGGCATGTTATACCCGCAGCAACATTTATTGGACCTTTTGACAATTCGAAACAAGATGGGTATATGAGGCCCCTCTGACGTTGTCTACGATCAACCCTTCCATACAAAGGAAAAGAACAGAAAAAAAACAAGATATGGAAGGCACATGGCTCATTATTTAGGCAATATTTAGCGCTGCCTGTGATAGGAAAGAGAATAATAATCTCTGAACTAGGGACTTTCCAGATAGTATGAACTAAAACATGGACAAATTCAAAAATTAAACATTTCTTCCATATATTTAATGGCCTTTAAGCATATGTACAGAATTTCGAAGGGTCTTCAAAATCGTGGTTGGTCTTCCGCTGACAACAGCTTTCAAAGTTAATTTTGTTTTAGTTTCTTTCAAATCTCTTAAATCCCAATTTCCTTTTTTTTCCTATGACCTTTGCAACAGCAACGGAACTTGGCTAGGAATCTCCCATCATGATTGGAGGAGAACAAGATTAAGGTTGCCAACTTTTAGCCACTTCAATATTCCTGGCTGACATCTGCAGAAGTTGGCACTAAAGCGTGATTTTTACTATGGTTAAATAAATTGTGAATTCTTGGCTCTCATTCTGCAATTAAGAAATACTCGAAGAAATACCAGCTGATTTTCTGGTTTTGATTTAGCTATTTAGTTCATAGTTAGGCCTGGTTACCAAAAAGTCATGCGTTCTATAAACCTAACAGAATACACGCTGCTTGTGTACAAACCATCGTATGTACCTTAGGCCGTCAAGTTTCTTGAGCTCATGTTTACTTTCTAGCCATATTTTCTTGTCACCGTGTTCCAGTTCCAGCGGTGTTTTAGAAACGAAGCAGTGTACCAGTTTTGTTTTAAAACATGATAGGGTGGATTTTAAACCCTCCAGTCAACAATGTGGATCGAATTTATTTTTCTTGAATGGCACTAACAGCGTACCCTGGTTGCAGTGATAGCTGCAACCTAGTAAAGAGCGAATCATGGTCTATAGTAACTAAAGTTAAAAATACGTTATAAAACAAAAAGTCTTGTAAGAAAAATTCGCCATTTTAGGGTGATTCATGAATGGTAACTATTGCTTAGATTAATCTTGAAAGTAAAATGTTATTATACTGAAAACACAAAATCGACGCAACAAAACACGATAAGGAGCAGAAAGTCCTAAAGTACCCTGCAGAAAATAAAAGACGAATTTATAAAGCTCTCAATAGTCTTTCATCGGCCATAAAATCAGTAAATTTTAGTATACAATTTTAATTCCCTTAGAACCTCAAGTATGATCAGTTTTCAGTAAAGCGCTAGTTTTTTTTTCAGAATTCTACAAATTTAGAAAAAATTACGTTTGGGTTTTCTTAAACCAATTTTACAGATACCTATATGCCGCGTAAACTGAGAAACAGTTATTTTCTTTCGTTTTAAGTTTCATCTTCGCTCTTTACTTCCATCAGAAAAACTTAATTTTTTTTTAATTAATTCAAATTGGACTAACAATAAATAAGTTCTTCAAAACGGACACCTCAGGGCTTAGCTTTGAATGAGCATGAAATCTGAGACGGACGTCCAATGGACCATAGGCCTAAGCATAGCCAACGGGGGTTTGGGAAAGGATTCAACTGTTTCTAGATTTAAGTTTACCGTATCGGATAACCATAGATTTTACAAAGTTTTCATGGTATTCGCTTATTAAGCATGGTCGCACTAACACCATTGTATCATTAATATGCTGCCATGGCATTCTATTTTACCATGGGTTTTTTATACTTTGCCTTGAATTCTTTCTCTTTTCAGTAGATTTGCCAAGCTGGCCCCGTAGTAACAGTGATCGCCAATATTTTACCCTGTAAAGAAAACATGTCCAGAAATTCCAAAATAACAAAAACTATTTTCTCTTGACAATCAAAAATTAAGAGTCAATCATTGCTTTTTGGGCACTACCGCTTCGGACTAGAGGTAAAATTAAAATGTACATAAATAAAATGCAAAAAACAAAATTAATAAATAAATGTAATATAATGTAAATAATACAAATAAATAATAATAAATGTAATAAATAAAATAGTAAACATAAATAAAAAAATAAAAATGGAAAATAAAATAAATGTATAAAATAAGGATAAATTATAAATATAAAATAATAAATAAATATGAAATTAATATACAATACAAATAAATAAATGAATAAATTACAAGAAAATAAATAAAAATGAATAAAAAAATAAATAAAAGTAATAATCATAAAATAAATAAATAATAAAATGTATTAAAATAAAATGTAATAAATAAGTTTCACACAAGGGGTAGCAATACAAAGCAATGAGTTAAAGAGGAAAATTTGAATATGTAAATATTTTGTCCGGCCAATTTTGGGTACCTGAGATCCTTCAGTCCATAATAATAATTAAAAAAGAAACTTTTATCTTGTCCTAAAAATATTACTTTTTGTATTTTGCGTTTCTCAAATAATGCCCAAAAATATGGCTCCACCTCCAGGGGAGAATCCCTCCCTATGGAAATATCTTTAAACAATTCGTTCCAGGTGAAAACTTGCCCCGGACAATTACCCTTAACGTCTCCACGCTTAAAATTGAGTCGGCAAAGAGAAAGCAAGACATTAAAAAAGAATTTCGTATAGGAATTCTGGAAAATTCCCCCAGCGACAAATTTCCCCTCAAAAATTCACCCGCTGGAAACTTCTATCCCCGCAAAAAATTCTTCCCCCACCCGGAAAATGTATGCATACTTCCCAATAACAAATACTATACGTAAACAATGGGTGGATTTTGTAACTTAAGGACGTTTCGCCAGGGGCTGTGGGGGGAGGGGGTCATGTTATCTCCAAAGGCATAGTCATTGGGTTTTTCGACCATACTGAACAAATGGCTATTCTCAATGTTTTGATCGGACGACTTTGGGAAAAAGTGGGACGTGGGAGGGGGCCTAGTTGCCCTCAAATCTTTCTGGTCACTTAAAAAGGGGATTAAAACTTTTAATTTCCATCCGAATGAGCCCTCTCCCGATATTCTAGGGCCATTGATTCAAAATTATCAACCCTGAAAAAAAATGAACACGCATCGGTACGATTACCCAAAAAACACACAAATAAACAAACATCCGTGATCTTTCTTCTGGCAAAAAATACAAAATTCTACATTTTTGCAGATAGGAGCTTGAAACCTCAACAGTAGGGTTCTCTGAAACACTGAAACTGACAGTGTGATTTTCATTAAGATTCTGTGATTTTTCAGGGGTGTTTCTCCCTTTTTTTTAAATCAGGCAAATTTTCTCACGCTCGTAGCCTTTGATGGATAAAACTAAACTTAATGAAACTTATATATTTGGAATCATAGGCAGCGCAACAGCGCTGCCTAAGTAAAGAACGATGTGGGCACAATGTATTATTATTTTTTTTTTGGTTTTAGACCAGGGCACTTCGTATCGAAGGAGTTGTTGTAGAAACTTCAGAAAGGGCTCATTCGATTGGAAATTGAAAGGACTAGTGCACTTTTTAACAGTCAAAAGTGACTGGAGGGTAACTAATCCCCCTCCCACGCCTAGTCTTTTGAGGATGACGACCCCCCCCCCCCACAACAACCCTCAGGGGAAGGGTTGTAAGTTATGCCCTGGGGGATTTAAGGTTTATATAGAAAGGATGACCGTATAAACTTCGAAGGGGAATCATTGGATTGGTAAACAGAAGTCCTAGTGCCCTCTTTAAGATTCAGAGTGATCGGAGGGTGGATACACTCCCCACACCTCGTACTTTCCCGAAATGCATCTGATAGAAGTTTGGAGATGGCCATTTGTTGTCATAGAAACTTCTAAAAAGGCTCATTTGATTGGAAATTGAAGGGGCTAGTGCCTCTTTTAATAGTCGAAAGTGATTAGAGGGCAACTAACCCCCTACCACACCCACCATTTCCCCAAACTCATCCAATCAAAATTTTTGAGATAGCCATTTTGTTCAGCGTAGTTAAAAGTCCCGGAAAATTTGTCTTTGAGGATAACAACCACCCCACAGCCCTCAGGACAAGGGTTGTAAGTTATGCCCTGGGGGCATATAACATTTTTATAGAAAGGGTGGTCGCATAAACTTCAGAGGGGGCTCATTGGATTGATAATCAGAAGTTCTAGTACCCTATTTAAGATTCAAAGTGATCGGAGGGCGGACACCCTCTCCCCCCACACCTCGTATTTTCCTGAGATGCATTTGATAGAAATTTTGAGATGGCCATTTGCTATCGCAGAAACTTCAAAAAAGACTCATTCGATTGGGAATTGAAAGGCCCTGTTTTAATAGTCAAAAGTGATTATAGGGCAACAAGCCCCCTCCCCCCCCCCCCCACACCCATCAATTCCCAAAACACATTTAATCAAAATTTTTAGATGGCCGTTTTGTTCAGCGTAGTTGAAAGGTCTGGAAATGATGTCTTTGAGGGTGACAACCCACCCCCCCCCCCCCTCCTCCCCCCAACCCCACAGCCCTCAGCGCAAGGGTTGTAAGTTATGCCCTGAGGGTATATAAGGTTTTTATGGAAAGAGTGATCGTATAAACTCCGGAGGGAGCTCATTGGATTGGAAATCAGATGTCCTAGTTCCCTTTTTAAGAGTCAAAGTGATCGGAGGCATCCGCCCCCCCCTCCCTACGTTGTATTTTCCACAAATGCATCCGATAAAAATTTTGAGAGATCCATTTGTTCAAAAATAGTCCTAAGACCACATTATAAAGGCCTTTGAGGTGGAGAGAACCCCCCAGAGTCTGGGGGTAAGGGTTGTAAGTTATGCCTCAGGGGCGTATAGGGTTTTTATGGAAGGGGTGGTCGTGTGAACTTTAGAAGAGGCTCATTTGATTTGAAATGTATAGTTCCAAGTTCCTTTTGAAGAGTCAAGCATGATTGAGAGCAACTAGCCCCCTCCCTGACATCCTCTGTTCCCAAAATGCGTTTAATTTAAATTGCAAGAACTAAACAAAACAAACTATAAGCGTATGGACTTTCAAAAAGGAAGCAAAGCAATACCTGAAGAGCAACTTATAAAAATTAATTTAGACCTTCAAGTGTAAGTTGGGGGGGGGACTTTGAACTAGCCAGAAGTCACTATATGTGTACTTTTAATACTACCACTATAGTTACTATAACTAATGACGCTAAGGGTATTAAGATGAAACTTATAGGGAGCGTTTAGGAGTTTCAATTAAACTAAAAAACTGTGAGCATGCAGGTTTTCAAAGGAGCATACAAGCAATATCATAGGCAGCACCAATCTATAATAACTAGAAATATTATTGAAACTTTTAAAGGAGCTAATTTGATTCAAAATTAAAAGTTCTGGTGCCCTTTTTAAGAGTAAAAAGAGACTGGAGGGCAAGCAGCCCTTCTCTTAAACCCACTCATTTTCCAAATGAATCCAGTCAAAATTTTGAGACAGCCATTTTGCTCAGCATAGTAGAACGGTCCAGCAACTAAGTCTAGAGATATTAGGTATGTCAACCGCCCACAAATATGCAATTGGCCCATTATACTTTAAAACTAAATGTTGCTTTAAAATAAATCAAAAGGCATTGTGTTTATGGTTGCCAATAAGGCAACTCAGTAATATATCGAGAACGATTGGGGGTATTAAGTTGAAACTTTTGGGGATACTACTATTACTACTTCTGCTCTTACAATTTTAATAAATAAAAAGAGTGTAAGTGTATCCAAGTTGTCAAAGAGCATAGGTAGAATCTTTTGGGAATGAAATTAAGTTTTATTTTTCAGGTAAACTTCAGAAGCTATATAATTAAATAAAAAAATACTGTTCGTGTCACGATTAAAAATTGTTAAAAAAAAGTTTCTCCAACATACAAATAACAACCCATACTATGAATTCTTATACAAAAAACTGAAAAGATGTGAAATATTATTTTTCCCACGAAAAAGCCTATGTCAGTAAAAAACGAACAGAAATTAATTTAAAAAACTTTTTCCACAAAACGATAAATAGCCGAGAAAACTCAAAACGAGCAAAAATTAACATGAGTAGGGCTGATAACCATGCCTTCTCAAGACCAGAACATAATGAAAACAAAATACGTTTTAAATGTTTTCATTTCTCTTACTTTCATAAATAAAAAAATATCAAAACTTTAAGGAATAAATATGAGTATATGTCAATTAAACTGACAATCCGAGGTCATTTGTTTTTTGTTTTTTTTTTCAGTAAAGCGCAAATTATGTTCTGGTCTTGAGAAGGCATGGGGGCTATCACCCCTACTCATGTTAATTTTTGCTCGGTTTGATTTTGACTCGGCTATTTATTGTAATTTCTGTACGTTTTGAGTTTCATTTATTTATTGATAGTGATTTGTGGTAGTTTTACACTTGGAAGATTATTTGACTTTATTTCTGCTCATTCTTGGCTTAATGGAGCTCTTTACTTTTCTTTGAAAATCTTGTTTTGTGGAAATTTTTTTTAAATTTATCACCATAATAAGCCGATTCTTTTAGAATGTCTATTAGTATCAAAATTCCGTTTTTTGGAGTTTCGGTTACTATTGAGCCGCATCGCTTTTTACTTACAGTTCGTTAAAGAACTGTTTGATTTTGTCTATGAAGCTGGACCAATGCAAGACATTGAGCTGATCCTCAGATATCACCAATCGATACGGTATGGTCAAAACATAGCCTACATAATGTTTGGTGTAGTATGCATATAGGGTAAGCCTTTTAGCTCGGACCGCTCTTCCCCACCCAGAAAAAAAAATAAAATAAAAAATTCAAAATATATACGATTTTCCTAATATTACTTAATGTTTTTGATATAATTGCACTTTTTTCCAGAATGGTAATGTTTTCCAACCTCTGATATATTTTGCCAAAAAGATTTTACCAAAGAGATATGTAAGCGATGGCCACATTAAGGTGTTTTTATTTCTGATGGGCATATTACCAACAATTAATTAATTATTTCCTTTTTTCACTATGCTTTAGCGCAGGCGCCTTGACAGGCTGAGGAAGAATTGTTAAATATTTTCGAAAGGAATTGTCAAAGAATATTTTTCAGCACTCGTTTCACTTAACGAATATCAACCAGTATGAAGTACGGTAAATCTGCTTCGATCCCAGTTCCTAGGGTTATAATGAAAGACTTGGCTAGACCATATTTTGCGGATGAAGGATGACAGATTGAAAAAGCCTGTTTTTATCCACTCACCAGGGCCCAAATGGAAAGCAGATTGGGTACCTACGTATTATATCGACCATACTCAAGAACTAAAGTTGGGTTATTCATAATGAAATATACCAAAATATGATGAAAATATAACACTTTAGTAACAAAATTATGGAAACTACAACTAAGAATTATGGAAAGCAGGCCGCCCAAAACGCATTATATCAAATACCTAACCTAATCAAATCCATATATTAAATATTTAATTAAAATATACCTGCATAGTAGTTTATCTTACTCAGACTGAGCTAATTATCTCCGAGTGCACACAGAGAAACCGGTTTTACAATAGGATCAAGAGCAACAGTGTGGTCGATTAACACGTAAGTATAGCAGATTGTCCCAGAATGGGATGAGGTCACAAAGGATTTATTCTGAGCTTGAAACTATATTGGAGGGGCTGAAGAATGAAGTTTCCAAAAGATTAGGGGAAGTAGGAGCGTGCGCAGCTTCGTTCTGATGCTACATTAACCTATTAATAGCAGCAGTTTTGCAGGAATAACGCAAACAAACGAAATACCTTATTAAATCAAACAGTTCGTGGTAACGAACTGTAAGTAAGGAGCGACCCGGCTCAATGGTAACCGAAACTCTAAAAAACGGGATTTTGATACCAATAGATACATCAAAAGAATCACATTTTAATTCTGATTTCAAATATATAAGTTTCATTAAGTTTAATCTAACCCATCAAAAGTTACGTGCCTGAGAAAATTTGGCTGATTTTCGAAAAAAGGGGGAAAGACCCCCTAAAAGTTATAGAACCTTAATGAAAATCACACCATCATATTCAGCGTATCAGAGAACCCTACTGTAGAGGTTTCAAGCTCCTATCTACAAAAATGTGGAATTTTCCATTTTTTGCCAGAAGAAAGATCACGGATGCGTGTTTATTTGTTTGTTTGTTTGTTTTTTTTTCCCCAGGGGTGATCGTATCGACCCAGTGGTCCTAGAATATCGTGGGAGGGCTCATTGGAACGGAAATTAAAAGTTCTAGTGCTCTTTTAAGTGACCAAAAAAAATGGAGGGCAACTAGGCCCCCTCCCACGCTCATTTTTTTCCCAAAGTCACCCGATCAAAATTTTGAGATAGCCATTTTGTTCAGCATGGTCGAAAATATGATAAAAATGTCTTTTAGAATGACTTGATCCCCCAAAGTCCCCAGGGGGAGGGCTGAAAGTTATGAACTTTACTCAATGTTAACATATAGTATTGGTTATTGGGAAGTATACAGACTTTTTCAGAGGAGATTTTTTCTGGTAGGTGGGGGAAAGAGAGGGTCGGGGGCTATATGGAAGGATCTTTCCATGAAGGAAGTTTTCATGGGGGAAGGGACATTGCTATGAAGGGGGCGCCGGATTTCCCAGCATTATTAAAGAAAAAGATCAGGAATTAAATAAAAAAAAACAAGTTTTTCAACTGATCAACTGATTGTGATTAAGAGGTCATTTTTAAAGAACTGGAAAAAATTCGAACATAGTTTAAAGAGCAGGGTATTGACTAGGGGGCGAACCCTCTAATATACGTGTTAAAAATTTATGAATATAGAAGTTCGTTACGTAAGTTAATTCTAAGTTACGTATATTTATTACTAATAAAAACGTTCGTAAATAAAATTAAACAAGTTTCGAGAAAGCCATTTAACCAAATATAATATGCAAATTTTGTTTTAATTATTCATGTACGGTGAGCCAAAATCAAAACCTGCATTAATTCAAAAACGTTCAAAAATTAAATAAAAAAAACAAGTTTTTTTAACTGAAAGTAAGGAACGACGTTAAAACTTAAAACGAACAGAAATTATTCCGTATATGAAGGGGGCTGTCCCCTCCTCAACGCCTCGCTCTTTACGCTAAAGTTTGACTTTCTCACAACTCTATTTTTTTAAACAATAAAAAAACTTTAGCGTAAAGAGCGAGGCGTTGAGGAGGGGACAGCCCCCTTCATATACGGAATAATTTCTGTTCGTTTTAAGTTTTAACGTCGTTCCTTACTTTCAGTTAAAAAAACTTGTTTTTTTTATTTTCTCAATCGAAAATTGACGTGAAAGCATCCCCTTCTCAACTTTAAACAGAAACTAAAAACAAAAAGGAAGAATCCCTTTTATTCAGCAACTTCCTTTTTATCTCTTGAGCAATCTATCTCTGCGCAGTTCTCTTTACAAACTGCAAGAGTGGGGAATACGGGGAACACAAAATCATTTATTTATATCGAGACAGGGAGAAAAAAAAAATAAAGAGTAAGACCATGTCTCAAAAATTTAAGTTACAATGAGAGAGTTAGAATGAAAAGCGCATGTAGAAAAAATTAAACTGAGACCCTATCTTTGAGGTTATAGGCCGAAAAATGGATGATCAATGGTGCCAAGTCCCTATATTTGGTGTAGAAAATAACAATACTATTTCAATGAGCCTTTCCAATGCAAAGGTATGACAGAACTTGGGAATTGGACAAACGGTGGAAAGTAATCTCCAGCCCCTCTCGTGCCCTTTTCTCCCTAGACACCTCGTTATCCCCCATTTCATTTGATCAGAAGTTTAAGTTTATCCCTCATTTTTAAAAATGGTCGACAGGTCTAAAAAATACAGGTCTAAAAAATAGAGATTCCTGATATGACATAACTGGAGACATGGATCCCGCCGACTTGTTTTTCTTTTTTCGTTCGAGGGTGTCAATGGCAAGAATGGCACAGCATCAATGAATAATATCCCAAGCATGGAGTAAGGGTAATTAAAATAGTCTATCAGTTTTGTCAGCCATTTGAAGTCAATTGGACACCCCAAATAAAAGGCAGCACTTTCATGGCAGCTATGCATCTAGTATGATGGCGAAGAGACGAATTAATTTTGTATTTGTGTCCAGGAACCCCCTTGGCAATACCTCTTTTAAGGGGGTTTACCTCTGTTTTGGTGAAAATTTTGTATGGTAAGCACTTAATTCAATTTTGGACCTTTATACAGCAATATTAGCATAACTCCCACATGGCAGCATTGCATCTGGCATGATTCTGAAGACCCCAATCAATTTTGTATCTGTGTCCAGGAATCTCCTTGGCAAGACCTCTCTAAAGAGGGTCTACCCTGGCTCCAAACCTCAAAAGGCTGGCTTAAACTTTCTATGGTGAGCTATAAATCTCTAGTCAAGGGTTTTTAACGACAGCAATTCTGGTGGCGAGCTTTGCTTTGATAAGATAAAGCTAAGCTCATTTGTTGGAAATCCCTTTTTCTAACTATATCCTGACATTTTATAAAAATTGTGTTACCTTGGATCCAAATGAGTCATCACTCCTAATATTAATGAATTGGTAAAAAAAAAACCTTTTTCTTTACTTCATCATTAGCATGGGATATGGTTTGATCTTTACTGCGTTGCAGCTACTGTAACCATGGTTTGGGACTCCTGTCCAGGGGACTACGGGTAATTATACCTCTAAAACTTCAATTCCGACCTAGCTTTAGGTTTATGTCAGCAAGTTTGGAAGCCCTTTAATGCTTCTGTTGATTGACATTAAACACCTACCATCTGGGATCTATACACTCAGTGTGTTTTGATCTAGGACAGTAATAAAACAAATTTAATGATTAAGCTTTAACAATAAGGACCATTCCCTAAACAATTTCTAAATGACAAAGGATCAAAAATGGCGCAACATGTCTATACACACAGAGCTGGAGTGATACTGGGGGATTCTGAAGAGAGAATGAACCCAAAAAGAAAACTTTGGGTCCTCCCATCATACAATTTGGAAATCATTGCACAATTCTGATTCAACAAAGTGTAAGGTGTTCGCAATTTCTTAAATATGTACTTCACATACCTTGACTCTGGACACCCATATTGCAAAAATAGCCTCAGACTTGTAATAAAAACTATCTTTGAAACAAGTATCTAATGTACTATAGTTTTGAAATTCTATATTGTAATACCTTGCTTCAGATTTGTAATCAACAACCTCTAGAATTCAAATATCAATTTTGGTGGATATCAAAAACCCATGGTGAAAAAGCCATGTATTCTGTGTTTGACCCTGGGTGTGTTCAAAAAGACTAAGAGCATTGAGGTGAAATCTCAGAGACTTAGGGGCGTGTTGAGCTAAATCAAAAGACACTATATGCATATAAGGTATCAAAAAGGTGTATCTGCAATATCTTAGGAACAGTAAGGGTAGTAACTAGAAACATTCAGGGTCATTACTACTGTAGCTGGCTGCAACGGAGACAAGTCACTTTTAGTAACTTTTAGGGCATGTTGAACAGTGCTTAAACCTTCAGGGAATGCTGAGGAGGATGTTAAACTGAATCAAAAGATACTATGTGCATCCAGGTTATCAAAAGGGTGTTAATCTTGGCTGTTAATCTTAACGTTAATCTTGCTGTTAATCTTAATGTTAGTCTTGGCTGTCAGAACATAGTATCTGAAATATCCCAGGAACAGATACTGGCATTTAGTTAAAACTTTTAGGTAATCTTGAGGGGGTTGAAATAAATCAAAAGTCACTAACTACTAATAATAATAATAATAAGTCCCCACAGCACCAAGCCAACCAAGGCCAACACAGCTACGCACGCTTCTCCTCCATCCCAATAAATTCAAAGCCTCCCTCTTTACACCCTCCCCATTTCCTTTCAATCTTTCTTTATGACACCCTCCCACCCCAACCAAGGATAATCTGCTTTCAGTTTAGCCCTAAACAGTTCACCATAAAGAACAATCTATTATCCTTCATCTGCAAAACGTGCCCTACCCATCTCAACTTTTCTCTCATTATAGCCCTAAAAAGCAGGATTGAACCACACTTTTTGAACAGTCTACTGTTTGAAATATGGTCAGTCAGCCAGGTACCCAGAATGATCCGTAGGCACTTTCTTTGGAAAATATCTAGCAAATCTTCATCTGCTTTTCAGAGCGCCCATGCTTCAGAGCCACAATTGACCACTGTCATCACTGTAAAAATTCTGATCTTGGTTTACAGACTTATCTTCCTATTCTTCCAAACTTTTTTTTTAACTTAAAAAAAAACACTCTGAGCCTTGGCTATTCTACTTTTAACATCTTCGCTGCTCCCACCGTCTTTACTAATTATACTACCAAGGTAAGTGAAGCTGTCCACCTGATCAATTTTTTAATTATTCAACATCATCTGTTCATCTTCACTTATTCCTAGCCTTAGTGACTAAGTCTTCTTAACATCAATTTTTAAACCTATTCTAGCACCCTGAACCCGCAAAATCTCTAAAAGTTCATTCATTTTGCTCACTCTTTCATATAGGATGCTTAAATCTTCAGCATAATTTAAGTCCAGGAGAGTTTTTCCTCTGCATTTGGTCCCATGGTCTCCCATTGCCTTTCCTGTGCTCCTTAAGACAAAGTCCACCAAAATGATCCATATGAAAAGGGATAAAACAACCCTGCTTAACTCCTGATTTAATATAAAACCCGCTGCTAACCTTATTTCCTACCTTAACCACAGCAGTGTTTTCTCATACATAGCACTAATTGCTTTAATGTAATTGTCTGGTATACCATACAATGATGACTTTCGCGAAAGCTCTTCTATCAAACAGAATTGAAGGATTGCTCATAATTTATAAAACTGAGGACCAAATGTGTTTGATAACTTAGGCACTTCTTGAGTAAAAATTTGGTTGACACATCCTCTACCTTTTCTAAAACTGCACTGTTCTTCTCTTATGACTTTGTCTACAGCATCTCTCAGTCTTAACTAAGTAATTAATGAATACTAAGTAATTTGTTACCTACAGAGACCAGACTAATGCCTGAATAATTACCACACTCACTCTTATCACCTTTCTTATACATTGGTTTAATTAAGGTTTTCCTAAAATTGCTAGGTACTTCCCCTTTTTCAAAAATCATATTCATAATCTTCAGTAACTTATATCTAACCTCAGTGCTACCATTTTTAAGAAACTCATTTACCACACTATCATCACCTGGAGCCTTATTATTTCTTAATCCTTTTAGTAATGTTGCTAATTCTTCCTCACAAAACAAATCTTCCATCACATCCAAGGTATCACATGCTTTTTTGTTTTCCTCTATATCTTTTCCTGCAACTCTATCTTTGTTTAGCACATTCTCAAAATGTTCTACCAATCTCTCTTTAACTCTTTCCTTATCACTAATTGTGGTCCTGTTCCTACCTTTAACTGGGACAAATCCGGATTGACTATTCCCTCTCAATTTATTAACATGTCAGTACAGTATCTTACTATTATGCTGTCTAGCTGCATCTTCCACATCCTTGGCAATAATGGCCTCCACTTCACACCTCCTTAGTTCATATTTTAATGCTTTCTCCATTTTCTTTAAATTCTTTTGTTTTCATTTGATCTATCACTCATATAATTCTTGTACAGGCCCCTTCTCCTGTCTATTAAACATAAAGCTTTTTCACTAATATTCCTAGCTGTGCTCCCTGCTTTCTTCCCTAAAACACCATCAGCAACTTCACAAATTGTTTTCCTAAAATTATTCCATCCATCTTCCACATTGTCAAATTTTAAACTCTCCAATTTAGTATTAACTGTTCCTGGAAAGTTTCCCTCAAATTCTCATCCTGGAGTCTACCAACGTCATAGCTTTCTAGGAGGTAGTTATGCCTCCAAAACTTCCACTTTAAATTAACCCTAGGCACTACTAGACATGAAAAACTGAAGAATATTTATTATATTAACCAAAAACAAAGCTTTGGCAATCAAAAACAGAGATTAATTAAGAAAACTTTCTGAAAAAGAAGTTTTTCAAAGAAAAATAAAGAGCCATTATAAACTTAAGACCAGCAGAAATAAATTCCTATAATAATTCAAATTCAAAATGAACAAAAATTACTATTAAATAATAAACCAACCCCAAAACTGATAGAAATTAAAATAAACCATCATAGAAAACATAGAAATAACATATACTAACATAGATAAATAAATTATTTGAAAAAAACTACGTTTTCTAAAGAGTTAAAGAGGCTGAGTCACAAGTTCGAACCTAAAAACGTACAGGGATTAGAAGGTACAGTTGGGGGGCTGCCGCCCCCAAACCCCCCGCTTTCGCAGCCTTTAAATAAAAAAAGATTTTTTAAACTGAAAGTAAGGAGCGACATTAAAACTTAAAACGAACAGAAATTATTCCGTATATGAAAGGGGCTGTGCCCTCCTCAACGCCTCGCTCTTTACGCTAAAGTTTTTATTGTTTAAAAAAAAGAGTTGTGAGAAAGTCAAACTTTAGCGTAAAGAGCGAGGCGTTGAGGAGGGCACAGCCCCTTTCATATACGGAATAATTTCTGTTCGTTTTAAGTTTTAATGTCGCTCCTTACTTTCAGTTTAAATTTTTTTTTTTATTTAAAGGCTGCGAAAGCGGGGGGTTTGGGGGGCGGCAGCCCCCAACTGTACCTTCTAATCCCTGTACGTTTTAAGGTTCGAACTTGTGACTCAGCCTCTTTAACTCTTTAGAAAACGTAGTTTTTTTCAAATAATTTCTGCACGTTTTTGTACAGTTTATTACTTATTATTGCTTGACTAACTGTTAGATGATTGTGTATTATTCTTTTCTTTCTCGACAGGGTGTTTTAAGGGTCGACCTTGTAACTCAGCCTCTTAACTCTTTAGAAAACATAATTTTTTTCAAATAATTTAAAAAAGAAACTGAGTTTCTTTTTTAAACTTTAAATTCAGTATATAAAAAATTTCCTCTGACGGTGAATCGAACCCGGGTCTTCCGCCCGACAGTCAGGAGTATCGACCGCTGTACTAAAGAGACACAACTGTAATTGTTTTTTAGTAAGTGGAATCTATTTTTGACGCAAGCAAATCCCCACAAAACTTAATATTTGGTTTTTGGAAAACAGGGAAGGAGTGATCAGATTGAGCTGAAATTTCGAGAAAAAGCTCCCAGGCCCCAGGAAAGCTTATCCTCTAAATTTCAGCCCGATCAGACAACGTTAAAGGGGGGCTGTGGTGGGAAAAATTAACATGGGCTCTTATAGGAAAACGAGGTTTTTCGTAAATGTAAATTCGGGGGATAATTTTTTCGGTCTGAAAATATCAAAAGGCCCTAACAGGTCGAATTCTGCTTCGAATGAGTCCTCATTCACCCGGATCAGTTGCCAACTGTGGCCTGTAGGCGTGGCTAAGACGAAAAAAAAATTTTGAACTTTAAGTGGCTATATTTGGTTTTTGGAAAACAGGGAAGGAGTGATCGGATTGAGCTGAAATTTCGAGGATAAGCTCCCGGGCCCTAGGAAAGCTTAACCTCTAAATTTCAACCCAATCGGACAACGTTAAAGGGGGGCTGTGGTCGGAGGGTCGAAACTTCCGGCCCACTTCTACCCATGAAGATAAAGTCGGAGGGGGTGAAATTTTGCACGTTTCTTAGTTTGAGCTTGGGCTACAAAATGCGATTACCGCTGTCTCTCTGCGACCGCTAGGACCGGAAATCGCTTAACATTGTGGTGGGTCGCCTCTTTATAGAGGCACAAGTGTGCCTCCTTGATAAATCTTAAAAAAATAGATGTTCAAGTCAAATTTAGAAAAAACAAAATTACTACAAACAGGAGTTTGGCAACTGCGCTTTTCCCCCTTCCTTAAGGGTAAAACTAAAGCTTGTTGCAGCATTGAAAATGAAACACAGTTTCACTTTCATTGAAAATGGAACAGTAGAAGGAAGCATGATTATTTGATTAAAAGAAACATCCTTCACATCATAAATTAAGAATTTCATTGTTTCACTGTTTTCAGTAAAATTCTAGTTTAGGGGCTTCTTGCTATCTTTGAAAGTGAGTTGGATAAAGGAAGCTTTCCTTGGGAAGGTACTGCTGAGCTACAATGTCTAGCCCTCTCTTAGTTTTAGTGCTTTTAATGTTGCATGCACAACATGGCTACACCTATCTGAATTCTGACAGAAAGTTTTGGTAAATAATTATTTTAACAGACAATTCAGACAGCTAAGAAGCAAACTTACTTCTAGAATTATAATTTCATCCTGAATCCAAATATGACATTTGTTTTCATCACAAATCCAACTTTCAGCCCTTTACAGACCCTCAAAGATGATATGACCTTTTTCATTTACTTTTATATATGGATTATATACCTGTGTTAGGGTCAATCTTGTTAAAACTGGTTTACCCATCAATTGAATTGACCCTAACAAATCAAGAATTAATAAATGCACAGGAAACATTTAATATGAATATATAATATATAAATATACAAATTGAATTTACAACACAAACAAATGTCATATTTGGATTCAGGAAGAAATTATGATTCTAGAGGTAAGTTATTTTGTGACCAATCTAAATTGTCTGTTAATATAAGTTCTTACCAAAGTTTGCCCTTAATTTTGAGTTTTTAATTTCTTTTTCATTAACTTAGCTTCAATTTTTTTTTAATGTAATTTCTGTTATTTCAGTAGAATTTCAAGTCATGTTGGGTTTTTGGTAAACTTGCAGGTGGCACTATAATTTAGCTAGGATGAACGGTAAACTGAAGACTGGGGGGATTGTCCTGCTCAAATATATAATTTCCAGAACTTTCAACTATGTTGAACAAAATGGCTATACCAAAATTTTGATTGGATGTGTTTGGGGAAATGGTGAGCGTGGAAGGGGTGTCAGTTGCCTTAGAATCACTTTCGACTACTAAAAATGGAACTAGCCATTTAAATTTCCAGTTGAATGAACCCTTTCTGAAGTTTCTACGACAACGTTGTCTATACAAAACCTTATATGCCCCCAGGGCGAAACTTACAACCCTTGCCCTGAGGGCTGTGGGGGAGTTGTCATCCTCAAAGACCTAATTTCCAGAACTTAAAACTATGTTTAATAAAATGGCTATCTCAAAATTTTGATCGGATGTGTTTGGGGAAAAGGTGGGCGTGGGGGGGGGCTATTTGCCCTCAAATAACTTTCGACTATTAAAAAGGGCACTAGCCCTTTGAATTTCTAATTGAATGAGCCTTTTTTGAAGTTTCTACGACAACGCCTTCTATAAAAACCTTGTATGCCCCCAGGCCATAACTTAAAACCCTTGCCCTGAGGGTTGTGGAGGAGTGTCCTCCTCAAAAACATATTCTCTATCTGGAAATCAACTACGTTGAACAAAATAGCTATCTCAAAATTTGATTAGATGTGTTTGGGGGAATGATGGGCGTGAAGGGGGGCTAGTTGCCCTCCAATCACTTTCGACTATTAAAAGGGCACTAGCCCTTTGAATTTCTAATTGAATGAGCCTTTTTTGAAGTTTCTACGACAACGCCTTCTATAAAAACCTTGTATGCCCCCAGGCCATAACTTAAAACCCTTGCCCCGAGGGTTGTGGGGGAGTATCCTCCTCAAAAACATATTTTCTATCTGGAAATCAACTATGCTGAACAAAATGGCTATTTCAAAATATTGATTGGATGTGTTTGGGGGAATGATGGGCGTGGGGGGAGGGCTAGTTGCCCTCCAATCACTTTCGACTACTAAAAAGGGCACTAGCCCTTTGAATTTCTAATCAAATGAGCTTTTTTTGAAGTTTCTACGACAACGCTTTCTATAAAAACCTTATATGCCCCCAGAGCATAACTTAAAACCCTTGCCCTGAGGGTTGTGGGGAAGCATCCTCCTCAAAAACATATTTTCTATCTGGAAATCAACTATGCTGAACAAAATAGCTATTTCAAAATATTGATTGGATGTGTTTGGGGGAATGATGGGCGTGGGGGGGGGGGCTAGTTGCCCTCCAATCACTTTTGACTATTAAAAAGGGTACTACCCCTTTGAATTTCCAATCAAATGAGCCTTTTTTGAAGTTTCTATGACAAAGCCTTCTATATGAAGTGCCTCTGGGAAAAAAAATAATAATAATAATAAATAATAAAACATTGGAGCCATATGGCCTTTACTATAGGCAACGCTACAGTGTTGCCTCTGATTAGTGCAGTTACAAGTACACAAGAAAGTTCATATAATTAAAGAAAACACAAGTAAAAGAGCTTAACAAGGGCCAATTTCGGTAAAAATATGCCGTAAACTTTTGCTTGCATTGCCAGAGTACCCATGAGCTGATACATGAAGCCACTATAATCAGAAATGTTTCTTCTGAACAGAATGCTTGGAGTTTTTGTATTTTCCCCCTGAACAGATACTTTTTTGTGTTTTATTATCATTTATTTATTTTTCCAGGAGTGATTGCATTTATCTAGTTGTTGCTTTGAGAAAGATTTAATTTTTTACAGTTATGAAGTATAAAGGTGTCAAATATATTGGTTTCTGGTATCCAAAATTAAATTAAAATATTAAATTAAATTTTTTTTTTGATTTTCTTAATCTTAGTTTTAATGTTTTACTTTGAACAAACTACTCTGATAATGCATTACTTTTTATAAACAATAGAGCCTAAAGGCATTAAACATTTTGGTGTTTGATAACCAAGTTCAAAACTGTTAATGTTGTTAAAAAATATCTGCAAAAATATCCAAAAAAAAAAGTTTTAATGTTGCTACTTACTTTCAGTTGAAAAAACTTGTTTTTTTAATTGTATTTCTGATTGTTTTTTTAATAACGTCAGGATACCTGGTCCCCCTCCACGAAAAAATCCTCCTCCTCACTAAAATATCCTCTGGGCAATTCAATCCTAGCAAAAATTTACCCCAAACATTTACCTTTAACATCTCTGCACCTAAAATTGAATCAGTAAAGAAAAAGCAAGACATATAAAGGAATTTTATACAGGAATTATGGCAAATTCACCAAGTGTAAAATTCCCCCTGAAAAGTTCACCCCCTGGAAAATTTTCCCCATGGAAAATCCTCCCCTCCCCACCCAAAAAATGTATGCATATCCCCAATAACAAATAAAGTCATGGGTAAATTTTATAACTTAAATACCTTTCCCCAGGGGCTGAAGGGGGCCATTTTATCTCTGAAGACATAGTTATTGGGTCTTCCAACTATGCTGAAGAAAAAAGCTATCTCAAAACTTTGATCAGATGATTTTGGAAAAAGGTGACTTGGGAGGGGCCTAGTTGCCCTCCAAGTATTTTTGTCACTTAAAAAGTGCACTAGAATCTTTTATTTTCATTATAATGAACCCTCTCTCGACAGTCTAGGCCCACTGGGTCAATACAATCACTCCTGGAAAAAAAAAAAAAAAAAAAAAAAAAACATGCATCCATGATCTTTCTTCAGGCAAAAATTCCAAATTTCCACATTTTTGCAGATATGAGCTTGAAACCTCTACATTAGGGTTCTTTGATATGTTGAATTGATGGTGTGATTTTCATTAAAATTTTATGACTTCGAGGGGGTCTTTCCCCCCTTTTTGAAAATCAGACAAATTTTCCCAGGCTTGTAGCTTTTGATGGGTCAAACTAAACTTAATGAAACATATATATTTGGAATCAGCATATCAAACCAATTCTTTGATATATCAATTGGTATCAAAATTCAGTTTTTTAGAGTTTTGGTTACTATTGACCTGAGTCACTTGGACCTTACAGCTCATTACCACAAACTGTTTGATTAGTCATCAAAATCCAAACAGAGATCATTAAAATATTGATCATTTTTTCTGCATTACCAAAAGTTCTGAAATGCAATTAAACAAATAGAAAAGGGTTTTCAGCTAGAGTAAGGAGCAACTTTAAAACTTAGAAGCAAATATAAATTACTTTATATATAAGCGGGACTGCCTGCTTCTCAATGCCTTGCTTACTAAATAAAGGTATTTTTAGTGCTTTGAAAAATCTTATCCTTCCAATTGCAAGTTTTCTTTAAAATTTGGAATAAAAGCCAAACTTCACAGTAAAGAGTAAGGAGCTAGGGAGGAGACAACCCATTTCATATAAAGAATAATCTTTTCAAATAGATTTCAAATCTGTTTCTTGCTTTCAGTTGAAAGGCTTTTTTTTATTTAACTTCTGATTGTTATCCAAATCATACCCAGGCCTAACCAAGAAGAATTTTTAATATTTAGAATTAGCATAAAAAGCCAATACTGCTGGTGTAGCAATTGTCACGAGAATTAAATTTTAGTTTTGGTGAATATTGGTTCAAGTCACTCCTTACTTCCAGGAATTTTGTTTTCACAAAATATTTGATAAGATTCTCTTGTGACAAATTTTTTTTTGAACTTGTTCATTTTTTTTAGTTGAATAGGACAAAAAAAAAAGAAAGAGGGTCTATTTGACAGCTGGATAGTAAGTTTAAATTTTGTTTTTCTTTTGCTATTCTTTTTTTTTTCTTAATCTATGAATATGTAATGGATTTAAGTTTGAGGGGAAGAATTGTCCTGTTAAGAAAGAGGTACATTTTACATGACTGTTATAAAATCAAAACATGGTATCTATGCAGGGAGGATGATTTTTGAGCATCTCTACTCCTTGTGTAAACTATTCTAAGGCATAGGAAATTGTGTAAAGGCAAGTCTACATCTGTTATAATCTACAAAAGCAATCTTTCTGTAATTTTGGTTTGAGTTTCTTTTAAATTTAAGTATATTATTGATTAAACAAATTGATCCTTTTGACAGGAATCCTTGCAGTTTAAAATTTACTTTATTTTGTTTCATTTTGCAGGCAATTTAGCTGCCCTTTTTATTTGAGAGTTCTTTCCTAAAAGTATTTAAAAATAAACTTATTCCTACGAAAAAAAACAATCCCTGAAATATATTCCATGTCACCCAACCACCACTGATATTTTGGTGTTTGCCCCTCCCCCCCCCCCTTCCCTAACATAGGCTAGTCTAAAGTAGTGTAATTTACTTAATTAATGCAATTTTTGTGTTAATTAAACTTGCTCCTAATGTAAGTTTATTGGATAAACCAATTTTGCCCCCCCCCCAAAAAAAAAAAAAAATCCTGGATCCACCACTGAATGGTAGGTTTACTTTATTCATAATTCAATAATATGAATAACAAAAATTTAATGGATTTTCTTGGAGGGCATTTATTCAGATTTTTTTGGGGGTACACAAAAAAAAACCTCAAAAAATGCATACAAAATTTGTTTATATCCATTTTTGCCTTGACTTTTCTTTTACCTTATTTTCATATTTTACTTATTTCTTCATTTCTTATTTTGACTTAGGCTATTATTGGATCTAGCCTATTTTCAAGGTTTCCCTTTGAAGGTCATCATAGGCCAGTGCCCTCTGGAGGGAGGAGGAGTGGAGGCAAGAGTTGCAAAGTATCTTCCTAAGAGATTATTAAGACTCTGGATGCACTTCTGAAAGTTTTAGGTCTATTTACCAAACTCAACTACTTTGCAAGATATCAAAAAGCCCCTAAGCTAGAATTTTAGCCTGTTTTCATGTAGCATAGGCCCTATTTGAGGAGCACTTTTGTGTAAGTACAAGGCATGTTTTTTAAGTAAGTACTGTTTTGTGATTCTGCTGCCACAGTGCTACAGTCATCATTCTGCGCATGCATGCTGGTTACCTACATCTCTTGTCTATGCACTGATGCCATTACAGTCTGATTCTTAATTGTATACATTGTTTACTGAGTGTTTAAGATGCCTCCAACAATCATGAGTCCTGCCAATTGTGAAGTACAGGCGGATATATGATTTCTTAGTGCTAAAGGTGTAAAACCAATTGATATTCATTGTGAGATCTGTGAAGTTCATGGACAAAACATTATGAGTGATGGAATGGTAAGGAAATGGGTGAGAGCATTTAAAGATGGCCACACAAATGTGCATGATGAAGAACAGAGTGGGTGTCCTTTAGTCTTTAATGAAGATTTGGTGCAGAAAGTGGAAGAAAAAGTGAGAGAAAACAGACGCTTTACAATTTCATTAATGTGCAACTGGTTTCCTCAATATTCTCATATTGTTTTGTATTGCATTGTGACTGAGAACTTGAATTACCAAAAATTGTGTTCACATTGGGTTCCAAAAATGTTGATGGATTTGCACAAAACCCAATGTTTAGGCAGTGCATTGACTTTCCTTGAGCAGTACCACAATGAAGGTGAAGATTTTTTAGACCAAATTGTTACTGGTGATGAAACATGGGTGGCCTATATCACACCAGAATCAAAACAACAATCCATGAAATGGCAACATTCATCATCACCCAAAATAGTGAAATTTAAGCAAACAATTTCTGCCTGGAAAATCATGTGCACAGTTTTTTGGGACAAAAAAGGAGTATTGCTAGTGGAGTTTCTGCCTCATAATGAGACAATCACTGCAGCGTCTTATTGTGAGACATTTAACAATCTGCATCATGCAATCCGGAACAAAAGACATGGCAAGTTGAGTAAGGGCATCATTTTGCTGCATGACAATGCCTATCCACATGTGGCTAATTGGACCAAAGATCTCATCAAATCTTTTAAATGGGAAACTCTAGATCATCCTCCATACAGCCCTGATCTGGTGCCCAGGGACTACCATTTGTTCCTGCACCTGAAGAAACACCTGGGTGGTCAGTGTCTTCAAGACAATAACAAAGTCAAAACAGTTGTGATACAGTGGTTAATAAGTCAGGCAGAAGAATTTTATGAGGAGGGTATTCAAAAACTGGTGCCATGTTATGACAAGTGCCTCAATATTCATGGAAATTATCTAGAAAAGTAGATTAAGGTACAGGCTTTCATGTAAAAATAAAATTATTGCAATATCTTTGCAAGTCTTTTTTTAATTCCAAAACAGTACTTACTTAAAAAACATGCCTCATAACAAATAGACTAGGCTATCATATTTGGAAAGTGTCAATCAGGGAACCAAATGGGGCTATTATTTTGTTATTATAGTTGTTTCTTTCAGAAGAACTGTTAGTCTTAAGCAGCATTCACAACATGTCTAGCTAGAATCCCATGTCTAGACATATGTCTAGCCAGAATCCAATGTCTAGGCAATGACCGTTCACATGTAAAATTTGGTGCTTAGCTAAAACTACAAATTTAGTTTCAAATTGTCATTTCTAGCCAATCAACAGAGCTTATGCAGGCAAAACTTTAAAATATTATAATCCTTATTTTTACTGTCACAAGCTAATGGATGAGATAAGCAAAACAATTGCCTTAGTGTGCTTCATTATTATGTCTGGTGCTGTATGTTTGCCTAAAATGAAAAAACAAAAATTAAATTGCAGTTTACAAATGTAAACAAAAATGATGAAAATAGTGGATCTTGGATCTTGACATATTCTGATTGGCTGTAATTGAAAATCCTAGACATTGAGTTCTAGAGGCTAGAACTCAATGTCTAGCCAAGCACCTGGTCTACCATGTCTAGCTAAGCACTGAATTTTACTTGTGAACAGTTGTTGTCTAGACATTGGATTCTGGCTAGACATAGGATTATAGCTAGACATGCTTGTGAATGCAGCTTTAGGGGTAAATTTTTACCAAATCATATTATTGACTTACAACTAAAGTGAATATACCACTCAATGCCTTTTTTATGCTCTTTACAAATATAATATTTAATCATTTTTGTTGGAAATGAATTTTACCCCCGCCCTTATATATACCAATTCAGGGTATATATTTGAACAATAGGGGGGGTGGGGGTATATTTTATTTCTGATGTAAATGGGAGGTAAGTTTAAACTTTACCCCCCCCCCTAATGTGCAAATATACACCCAAATTGGTATATATCATAGGTGCCCATATGGGTTGGCAGGGAGGGGCTCCCGCCCCCCCCCCTCCCTGGCTGAATGATGCTGCCTTATTTTTATATTTTTGTTCTGAGATTTATATTTGCCTATAGGCCTATAGCATTAAAAGTGTCAATTAGATGACGTTTGCCCCCCCCCCCTGGAATTCATCTTATGGGCACCCGTGGTATATATAGGGGTGGGTTAAAATTCATTTCTGAGAAAAATGATTATTATAGGCTATTTGTAAAGAGCATAAAAAAAGGCATCAAGTGGTATATTCACTTAAGTTGTAAGTCAGTAATATGATTTGGTAAAAATTTACCGTCTTAGGTATTACCCAATTTCCTTTCTGGCACTAAGTTGCCTAGGATAGGGTAGCCTACATAAAACAAGTGGCCTAGGCCCACCCATCAGTAGAAGCATCAGAGTATCAGAAAAACCAGTTAGAATGTCAAAATTGGGCTGCTCTGGCTTAGTTCATTTATTTCTACAAATATAAATAGACATTGACCTACCTGCCCCATAGATCTAGGCTATCGTTTATCAAAATGTTTTATTTTAATCTAAGCGAATTTCACCTATTTACTGGTGTCATGTAAGTCTTGAAATGTTGCCACATTAAGAAATGATATATAGATTAGAATCAAATGAGTTTTTAAATCAGGAAATTAAATTTGTGTATTTACTGAGTTATTTTTACTAATTAAGTTATTATTGTAGCATCTGGACTACTAAATTAGAGAAGCACAGTTTCCGCATTAAAAATGCTAACATCATGCCAAAACCAAGTAGAGAAGTCATAAAGTGCTACATGCAGCAACGGAGAAGAAGGAGATTTTCATTCAGTGGATTCCCGCTCACACTGCAATCATAGGGAATGAAATTGCAGACACATATGCTAAGTCTGCAGTTGAAGTTTGAATGAATTGGACACCCCTCAAGAATATATGATGCTTGGGAAAGTAATTCAAGAATTGAACCAAGAAGGCTTTCTATCAAACAGGGATTCGACTGGAAATTTGTTCGTTACTAAGAAAAATCCAAGGAAAATGGAAATATTCCGCCTTCGATCAAACCATGCAGGAGTAGGATATTACAAAGCAAAATTTTGGGGAGAAAGTGACAATTGTCCCAAATGTGGGAGCCTAGAGACCATTGAACACTTGTTAATAGAGTGCCGTGAGAGTGAAGAAGAAAGACGAGAAATGGTGGAATTTTTTAGACTTAAGAGATGGCAGCTAAGCCTAAATTTATTACTGGGTGGATTAGAAAGTGAAGAAGAAAATTGTGTGATTACACGTCTTGTAATACAGTTTTTGAAGAAAAGTGGAAGAATTATGGACAATTGAAAGCAGTTCATAAAGAAGAGACTTTATACGCGCTTGAAGAATAAGAAGTGAAGATTAGATAGCCACTAACGTCCCCTGGGCTGTACAGCGAGAGGGGAATCATCCTGTTCCTGAATCCTAAAGCACAGTTTCCGCCATCTGAAAAGAAATCCTTAAAGTTATATGAAGGCCATTCTTTTGCTCATTATTGTGCTAAGTTTCTCATCTATTTTGACAGAAACAGATTTTAAGGGAAATCTTAGGACCATGGTCATAATTCTTATACCATTTTATGCAAACGTTTTTCATCATTCTCGTCTGATCAGCGGTGTAAAAACAATAATGGCGTTATTTGCCTTTTTTTCTAACATCAGTGAGCTGTAAGATCTTAGAACAATAATGCACTAACATGGGCGCCCATAAGGGGGGGCACCCGCTCCCTCTGGCTGAATGATGCTGCCTTATTTTTATATTTTTGTTCTGAGATTTCTATTATATAGTATTAAAACTGCCAATTAGACGAGGCTTGCCCCCTCCCCCCCTGGAATTCAGCTTATGGGCGCCCATGTGCACTAAAGAACGGTAATCTGTGCAGAAAGATGTAAAACCTTAGAAGTGAGATCTTAGTGCTAATAAATGGGGTTATTGCCACTTTTGCTTATCTCTTCTTTTTTTTTCTTCCTTCTGTTTTGTTGTCTTTTTGTCTAGTTTGTTGTATCAGTTACATTTTTCTTTTTTACTTTAGGTCCACAGTAGGACGAAGACAAAGATCACCGTTCATGTCAAAAAGGAGTAATAGGTACATATGTTAATTTTATTAATTTTAGGCACTTTTTTGCTGGACAAAAATCGATAGCTAGAATTTTGGAAATTTCCATAAGCTTTTTGTGCTGGAAACGTTGATGCAAGTTAAGATAAAGTTGATGCTCTTCCTACTTGATCTACAGGGACAATCTCAGCAAATCGGACAGTTATTTTTTCTTTCGTGTTTTCAGTTCAGTTTGTTACAGTGCATGTAAGTTTCGAAATGATCCAACATATAAGAAAGATAGCGCCCTCTTCAAAGTTGCCTACTCTTGGGCACTGAAATTTACTACTACTACTACTAAAAGCTTACTACAGCACCAAGCCGCCTAAAGCCAAAACAGTTGCGCATACTCCTCCTCCACCCCATTCTATCCAAAGCTTTCCTCTTTACACCCTCCCAAGATGTTCCAGTTTCATTCAAATCCTTTTTTACAACCTCTTCCCACTTCATTCGGGGACGACCTGTTTTCCGTTTCGCTCTAAATGAACGACAGAAAAAGACGATTTTCGGCAATCTGTTATCATTCACCCACAAAATGTAAACTAGCTATCCCAACCTTTCTCTCATTATAGCCCAAGAAAATGGGATAAAAACGTACTTTTCGTACAGCTTACTGTTTGAAATATGGTCAGTCAGACAAGTACCAAAAGTTATCCGTAGTTTCCTTCCGATCCTTTTTTACAACCTCTTCCCACTCCATTCGGGGACGACATGCTTTCCGTTTTGCCCTAAATGAACGACAGAAAAAGACGATTTTCGGCAATCTGTTATCATTCACCCACAAAATGTAAACTAGCTATCCCAACCTTTCTCTCATTATAGCAAAAGAAAGTGGGATAAAATTGAATTTTTCGTACAGCTTACTGTTTGAACTATGGTCAGTCAGACAAGTACCAAAAGCTATCTGTAGAGGATTTCCCAGGAAAACATCGGGCAAATCTCACCCCGTCTTCCGAAGCATACATGTTTCAAAATCATACTTGATCATTTTCATCACTGTGGCGTCCAAAATCCTATTTTTGGTTCATAGACTTTTCTTCATATTCTTCTAAACTTTTTTCGACTGTGAAAAAACACTCTGGGCCTTGGTTATTCTATATTTAATATTTTTACTGCAAGTACCAACTTATTAATTATACTACCCAGATAAGTGAAACTATTCACTTGACTGATATTCTCGTTAACCAACATCACCCATTCATCTTCATTTATTTTTGCTTTCAGTGACTTGGTCTCCTTAAAATTAATTTTCTAGACAGTTCTTGCACCGTAAACTCTCAAAACCTGAAAAACATCATTCATTTTGTTAACATTATTATCTAGGAGGCTTATATCATCAGCACAATTTAAGTCTAAGACATTTTTAAGTTTTAATCCTTTTAGTAATGTCTCTAGTCCTTCCTCACAAAATAGATCTTCCTTCACCACCAAATTTTCACAAACTTTGTCATTCTTTTTTATATTATTTCCTATAATTTTATCATAGTTTAGCACACTCTCAAAATATTTTGCCACCCCTCTTTTACTCTTTTCTTATCACTAAATTGGGCCTTATTCTTACCTTTAGCTAGAGCAAGTCCAGATTGACTATTCCCTCTCAACTTCTTAACATACCAACACAGTATTTTACTACTACACGGTCTGGCTGCATCTTCAAGATCTTCGTCAATTTTATCCATGGATTCCACTTCATACCTTCCTAATTCATATTTTATTGCTTTTTCTTGCTTCCATTACATTCCTCTTAATCCCATATGATCTACCACTCAAATATTTCTTGCACAAACCCTTCCTTTTTTCTACCAAAATTAAAGCGTTTTCACTCCTTTGATTTGCTTAGGGTCGAAGGCAGGGGATAATTTGGGCCCAATCCCCTGACACATCAAACTAATTTCAATTTCTGGACACTCCCTGATTAAATTATCAAGCATTTGTTTTTTTTTAATTATCCTCTCCCTTCCTGGAAAAAAAAATAAATTATTTATGACTTCCGATTTTTGTTTTTTTAATGATATACCCTCTCCAAACAAACTCATTAATTCACACTCATCAGCAGTCGTCAGCAGAAAAAAAAGAAAGATAGAAAAAAAAGAACAAAAAACTCCGAGTGTGTACCCTTCCATTTAGTTCCACCTCCATATTAGAGTAGGTGTTAAAATAAACCATCGTTCATTGTAGTGACAATGGACGGCTCTGCCGTCGACGTTTGTTTTACACAGCGTCTTTTTTTTTTTTTTTTTTTTTTTTTTTTTTTTTTTTTTTTTTTTTTTTTTTACCACCCAATGTGTCCGTCGCAAAAAGGCAGTCTGACCTAACAAAACGTAACTGAACGATCTTAAAGTAGAGGTAATTATAATTTTGAAATGTTGGAATATTACCTGAAATAAAATTTTGTGTGCGGTTAAAGATAATCTACAGTCTTACCATTAGATATATTAAAAGAATTGGCTTATTGTGCTGATTCCAAATACATAAGATTCATTAAGTTTAGTGTTACCCATCACGGGCTATGAGCCTGAGAAAATTTGTCTGCTTTTCCAAAAAGGGGGAAAACACCCTCTAAAAGTCAAATACTGAAAATCACATCATGAAATTCAGTGTATCAAAGAACCCTACTTTATAGGTTACAAGAAAAAAAAGTTAAGAAAGAAAAAAAAATATCAGAAATTAAATATAAAAAACAAGTTTTTTCAACTGAAAGTAAAAAGCAACGTTCAAAATTAAAACAAATGGAAATTATTACGTATATAAGGGGGTTGGGGGTGGGGGTGTGGCCCCCTCCTCAGTGCCTAACTCTTTAAGCTAGAGTTTTAATTTTGTTCAAATTCTTTAAGAACGACTCCAGAAACACGAGTCGTTTAATTAGAACAATAAGAACCTTGTTTAAAAACAATAAAAAACTTTAGCGTGAAGATCAATTTATTGAGGAGGGGCAACCCCTTTTATATGCATAATAATTTTTGTTCGCCTTAGGTTTTAATGTTGCTCCTTACTTTCACTTGAAAAAACTTGTTTTAATTTATTTAATTTCTATAAAGTTGAGCCTGGAAGTAAGAATTTTATTTCCCTTTACAGCTATGATATATAAGGTCTGTTAACAAAAATGTGGGTAAAGGTCTTGACTAGGGGCTATTGCGATAAATAACAGTTCAAATAGGGATAAATCTTTTTATTAGACAGTGAAAGAACAATAAAAGAATACTGGATATATCAATCACATATGCAGTGACCGTCATCAGCAGATATAAAGTGACTGCTGTCATCAGCTGATGATGGTCACTGTATATGTGATCAAAATATCCAGTATTTTTTTTATTGTTTTTTCTCTGTCTAATAAAAGATTTATCCGTATTTGAACTGTTATTTGTCGTCATGGAAAGGCAGTGTGGTCTTCGAAAGGGCTATTGAGAAGGAAGCATGTTAAGAAAATAATTCTTACTTCATAATATGTATAATAATTATAGTTAATACATTTTGCATGCACCTCTACAATGCCTTACCCCCCCCCCCCCCCAAACTCCTTTCCCTTAATGTGAAAATATATAGCCCAAATTATATACTTCCATGCATTCTGCCAACGTGTGTCTCTTGTTACAACCCGTGTCCCCGTAAATTGAATCAACTGTGACGAAACAAGAGCCAAAAAAACAAAAGCGAAGTTTTCAAGTTTATTCAAAAAAAAATAGTTGTCCGAAATTATGCACGGTCAAAGCACTCAGATATTACCCAAGGCACAAGATTACCAAAGGGATAAACTAGATTGTTAATTAATCTAATAAAACTCTAGAGGAGGAGCACTACCTTTTTAAGCCTTAGAAAATGAAAATAATTAATAATTTTCATTAAAAGCTTAAAAAAAAATGATAGACAAAAAAAGCTCAACTGGTCTTCTAGCTACAGGGCAACTCTAAGACAGTAATTTTACCCTATGTTTCCTTGGGAGTAACTTGTTTTACCTAATTTTACCTAATTTTACCAATTTTACCAACTTTCCTTGCTGGGTTTTTATTTCACGGTTATTTTAAAACAGTTGTGTGTAAGAGCTAGCCGACGATAAGCCATTTTGCATTCTTATTTTGTGGAATCATATTGTGGAACAAATTTCATCTTAGATCTTCCTTTCCCTAATAACAGAGAATTTTCTGACATCAAAGAAGTATACTCTGACCTTTGTACAGGGTCGTTACTAGCCAAAATGTTCGGAGGGGGGGGGGGGCAAGGAATTTTACCGACTGGCTGGTCATTTTTACCGACTGTTATTTGTCAATAATAAGCATAATGTCAGTTTCGAATACAATACGTAAAATCACTGTACGAGTCGGTAAAACCGCTGCATCTACCCACCGAGATTCAGATTTAAACCACTGTATAAGAAAGGTGATAAGAGTGAGTGTGGTAATTATCAAGGCATTAATCTGGTCTCTGTAGGTAGCAAATTACTTAGTAATATGATACTTTTTAGAATGAGAGACGCTGTAGACAAAATTTTAAGAGAAGAACAGTGCGGTTTAGAAAAGGTAGAGGATGTGTCGCCCAAATTTTCACTCTTAAGCTAATAATTGAGATGTGCCTGAGTTGTCCAACACCTTTGATCCTTAGTTTTATAGATTATGAGCAAGCGTTCAACTCTGTTGATAGAAGAGCTTTAGCAAAGGTCTTATCCTTGTATAGTATACCAGATAAATACATTAAAGTGATTAGTGCTATGTACGAGAATAACACTACTGCGGTTAAAGTAGGAAATGAAGTTAGCAGCTGGTTTTGTATTAAATCAGGAGTTAAGCAGGGTTGTATTCTATCCCCCTTTATGTGAATCATTTTGATGGACTTTGTCTTAAGGAGCACATGAAAGTTAAGGGGAGACCACGGAATCAAATGGGGAGGAAATTTTCTCCTGGACTTAGATTATGCTGATGATTTAAGCATCCTAGATGAAAGTGTGAGCAAAAGGAATGAACTTTTAAAGGTTTTGCGAGTTTAGGGTGCTGGAATAGGTTTGAAAATTAGTATTAAGAAGACTAAGTCACTAAGGGTAGGAATAAGTGAAGATGAAATGATGACGTTTGGTAACGAAAAGATTGATCAGGTGGGCAGCTTCACTTACCGTGGTAGTATTATTACTAGAGACGGTGGAAGCAGTTAAGATGTTAAAAGTAGAATAGCCAAGGCTTAGGGTGTTTTTTCACAGCTGAAAAAAGTTTGGAAGAATAGGAAGATACGTCTGCAAACCAAGATTAGAATACTAGAAGGTACAGTGATGACAGTGGTCAAACATGGCTCTGAAGTATGGCCGCTCCGAAAAGCGGATGAAGATTTGCTAGATGTTTCCAGAGAAATTTCCTACGGATTGTTATGGGTACCCGGCTGACTGACCGTATTTCAAACAGCAGGCTGTACGAAAAATGTGGTTCGATCTCACTTTCTAGGACTATAATGAAAGAAAGGCTGAGATAGCTAGGGCACGTTGTGCGGATGAAGGATGACAGATTGCCGAAGTTTGTCCTTTTCGGCCAACCGTCTAGGGCTAAACGGAAAGCATATCGCCTCGTCTGGGGCGGGAGGACGTCACAAAGAAAGATTTAAAGGAAATTAGAACCTCCTGGGAGGTTGTAAAAAGGGAAGCTTTGAATAGATTGGGATGGAGGAGCGTGTGTAGCTTGGTTGGCTTCATGTGGCTTGGTGCTGCAGTGAATTGTTAGTAGTAGTAGTAGTAGTAGATTCAGATTTCGGTACATATCATGTCACTATTTTAATGCTCTTTATTTAACCAAATGGAAAATTGCGCCACCATCTGTAAACTTACGGCACAAGTCGGTAAAATTGCTGCGTTTACCAACCAGGTTCGAACTTTCTGTAGATGAAATGTCAGATTTTAGCGTAAATTATGTTGGAATTGAGAATAGATAACGTAGAATTTGCGTGTCACAAATTTGACAGCATAGCCTTTCTTTTTTTAAGTTAGAAATTTGCATGGCAACATTAAGTGCCATAATATGTCACTAGTCCTCACCATTGTCCTTTTATAAAATTATTGAAAGATAACATTTTACTGCTACTACTACTAACAATTCATTGCAGCACCAAGCAGCCAACACAGCTGTCCACACTCTTTCTCAATCCTAATCTGTTCACAACCTCACTTTTTGCCCCCTCCGTATTTTTAAATATTTGGCACGAGTTTTTTCATCCGCCTCTTGATCAGAGTTACCGACTGTCACTCTTTCGTGTTTGTCGTACTTTTTACCTCATTTCACTCTCTTACTCGAATTACAGGAAAAATTACTCTTTTGCCAATTTTTAGCTAAAATCATGCTTTTTCACTCTTTCGCAGAATGATGATAGAAAAAGTGCTAACGAAATAAAGAACTTCAAATTAATTACTCGTGTTCGAGGATACAATTACTTACAGTTACTTTTCTTAGAAGCCTGTGTCTTACTCCAGCCGTTTGGTCAATTTCCGACGTTTCCATTTAAGAAGAAGAAGATCAAAATGCCTAGTCTAGAGCCTAGTCTAGAGCTTTCTAATTCAAGTGGTTCAATTCCCCTGTCCCCTCTTTGCAGGCATTGTAATATGAATAATGAAACAATTGACCATTGCCTATTTGAATGTAATATGCTGACGTCTGCACAACATACCTTGCTTTGTAAACTGTTAAAATGCTTCAAACACCACAAAATCTCACTATCAGCCAAGAGCCTAGCCAACTATACCTGCACACAGAGCACAGAAATCGATATCTATCATCTTATATTTGAACTCCTTGAGTGAAAAGATCTACTGAAAGATATCTGAGAATATCTAATAAATAAGAGGCAACCAAGACAGTAGCTCTGTAGCCCACAGAGTGAAGCAAAAAGAAGAGGGCTAAATAGTACCAACTGAATAGCCCGCCTGCTGTGAATTAGAAGAAGAAGAATGAATAAAAGAAATCACAAGCTGTTTGACATTCTTTAAATCAGGCCAAATCAGGGGTATTCGATTTTCTTATAAGGTCAGCAGCAACCTTATAAGAAAATCGGAATATATTTTCTTGTGATTATTATCGCTTCTAATCAGCAGTTGTACCAAACCTATCCTGCTCAAGTCATCCTCAGGGCTATACTGTGGTGTTTATCCTCCCCATAGTATAGTGCAGACGGTTTGATATCATCTATTTTCCCTTCTTGTTTTAGTTTTATATTTGTGTTTAAAGCTTTTTCCAATAGGCAATGTTTAGAAGTCCTCCAAAAAAAACGTCCCCCCAGATCCCAAATCAAATTCCATAGTGAAAGATACCCATCCTGGCTGGTCAAGCACATTATCTGAAAGTCCTAATGATAGCTCCAATTCGGAGAATAGGACAATGATAACTGTAGGTCCTAATGCAACCATAAATGATGATAATGGGTTTCAAGAGGTCCTCTCTAGAAGCTCTAAAAAAAGGAAAAAAATCTCCCCAATTAAAAGCATTTCCCCTCTCCCTGCCCAAGATCCTCCCTCCAAAAACTTAGGAATTTACCTTAGAATTACTCCCACTACCCCCTTTGAAATAAAAATGATCACTGCAATAAGAGTTGCAATTTTTAAATTGCTAAAATCAATGTTCTCTCTTAACATTAACCGTGATGGTCTGCTAATAGCTGTAGAAGATCAGAAATCAGCAGATACAATAATTAACCTAAAATCCCTTCCGAATACCCCAATTATTGCATCTAATTGGAACCCAAAACAATCACCAACAAAAATTGTAGTTTATAATGTTCCCCCAGAGATATCTACTCAGGAGTTAAAAGAAGGCCTCTCAGATAGGGCTGGAAACACAATCCCAGTTGAGGATGTTACCCAACTTGGAAAACCTAACTCTAATGGCCTAAAAACTAGTAGATCCTTCTTATTCACACTGAAGGATAAAATTGATATCCCAGAAAAATTATTCCTATTTGGGCAAATCAAACCACACAAGGAATACAAACCTAAGCCTATTCAGTGTCAGAAGTGTTTCAAACTGGGACACACGACAAATAAATGCAATGAAATTCTCCAAGAGTGTAGTAATTGTAAATCTTTCCATCCTAAAGAGCTGACAACTTGCAACAACACTCAGCCTACATGCATCAATTGCAAAGGCCCACATGAATCTACAAATAAATCATTATGCCCTGCATACAAGAAAAGAGCTCTAACACTCCAAATATCAACAGAGAAGGCCATCCCATACCCCTTTGCAGCAATGGAAGCAAATGCTGCCCAACAATACCAAATAAAGCCTGTAATGAAACCAACCAAAACCCCCAAGTCAAATGCCCCCAACGCATCAAGCACCCCTTATAAAACACCATCTTCTAAGCCCCCTAGCTCTCAACCCTATCAGAAGGAATCACCAAGCCAACAAGCCTCCTTGTCCGGTGAGATGAGGTCAGCCTGGCCCCCCCCCCCCTCCCAAGAAGAAACAAACCAGAAATACTACAAGGAATCAATCCCTTAACCAACAAACAGGATGCACAACCAAAAATGCAATCCCCAAATATATGCTTATTTATACTAAACTGTAATGCAGTTCAGGCTATGAACATACATCAACTACAGAAAACAAAAATTATTGCAGAATTGGCAAAAATCTACATCCCAGATGATATGCTCATTCAAGCAAAAAAAGATCTTGCTTTACTTTTAACAAAGCTGAACATTGATACACAGTCATATGAAGAATAAATCAACAACACAACATATATCAATACTCCAATGGAATGTAAGATCACTCACAGAAAATAAGCTAAATGAACTAATATCATTTATGAATAATAATTCCATTAATATTGCTTGCCTCCAGGAAACTCATTTAACCCAAAAGCAACAAATTAAGTCTCCGGGATATACTATCCTGAGAAAGGATAGATCTTCAGAGAGAAAAGGAGGTGGGGTAGCTTTATTAGTTAATAATAATATAAAATTTTGTGGCATCAATTTTCCAGATTTTGCAAATGATGTTGATGTTATTGGTTTCAGTGTTTGGCTGAATAATTTAAAAACCTACATAATAAGCTTTTATAACCCTAATGGTCAAACTACAGATGCCAAGGATTTCTTTAATTATATAAATAATTCTAATATGTTAAAAAATATCATTATTTGTGGTGATTTCAATGCCCACAGCCTTTTGTGGGGGAATAAACCAGCAAACAAAGCTGGTAAATTCATTGAGCATATGACTTCAAATAATAATGAATTAGCTGTTGCTACCCCTCCAAACCTGAACACATATTTCAACCCCAAAAGTGGCAGATTCTCCACAATTGACCTACAAATTGTGTCATTAAATTTTTTGAACAAAATTTACATAAATAAAATTGATAGTCTATGTACTGACCACTTTGCTATAGTTTGCTCTCTAAATGAACCTGCTGAAACTTTATCTCATACATCCAAATATATCAACACTAAAGCAGATTGGTCTATGTTCCAAAATAAGCTAAATGATGAAATTACAAGTTTCACCCAAAGTTCATGCATTTCTAACACAACAGTTGACACACATGTTGAAGCCTTGACATCTTTACTAATAAATACAGCTAATCATGCTATCCCCAAGACAACACCTAAGAAAACATTCCCTAAACAAATTCCTAAAGCATGGTGGACAAATGAGTGCCTAAATAAATGGAGGATAAAAAAGGCAGCTAGGACAGAATTCATAAGAAAACCATCACCTACTACATATTTAAAAAAATTACAGGCAGAAACTAATCTAAAAAGGACTATAATAGATGCTAAATATAAATACTGGAATAATTTTGCAAATAATCTCTCCAGAGAAACGCATGAGCCAATTATACATAAAGTCATAAGCCACATCTGTGGGAAAAAGACTTCCCCCAACCCACTCCTGTATGAGCTTTTACATAATAATACCCATTTTGACAATGATAATGGAAAAGCTAACCTATTTGCAACTCTTTTTGTTAATAAGCTAACATCAAATAATCAAAGCAAACTGTCCACAATTCCCATGAACCCAAGTTACCAACCACGCCCAGGATCCGAGTACATAACCAATCCATTTTCAATCCAGGAATTGAATAATGCAATACATCAGATTAGGACCAAAACTAGCAGCAGCTATGACAATATACACCCTACATGGATAAAGAATCTCACACCTTCATACAAACAAGAACTGCTAAATTGTTATAATCACGCTTGGGCATCTTCTAGGTTCCCCAGTATATGGAAATGTTCGTCCCTCCTACCAATCCTAAAGAAAAATAAACCAAAAGATAACCCTGAGTCTTATAGGCCCATAATGATTACTCATGTGATGGGGAAAATAATGGAGAAAATGATTTATCACAGACTCCTCTGGTTTGTTGAAAAAAATAATATGATCCCACACACTCAAACTGGATTCAGGAAATACCACTCCTCAACAGATGCTTTCATTTTACTAACAAATGCAATAAATGAATCTTTCTCAAAAAATAATATCATAGTGGCAGCTTTCCTAGATTTTGAAGGGGCATATGACAATGTGAACCACCAAATCCTTTTAAATAAACTTGCAAACCTTGGAGTACCCCCTAAGCTAGTATCTTTTATTAAATCCTTCATAGAAGTGCGAAGTTTCATTTTTTGTGTTGGTTCAGCCTCTTCACCCCAAAAGACAATATCCAAAGGCCTACCTCAGGGAGCAGTCCTCAGTTGCCTCCTATTTGCCCTATATCTCTGGGACATGAACCTACCCCACACAAATCTACAATATGCTGATGATCTGGTGCTATGGTCATCTGGCAACACCTTTCAGATAGCACAGTCAAATCTGCAAAAGTAACTTTTCCAGTTTGAAAAATTCTCTCAACATTCAGATTTACCCATTGCACCCACCAAGTCAAAAATAATCCAATTTCACCGGAAGCAAAACCATGTTAATGCAAAATTAACTCAAATAAAACAACTATTCCAGAAGATAATAATATTAATTACCTAGGTCTCATGCTTGACCAAAAACTTAATTTCCACCTCCACATTTCAAACACAATAAAAAAATGCTATAGAAAAGCAAATATACTAAAAAGACTTCATTCCACACCCTGGGGTTGTAAAGAGAAAACCTTACTCCAGTTTTATAAATCACATATAGGACCCCATATTGACTATGGGCTCATCGTCTATGGTGCATGTGCAAAGACCCAGATGCAAAAAATTGAAACAACACAAAATGATATAATACGTCTCATATTTGGTCTTAGGAAACCCACAAGCACCAAGTTTCTGCTTATGGAGAGTGGATCAACAACAATAAGGGAGAGACGTAGCTTTCTCTTGATAAAACATCTTACAAAAATTGAATCAAATAGCTCACACACATTACATAATTGGTTAAGAAATCCAGCCATGTATAGAGGTATTGCAGATGAGTATGCCAATATTCAAAAGAAGTTCCCTGTACCAGCAAAGTCTATTGCACCTACTTTCCCCCAATCCCCTCCATGGAATTGGTCATTTCCCATAATAAATACTGAATTTTCAAAATGGAAAAAAGATTTAACCCCCATTGCTTTTGTCCAGAAAAAATTTGCAGAACTTAATACAATTACCTATAAAAATCACTTCCAAATATTTGTTGATGGGTCAAAAATGAATGAGAAGGTTGCAAGTGGTGTTTTCCTTCCTCACCTGAAAATTGCAATGGGCGAGAGATTATTTAATAATTTATCTATAATGTCTGCTGAGTTAAATGCCATAATCATGGCATTAGAACACCTTAAGCAAAACCAACCTTTGATTGAAAATTCGAATAATATTATCATCTATTCCGACTCTTTATCAAGCCTTGAGTTGCTGGCCTCAGCTCCTCAATATAAGTTGGACATTGACACTTATCATTGTCTCAGTATTATTGATAATCTTGCTTCAAGTGGCATAAAAACTTACTTTCAGTACATTCCTAGCCACTCTGGTATAAGTGGTAATCATCAGGTTGATGAAAGAGCAAAAAATGCTATAAATATTGACCAGCCAAGTGGGAGACCAATCCCAATTAGAGATATTTACCGATGGAAGCTATCAGATATTAATTTTAATAAGATTAATCCTATCCTTTCCCCCTTTCCCAATAAGTATCTTTCTAAAATTTATCATAGAATTCGTTCTGGAACAAATGGACTAAATTTCCTTGCATTCTCATATAAGCTTTCTAATTCAAGTGGTTCAATTCCCCTGTCCCCTCTTTGCAGGCATTGTAATATGAATAATGAAACAATTGACCATTGCCTATTTGAATGTAATATGCTGACGTCTGCACAACATACCTTGCTTTGTAAACTGTTAAAATACTTCAAACACCACAAAATCCCACTATCAGCCAAGAGTCTAGCCAACTATACCTGCACACAGAGCATAGAAATCGACATCTATCATCTTATATTTGAACTCCTAGAGTCGAAAGATCTGCTGAAAGATATCTGAATATATCTAATAAATATGAGGCAATCAAGCCAGTAGCTCTGTAGCCCACAGAGTGAAGCAAAAGGAAAAGGGCTAAGTAGTTTTACTGAAAAGCCCGCCTGCTGTTAAATAGAAGAAGAAAGAAGAATGTTTGACGCAGCCTTCTTAGCGGCCTGATTTAATAACAATATATAGGAAAATATGGTCTAATAACAAACCAAATTGTGAAAATTGTCTTCTTACAAGTAATATACTGACAGTTTTAGTGCTACAAATATTCAGGATTATCCAGTGATTCTTATTATTATCATTATTTATTGGAAAACCCGTCATACAAAAAAGGAAAAGACAGAGCAATAAGCGAAAAAAAAAAGAAATACACATAAACTTTGCAGTTATACATGTGGTTTTTAGTGACGAACGCTGGAGCTAAGATCTAAATCAGCTCTTAGAACAAATTACAAAACGAGAAAGAAAAACTCAATTATACACTGCTCTGCAGGTACGCGACATGTTTCTTTTTTTAGGCTCCTAAATACTGAACAAACATAAGCAATATGAACATCACTGCATCAAGCAACAATTGGTAAAAAAAAAAATAACCCAAATAATCATCAGTGAATTAAAAATACACAGTAGATAATCACATCAACTAGTGTAAATATGACTAGAAACGGTAAAAACAATTAAACGACACTTTTTTCCCGCTGGTCTTGAATTCAGATCACTCTCAACAAAATGATTCATTTACTCCGATATACATAGGTATCAGAAACAAGGAAATTATTCAATCACGGATCCTTTTACATCTTCACTTAAAGTAATATGCTTAAAAGAACCGATAATCAATAAACCATTAAATTATTAGTAATATACGCAATATATTATCAAAGAAAAATTGACACCAAAATTGAGAATAACCAGCGTCACTTAAATTGGACTCATACGAAAAGAGACTAAATCATCAATCAGTTTAAAAAACTGCAACAATTACACTAAGTGCGAAAACAAACACTTAAAAAAAATAAATTAAAAAAAAAAATACATCTTAACTACTGGGCTACTACCGATGACCAAGGATGGTTCAACTTCGTTAAACGGGAATTATTAGCACGAATTTGCTTTTCCACAGCTATAATGGGGTTAGCAATGCTTAATTTTCTAATTAGATAAGAATTGCGCGTCCAATAGGGAAAATGTAAACGATATTTTGCGAACCGGAAGAAAACTGAACGAATTTTTGACTTGTCAGAATTTGTGAGCATTTTCCAAAACGGCGATATGTACAGATAATATGGTAGAGCGGCAGAGTTAAAAAGTTTCGAAAGAAGACGGCGGTTGAAGCGCAACTTATTAGTTACAAAAGAAGCATATGATAACCCAAATCTACGTTCAATTTGAGCAATTAATAGTTGTTGCGTGTGCATTATTGACGAACCAATGGGAAGACCGAGGTAGGTGAAATGATCTACTGGCTTAATCCTACTATTTCCCAGAGGAATATCCCTTGGCGACGCTTGCTTCCAGTTGAAGAATACAACTTCGGACTTTTTAGCATTGAACTGAAGACCTAGTTTTGCATACTCAGATTGTAGCGCTGCGAAAATCTCGCTTATGCGCTGGATAGTGCGGCTCAAATTCAGAATCTCGTCTGCATAACATACGAGTGATAAATCCAGACCGGCAAAGATGAAAGATGCGAGAACAGCTGACTTTGCATCAAGAACTCCATTATTGAAGAGTGAAGGGGAAGAAACAGCACCATGACGGGTACCTTTTCAACATTGACAAAAATATTAGGGGTTGGTGCGTGGACTTGAGAGCCGTCAACTTTAGCTAATGGGTTAAGTATTAGGCGAACTTTAATACGAAAATACATGTCTTGAAGGGCTCTGATATATGAAAGGCTCACTCCACGTTTTGCTGCATGGAGTAGCATAGCGTGAATGAGAGAGTCGACCGCTTTACGAACATCATGCCCGGCCAACACGAGAGTTTCACCTGATGCATCAGCATTGATCAATGCGTTCGCGACAACCAACAAAGCGTGGGCACAACCGAGACATGGCTGGAATCCAAATTGGTAAGGTGGAACATAGCATTTCGCGTTCAGATGGTCAATGAACAGAAGTTCAAAAATCTTACAGAAGGTAGTATCCACTGTTATAGGGCGGAAGGGCGAGCACTGGGTAGCGAGTTTACCTTTCTTTGGAATTGGAGTAGGGTACGTCGCCTGTTTTGGGTCGTTTTGGTGTTCACCTCCTACACAAAACATATTCCATCCCAGTCAAAACTGTTTTGGGACTGACGAAACCGTGTAACTATTTTTTTGTTCAGTAAAAATTTTATTTAAAAACATCCAAAAACAAGTTTGTCAAAGAAAAGCAAAGAGCTGTATTAAAACCTAATACTTGCAGAAATAAAGCCATATAGATATAAGCTTTATATAAAGTCATTTGAAAGTCAGAAGCAAAGTTTCAAAGTTAAGACAAACAGAAATTAAAAATTTACGAGAAATCGAGGAATAAATGAAACCTAGAATGAAAATAAATCAAAGGGAAAGGGTCATTTGCGCTTTACTAAAAACAAGTTCTATTTTGAGAAATGTGTTTTTTACCTGTCGTAACATTACGACATTACGGATGACGCGCTGAAATTGGAATCCTTTGTCCGAAGGGTGAGACTTCGATTCTTGGTGTGCCCAGTTATTTGGTTGGGACAGGGCTCAGTGGCGTGACTCTGTAAGCTCAACCAGACTCCACTCAGCTCTGAATGGGTACCTGGAGAAATCTGGGGAAGTTAAGCGGGAAGGGTGTGTGAAAGCACAGGATGGCTGCCCCCCCTCCTTCCATTGCATTTCCTGGCTGAAGGGCCTAGAGACGGAGTTCAGCACTGCCGGTTTTGTTTTTAAAGGTCTAGTGCCGTATCCCTTACCTTTTAATTAACATTAACAACAACACAACAAAGAAAATAATATCACAAGGCTATGCAAGTCTTACAAACAAGATTGGCTTTCCCTCTCTCTCTCAAATACGATCAACACACACATTTAGTAGGTTACCGCAAACGAATGAATATTTTAAAGGTATTTTAGGAGGGCGCCCTACTCTTCGTAAGTGCTTATCCCCGGACCATAGTTGAAGATCTGTTTTGTTTTTACTGTGCTCTGGATATCTTTAAAAGAGGGGGGGGGGGGGTAAAATCTAACATCAAAACTTGTCTTTGCACTTGATCGTATCAAGTTGGGCCCGAAGACATTTCGCCACATGAAAAGCCTAAATACACAAGCCTGTTGAGTTATCAGCAGTTTGAATGCATCCAGGAGAGCTGTCTTAATTGTTTCGTAGACTTATGTTCATAAATAATAAAGGGATAGAACACGACAAACTAAAGTTTGGAAAATCTTAAATTATTGAGCCGAAAGGTTGTTTTACCTAGACATATGGATCTCCTTTTGCTTCAACTTCAGCGGTTTATGAATTTTCTAGGTTCCATTGGGCGGAACACAACAAAATGTGGAATTCAACCAAAAACTAGAAGTCTGCACTTCCAGAAAGGAAACAATATATTGGGATTATGGTAGGAGAAGAATAGTTAGAGGTTCTCCCTGTCTTCTGGTCATACATAAGATTCAGTGAAAACACAAACACAGTGATAAAACCTTTTTCTCACTTTATGCTTACTTTTTTGGTGTTCCTTACTGTACTCAAATGCTAGTACCGAACAAAAATTTTCCGAGCCCAACAACCTGTAAACAAAAGTCAGAAATAGACTGCTAAATGAAACAGTACATGACTTAATTTACTCCAAGCAGTAAATTTACACACAAGCAGCTATCCAATTTCTAGAAATATACCCAGATAGCTACTTGCGTAATCTTAGCATTGAAAAAATTTTTTCAACAAAATTAAAGAAGGAGAAAATAATGTACGGAAGGAGGAAAACTACCTTTTATGATTAGAATTTTGTTTTAGATCGGACGAAAAGTAAATAAAAAGTCATTAGTCCAAAGTCCAAATAGTCCAAAGATAGCTACGGCGAGAATATGCGCGTCCACTCGGACCGTGAGCTATGGTAATGGACTTGATTAAATTGAAGTCAATAATACTTGTGACTTCAGTTCAATTAAAGGACCGAACACCAATAGTTGAAAGAGGCAAACTTATAGCAGTAGGTCACTTTTTAACTTTAAATAATTTATATTTCTTACTTAACTGATCATTTAGAAATAACGTTTTAACTTATTTAAAAGTTTAAGCTTCTAACTTTCCCCCCTAACCTTATATTTTAAGTACATTTATAAAAATCAAGTGTAAAATGTTTAACCTGAGAAATGAACAACCTGAGAAATGTAAATGCACGGGTGAAAATGAACAACCTAGACCATCAAAAGTGACAAGACCAATCCAAGCAGCTGAGGCAAAAGGCACTAAAAAAATGCCTAAAGCAATGATAAACAAAAATAAAGATCAAAGAAACATGTAGTTGGAATATTAGTGAAACCGACAATTAGAACAGGTCAAAAACGAAATTGAAAAACATAGAAATATGTGGTTAAAAAATAAATGGCATCAAGAATCACAACGACTCAAAAACGAAAGTGAAGAACAAAAAAAATATGCGGTTACATGACATACTACAAAGAGGACCAAAACGAATCAAAATCAAAATAAAGAACAGAGGAATGTCTGGTTAGAAGATGTACGACAATGAGAACAAAGAAATATGTAGTTAAAAGATAATCAGTAGCGAGAATTGCAAGCAACAGTAGGGATCCAGAACGTGTCTAAAATAAAAATGAAGACTAAAGAATTATAAGGTTAGCAGACACGCTAAAGCAAGTATCAGAAAGTGTAAAAAATGACAGGGAAGAAAAAAGAACTGTATAAGAATCAAAACGAGTCAAAAATAAAAGTGCATAAGAAAAAAAAATATTATGTTAGAAGAACAACAACACCCTAGTTTTCGATGCCAACAAACTATGCCGTAAAACCTAGTAAAAACCTACAAAGATGCCGCAAACTACGCAGGTGCTATTTACAAGTCACTGGAACCCTTCCACTTTGTATGTATTCACTGTGGAGTCCTACATTATCCCGAAGGATAAGTAGCGAACAAATATGATTTACTTGGGGGCTGCTGCCTGCTTAGAAAAATTGCATTCATGCATCAATAATATATAAATGAATTTGTTTGGCCTGTTATAGGACATGACTTGTTCTCTAAAGAGTTTCTCAAACAAATAAGAAACTGAAGCTCATGTTTTGCTTTCACTTCATTCAACGTAAACGTTGATCGAACCACAAATAGTTGGAATGTTTTCAGCTTCTAAATAGCTTAACAAATTTATCACAAAATGAATTTAGCAGTAAATCCATCACAGACCCGTGAGTCTGATTTTGAACAATATTCATATAGTCAAATGCACTTTTTAGAACCCAATTAAGATATTAAAGAAAGCCTTTCACATCTTTTAAATTATTATACCAGTCGTAACCCAACAGATCTCTTGGAAGAAATATTGCGAGACACAAACACATACTAAAGGTTACACGAAAATACGATGCACTATATATATATATATATATATATATATATATATATATATATATATATATATATATATATATATATATATATATATATATATATATATATACATATATATATATATATATATATATATATATATATATATATGTATATGCTGGATTTGGATTTTGCTTAAAAATTTATTATATAGAGGCTTCTCCGCCAAGAAAATTCCAATCGGACCTCACACCTAGTCATCCGACCCTGAGATCGATCAGAACAGCGGTACCGGTAGGGGCACATTTTCTTACTTCACTTTCTTTTTTTTTTTTTTTTTTTTTTTTTTTTAGCAAAAATCACTCTTTTGGCCTTAATTTTCCTAGATCGAAACGTCGGCAAGCGGTAACACTGCTCTCAAACTTGAAACCATGGAAACCTTTAATCAAAACGCGCTGCTATTGAAAAAGTCTTGCTAATATCAAACTTGCCGAAAAAACCAACAGGTAAACAATTAAGGATTATTCTAAGCCCACTATGATCATCAGGGACAAGTAAGTTCCAGATAATTTTTATGGGGGCTAAGGAATAAGAGCCAAGAGTTTTCTTAGCTAGAAAACTCTAGAACTGGGAAGGCATGGGTCTTGCAAGACAAAATAAAGTCCCAGGAGGAATTTCTGGTAAAGTTTTGGTGCATAACCACATGTAAAGGAATATGCTTGTAAAATAAGAATAAGAATAACTCAATAATCATATTATTGAGTTAGGACTAAAGTGAATGCACCATTTGATGCCTTTTTTGGTAAAATTCTACTTTAGTTACTTTTACCTATCTTGGAAAGGGGTGAAGATAGGAAAATGAAACTTTCAGGGATGGGTCTACAGGCTAAAATGTCTCCTGGGAAGGTAATTTGAAGTACTTATCTTCTCTCCTTCTCCCTCTAGAGGATCCTGAAATTTGCCTACATGACTGGTTGAAATTTTGACAAAACAACATTTTACCTTAATTTTCAGCCATAAGATTCTTTTTCTCTGGCTTTAGTTCTGAAAATCCAATTCCTGTTATTTGGGTAGTATTTTAAGCCATATCAATGGGGATTTTCAAAATTTAGGAAATGTATTAGCATATCTTTAAAACTCTGTAAATTAGGATTGAGCAAAGTTGTGAAGCTGAAAGCAATTTTGTTGGACTTCATTTTAAGCTGAAGATCTATTTTACAAGGTTTCACTTTTATAATACACATATTTTTAAAGGTCATCAGAGGTCAGGACCCTCTAGAGGGAAAAGGAGTGGAGGTAGGTACTTCAAAATACCTTCCCAGGACATACTTTAGCCTGTAGATCTATCCCTGAAAGTTTCATTTTCCTAACCAAACTCCTTTCCAAGATAGCCAAAAGTAGCTAAAGTAGAATTTTACCGCCTTTTTTTATGCTGATTATGAATATAATAAGCATTTCTATTGGAAATGAATTTCAGCCCCCCCCCCTATATATGCCAATTCAGGGTTAGGTTAGGTTAGGTATAGCCTATATAGGGGGAGGGGGGGGGCTGAAATTCATTTCCGATAGAAATGCTTATTATATTCGTAATCTGCATAAAAAAAGGCATCAAATGGTGTATTCACTTTATTCCTAACTCAATAATATGATTTGGTAGATATTTACCCACTTTTCTTACAATGCACCCCACTCTCCATGGTTCCTAATATAGTCCTAGGATATATGCAGAACTAAAAGAAACATTAAGACAATGAAATTCTCACTTGATAAATAACATATGCTGCATAGGCTAAGGTAGGCCTAAAATTCTAGATGAGAGGCCTTTGTCTACCTTGTAAAGTAGCCTAGGGTAAAAGACCTCTTTTTGGGAAAGACCACTTTTCTTTGGCATTCCGGAAAAATAGCAATGGGTTTTTGGACCACCCCTTTTTACTACAACATGAAGCAATGTGAGGGCAGTAACAAGAACCCCGCCTTCTTGGTCAAGTTTTCACCAATGATTTGTCAGCATAAATTGAAAATATGGTCTCTGTTTTGAAAAGCAATTGAAAAGAAATATTATATTTAAATATTTGTGATTTATAGAATAAATATCAAGCAATAAAAGTTACATTTCTAGAATCAGAAGAAAATCAGCTTTCTGTTAATATATGAATAAAAGTGAAACACTAAAAGGATATATACATCAAAATAGGATAATTGGTATTTCCAAAAGAGGTCCCTGCAGGTAAGTTAATAAACTAATAGTTTCAAGTTGTTGATCTTAAATAATTTGAATAATAACCCTATTGATGCATAGCTTAAACTTTTAGCTGTTCATTAATATACCCAATCCTTCTCAATTCCTCTTTGGTAACAAGATGTGAGGGTTTTAATTTTACATAATTTTACTCAATTGGATACTGGTTTTTTACCCTAGTTAAGGGGATTCATTCCTGAAAGTTTCATTTACCAAGCTCATTGAATGTCTAAGATAGAAAGAAGCCTATCAGCTAGAACTCTAACCAGCCTAGAATAAAAAACCTCTTTTCAGAAAGTAGGCTACCACTTTTCTTTGGCATTCCAGGAAAATAGAGACAAGTTTTTGGACTGCCCCTATTTTACTACTGCATGATGCAATGCAAGTGTAGTAACAACATCCCTGCCTTCTTAGTGAAAGATGTCATGAAGGAAATTTGTACAAAAGTAACTTAGGCTATTCAAGCTAGGCTAATTGGAAATTAAAACAAAAATATGGGTAAGTGGCAATGCAAATAAATATTGAAGGTAAGTTACAGCCTGTTATTACAGAAACAAGGTTAAGCATTTATCCCTTTTTGTTGTGACTTGGCCTGTAAATTTGACAGTGCTTTCAAAGAAACCAATAATTGTACACAAAAAGGTATTTTTTTTTCTAATGAGCCAATTACAGAATTAAAGTACTTTGTGCCTGAAAGCCTGTGTAATAACATAGAATAACACACATAAGAATAACACAGACAAATTTTTACTACTCTCCTTCCAACCCAAATGATTAAGTTAAGTTTTATCAGAAAGTTAAGTTTTAATCTATAGAATTAAATTTTAAAAAAAAGTTTTTTTTTTTTTTAACTGAAAGTAAGGAGTGACATTATAACTTAAAATGAACAGAAATTATTCCATTTATGAAAGGGGCTGTCCCCTCCTCAACACCTCTCTCTTCATGCTAAATTTCAACTCTGTGTAGCAACTCTACTTTTTAAAACAATAAAAACTTAAGCATAAGGAGCAAGGCATTGAGGAGAGGACAGTCCCTTTCATATCTGGAATAATTTCTGTGTGTTTTAAGTTTTAATGTTGCTCCTTACTTTCAATAAAAATACTTGTTTTAAAAAAATTTAATTTAAGAACATTTTTCAACTAATGCAGGCTCAAATTTGGCTCACCATACATGAAAAATTAAAACACAATTTGCATATTAATTTTGGCAGATTTATTCCATATATGAAGGGTTGCCTCTGCCTTAATGCCTTGCTCTTTACACTAAAGCTGTTAGCACTTTTAAAAAAGCTTCCTATTGTAATTAAATGGCCCCCATGTTTCAATTTTAGTAAACAGTCAAACTTTAGCATAAAGGGCAAGGTATTGAGGAGGGGCAACCCTTCATATATGGAGTAATTTCTGTTCATTTTTCAAGTAATACTAGTGAATCTGGCTGACCCTCTATGAATTAGACCCCTCTCCCTTACAGAAAACTTATCTGTGGAAATTTATCCAATGTAAAGTGCACCCTCTCCCTGTCAAATTCCCTCCAGACAGTTCCATTTTTGCTGAGAATCCCCCCTTTCTGTATAATTGCTTGCAGACAATTCAGCCTAAAAAATTCTCCTTTGTATCCTTTCATTTGAATAAGACTTTAGTCTCTAATCAGTTTCTTGATCACTCCAGAAAAGCCCCCTTCTGTGAAAATTATTTCCCAGAGAACAAAACACACAGAAAAAACCTCTGGATAATTCTCCAGGAACATCTCTACATGAAAATTTTGGCAAGAAGAATGTAAGACAATTAAAAAGAAATTTGTATAGTAATTCTTTCAAATCCCCCAGTCAGGGCTGTATCCAGGGGGGGGATTACCTGGTTTGAACCCCCCCCCCAAAAAAAAATGTTTGTTTGACTTGTAAAACATAACAAAAATGAATATGAACAAATTTTGTAGGCATTTTTTTAGTTTTTTTTTGTGTAAAACCCCCCTGAAATTTTTTTTGGGAGTAAAACTCCCTCCAAAAAAAAATCCTGAGTATGGCCTTACCTCTAGTGTAACATTTCCCCTAGAATATTCACACCCCAGAAATTTCCTTCCTCATGGAACATTCTACTTATAGAAATCTATCCCAAGAACACCCCCCCCCCCCAAAAAAAACATAAAAAAAACAAAACATGCATACTTCCCAATAACAAGTACTACAGGTAAACAATGGACAAATTTCATAACTTACAGGCCTCTCCCCACATACTGTGGGGAGTCATTTTACAGCTAAAGATATCAAGACTGTACCCAGGATTTTTTTTGTAGGGGGTTTTACTCAATATTTTTTTTTTTTTTTGGGCGGGGGTTACACAAAAAAACCTCAAAAACGCATACGAAATTTGTTTTAATCCATTTTTGTTACATTTTTGCAAGTTCAACAAACATTTTTTTTTTTTTTTGGGGGGGGGGCTCAAACTCCCTACCCCCCCCCCTGGGTATGGCCTTGAAAGACAATAGTTTTTTGATCTTTCAACTATACTGAACAAAATGGCTGTCTCAAAATTTTGATCAGATGATTTTTGGGTAAAATGAGCATAGGAGGGGGTCCAGTTGCTCTCCAATCTTTTTGGTCACTTAAAAAGGGCACAAGAACTTTAAATATTGGTTTGAATGAGCCCTCTCCCGATATTCTAGGACCACTTGGTTGACACCCTCACTCCTGGGAAAAAACTGCAAATAAACATGCCTCCATGATCTTTCTTCTGGCAAAAATACAAAATTCCACATTTTTACAGAGAGGAGCTTGAAACCTCTATAGTAGGGTTCTTTGATATGCTGAATCTGATGGTGTGATTTTCATTAAGATTCTATGACTTTTAAGGGGCTTCCACCTTTTTTTGAAAAAAAGGCAAAATTTCTCAGGCTCCTAACCTTTGATGGGTAAAACTAAAATTAATAAAACTTATATATTTGAAATCAGCATAAAAATCCAATTCTTTTGATATATATCTATTGGTATCAAAATTCCATTTTTAGAGTTTTGGTTAGTATTCAGCTGGCTAGCTCCTTACTTACAGTTGGTCACCACAAACTGTTTGATAAGACTGGTTGTATAGGCCATGTCTAAATTGTATACATTTGTCACCAATAAAATGTTAGGTTGGATCTCCATGTTTTTCTTGAATGTTATTGATCATTTTAGGATTAACATAAAAAAATATATTAATGATAGCAAGACCATATCCAGGAAGCAGGATTAGGGGATTGAGCCCCCTAGTTTATGGTGACAAGTTTAATGAACCTGAAGATAGAACTCATCAGATAAGAGCCATATTTTGGTTCTTATCTGATTACTGTAGCACTAAAGTTTAAGATTAAAATTAATTATGCAGTTTAATGAATTTTCTTCTTTTTGTTCATGAATTAATTATATATGCTGTGATTTGAAAGCAGAAGCTTTATTCTGTGTGATTTACATATATATATATATATATATATATATATATATATATATATATATATATATATATATATATATATATATATTATATATATATATATATATATATATATATATATATATATATATATATATATATATATATATATATATATATAATATATATATATATATATATATATATATATATATATATATATATATATATATATATATATATATATATATATATATATATATATGTATATATATATATATATATATATATATATATATATATATATATATATATATATATATATATATTTTGATAGTTTTTTGCAATATTAGATATTGATGTCAATATATTGGACCAAATATTGATATCAAAACCTAAATATCAAACAGTTTGTGGTAACAAACTGTAAATAAGGAGTAACTGTAAATATATATATATATATATATATATATATATATATATATATATATATATATATATATATATATATATATATATATATATATATATATATATATATATATATGTATATATATATATATATATATATATATATATATATATATATATATATATATATATATATATATATATTTTGATAGTTTTTTGCAATATTAGATATTGATGTCAATATATTGGACCAAATATTGATATCAAAACCTAAATATCAAACAGTTTGTGGTAACAAACTGTAAATAAGGAGCTACCCAGATCAATAGTAACTGAAACTCTAAAAAACGGAATTTTGATACCAATAGATATATCAAAAGAATCAGCTTTGTATGCTGATTTCAAGTAGGTTATATAAATTTCATTAGGTTTAATCTTACCCATCAAAGGCTACAAGCCTAGAAAATTTTCCTGATTTCCAATAAAAGGGGAAAACAGCCCCTAAAAGTAAAGTGATCTCAATGAAAATCACACAATCAGATTCAGCATATCAGAGAACCCTACTTTATAGGTTTCAAGCTTGTATCTCCAAAATGTGGAATTCTGTATTTTTTTGCCAGAAGAAAGATCACAAATGCATGTTTATTTGTTGTTTTTTTCTGCTTTCTAGGGGTGATCATATCAACCCAGTGGTCCTGGAACTTCGCGAGAGGGATATTTCCATGGGGGGAGGGTTTCTCCATGGAGGTAGGGCCAGATTTCCTGGCATTATTTAAAAACAATCAGAAATGAAATTAAAAACAAACAAGTTTTTTCAACTGAAAGTAAGGAGCAACATTAAAACTTAAAACAAACAGAAATTATTATGTATATAAAGGGGGTCGCTCCCTCCTTAGCACATCACTCTCTATGCTAAAGTTTTAATTTTGTCCCAATTATTTAATAATAGCTGCGTTCGTTTTCGTCGTTCCATGGAAATCAAATCCTCGGTTTTACAATTAAGCCGTTCGTTTTCGCCGTTCTATGAAATGTTTCGCTTATAAGCCGTTCTTTGAAATGCCGTTCTTCGTTCTTAGTACCGTCGTTCTTAGAACGACGAACTGAGCCTCATACTCCGTTCAACAACTTTAGTTTTACTTTTGGGCGCCAAATTTTAAAATAAAAAAACATGACAGAAAACAAGTTTATTGATATTTAATTTTGTAGATTTTGTTGATGGGGTCTTTCATCTAAAATATTGTAGTGATTTGTTTTCTGTATATGTGGCACAGTTTTGAAATCTTCAGAAAGTTCTGGAAGCATTTTTGGGATAAATTGCTTTCCAAACTTACAAAAATTCCTTAAGGGTCACTTGGAAACATCATGGGAGGAATTTCTAGATATCTTAGATTACAACTAATACTAAGAAACTCCAGCTAACCCCAGGTTTCAATACCCTTAGGAATATGTTCAATTGTTCAAACGTCTTAAGCTTAAAATTTAGAAAGGAAATTCAGCTGATTAAGTGTTAGGCTAAGCGCCACAACTATGAGTATTGTCCATATTATGGAGTAAAAAATATTTTCTTAACATGTGTCCCTATGTGGAGTCCACTATCCAGGATTGCACCCCCATTTCAACTAATCTAATGTCTATGCCCATTCATAAGCATTCAAAAGCAAGAGTGCCCATTTGCACTCTATAGAACGGTGCAACAGTCACTCAACAGTCACTTTCCTCTAGTAACTCTATTGCTTGTTTTGCTACATTCACAAGTATATTTTCCATTTTTGTTGTGCTGGTTGATTGAAATTTTATCTGTGACTTTGAAATTCTATCTGGCTAAGGAAAGCTCTTATAAGCCGTTTTTTCAGTTAAAACGAAGTTCTTAGAATGGCGAAATAAAACGCAATTTAAGAGTAAAACCGAGAAAATCTTTTTAGTACTAAGAACGACGAACGGTGAAAACGAACGCAGCTAATGACTCTTGAAACACAGGGGCCATTTAATTAGAACAATAAGACGCTTTTTTAAAAGTACTAAGAAACTCCCATGCTTCTTTTTCTCAAACTCATCTGATGAAAAATTTGAGATAGCGATTTTGATCAGGATAGTTGAAAGGTCAATTAATCATGCCTCTGGGGATGACACGACCCTGCAAGTCCTTGGGGAAAGTGTTGTAAGTTTTGAAATTTGTCCTGTGTACATATAGTATTTATTATTGGGAAGTAATGATATTTTTTGGGGAGGGTGATTTTTCTGTAGGAAAAATTTTCTGCAGGGGGGGGTGTTTCCAATACTGTGGGGAGGGAAGTTTGCAGGGATAAACTTTCAAAGGGAAACTATACTTGGGGGAATTTACTGGAATTCTGATACGAAATTCATTTTATTTTATCTACTTTCTTTTGCCAATTCAACATTTGAAGATATTCTGGGGAAATAACCAAGGTAACGTTTTCAAAGGAGAGGAAGTTGTCAGGTAGATATTGCTGTGGTGGGGTTGGTTGATTTTCCACTGGAGAGATTCCCCATGGCGAAACTTCATGTGGGAGAAACCTTTCGTTGAGACAAAAACTTTCCGCATAAGGAAGATTTCTAGCATGATTTGAAAAACAATTAGAAATTGTAAGAAAAACAAGTATTTTTTTTCAAACGAAAATAGGCTAAAAATAATTTTCCTGTTGGAATTGTCTGCGAGAATTTTTTTTTTTATGGGGGATTTTTAGCAGGGATAGAAGTGTCTGGGGCAAGGAGGATCTTACGCGGGAGAAAATTACCAAGGACGAATTTTCTTGGGGTGGTTGGGAGAGATTGTCCATGGAGAGAAAAGGTGTATTTTCTGGCGTTATTTGAAAAACGATCAGAAAGTAAATAAAAAACAAATTTTTCAACTAAAAGAAATGAGCAGCATTAAAACAAACCGAAATTATCCCTTATACAAGGGTGGATCCCCCTCCTCAATACCTCACTCTTTATGCTAATTTTAAATTTTTGTACCACTTATTTAAAAAACAACTCCTGAAACACAAGAGCCCTGTAATTAGTCAGGAGATTTTTCAAAATACAAAAAGAAACTTTGATGTGAAGAGCGAGGTATTGAGGAGCGGTTTTCCCCTTATATATGGTAAAATTTATGCTCTTTTAAGTTTTAATGTTGCTCCTTGCTTTTGGTTGAAAAAAAAAGATTTTTTTTATTAATCACTGAAAGGCTGAACCAATTCTCAGGAGAAAATATCGACATATTGCTGATTTGAATAGTCAAAAATAGCCAGTAGCTTGTTTTTCTTTATCCTGAGCCCAAGTAATTCCAAATAAGGATTTATGGAGGCTAATGTTCATTCTTGTAACAGAAGTATTTTTTTTTTTACAAAAATATGTATCCACTAGGAAAACATTCTATTTTATGTCATAAATTTGCAAATATGTCTTTTTTATGTTCCAAATTTCTAAAATATGTCCCTTTTTTGCCCTATTATGTCATTGTGTCCCAGCACATAGGAATAGGAATATGTCCTTTGGACATAAAATATGTCCAGTTGGCAACCCTGAACATATCCTGTACTAATTACAGTTACAGAACAAAGACAATTCTTATTTGTCTTTAGGTTGGACTCAGAAAACCACCCGCTCAGGGGGCGGACACAACCAACCACCCTCTTGGTTCATCCCAGTGCGAGCAATTTGTCATCATAAATTCAAAATATGGTCTCAGCTTTGACAAGCAATTGAAAAGGAAAAATTATATTTCATATTTGTGATTTACAGAACAAATATCAAGAAATAAAAGCTATATTTTTAGAATCAGCAGACAATCAGCTTTCTGTTAATATGTAAAAAAAACCTGAAACACTGAAAGGATATATACATCAAAATAGGATAATTGGTATTTCCAAAAAGAGGTTCTTGGCGGCAAGTCAATAAACTAATAATTTGAAGCATTTAATCTAGAATAATTTTAGTAATAACTATATCGATGCATAGCTTAGATTCTTGGCTATTCATTGATATATACAATTCTTCTCAATTCCTCTTTGGTAACAAGATGTGAAGGGTTTTAGTTTTACTTAATTTTGCTCAATCGGCTACTGGTCTTTTACCCTAGTTCTATTAATCATATTATCATGTTCCCTTCCACTGTTATCAATATTTTTAAATAATCAGCATTTGTTAGAATACTGGACAATTTTGTCAGCGCATTCTTTGTATCCCCACTCCAAACTCAAAACCCAAGCTTTAACCCTGATGGCATTTTCACATAGGGTAAAAAAACCAGTATCCAATTGAGTAAAATTATGTAAAACTAAAACCCTCACACCTTGTTACCAAAGAGGAATTGAGAAGAATTGTATATATCAGAAAAAAGCTAATACTCTAAGCTATATATTAATATAGGTTTTTATTAAAACGATTTAAGATCAAACACTTGGAATTATTAGTTTGTTGACTTACCTACAGGGACCTCTTTTTGGAAATACCAATTATCCTATTTTGATGTATATATCCTTTTAGTGTTTCAGTTTTATTCACGTATTAACAGAAAGCTGATTGTCTTCCAATTCTAAAAATGTAACTTTTATTCCTTGATATTTATCCTATAAGTCACAAATATTAGATATAATTTTTTCATTTCAATTGCTTGTTAAAACAGAGACCTCATTTTTAATTTATGCTGCAAATTATTGGTGAAAATTTGACCAAGAAGGCGGAGTTCTTGTTACTGCCCTCACATTGCATCATGCTGTAGTAAAATAGGGGTGGTCCAAAAACCCATTGCTGTTTTTTCCGGAATGCCAAAGAAAAGTGGTCTTTCCCAATAGCCTAGTATAATTTAGGCCCTCGATTCATTCCTGAAAGTTTCATTCACCTAGCTTAGTGAGTGTCTAAGATGGCAAGATAACCATCAGCTAGAACTCTAACCATCATCTTATCATGTTTCCTTCCATTTTTATCAACATTTTTAAACAATAGGTCTATTTTTATTAAAACCAATTCTATTACAGTAATGCAGATTAAGAATGAAAGACACCTGTTTATAAAGAAGATATATAACATCACATGATAAAAATAACAAAGAAACATATTATTCAGGGCTATATCTAGAACCATCACGGGGGGGGGGTGGTGTGGGTGCATTGTCAGAAAACCAACCATGATATTTGGAAAAGTGCAAAATAAGGAATCTAATGGTACTATTTATATTGTATTAACATGTTTCCCTCAGTTGTGGTCTAGCACTAGAACTTCACCAAATTTCCCTCTTTTGGTTCCAAAAAACAACAACTGATTTTAGGCTAGAAATGGTTAAATAGGCTTTTGATTATCCTGGGAAGTACAGGAAGCATGATTAATAGAATTTCTAGGAATATATCTGGAGCATAGTCTTGCCCATGCCTAATGTATCTAATTGGTTTTGCTTATAAGTGAAAATCAGATAACAAAAAGGCAGCAATAGAGGATTACAGCTCTTCTGAAGGAAACACAATAATAACAATAGCACTATTCAATAACAAAACATATACATAACTATTCAATAACAAAAAAAAATAACAGCATTATTCAATTCCCCAATTGACATTCTTTCCAAACAAAACAGTCACTTCCAACAAAAGCACTCCCCCCCCCCCCTAAGGGTGACCAGTACAGTCCTAGGCTCTATGCAGAACTAGAAGCAAACTCTATAATAACAGAATCTGTGCTTAGTAATATGTAGCATATTTTTGTTGATTGTATTTAACAGATGTATCCATGACATCCTGAGGACAGGGGATTGATTCCAGGAGTTGCTGGTTATTTTGTTTGGAAAGGGGGTCAATGGTGTGATTATGTAAGATCAGCTAGAGTTGACCCAGCTCTAAATAGGTACATGGAGAAATCAGGAGATTGGTACCTACACTATGCAGACAATTAGTCACCATGCAAAAAAGCTTTTTTAGAGTAGATTTTCATTTTTCTCTTTATTATTACTGTCATTTTTAAGTAATATATGGTACTTATGTGTTATAGTGACCAAAGAAGTGAAGTTAAGTTAATCACAATGAAATATACCAAAATATGATGAGAATGTAATACTTTAGTAAGAAAATTATGGAAACCAGGTTGCCCAGAATGCATTATATGATATATCTAAACCACCTCTATATATTATATATTTAATTAAAATATACCTGCATAGATACCATTTAACTGGCTCAGGCTAAGCTGATTATCTCCAAGCAGGCACAGAAAACTGGTTTCATTACTGATCAAGAACAAAGTATTGTTGCTTTAACATGTAAGTACCTAATAATATATATCCAACTGATTTCAATTCTTTCATAATGACATAATGCTGTTGGCAGATTAAGAATACAAAGAATTACTGTGATTGAAGTGATAAAAATAGCAGAAAAATATGTTAATTGGGGCTATATCTGGAATCAGGGGGCAGGGGTGCATTTTGATGGTAGTAACCATTATATATTTAATACTATTTAAGTATTAAATTTAAGTAATACTATTTAAGTATTAAATTTAAGTAATACTATTTAATTCCCCAATCAATACCCTTTCTAAATGTAATGGTTGCTACTGTGACAGTTGTGCCACCCTCTTAATAGAACCAGACATTAGCTGCATTCGTTTTTGCCATCTATTGTTCTTAGTTATACTAAGATATCCTTGGTTTTACTCTTATATTGCGTTTTATTTAACTGTTCTAAAAACGTCGTTTTAACTGAAAAAAAAAGACCTTGTAAGCCTTAGTCAGATAGAATTTCAATCAGCAAGATAGAATTTCAACCACTACAAAAATGGAAAAGATACTTCTGGATGCAGCTAGACAAGGATTAGAGTTGCTAGAGTAGGAAAGTGACTCTGACAATAAACTCCCATCCACAAAATCTACCAAGTTAAATAATTCAGTGCACTGGCTTGTACTTGGTTCAAGCATGGATTTTGAATTTAAACTTGGTGCTCAAAAGTGAAGCCAAAGGAGTGAAACAGAGTATGACGCCCAGTTTGTCATTCTGAAGAATGGCAAACTAAGAACAGCTTATAAGCTCAAAGTAGAATTGAGGTTTTACAAAACAATGGCTTATTAGTTAAACTGAGGATTGGATTTTGATTGAATGGCAAAAACAAATGCAGCAATTGTCCTAGTCCTAGGTAATATACCAAACTACAACAAAAACCATGAAATTCTTAAATTCAGTTCTTAAATTGAAATTATTACTTTACAATATGCCAAAAGTTTCTATTAATCAGGTTTTCATGTTGCCTTCTGTTTCATCCACATTTTTAAATTGTTTTTAAATTATATTTTTTATCAACTGTTCCCATTATTAAAAATGATATGATGATGTAGACTGGGTTAAGAATAAAATGCCTGTTAGTGAACAGATGTGATTGTTGAAGAAGTGAGAAACAATGGATAAACATGTTCCTTAGGGCTTTGTCTTGGCTCATTAGAGGATGGGGATAGGGGATGCAATTGTCATAACATTAACCATTACGTTTGGGAAAAACATTACTCTTTTGTTATTACCTTAAATTGCACTTGCTAGCAATAGGATGAATCCTGTGTCCACCAGCTTCAGTGATGATAGTTAGTCCTCTGTGGGGTCCCAAGCAGTGGTCCATGGACCACTTATTATAGTATTTCCTAAGGAGGAAGCCATAGACAAGAATGTTACCTTTGATTTGCCATTTAGTACTTTTTGCAGATACAGTAATCACTGCCATCACAATTGCATATCAGCCCATTTCTCCTAATGTGGCCGGGCATAGCCCTAGGCTATGTACATAACTTTGCCGATTCTGCGTTCACCAATATTGCTGTTGTATTTAGCCTATAGCATAACTTTCAGGGATTTTTAGGATTTTAAAATATGCCCTGATAAGGTTTCTTGAAGTTCTTCTTTAAAGGGCACAAATCATTAAATAACTTGGACAAACTTTATGTTAGAAAAGTGAAACTATCAGAAATAGATCTAAAGCATATACAAGGCTCATTGAAGAGTTGAGCTCCTAATATATATATATATATAATATAAATCCTAATTTATATGGTTTCAAAGAATTAGGTAAAATCCATCTTAAATTTAGAGGAAAAAAAAAATCCAATTTCAAACAGTTCATGATAATGAAGTGTAAAGAGCAACTTGGCCCATAGTAACTGAAGCTCTAAAAAAAAACTACTAAATCAAAGATTGTTTTTTTTTATGTTGATTCCAAAAATATAATATTCATTTTGTTTAATGTTACCCATCAAGAGCTACAACCCTGAAAAAAATTGCCCGATTTTGAGGAAGGGGGGGGGGGGATTCACTCTATCAGAGGACTCTGCTGTGGAGGTTTCAAAGGTATATCTACAAAAATGTGGAATTTAGTAATTTTTGGAGGTGATTGCATTGAACCAATGGTCTTTAAGTTTTAGTTTCCTTTTTAAGTGACCAAAATGATGGAGGGTACCTAGCCCCCTCCCATGCCACTTTTTCCCCAAAAGACACTCAATCAAAATTTTGGGATAACGGTTTTATGGGAGGGGAGAGAATTTCCTGTCATGATTTGATAACCAGTTGGAAATTCAATAAAAAAAAACAAAGTTTTTGCAAATGAAAGTAAGGAGCAATCTTAAAACTTAAAACCAACAGAAGTTATTCCTGCTGCTCCTTCTCCAACCCTTGCTCTTTATGCTAAAGTTTGACCTTTTGTCACAATTTTTAAGAAAGTGTGCTCAAGAGTAAGGGCCCTTGAATTTGAATGAACAGTATTTTGAAGAGCTTTAATATTTAGCACAAAGAGCAAGGGTTGGGGAAGGGGTAGTCTCCCTCACACAGAATAATTTCTGTTCATTTTAAGTTTTAATGTTGCTCCTTACTTTCAGCTGAAAAAACTTGTTCTTTTATATATTTAATGACTTAAATCCTACCTAAATCTTTAAAGTTATGGTTCCAAACATGAGATCAAAGAAAAGTAGACTTAAACCAATGTGTTTTCATTGAAAATAGACCATCTCTTATGGAATTTCCTAAGCCTTAAAAATAAGGAAGGAGTAAAGATAGGATCTTGAATACACCTTCCCAGGTATAATTTAGGCTCTGAATTCATTCTCCTAACCCAACAATATTCCAAGATAGCAAAAAGCCCCTTACCCAGAATTTTATCAGTGATTAGTATATTTGAAAGCAATGTTAAAAGGGACATCAAGTAGCATATTCCTCTTTTAGATATTAGCATTATTTTACCGTTCAAACATTTATGCATGCTTTTTGCTTTAAAAAGAAATGGGTTATTTCAATTCTTTTAAAATTCAAAAATGTATATTATTTGTATTTTATTGGATTAACAATGCTTCCTGACTACTGAGGTCCTTGTGTCAACCCTACAGTGTTTTGCTACAGCTAATGTTTAATCTCTGGGTCCTGTATTGCCAAGGTCAAACCTATATACCATGGACTATATAGGACTATATATTTTTTTGAAGTTCATTCATTGAAGAATTTGAAAGTTTATGACCTTCTTATTTGAAGTGCTGCCATATAATTTTTAATTACTCCAAAGTAGATGCCATCAATGTTGCATAATTCTGGACTCCTAAACTTGTATTTTAGGGTATTATTTAATAATAGATAGCATTCAGCACTGGCATTGTTTTATAAAAGAAGGGTCTTAAATTCTGAAACTAAGAAGAATAAGCATATAATTGCAGTTACATGTTAAATTGAATTCAGCCAAACACTGATACCAATTGCATCAACATCATTTACAAAATCTGGAAAGTTGATGCCACAGAATTTTATATTATTTTTAACTATTAAAGCTACTCCATCTCCTTTTCTCTCTGATGATCTATCCTTTCTCAGGATAGTGTATCCCAGAGACTTAATTTGTTGATTTTGGGTTAAATGAGTTTCCTGGAGGCAAGCAATATTGATGGAATTATTATTCATAAGAGATATTAGTTCATTTAACTTATGTTCAGTAAGTGATCTTACGTTCCACTGGAGTATTTATATGTGTTTTGTTGTTGATTTATTTTTCATATGACTGTGTATCAATGTTCAGCTTTGTTAATAGTAAAGCAAGATCTTTTTTTGCTTGAATGAGCATATGATTAGGGATGTAGATTTTTGCCAATTCAGCAATGATTTTCGTTTTCTGTTGTTGTTGTATATTCATGGCCTGAACTGCATTGCAGTTTAGAATGAATAAGCATATGTTTGGGGTTTGCACGTTTGGTTGTGCATCCAGTTTGTCAGCTAAGGTACTAATTCCTGGTAGTGTTTCTGGTTTGTTTCTCGTTGGGAGGGGGTGCCAGGCCGACCTCATCTCACTAGGCAAGGAGGCTTGTTGGCTTGGAGATTCTTTCTGATAGAGATGTGAGCTAGGGGGCTTAAAGGATGGTGTTTTGTAAGGAGTACTTGATGCATTGGGAGTGTTTGACTTGGGAGTTTTATTTGATTTCAATATAGGTTTTATTTGGTGTGATTGGGCAGCATTTGCTTCCATAGCTGCAAAAGGGTATGGAATGGCCTTCTCTGTTGCTATTTGGAGTGTTAGTGCTCTTTTCTTATATGCAGGGCATTGTGATTTATTGGTGGATTCATGTGGGCCTTTACAATTGATACATGTAGGCTGAGTGTTGTTGCAAGTTGTCAACTCTTGAGGATGAGAGCATTTACAATTACTACAAGCTAGGAGAATTTCATTGCATTTGTTTGTTGTGTGTCCCAGTTTCAGACACTTCTGACACTGGATAGGCTTTGGCTTGTATTCCTTGTGCGGTTTGATTTGCCCAAATAGGAATAACTTTTCTGGGATATTAATTTTTTCCTTCAGTGTAAATAAGAAGGATCTACTTGTTTTTAGGGCATTCGAGTTAGATTTACCAAGTTGGGTAACATCTTCAACTGGGATTTTGTTGCCAGCCCTATCTGAGAGCCCTTCTTTTAACTCCTGAATGGGTATTTCTGGGGGAACATTATAAACTACTATTTTTATTGGGGATTGTTTTGGGTTCCATTTAGATGCATTGATTGGGGTATTCAGAAGGGATTTTAGATTAATTATTGTGTCTGCTGATTTCTGATCTTGGACAGCTATTAGCAGAGATCCATCACGGTGAATATTAAGAGAGAACATTGATTTTAGCAATTTGAAAATTGCAACTGTTATTGCAGTAATCTTTTTTAATTCATAGGGGGTATTAGGAGAAATTTTATGGTAAATTCCTAAGTTTTGGGAGGGAGGATCTTGGGCGGGGAGAGGGGAAATGCTTTTGATTGGGGAGATTTTTTTCCATTATCATCATTTATAGTGACATTAGCCCCTACACTGATCATTGTCCTATTCTCAGAATTGGAGCTATCATGTGAACTTTGTGATAGTGAGCTTGACCAGCCAAGATGGGTATCAATTTCACTGGTATTGGGGTGGGATCTGGGGGACTTTTTTTTTAGGAGGAGTTCTATGCATTGCCTATTGGAAAAAGCTTTAAACTAAAACAAGAAAGGATATTACAATGATAACAGACCATCTGTACTCTACTTTGGGGAAAACTTCACCATCCACAAAAGAAACACCACAGTATGGCCCTGAAGAGGATTTTGAGCACGATTGGTTTGGTACAACTACTGATAAATCGAGATAATAATTCACAAGAAATTTATTTTAAATTTCTTAAAATGTTGCTGCTGAGCGGCTGAATAATACAAAAAACTTACATAATAAGCTTTTATAACCCTTATGGCCAAACTACAGATGCCATGGATTTCTTCAGCTATATAAATAATTCTAATATGTTGAAAAATATCATTATTTGTGGAGACTTTAATGCCCACAGCCTTTTGTGGGGAAATAAACCAGAAAATAAAGCTGGTAAGTTCATTGAGCATATGACTTCAAATAATAATGAATTAGCTGTTGCTACCCCTCCAAACCTGAATACATATTTCAACCCCAAAAGTGGCAGTTTCTCTACAATTGACCTACAAATTGTGTCTTTAAATATTTTGAACAAAATTTATATAAATAAAATTGATAGTCTTTGTACTGACTACTTTGCCATAGTTTGCTCCCTAAACAAACCTGCTGAAACCCTATCACATACCTCCAAATATATTAACACTAAAGCAAATTGGCCTATGTTCCAAAATAAGCTAAATGATGAAATTACAAGTTTCACCCAAAATTCATGCATTTCAAACGCAACAGCTGACACACATACTGAAGTTTTGGCATCTTTACTAATAAATACAGCTAAGCATGCTATCCCCAGGACAACACCCAGGAAAACCTTCCCTAAACATATTCCCAAAGCATGGTGGACAAATGAGTGCCAACATAAATGGAGAACAAAAAAGTCAGCTAGGAGAACATTCTTAAAAAACCATCACCTACTACATATTTAAAAAAATTACAAGCAGAATCTAATCTAAAAAGGACCATAATAAATGCTAAATATAACTACTGGAATGATTTTGCGAATAATCTCTCCAGAGAAACACATGAGCCAATTATACATAAAGTCAATAAGCAACATCTGTGGGAAAAAGACTTCCCCCAACCCACTCCTGCATGAGCTTATACATAATAATACCCAGTATGACAATGATAATGAAAAAGCTAAGCTATTTGCCACTCTTTTTGTTAATAAGTTAACATCAAATAATTGTAGCAAAATGCCCCTACTTCCTATGAACCCAAGTTACCAACCTCGCCCAGGATCCGAGTATATAACCAGCCCATTTTCAATCCAGGAAATGAATAATGCAATACATCATATTAGGAACAAGACTAGCGGCAGCTATGACAATATACACCCTACATGGATAAAGAATCTCACCCCTTCATACAAACAGGAACTTCTAAATTGTTATAATCATGCTTGGGCTTCATCTATGTTCCCCAATATCTGGAAATGTTCGTCCCTCCTACCAATCCTAAAGAAAAATAAACCCAAAAATAACCCTGAGTCTTATAAGCCCATAATGATTACTCCTGTGATGGGGAAAATAATGGAGAAAACGATATATTACCGACTCCTCTGGTTTGTTGAAAAAAATAATATGATCCCTCATACTCAAACTGGCTTCAGGAAACACCATTCCTCAACAGATGCTTTCATATTGTTAACAAATGCAATAAATGAATCATTCTCAAAAAATAATGTCCTAGTTGCAGCTTTCCTAGATTTTGAAGGGGCATATGACAATGTGAACCACCAAATCCTTTTAATTAAACTTGCAAACCTTGGACTACCCCCCAAGCTAGTATCTTTTATAAAATCTTTCATAGAATTGCGAATTTTTATTGTTTGTGTAGGTTCAGCCTCTTCACCCCAAAAGACAATAACCAAAGGCCTTCCTCAGGGAGCAGTCCTCAGCTGCCTCCTCTTTGCCCTATATCTCTGGGACATGAACCTCCCCCACACGAATCTACAATATGCTGATGATCTGTTACTATGGTCATCTGGCAATACCTTTGAGATTGCACAGTCAAAGCTGCAAAAGTCACTTTTCCAATTTGAAAAATTCTCTCAACATTCAGATCTACCCATTGCACCTACCAAGTCAAAAATAGTCCAATTTCACCGAAAGCGAAATCATGTTAATGCAAGACTAACTCTAAATGGAACAACTATTCCAGAATATAATCATATTAATTACCTAGGTCTCATGCTTGACCAAAAACTTAATTTTCACCTCCACATTTCAAACACAATAAAAAAATGCTATAGAAAAACAATTATACTAAAAAGACTTCTTTCCACACCCTGGGGATGTAAGGAGAAAACCTTACTCCAGTTTTATAAATCACATATAAGACCCCATATTGACTATGGGGTCATCATTTATGGTGCATGTGTGTTCCACCCTGTATGTATTCACTGTGGAGTCCTACATTATCCCGCAGGATAAGTAGCGAACAAAGATGATTTACTGGGGGGCTGCTGCCTGCTTGGAAAAATTGCATTCATGCATCAATAATATATATAAATGAATTTGTTTGGCCTGTTATAGGACATAACTTGTTCTCTAAAGAGTTTCTCAAACAAATAAAAAACTGAAGCTCATGTTTTGCTATCACTTCATTCAACGTAAACGTTGATCGAATCACAAATAGTTGGAATGTTTTCAGCTTCTAAATAGCTTAACAAATTTATCACAAAATGAATTTAGCAGTAAATCCATCACAGACCCGTGAGTCTGATTTTGAACAATATTCATATAGTCAAATGCACTTTTTAGAACCCAATTAAGATGTTAAAGAAAGCCTTTCACATCTTTTAAATTATTATACCAGTCGTAACCCAACAGATCTCTTGGAAGAAATATTGCGAGACACAAACACATATACTAAAGGTTACACGAAAATACGATGCACTATATATATATATATATATATATATATATATATATATATATATATATATATGCTGGATTTGGATTTTGCTTAAAAATTTATTATATAGAGGCTTCTCCGCCAAGAAAATTCCAATCGGACCTCACACCTAGTCATCCGACCCTGAGATCGATCAGAACAGCGGTAACGGTAGGGGCACATTTTCATACTTCACTTTCTTTTTTTTTTTTTTTTTTTTTTTTTTTTTTTTTTTTTTTTTTTTTTTTTAGCAAAAATCACTCTTTTTGGCCTTAATTTTCCTTAGATCGAAACGTCGGCAAGCGGTAACACTGCTCTCAAACTTGAAACCATGGAAACTTCAATCGAAACGCGCTGCTTTTGAAAAAGTCTTGCTAATATCAAACTTGCCGAAAAAACCAACAGGTAAACAATTAAGGGTTATTCTAAGCCCACTTTGATCATCAGGGACAAGTAAGTTCCAGATAATTTTTATGGGGGCTAAGGAATAAGAGCCAAGAGCTTTCTTAGCTAGAAAACTCTAGAACTGGGAAGGCATGGGTCTTGCAAGACAAAATAAAGTCCCAGGAGGAATTTCTGGTAAAGTTTTGGTGCATAACCACATGTAAAGGAATATATATATATATATATATATATATATATATATATATATATATATATATATATATATATATATATATATATATATATTATATATATATATATATATATATATATATATATATATATATATATATATATATATATATATGCTGGATTTGGATTTTGCTTAAAAATTTATTATATAGAGGCTTCTCCGCCAAGAAAATTCCAATCGGACCTCACACCTAGTCATCCGACCCTGAGATCGATCAGAACAGCGGTAACGGTAGGGGCACGTTTTCATACTTCACTTTCTTTCTTTTTTTTTTTTTTTTTTTTTTTTTTTTTTTTTTTTTTTTTTTTTTTTTTTTTAGCAAAAATCACTCTTTTTGGCCTTAATTTTCCTTAGATCGAAACGTCGGCAAGCGGTAACACTGCTCTCAAACTTGAAACCATGGAAACTTCAATCGAAACGCGCTGCTTTTGAAAAAGTCTTGCTAATATCAAACTTGCGGAAAAAACCAACAGGTAAACAATTAAGGGTTATTCTAAGCCCACTATAATCATCAGGTCTACCTTGTCCACTATAATCATCAGGTCTACCATCAGGTAGCCTTATAATCATCAGGTCTACCTTGTAAAGTAGCCTAGTTAAGGGGATTCATTCCTGAAAGTTTCATTTACCAAGCTCATTGAATGTCTAAGATAGAAAGAAGCCTATCAGCTAGAACTCTAACCAGCCTAGAATGAAAATCCTCTTTTCAGAAAGTAGGCTACCACTTTTCTTTGGCATTCCAGAAAAATATAGACAAGTTTTTGGACTGCCCCTATTTTACTACTGCATGATGCAATGCAAGTGTAGCAACAACATCCCTGCCTTCTTAGTGAAAGATGTCATGAAGGAAATTTGTACAAAAGTAACTTAGGCTATTCAAGCTAGGCTAATTGGAAATTAAAACAAAAATATGGGTAAGTGGCAATGCAAATAAATATTGAAGGTAAGTTACAGCCTGTTATTACAGAAACAAGGTTAAGCATTTATCCCTTTTTGTTGTGACTTAGCCTGTAAATTTGACAGTGCTTTCAAAGAAACCAATAATTGTACACAAAAAGGTATTTTTTTTTCTAATGAGCCAAATACAGAATTAAAGTACTTTGTGCCTGAAAGCCTGTGTAATAACATGGAATAACACACATAAGAATAACACAGACAAATTTTTACTACTCTCCTCCCAACCCAAATGATTAAGTTAAGTTTTATCAGAAAGTTAAGTTTTAATCTATAGAATTAAATTTTTAAAAAAAAGTTTGTTTTTTTTTAACTGAAAGTAAGGAGTGACATTATAACTTAAAATGAACAGAAATTATTCCATTTATGAAAAATTTATGCTAAATTTCAATTGAAATTTATGCTAAATTTCAACTCTGTGTAGCAACTCTACTTTTTAAAACAATAAAAACTTAAGCATAAGGAGCAAGGCATTGAGGAGAGGACAGTCCCTTTCATATCTGGAATAATTTCTGTGTGTTTTAAGTTTTAATGTTGCTCCTTACTTTCAGTAAAAATACTTGTTTTAAAAAAAATTTAATTTCTGGACATTTTTCAACTAATGCAGGCTCAAATTTGGCTCACCATACATGAAAAATTAAAACACAATTTGCATATTAATTTTGGCAGATTTATTCCATATATGAAGGGTTGCCTCTGCCTTAATGCCTTGCTCTTTACACTAAAGCTGTTAGCACTTTTAAAAAAGCTTCCTATTGTAATTAAATGGCCCCCATGTTTCAATTTTAGTAAACAGTCAAACTTTAGCATAAAGGGCAAGGTATTGAGGAGGGGCAACCCTTCATATATGGAGTAATTTCTGTTCATTTTTCAAGTAATACCAGTGAATCTGGCTGACCCTCTATGAATTAGACCCCTCTCCCTTACAGAAAACTTATCTGTGGAAATTTATCCAATGTAAAGTGCACCCTCTCCCTGTCAAATTCCCTCCAGACAGTTCCATTTTTGCTGAGAATCCCCCCTTTCTGTATAATTGCTTGCAGACAATTCAGCCTAAAAAATTCTCCTTTGTATCCTTTCATTTGAATAAGACTTTAGTCTCTAATCAGTTTCTTGATCACTCCAGAAAAGCCCCCTTCTGTGAAAATTATTTCCCAGAGAACAAAACACACAGAAAAAACCTCTGGATAATTCTCCAGGAACATCTCTACATGAAAATTTTGGCAAGAAGAATGTAAGACAATTAAAAAGAAATTTGTATAGTAATTCTTTCAAATCCCCCAGTCAGGGCTGTATCCAGGGGGGGGGGGGATTACCTGGTTTGAACCCCCCCCCCTCCAAAAAAAAATGTTTGTTTGGCTTGTAAAACATAACAAAAATGAATATGAACAAATTTTGTAGGCATTTTTTGAGTTTTTTTTTTGTGTAAAACCCCCCTGAAATTTTTTTTGGGAGTAAAACTCCCCCCCAAAAAAAATCCTGCGTATGGCCTTACCTCTAGTGTAACATTTCCCCTAGAATATTCACATCCCAGAAATTTCCTTCCTCATGGAACATTCTACTTATAGAAATCTATCCCAAGAACACCCCCCCCCCAAAAAAAACATAAAAAAACATGCATACTTCCCAATAACAAGTACTACAGGTAAACAATGGACAAATTTCATAACTTACAGGCCTCTCCCCACATACTGTGGGGAGTCATTTTACAGCTAAAGATATCAAGACTGTACCCAGGATTTTTTTTGTAGGGGGTTTTACTCAATATTTTTTTTTTGGGGGGGGGGGTTACACAAAAAACCCTCAAAAACGCATACGAAATTTGTTTTAATCCATTTTTGTTACATTTTTGCAAGTTCAACAAACATTTTTTTTTTTTTTTTTGGGGGGGGGGGGTTCAAACTCCCTACCCCCCCCCCCCCCCTCTGGGTATGGCCTTGAAAGACAATAGTTTTTTGATCTTTCAACTATACTGAACAAAATGGCTGTCTCAAAAATTTGATCAGATGATTTTTGGGTAAAATGAGCATAGGAGGGGGTCCAGTTGCTCTCCAATCTTTTTGGTCACTTAAAAAGGGCACAAGAACTTTAAATATTGGTTTGAATGAGCCCTCTCCCGATATTCTAGGACCACTTGGTTGACACCCTCACTCCTGGGAAAAAACTGCAAATAAACATGCCTCCATGATCTTTCTTCTGGCAAAAATACAAAATTCCACATTTTTACAGATAGGAGCTTGAAACCTCTATAGTAGGGTTCTTTGATATGCTGAATCTGATGGTGTGATTTTCATTAAGATTCTATGACTTTTAAGGGGCTTCCACCTTTTTTTGAAAAAAAGGCAAAATTTCTCAGGCTCCTAACCTTTGATGGGTAAAACTAAAATTAATAAAACTTATATATTTGAAATCAGCATAAAAATCCAATTCTTTTGATATATATCTATTGGTATCAAAATTCCATTTTTAGAGTTTTGGTTAGTATTCAGCTGGCTAGCTCCTTACTTACAGTTGGTCACCACAAACTGTTTGATAAGACTGGTTGTATAGGCCATGTCTAAATTGTATACATTTGTCACCAATAAAATGTTAGGTTGGATCTCCATGTTTTTCTTGAATGTTATTGATCATTTTAGGATTAACATAAAAAAATATATTAATGATAGCAAGACCATATCCAGGAAGCAGGATTAGGGGATTGAGCCCCCTAGTTTATGGTGACAAGTTTAATGAACCTGAAGATAGAACTCATCAGATAAGAGCCATATTTTGGTTCTTATCTGATTACTGTAGCACTAAAGTTTAAGATTAAAATTAATTATGCAGTTTAATGAATTTTCTTCTTTTTGTTCATGAATTAATTATATATGCTGTGATTTGAAAGCAGAAGCTTTATTCTGTGTGATTTACATATATATATATATATATATATATATATATATATATATATTTTGATAGTGTTTTGCGATATTAGATATTGATGTCAATATATTGGACCAAATATTGATATCAAAACCTAAATATCAAACAGTTTGTGGTAACAAACTGTAAATAAGGAGCTACCCAGATCAATAGTAACTGAAACTCTAAAAAACAGAATTTTGATACCAATAGATCAAACAGTTCGTGGTAACAAACTGTAAGTAAGGAGCGACCCGGCTCAATGGTAACCGAAACTCTAGAAAACGGCATTTTGATACAAATAGATACATCAAAAGAATCACATTTTAATGCTGATTTCAAATATATAAGTTTCATCAAGTTTAATCCTACCCATCAAAAGTTAGGCGCCTGAGAAAATTTGGCTGATTTTCGAAAAAAGGGGGAAAGACCCCCTAAAAGTTATAGAACCTTAATGAAAATCACACCATCATATTCCGCGTATCAGAGAACCCTACTGTAGAGGTTTCAAGCTCCCATCTACAAAAATGTGGAATTTTGCATTTTTTGCCAGAAGAAAGATCACGGGTGTGTGTTTATTTGTTTTTTTTTTTTTTTTTGTTTTTTTTTTTTTTCCCCAGGGGTGATCGTATCGAACCAGTTGTCCTAGAATATCGTGGGAGGGCTCATTGGAATGGAAATTGAAAGTTCTAGTGCCCTTTTTAAGTGACCAAAAAAATGGAGGGCAACTAGGCCCCCTCCCACGCTCAGTTTTTTCCCAAAGTCACCTGATCAAAATTTTGAGATAGCCATTTTGTTCAGCATGTTCGAAAATATTATAAGTATGTCTTTTAGGATGACTTAATCCCCCTAAGTTCCCGGGGGAGGGCTGAAAGTTATGAACTTTACCCAATGTTAACATATAGTATTGGTAATTTGGAAGTATACAGACGTTTTCAGGGGAGATTTTTCCTGGTAGTGGGGGGGGGGGGTCAGGGGTTATATGGGAGAATCTTTCCATGAAGGAAGTTTTCATGGGGGAAGGGACATTGCTATGAAGGGGACGCCGGACTTACCAGCATTATTTAAAAAAAGATCATAAATTTAATATAAAAAAACAAGTATTTCAACTGCAACAGCAGCAACATCGAAACTTTAAACGAACAGAAAATATTACATATATAATTGGGTTCACCCCGTAGTCAATGCCTCGCTCTTTAAGCCAAAGATTTTTTAGTACTTTCATAAGAGCTATTTATTCTAATTAACGGCCTTTGTGATTAAGCGGTCATTTCTAAAGAATTGGAACAAAATTTGAACTTTCACTTAAAGAGCAAGGTATTGACTAGGGGGCGAACCCCCTAATAAACGTATTAAAAATATATGAATATAGAAGTTCGTTACGTAAGTTAATTCGTAAGTTACGTATATTTATTACTAATAAAAGCGTTCGTAAATAAAATTAAACAAGTTTCGAGAAAGCCATTTAACTAAATAAAAGTAAATTAATATGAACATTTTGTTTTTGCATTTAAAACCTGCATTTATTCAAAAACGTTCAAAAATTAAATAAAAAAACAAGTTTTTTAAACTGAAAGTAAGGAGCGACATTAAAACTTAAAACGAACAGAAATTATTCTGTATATGAAAGAGACTGTCCCCTCCTCAACGCCTCGCTCTTTACGCTAAAGTTTGACTCTGTCTCACAACTTTAGTTTTTAAAATAATAAAAAACTTTAGCGTAAAGAGCGAGGCGTTGAGGAGGGGACAGTCTCTTTCATATACAGAATAATTTCTGTTCGTTTTAAGTTTTAATGTCGCTCCTTACTTTCAGTTTAAAAAAGTTGTTTTTTTTATTTAATATATCAAAAGAATCAGCTTTGTATGCTGATTTCAAGTAGGTTATATAAATTTCATTAGGTTTAATCTTACCCATCAAAGGCTACAAGCCTAGAAAATTTTCCTGATTTCCAATAAAAGGGGAAAACAGCCCCTAAAAGTAAAGTGATCTCAATGAAAATCACACAATCAGATTCAGCATATCAGAGAACCCTACTTTATAGGTTTCAAGCTTGTATCTGCAAAATGTGGAATTCTGTATTTTTTTGCCAGAAGAAAGATCACAAATGCATGTTTATTTGTTGTTTTTTTCTGCTTTCTAGGGGTGATCATATCAACCCAGTGGTCCTGGAACTTCGCGAGAGGGCTCATTGAATGGAAATTAAAAATTCTAGTGCCCTTTTTAAGTGACCAAAAAAATTGGAGGGCAACTAGGCCCCCTCCCCCCCCCCCAATTCCCCCCCCCCCCCCCCAAAAAAAAAAAATTGTCGAAATTATACACTGGGGGAATTTGTCAGAATTCTTATACAAAATTCTTTTTATGTCTTGCTTTCTCTTTTCTGTCTCAATTTTACATGCAGAGTGGTTAAGAGTAATTATCCAATGTAAATTTTCACCAGGATCAATTTGTCTAGAGGATATTTCCATGGGGGGAGGGTTTCTCCATGGAGGTAGGGCCAGATTTCCTGGCATTATTTAAAAACAATCAGAAATGAAATTAAAAACAAACAAGTTTTTTCAACTGAAAGTAAGGAGCAACATTAAAACTTAAAACAAACAGAAATTATTATGTATATAAAGGGGGTCGCTCCCTCCTTAGCACATCACTCTCTATGCTAAAGTTTTAATTTTGTCCCAATTATTTAATAATAGCTGCGTTCGTTTTCGTCGTTCTAGGGAAATCAAATCCTCGGTTTTACAATTAAGCCGTTCGTTTTCGCCGTTCTATGAAATGTTTCGCTTATAAGCCGTTCTTTGAAATGCCGTTCTTCGTTCTTAGTACCGTCGTTCTTAGAACGACGAACTGAGCCTCATACTCCGTTCAACAACTTTAGTTTTACTTTTGGGCGCCAAATTTTAAAATAAAAAAACATGACAGAAAACAAGTTTATTGATATTTAATTTTGTAGATTTTGTTGATGGGGTCTTTCATCTAAAATATTGTAGTGATTTGTTTTCCGTATATGTGGCACAGTTTTGAAATCTTCAGAAAGTTCTGGAAGCATTTTTGGGATAAATTGCTTTCCAAACTTACAAAAATTCCTTAAGGGTCACTTGGAAACATCATGGGAGGGATTTCTAGATATCTTAGATTACAACTAATACTAAGAAACTCCAGCTAACCCCAGGTTTCAATACCCTTAGGAATATGTTCAATTGTTCAAACGTCTTAAGCTTAAAATTTAGAAAGGAAATTCGGCTGATTAAGTGTTAGGCTAAGCGCCACAACTATGAGTATTGTCCATATTATGGAGTAAAAAATATTTTCTTAACATGTGTCCCTATGTGGAGTCCACTATCTAGGATTGCACCCCCATTTCAACTAATCTAATGTCTATGCCCATTCATAAGCATTCAAAAGCAAGAGTGCCCATTTGCACTCTATAGAACGGTGCAACAGTCACTCAACAGTCACTTTCCTCTAGTAACTCTATTGCTTGTTTTGCTACATTCACAAGTATATTTTCCATTTTTGTTGTGCTGGTTGATTGAAATTTTATCTGTGACTTTGAAATTTTATCTGGCTAAGGAAAGCTCTTATAAGCCGTTTTTTCAGTTAAAACGAAGTTCTTAGAACGGCGAAATAAAACGCAATTTAAGAGTAAAACCGAGAAAATCTTTTTAGTACTAAGAACGACGAACGGTGAAAACGAACGCAGCTAATGACTCTTGAAACACAGGGGCCATTTAATTAGAACAATAAGACGCTTTTTTAAAAGTACTAAGAAACTCCCATGCTTCTTTTTCTCAAACTCATCTGATGAAAAATTTGAGATAGCGATTTTGATCAGGATAGTTGAAAGGTCAATTAATCATGCCTCTGGGGATGACACGACCCTGCAAGTCCTTGGGGAAAGTGTTGTAAGTTTTGAAACTTGTCCTGTGTTTACATATAGTATTTATTATTGGGAAGTAATGATATTTTTTGGGGAGGGTGATTTTTCTGTAGGAAAAATTTTCTGCAGGGGGGGGGGTGTTTCCAATACTGTGGGGAGGGAAGTTTGCAGGGATAAACTTTCAAAGGGAAACTATACTTGGGGGAATTTACTGGAATTCTGATACGAAATTCATTTTATTTTATCTACTTTCTTTTGCCAATTCAACATTTGAAGATATTCTGGGGAAATAACCAAGGTAACATTTTCAAAGGAGAGGAAGTTGTCAGGTAGATATTGCTGTGGTGGGGTTGGTTGATTTTCCACTGGAGAGATTCCCCATGGCGAAACTTCATGTGGGAGAAACCTTTCGTTGAGACAAAAACTTTCCGCATAAGGAAGATTTCCAGCATGATTTGAAAAACAATTAGAAATTGTAAGAAAAACAAGTATTTTTTTTCAAACGAAAATAGGCTAAAAATAATTTTCCTGTTGGAATTGTCTGCGAGAATTTTTTTTTTTTTTTATGGGGGATTTTTAGCAGGGATAGAAGTGTCTGGGGCAAGGAGGATCTTACGCGGGAGAAAATTACCAAGGACGAATTTTCTTGGGGTGGTGGGGAGAGATTGTCCATGGAGAGAAAAGGTGTATTTTCTGGCGTTATTTGAAAAACGATCAGAAAGTAAATAAAAAACAAATTTTTCAACTAAAAGAAATGAGCAGCATTAAAACAAACCGAAATTATCCCTTATACAAGGGTGGATCCCCCTCCTCAATACCTCACTCTTTATGCTAAATTTAAATTTTTGTACCAATTATTTAAAAAACAACTCCTGAAACACAAGAGCCCTGTAATTAGTCAGGAGATTTTTCAAAATACAAAAAGAAACTTTGATGTGAAGAGCGAGGTATTGAGGAGCGGTTTTCCCCTTATATATGGTAAAATTTATGCTCTTTTAAGTTTTAATGTTGCTCCTTGCTTTTAGTTGAAAAAAAAAGATTTTTTTTATTAATCACTGAAAGGCTGAACCAATTCTCAGGAGAAAATATCGACATATTGCTGATTTGAATAGTCAAAAATAGCCAGTAGCTTGTTTTTCTTTATCCTGAGCCCAAGTAATTCCAAATAAGGATTTATGTAGGCTAATGTTCATTCTTGTAACAGAAGTATTTTTTTTTACAAAAATATGTATCCACTAGAAAAACATTCTATTTTATGTCATAAATTTGCAAATATGTCTTTTTTATGTTCCAAATTTCTAAAATATGTCCCTTTTTTGCCCTATTATGTCATTGTGTCCCGGCACATAGGAATAGGAATATGTCCTTTGGACATAAAATATGTCCAGTTGGCAACCCTGAACATATCCTGTACTAATTACAGTTACAGAACAAAGACAATTCTTATTTGTCTTTAGGTTGGACTCAGAAAACCACCCGCTCAGGGGGCGGACACAACCAACCACCCTCTTGGTTCATCCCAGTGCGAGCAATTTGTCGTCATAAATTCAAAATATGGTCTCAGCTTTGACAAGCAATTGAAAAGGAAAAATTATATTTCATATTTGTGATTTACAGAACAAATATCAAGAAATAAAAGCTATATTTTTAGAATCAGCAGACAATCAGCTTTCTGTTAATATGTAAAAAAACCCTGAAACACTGAAAGGATATATACATCAAAATAGGATAATTGGTATTTCCGAAAAGAGGTTCTTGGCGGCAAGTCAATAAACTAATAATTTGAAGCGTTTAATCTAGAATAATTTTAGTAATAACTATATCGATGCATAGCTTAGATTCTTGGCTATTCATTGATATATACAATTCTTCTCAATTCCTCTTTGGTAACAAGATGTGAAGGGTTTTAGTTTTACTTAATTTTGCTCAATCGGCTACTGGTCTTTTACCCTAGTTCTATTAATCATATTATCATGTTCCCTTCCACTGTTATCAATATTTTTAAATAATCAGCATTTGTTAGAATACTGGACAATTTTGTCAGCGCATTCTTTGTATCCCCACTCCAAACTCAAAACCCAAGCTTTGCCCCTGATGGCATTTTCACATAGGGTAAAAAAACCAGTATCCAATTGAGTAAAATTATGTAAAACTAAAACCCTCACACCTTGTTACCAAAGAGGAATTGAGAAGAATTGTATATATCAGAAAAAACCTAATGCTCTAAGCTATATATTAATATAGGTTTTTATTAAAACGATTTAAGATCAAACACTTGGAATTATTAGTTTGTTGACTTACCTACAGGGACCTCTTTTTGGAAATACCAATTATCCTATTTTGATGTATATATCCTTTTAGTGTTTCAGTTTTATTCACATTAACAGAAAGCTGATTGTCTTCCAATTCTAAAAATGTAACTTTTATTCCTTGATATTTATCCTATAAGTCACAAATATTAGATATAATTTTTTCATTTCAATTGCTTGTTAAAACAGAGACCTCATTTTTAATTTATGCTGCAAATTATTGGTGAAAATTTGACCAAGAAGGCGGAGTTCTTGTTACTGCCCTCACATTGCATCATGCTGTAGTAAAATAGGGGTGGTCCAAAAACCCATTGCTGTTTTTCCGGAATGCCAAAGAAAAGTGGTCTTTCCCAATAGCCTAGTATAATTTAGGCCCTCGATTCATTCCTGAAAGTTTCATTCACCTAGCTTAGTGAGTGTCTAAGATGGCAAGATACCCATCAGCTAGAACTCTAACCATCATCTTATCATGTTTCCTTCCATTTTTATCAACATTTTTAAACAATAGGTCTATTTTTATTAAAACCAATTCTATTACAGTAATGCAGATTAAGAATGAAAGACACCTGTTTATAAAGAAGATATATAACATCACATGATAAAAATAACAAAGAAACATATTATTCAGGGCTATATCTAGAACCATCACGGGGGGGGGGTGGTGTGGGTGCATTGTCAGAAAACCAACCATGATATTTGGAAAAGTGCAAAATAAGGAATCTAATGGTACTATTTATATTGTATTAACATGTTTCCCTCAGTTGTGGTCTAGCACTAGAACTTCACCAAATTTCCCTCTTTTGGTTCCAAAAAACAACAACTGATTTTAGGCTAGAAATGGTTAAATAGGCTTTTGATTATCCTGGGAAGTACAGGAAGCATGATTAATAGAATTTCTAGGAATATATCTGGAGCATAGTCTTGCCCATGCCTAATGTATCTAATTGGTTTTGCTTATAAGTGAAAATCAGATAACAAAAAGGCAGCAATAGAGGATTACAGCTCTTCTGAAGGAAACACAATAATAACAATAGCACTATTCAATAACAAAACATATACATAACTATTCAATAACAAAAAAAAAATAACAGCATTATTCAATTCCCCAATTGACATTCTTTCCAAACAAAACAGTCACTTCCAACAAAAGCACTCCCCCCCCCCTAAGGGTGACCAGTACAGTCCTAGGCTCTATGCAGAACTAGAAGCAAACTCTATAATAACAGAATCTGTGCTTAGTAATATGTAGCATATTTTTGTTGATTGTATTTAACAGATATATCCTTGACATCCTGAGGACAGGGGATTGATTCCAGGAGTTGCTGGTTATTTTGTTTGGAAAGGGGGTCAATGGTGTGATTATGTAAGATCAGCTAGAGTTGACCCAGCTCTAAATAGGTACATGGAGAAATCAGGAGATTGGTACCTACACTATGCAGACCATTAGTCACCATGCAAAAAAGCTTTTTTAGAGTAGATTTTCATTTTTCCTTTTATTATTACTGTCATTTTTAAGTAATATATGGTACTTATGTGTTATAGTGACCAAAGAAGTGAAGTTAAGTTAATCATAACGAAATATACCAAAATATGATGAGAATGTAATACTTTAGTAAGAAAATTATGGAAACCAGGTTGCCCAGAATGCATTATATGATATATCTAAACCACCTCTATATTTTATATATTTAATTAAAATATGCCTGCATAGATACCATTTAACTGGCTCAGGCTAAGCTGATTATCTCCAAGCAGACACAGAAAACTGGTTTCATTACTGATCAAGAACAAAGTATTGTTGCTTTAACATGTAAGTACCTAATAATATATATCCAACTGATTTCAATTCTTTCATAATGACATAATGCTGTTGGCAGATTAAGAATACAAAGAATTACTGTGATTGAAGTGATAAAAATAGCAGAAAAATATGTTAATTGGGGCTATATCTGGAATCAGGGGGCAGGGGTGCATTTTGATGGTAGTAACCATTATATATTTAATACTATTTAAGTATTAAATTTAAGTAGTACTATTTAAGTATTAAATTTAAGTAATACTATTTAATTCCCCAATCAATACCCTTTCTAAATGTAATGGTTGCTACTGTGACAGTTGTGCCACCCTCTTAATAGAACCAGACATTAGCTGCATTCGTTTTTGCCATCCATTGTTCTTAGTTATACTAAGATATCCTTGGTTTTACTCTTATATTGCGTTTTATTTAACTGTTCTAAAAACATCGTTTTAACTGAAAAAAAGACCTTGTAAGCCTTAGTCAGATAGAATTTCAATCAGCAAGATAGAATTTCAACCACTACAAAAATGGAAAAGACACTTCTGGATGCAGCTAGACAAGGATTAGAGTTGCTAGAGTAGGAAAGTGACTCTGACAATAAACTCCCATCCACAAAATCTACCAAGTTAAATAATTCAGTGCACTGGCTTGTACTTGGTTCAAGCATGGATTTTGAATTTAAACTTGGTGCTCAAAAGTGAAGCCAAAGGAGTGAAACAGGGTATGACGCCCAGTTTGTGATTCTGAAGAATGGCAAACTAAGAACAGCTTATAAGCTCAAAGTAGAATTGAGGTTTTACAAAACAATGGCTTATTAGTTAAACTGAGGATTGTATTTTGATTGAATGGCAAAAACAAATGCAGCAATTGTCCTAGTCCTAGGTAATATACCAAACTACAACAAAAACCATGAAATTCTTAAATTCAGTTCTTAAATTGAAATTATTACTTTACAATATGCCAAAAGTTTCTATTAATCAGGTTTTCATGTTGCCTTCTGTTTCATCCACATTTTTAAATTGTTTTTAAATTATATTTTCTATCAACTGTTCCCATTATTAAAAATGATATGATGATGTAGACTGAGTTAAGAATAAAATGCCTGTTAGTGAACAGATGTGATTGTTGAAGAAGTGAGAAACAATGGATAAACATGTTCCTTAGGGCTTTGTCTTGGCTCATTAGAGGATGGGGATAGGGGATGCAATTGTCATAACATTAACCATTACGTTTGGGAAAAACATTACTCTTTTGTTATTACCTTAAATTGCACTTGCTAGCAATAGGATGAATCCTGTGTCCACCAGCTTCAGTGATGATAGTTAGTCCTCTGTGGGGTCCCAAGCAGTGGTCCATGGACCACTTATTATAGTATTTCCTAAGGAGGAAGCCATAGACAAGAATGTTACCTTTGATTTGCCATTTAGAACTTTTTGCAGATACAGTAATCACTGCCATCACAATTGCATATCAGCCCATTTCTCCTAATGTGGCCGGGCATAGCCCTAGGCTATATACAAAACTTTGCCGATTCTGCGTTCACCAATATTGCTGTTGTATTTGGTCTATAGCATAACTTTCAGGGATTTTTAGGATTTTAAAATATGCCCTGATAAGGTTTCTTGAAGTTCTTCTTTAAAGGGCACAAATCATTAAATAACTTGGACAAACGTTATGTTAGAAAAGTGAAACTATCAGAAATAGATCTAAAGCATATACAAGGCTCATTGAAGAGTTGAGCTCCTAATATATATATATAATATAAATTTTAATTTATATGGTTTCAAAGAATTAGGTAAAATCCATCTTAAATTTAGAGGGGAAAAAAAAAATCCAATTTCAAACAGTTCATGATAATGAAGTGTAAAGAGCAACTTGGCCCATAGTAACTGAAGCTCTAAAAAAAAACTACTAAATCAAAGATTTTTTTTTTATGCTGATTCCAAAAATATAATATTCATTTAGTTTAATGTTACCCATCAAGGGCTACAACCCTGAAAAAAATTGCCCGATTTTGAGGAAGGGGGGGGGGGATTCACTCTATCAGAGGACTCTGCTGTGGAGGTTTCAAAGGTATATCTACAAAAATGTGGAATTTAGTAATTTTTGGAGGTGATTGCATTGAACCAATGGTCTTTAAGTTTTAGTTTCCTTTTTAAGTCCAAAATGATGGAGGGTACCTAAACCCCTCCCATGCCACTTTTTCCCCAAAAGACACTCAATCAAAATTTTGGGATAACGGTTTTATGGGAGGGAAGAGAATTTCCTGTCATGATTTGATAACCAGTTGGAAATTCAATAAAAAAAAAACAAAGTTTTTGCAAATGAAAGTAAGGAGCAATCTTAAAACTTAAAACCAACAGAAGTTATTCCTGCTGCTCCTTCTCCAACCCTTGCTCTTTATGCTAAAGTTTGACCTTTTGTCACAATTTTTAAGAAAGTGTGCTCAAGAGTAAGGGCCCTTGAATTTGAATGAACAGTATTTTGAAGAGCTTTAATATTTAGCACAAAGAGCAAGGGTTGGGGAAGGGGTAGTCTCCCTCACACAGAATAATTTCTGTTCATTTTAAGTTTTAATGTTGCTCCTTACTTTCAGCTGAAAAAACTTGTTCTTTTATATATTTAATGACTTAAATCCTACCTAAATCTTTAAAGTTATGGTTCCAAACATGAGATCAAAGAAAAGTAGACTTAAACCAATGTGTTTTCATTGAAAATAGACCATCTCTTATGGAATTTCCTAAGCCTTAAAAATAAGGAAGGAGTAAAGATAGGATCTTGAATACACCTTCCCAGGTATAATTTAGGCTCTGAATTCATTCTCCTAACCCAACAATATTCCAAGATAGCAAAAAGCCCCTTATCCAGAATTTTTTCAGTGATTAGTATATTTGAAAGCAATGTTAAAAGGGACATCAAGTAGCATATTCCTCTTTTAGATATTAGCATTATTTTACCGTTCAAACATTTATGCATGCTTTTTGCTTTAAAAAGAAATGGGTTATTTCAATTCTTTTAAAATTCAAAAATGTATATTATTTGTATTTTATTGGATTAACAATGCTTCCTGACTACTGAGGTCCTTGTGTCAACCCTACAGTGTTTTGCTACAGCCAATGTTTAATCTCTGGGTCCTGTATTGCCAAGGTCAAACCTATATACCATGGACTATATAGGACTATATATTTTTTTGAAGTTCATTCATTGAAGAATTTGAAAGTTTATGACCTTCTTATTTGAAGTGCTGCCATATAATTTTTAATTACTCCAAAGTAGATGCCATCAATGTTGCATAATTCTGGACTCCTAAACTTGTATTTTAGGGTATTATTTAATAATAGATAGCATTCAGCACTGGCATTGTTTTATAAAAGAAGGGTCTCAAATTCTGAAACTAAGAAGAATAAGCATATAGTTGCAGTTACATGTTAAATTGAATTCAGCCAAACACTGATACCAATTGCATCAACATCATTTACAAAATCTGGAAAGTTGATGCCACAGAATTTTATATTATTTTTAACTATTAAACCTACTCCACCTCCTTTTCTCTCTGATGATCTATCCTTTCTTAGGATAGTGTATCCCAGAGACTTAATTTGTTGATTTTGGGTTAAATGAGTTTCCTGGAGGCAAGCAATATTGATGGAATTTATTATTCATAAGAGATATTAGTTCATTTAACTTATGTTCAGTAAGTGATCTTACGTTCCACTGGAGTATTGATATGTGTTTTGTTGTTGATTTATTTTTCATATGACTGTGTATCAATGTTCAGCTTTGTTGATAGTAGAGCAAGATCTTTTTTTGCTTGAATGAGCATATGATTAGGGATGTAGATTTTTGCCAATTCAGCAATGATTTTCGTTTTCTGTTGTTGTTGTATATTCATGGCCTGAACTGCATTGCAGTTTAGAATGAATAAGCATATATTTGGGGTTTGCATGTTTGGTTGTGCATCCAGTTTGTCAGCTAAGGTACTAATTCCTGGTAGTGTTTCTGGTTTGTTTCTCGTTGGGAGGGGATGCCAGGCCGACCTCATCTCACTAGGCAAGGAAGCTTGTTGGCTTGGTGATTCTTTCTGATAGAGATGTGAGCTAGGGGGCTTAAAGGATGGTGTTTTGTAAGGAGTACTTGATGCATTGGGAGTGTTTGACTTGGGAGTTTTTTTTATTTCAATATAGGTTTTATTTGGTGTGATTGGGCAGCATTTGCTTCCATAGCTGCAAAAGGGTATGGAATGGCCTTCTCTGTTGCTATTTGGAGTGTTAGTGCTCTTTTCTTATATGCAGGGCATTGTGATTTATTGGTGGATTCATGTGGGCCTTTACAATTGATACATGTAGGCTGAGTGTTGTTGCAAGTTGTCAACTCTTGAGGATGGGAGCCTTTACAATTACTACAAGCTAGGAGAATTTCATTGCATTTGTTTGTTGTGTGTCCCAGTTTCAGACACTTCTGACATTGGATAGGCTTTGGCTTGTATTCCTTGTGCGGTTTGATTTACCCAAATAGGAATAACTTTTCTGGGATATTAATTTTTTCCTTCAGTGTAAATAAGAAGGATCTACTTGTTTTTAGGGCATTCGAGTTAGGTTTACCAAGTTGGGTTACATCTTCATCTGGGATTGTGTTGCCAGCCCTATCTGAGAGCCCTTCTTTTAACTCCTGAATGGGTATTTCTGGGGGAACATTATAAACTACTATTTTTGTTGGGGATTGTTTTGGGTTCCATTTAGATGCATTAATTGGGGTATTCAGAAGGGATTTTAGATTAATTATTGTGTCTGCTGATTTCTGATCTTGGACAGCTATTAGCAGAGATCCATCACGGTGAATATTAAGAGAGAACATTGATTTTAGCAATTTGAAAATTGCAACTCTTATTGCAGTAATCTTTTTTATTTCAAAGGGGTATTAGGAGAAATTTTATGGTAAATTCCTAAGTTTTGGGAGGGAGGATCTTGGGCGGGGAGAGGGGAAATGCTTTTGATTGGGGAGATTTTTTTCCATTATCATCATTTATAGTGACATTAGCCCCTACACTGATCATTGTCCTATTCTCAGAATTGGAGCTATCATGTGAACTTTGTGATAATGAGCTTGACCAGCCAAGATGGGTATCAATTTCACTGGTATTGGGGTGGGATCTGGGGGGACTTTTTTTTTTAGGAGGAGTTCTATGCATTGCCTATTGGAAAAAGCTTTAAACTAAAACAAGAAAGGATATTACAATGATAACAGACCGTCTGCACTCTACTTTGGGGAAAACTTCACCATCCACAAAAGAAACACCACAGTATGGCCCTGAAGAGGATTTTGAGCACGATTGGTTTGGTACAACTACTGATAAATCGAGATAATAATTCACAAGAAATTTATTTTAAATTTCTTAAAATGTTGCTGCTGAGCGGCTGAATAATACAAAAAACTTACATAATAAGCTTTTATAACCCTAATGGCCAAACTACAGATGCCATGGATTTCTTCAGCTATATAAATAATTCTAATATGTTGAAAAATATCATTATTTGTGGAGACTTTAATGCCCACAGCCTTTTGTGGGGAAATAAACCAGCAAATAAAGCTGGTAAGTTCATTGAGCATATGACTTCAAATAATAATGAATTAGCTGTAGCTACCCCTCCAAACCTGAATACATATTTCAACCCCAAAAGTGGCAGTTTCTCTACAATTGACCTACAAATTGTGTCTTTAAATATTTTGAACAAAATTTATATAAATAAAATTGATAGTCTATGTACTGACCACTTTGCCATAGTTTGCTCCCTAAACGAACCTGCTGAAACCCTATCACATACCTCCAAATATATTAACACTAAAGCAAATTGGCCTATGTTCCAAAATAAGCTAAATGATGAAATTACAAGTTTCACCCAAAATTCATGCATTTCAAACGCAACAGCTGACACACATACTGAAGTTTTGGCATCTTTACTAATAAATACAGCTAAGCATGCTATCCCCAGGGCAACACCCAGGAAAACCTTCCCTAAACATATTCCCAAAGCATGGTGGACAAATGAGTGCCAACATAAATGGAGAACAAAAAAGTCAGCTAGGAGAACATTCTTAAAAAAAACATCACCTACTACATATTAAAAAAAAATACAAGCAGAATCTAATCTAAAAAGGACCATAATAAATGCTAAATATATCTACTGGAATAATTTTGCGAATAATCTCTCCAGAGAAACACATGAGCCAATTATACATAAAGTCAATAAGCAACATCTGTGGGAAAAAGACTTCTCCCAACCCACTCCTGCATGAGCTTATACATAATAATACCCAGTATGACAATGATAATGAAAAAGCTAAGCTATTTGCCACTCTTTTTGTCAATAAGTTAACATCAAATAATTGTAGCAAAATGCCCCTACTTCCTATGAACCCAAGTTACCAACCTCGCCCAGGATCCGAGTATATAACCAGCCCATTTTCAATCCAGGAAATTCATAATGCAATACATCATATTAGGAACAAGACTAGCGGCAGCTATGACAATATACACCCTACATGGATAAAGAATCTCACCCCTTCATACAAACAGGAACTTCTAAATTGTATCAACATTCAGATCTACCCATTGCACCTACCAAGTCAAAAATAATCCAATTTCACCGAAAGCGAAATCATGTTAATGCAAGACTAACTCTAAATGGAACAACTATTCCAGAATATAATCATATTAATTACCTAGGTCTCATGCTTGACCAAAAACTTAATTTCCACCTCCACATTTCAAACACAATAAAAAATGCTATAGAAAAACAATTATACTAAAAAGACTTCTTTCCACACCCTGGGGATGTAAGGAGAAAACCTTACTCCAGTTTTATAAATCACATATAAGACCCCATATTGACTATGGGGTCATCGTTTATGGTGCATGTGTGTTCCACCCTGTATGTATTCACTGTGGAGTCCTACATTATCCCGCAGGATAAGTAGCGAACAAAGATGATTTACTTGGGGGCTGCTGCCTGCTTGGAAAAATTGCATTCATGCATCAATAATATATAAATGAATTTGTTTGGCCTGTTATAGGACATAACTTGTTCTCTAAAGAGTTTCTCAAACAAATAAGAAACTGAAGCTCATGTTTTGCTTTCACTTCATTCAACATAAACGTTGATCGAACCACAAATAGTTGGAATGTTTTCAGCTTCTAAATAGCTTAACAAATTTATCACAAAATGAATTTAGCAGTAAATCCATCACAGACCCGTGAGTCTGATTTTGAACAATATTCATATAGTCAAATGCACTTTTTAGAACCCAATTAAGATGTTAAAGAAAGCCTTTCACATCTTTTAAATTATTATACCAGTCGTAACCCAACAGATCTCATGGAAGAAATATTGCGAGACACAAACACATATACTAAAGGTTACACGAAAATACGATGCACTATATATATATATATATATATATATATATATATATATATATATATATATATATATATATATATATCTATATATATATATATATATATATACATATATATATATATATATATATATATATATATATATATATATATATATATATATATATATATATATATATATATATATATATATATATATATATATATATATATATATATATATATGCTGGATTTGGATTTTGCTTAAAAATTTATTATATAGAGGCTTCTCCGCCAAGAAAATTCCAATCGGACCTGACACCTAGTCATCCGACCCTGAGATCGATCAGAACAGCGGTAACGGTAGGGGCACATTTTCATACTTCACTTTCTTTTTTTTTTTTTTTTTTTTTTTTTTTTTTTTTTTTTTTTTTTTTTAGCAAAAATCACTCTTTTTGGCCTTAATTTTCCTTAGATCGAAACGTCGGCAAGCGGTAACACTGCTCTCAAACTTGAAACCATGGAAACCTTTAATCAAAACGCGCTGCTTTTGAAAAAGTCTTGCTAATATCAACAACAGGTAAACAATTAAGGGTTATTCTAAGCCCACTATAATCATCAGGGACAAGTAAGTTCCAGATAATTTTTATGGGGGCTAAGGAATAAGAGCCAAGAGTTTTCTTAGCTAGAAAACTCTAGAACTGGGAAGGCATGGGTCTTGCAAGACAAAATAAAGTCCCAGGAGGAATTTCTGGTAAAGTTTTGGTGCATAACCACACGTAAAGGAATATGCTTGTAAAATAAGAATAAGAATAACTCAATAATCATATTGTATAAAATCATATGGTATAAAATGCCATTAGATTCTTTATTTTATGCTGTTTCCAAATATCAGGGTCACTTTTCGGTAAATATCTACCAAATCATATTATTGAGTTAGGACTAAAGTGAATGCACCATTCGATGCCTTTTTTATGCTGATTACGAATATAATAAGCATTTCTATCGGAAATGAATTTCAGCCCCCCCCCCCCTATATATGCCAATTCAGGGTTAGGTTAGGTTGGGTATAGCCTATATAGGGGGAGGGGGGGGCTGAAATTCATTTCCGATATAAATGCTTATTGTATTCGTAATCTGCATAAAAAAGGCATCAAATGGTGTATTCACTTTATTCCTAACTCAATAATATGATTTGGTAGATATTTACCCACTTTTCTTACAATGCATCCCACTCCCCATGGTTCCTAATATAGTCCTAGGATATATGCAGAACTAAAAGAAACATTAAGACAATGAATTTCTCACTTGATAAATAGCATATGCTGCATAGGCTAAGGTAGGCCTAAAATTCTAGATGAGAGGCCTTTGTCTACCTTGTAAAGTAGCCTAGTTAAGGGGATTCATTCCTGAAAGTTTCATTTACCAAGCTCATTGAATGTCTAAGATAGAAAGAAGCCTATCAGCTAGAACTCTAACCAGCCTAGAATAAAAAACCTCTTTTCAGAAAGTAGGCTACCACTTTTCTTTGGCATTCCAGAAAAATAGAGACAAGTTTTTGGACTGCCCCTATTTTACTACTGCATGATGCAATGCAAGTGTAGTAACAACATCCCTGCCTTCTTAGTGAAAGATGTCATGAAGGAAATTTGTACAAAAGTAACTTAGGCTATTCAAGCTAGGCTAATTGGAAATTAAAACAAAAATATGGGTAAGTGGCAATGCAAATAAATATTGAAGGTAAGTTACAGCCCGTTATTACAGAAACAAGGTTAAGCATTTATCCCTTTTTGTTGTGACTTGGCCTGTAAATTTGACAGTGCTTTCAAAGAAACCAATAATTGTACACAAAAAGGTATTTTTTTTTCTAATGAGCCAATTACAGAATTAAAGTACTTTGTGCCTGAAAGCCTGTGTAATAACATGGAATAACACACATAAGAATAACACAGACAAATTTTTACTACTCTCCTCCCAACCCAAATGATTAAGTTAAGTTTTATCAGAAAGTTAAGTTTTAATCTATAGAATTAAATTTTTAAAAAAAGTTTTTTTTTTTTTTAACTGAAAGTAAGGAGTGACATTATAACTTAAAATGAACAGAAATTATTCCATTTATGAAAGGGGCTGTCCCCTCCTCAACACCTCTCTCTTTATGCTAAATTTCAACTCTGTGTAGCAACTCTACTTTTTAAAACAATAAAAACTTAAGCATAAGGAGCAAGGCATTGAGGAGAGGACAGTCCCTTTCATATCTGGAATAATTTCTGTGTGTTTTAAGTTTTAATGTTGCTCCTTACTTTCAGTAAAAATACTTGTTTAAAAAAAATTTTAATTTCTGAACATTTTTCAACTAATGCAGGCTCAAATTTGGCTCACCATACATGAAAAATTAAAACACAATTTGCGTATTAATTTTGGCAGAGTTATTTCATATATGAAGGGTTGCCTCTGCCTTAATGCCTTGCTCTTTACACTAAAGCTGTTAGCACTTTAAAAAAAGCTTCCTATTGTAATTAAATGGCCCCCATGTTTCAATTTTAGTAAACAGTCAAACTTTAGCATAAAGGGCAAGGTATTGAGGAGGGGCAACCCTTCATATATGGAGTAATTTCTGTTCATTTTTCAAGTAATAGCAGTGAATCTGGCTGACCCTCTATGAATTAGACCCCTCTCCCTTACAGAAAACTTATCTGTGGAAATTTTATCCAATTCAAAGTGCACCCTCTCCCTGTCAAATTCCTTCCAGACAGTTCCATTTTTGCTGAGAATCCCCCCTTTCTGTAAAATTGCTTGCAGACAATTCAGCCTAAAAAATTCTCCTTTGTATCCTTTCATTTGAATAAGACTTTAATCTCTAATCAGTTTCTTGATCACTCCAGAAAAGCCCCCTTCTGTGAAAATTATTTCCCAGAGAACAAAACACACAGAAAAAACCTCTGGATAATTCTCCAGGAACATCTCTACATGAAAATTTTGGCAAGAAGAATGTAAGACAATTAAAAAGAAATTTGTATAGTAATTCTTTCAAATCCCCCAGTCAGGGCTGTATCCAGGGGGGGGGGATTACCTGGTTTTAACCCCCCCCCTCCCCCCCCCCCCAAAAAAAAAATGTTTGTTTGACTTGTAAAACATAACAAAAATGAATATGAACAAATTTTGTAGGCGTTTTTTGAGTTTTTTTTTGTGTAAAACCCCCCTGAAATTTTTTCCAAAAAAAAATCCTGCGTATGGCCTTACCCCCAGTGTAACATTTCTCCTAGAATATTCACTCCCCAGAAATTTCCTTCCTCATGGAACATTCTACTTATAGAAATCTATCCCAAGAACACCCCCCCCCCCAAAAAAAAAAAAACATAAAAAAAACAAAACATGCATACTTCCCAATAACAAATACTACAGGTAAACAATGGACAAATTTCATAACTTACAGGCCTCTCCCCACATACTGTGGGGAGTCATTTTACAGCTAAAGATATCAAGACTGTACCCAGGATTTTTTTTGTAGGGGGTTTTACTCAATAATTTTTTTTTTGGGGGGGGGGGTTACACAAAAAACCCTCAAAAACGCATACGAAATTTGTTTTAATCCATTTTTGTTACATTTTTGCAAGTTCAACAAACATTTTTTTTTGGGGGGGGGGGGGCTCAAACTCCCTACCCCCCCCCCCCCCCTGTGGGTATGGCCTTGAAAGACAATAGTTTTTTGATCTTTCAACTATACTGAACAAAATGGCTGTCTCAAAATTTTGATCAGATGATTTTTGGGTAAAATGAGCATAGGAGGGGGTCCAGTTGCTCTCCAATCTTTTTGGTCACTTAGAAAGGGCACAAGAACTTTAAATATTGGTTTGAATGAGCCCTCTCCCGATATTCTAGGACCACTTGGTTGACACCCTCACTCCTGGGAAAAAAACTGCAAATAAACATGCCTCCATGATCTTTCTTCTGGCAAAAATACAAAATTCCACATTTTTACAGAGAGGAGCTTGAAACCTCTATAGTAGGGTTCTTTGATTTGCTGAATCTGATGGTGTGATTTTCATTAAGATTCTATGACTTTTAAGGGGCTTCCACCTTTTTTTGAAAAAAAGGCAAAATTTCTCAGGCTCCTAAACTTTGATGGGTAAAATTAAAATTAATAAAACTTATATATTTGAAATCAGCATAAAAATCCAATTCTTTTGATATATATCTATTGGTATCAAAATTCCATTTTTAGAGTTTTGGTTAGTATTCGGCTGGCTAGCTCCTTACTTACAGTTGGTCACCACAAACTGTTTGATAAGACTGGTTGTATAGGCCATGTCTAAATTGTATACATTTGTCACCAATAAAATGTTAGGTTGGATCTCCATGTTTTTCTTGAATGTTATTGCTCATTTTAGGATTAACATAAAAAAATATATTAATGATAGCAAGACCATATCCAGGAAGCAGGATTAGGGGATTGAGCCCCCTAGTTTATGGTGACAAGTTTAATGAACCTGAAGATAGAACTCATCAGATAAGAGCCATATTTTGGTTCTTATCTGATTACTGTAGCACTAAAGTTTAAGATTAAAATTAATTATGCAGTTTAATGAATTTTCTTCTTTTTGTTCATGAATTAATTATATATGCTGTGATTTGAAAGCAGAAGCTTTATTCTGTGTGATTTACATATATATATATATATATATATATATATATATATATATATATATATATATATATATATATATATATATATATATATATATATATTTTGATAGTGTTTTGTGATATTAGATATTGATGTCAATATATTGGACCAAATATTGATATCAAAACCTAAATATCAAACAGTTTGTGGTAACAAACTGTAAATAAGGAGCTACCCAGATCAATAGTAACTGAAACTCTAAAAAACGGAATTTTGATACCAATAGATATATCAAAAGAATCAGCTTTGTATGCTGATTTCAAGTAGATTAGATAAATTTCATTAGGTTTAATCTTACCCATCAAAGGCTACAAGCCTAGAAAATTTTCCTGATTTCCAATAAAAGGGGAAAACAGCCCCTAAAAGTAAAGTGATCTCAATGAAAATCACACAATCAGATTCATCATATCAGAGAACCCTACTTTATAGGTTTCAAGCTTGTATCTGCAAAATGTGGAATTCTGTATTTTTTTGCCAGAAGAAAGATCACAAATGCATGTTTATTTGTTGTTTTTTTCTGCTTTCTAGGGGTGATCATATCAATCCAGTGGTCCTGGAACTTCGCGAGAGGGCTCATTGAATGGAAATTAAAAATTCTAGTGCCCTTTTTAAGTGACCAAAAAAATTGGAGGGCAACTAGGCCCCCTTCCCCACCCATTTCCCCCCCAAAATTGTCGAAATTTCAAGTATTTATTTTTCAAACGAAAATAGGCTAAAAATAATTTTCCTGTTGGAATTGTCTGCGAGAATTTTTTTTTTTTTTATGGGGGATTTTTAGCAGGGATAGAAGTGTCTGGGGCAAGGAGGATCTTACGCGGGAGAAAATTACCAAGGACGAATTTTCTTGGGGTGGTTGGGAGAGATTGTCCATGGAGAGAAAAGGTGTATTTTCTGGCGTTATTTGAAAAACGATCAGAAAGTAAATAAAAAACAAATTTTTCAACTAAAAGAAATGAGCAGCATTAAAACAAACCGAAATTATCCCTTATACAAGGGTGGATCCCCCTCCTCAATACCTCACTCTTTATGCTAATTTTAAATTTTTGTACCACTTATTTAAAAAACAACTCCTGAAACACAAGAGCCCTGTAATTAGTCAGGAGATTTTTCAAAATACAAAAAGAAACTTTGATGTGAAGAGCGAGGTATTGAGGAGCGGTTTTCCCCTTATATATGGTAAAATTTATGCTCTTTTAAGTTTTAATGTTGCTCCTTGCTTTTGGTTGAAAAAAAAAGATTTTTTTTTATTAATCACTGAAAGGCTGAACCAATTCTCAGGAGAAAATATCGACATATTGCTGATTTGAATAGTCAAAAATAGCCAGTAGCTTGTTTTTCTTTATCCTGAGCCCAAGTAATTCCAAATAAGGATTTATGGAGGCTAATGTTCATTCTTGTAACAGAAGTATTTTTTTTTTACAAAAATATGTATCCACTAGGAAAACATTCTATTTTATGTCATAAATTTGCAAATATGTCTTTTTTATGTTCCAAATTTCTAAAATATGTCCCTTTTTTGCCCTATTATGTCATTGTGTCCCAGCACATAGGAATAGGAATATGTCCTTTGGACATAAAATATGTCCAGTTGGCAACCCTGAACATATCCTGTACTAATTACAGTTACAGAACAAAGACAATTCTTATTTGTCTTTAGGTTGGACTCAGAAAACCACCCGCTCAGGGGGCGGACACAACCAACCACCCTCTTGGTTCATCCCAGTGCGAGCAATTTGTCATCATAAATTCAAAATATGGTCTCAGCTTTGACAAGCAATTGAAAAGGAAAAATTATATTTCATATTTGTGATTTACAGAACAAATATCAAGAAATAAAAGCTATATTTTTAGAATCAGCAGACAATCAGCTTTCTGTTAATATGTAAAAAAAACCTGAAACACTGAAAGGATATATACATCAAAATAGGATAATTGGTATTTCCAAAAAGAGGTTCTTGGCGGCAAGTCAATAAACTAATAATTTGAAGCATTTAATCTAGAATAATTTTAGTAATAACTATATCGATGCATAGCTTAGATTCTTGGCTATTCATTGATATATACAATTCTTCTCAATTCCTCTTTGGTAACAAGATGTGAAGGGTTTTAGTTTTACTTAATTTTGCTCAATCGGCTACTGGTCTTTTACCCTAGTTCTATTAATCATATTATCATGTTCCCTTCCACTGTTATCAATATTTTTAAATAATCAGCATTTGTTAGAATACTGGACAATTTTGTCAGCGCATTCTTTGTATCCCCACTCCAAACTCAAAACCCAAGCTTTGCCCCTGATGGCATTTTCACATAGGGTAAAAAAAACCAGTATCCAATTGAGTAAAATTATGTAAAACTAAAACCCTCACACCTTGTTACCAAAGAGGAATTGAGAAGAATTGTATATATCAGAAAAAAGCTAATACTCTAAGCTATATATTAATATAGGTTTTTATTAAAACGATTTAAGATCAAACACTTGGAATTATTAGTTTGTTGACTTACCTACAGGGACCTCTTTTTGGAAATACCAATTATCCTATTTTGATGTATATATCCTTTTAGTGTTTCAGTTTTATTCACGTATTAACAGAAAGCTGATTGTCTTCCAATTTTAAAAATGTAACTTTTATTCCTTGATATTTATCCTATAAGTCACAAATATTAGATATAATTTTTTCATTTCAATTGCTTGTTAAAACAGAGACCTCATTTTTAATTTATGCTGCAAATTATTGGTGAAAATTTGACCAAGAAGGCGGAGTTCTTGTTACTGCCCTCACATTGCATCATGCTGTAGTAAAATAGGGGTGGTCCAAAAACCCATTGCTGTTTTTCCAGAATGCCAAAGAAAAGTGGTCTTTCCCAATAGCCTAGTATAATTTAGGCCCTCGATTCATTCCTGAAAGTTTCATTCACCTAGCTTAGTGAGTGTCTAAGATGGCAAGATACCCATCAGCTAGAACTCTAACCATCATCTTATCATGTTTCCTTCCATTTTTATCAACATTTTTAAACAATAGGTCTATTTTTATTAAAACCAATTCTATTACAGTAATGCAGATTAAGAATGAAAGACACCTGTTTATAAAGAAGATATATAACATCACATGATAAAAATAACAAAGAAACATATTATTCAGGGCTATATCTAGAACCATCACGGGGGGGGGGGGTGGTGTGGGTGCATTGTCAGAAAACCAACCATGATATTTGGAAAAGTGCAAAATAAGGAATCTAATGGTACTATTTATATTGTATTAACATGTTTCCCTCAGTTGTGGTCTAGCACTAGAACTTCACCAAATTTCCCTCTTTTGGTTCCAAAAAACAACAACTGATTTTAGGCTAGAAATGGTTAAATAGGCTTTTGATTATCCTGGGAAGTACAGGAAGCATGATTAATAGAATTTCTAGGAATATATCTGGAGCATAGTCTTGCCCATGCCTAATGTATCTAATTGGTTTTGCTTATAAGTGAAAATCAGATAACAAAAAGGCAGCAATAGAGGATTACAGCTCTTCTGAAGGAAACACAATAATAACAATAGCACTATTCAATAACAAAACATATACATAACTATTCAATAACAAAAAAAATAACAGCATTATTCAATTCCCCAATTGACATTCTTTCCAAACAAAACAGTCACTTCCAACAAAAGCACTCCCCCCCCCCCCCTAAGGGTGACCAGTACAGTCCTAGGCTCTATGCAGAACTAGAAGCAAACTCTATAATAACAGAATCTGTGCTTAGTAATATGTAGCATATTTTTGTTGATTGTATTTAACAGATGTATCCATGACATCCTGAGGACAGGGGATTGATTCCAGGAGTTGCTGGTTATTTTGTTTGGAAAGGGGGTCAATGGTGTGATTATGTAAGATCAGCTAGAGTTGACCCAGCTCTAAATAGGTACATGGAGAAATCAGGAGATTGGTACCTACACTATGCAGACAATTAGTCACCATGCAAAAAAGCTTTTTTAGAGTAGATTTTCATTTTTCCTTTTATTATTACTGTCATTTTTAAGTAATATATGGTACTTATGTGTTATAGTGACCAAAGAAGTGAAGTTAAGTTAATCATAATGAAATATACCAAAATATGATGAGAATGTAATACTTTAGTAAGAAAATTATGGAAACCAGGTTGCCCAGAATGCATTATATGATATATCTAAACCACTTCTATATTTTATATATTTAATTAAAATATGCCTGCATAGATACCATTTAACTGGCTCAGGCTAAGCTGATTATCTCCAAGCAGACACAGAAAACTGGTTTCATTACTGATCAAGAACAAAGTATTGTTGCTTTAACATGTAAGTACCTAATAATATATATCCAACTGATTTCAATTCTTTCATAATGACATAATGCTGTTGGCAGATTAAGAATACAAAGAATTACTGTGATTGAAGTGATAAAAATAGCAGAAAAATATGTTAATTGGGGCTATATCTCGAATCAGGGGGCAGGGGTGCATTTTGATGGTAGTAACCATTATATATTTAATACTATTTAAGTATTAAATTTAAGTAATACTATTTAAGTATTAAATTTAAGTAATACTATTTAATTCCCCAATCAATACCCTTTCTAAATGTAATGGTTGCTACTGTGACAGTTGTGCCACCCTCTTAATAGAACCAGACATTAGCTGCATTCGTTTTTGCCATCCATTGTTCTTAGTTATACTAAGATATCCTTGGTTTTACTCTTATATTGCGTTTTATTTAACTGTTCTAAAAACATCGTTTTAACTGAAAAAAAGACCTTGTAAGCCTTAGTCAGATAGAATTTCAATCAGCAAGATAGAATTTCAACCACTACAAAAATGGAAAAGACACTTCTGGATGCAGCTAGACAAGGATTAGAGTTGCTAGAGTAGGAAAGTGACTCTGACAATAAACTCCCATCCACAAAATCTACCAAGTTAAATAATTCAGTGCACTGGCTTGTACTTGGTTCAAGCATGGATTTTGAATTTAAACTTGGTGCTCAAAAGTGAAGCCAAAGGAGTGAAACAGGGTATGACGCCCAGTTTGTGATTCTGAAGAATGGCAAACTATGAACAGCTTATAAGCTCAAAGTAGAATTGAGGTTTTACAAAACAATGGCTTATTAGTTAAACTGAGGATTGTATTTTGATTGAATGGCAAAAACAAATGCAGCAATTGTCTTAGTCCTAGGTAATATACCAAACTACAACAAAAACCATGAAATTCTTAAATTCAGTTCTTAAATTGAAATTATTACTTTACAATATGCCAAAAGTTTCTATTAATCAGGTTTTCATGTTGCCTTCTGTTTCATCCACATTTTTAAATTGTTTTTAAATTATATTTTCTATCAACTGTTCCCATTATTAAAAATGATATGATGATGTAGACTGAGTTAAGAATAAAATGCCTGTTAGTGAACAGATGTGATTGTTGAAGAAGTGAGAAACAATGGATAAACATGTTCCTTAGGGCTTTGTCTTGGCTCATTAGAGGATGGGGATAGGGGATGCAATTGTCATAACATTAACCATTACGTTTGGGAAAAACATTACTCTTTTGTTATTACCTTAAATTGCACTTGCTAGCAATAGGATGAATCCTGTGTACACCAGCTTCAGTGATGATAGTTAGTCCTCTGTGGGGTCCCAAGCAGTGGTCCATGGACCACTTATTATAGTATTTCCTGAGGAGGAAGCCATAGACAAGAATGTTACCTTTGATTTGCCATTTAGTACTTTTTGCAGATACAGTAATCACTGCCATCACAATTGCATATCAGCCCATTTCTCCTAATGTGGCCGGGCATAGCCCTAGGCTATATACAAAACTTTGCCGATTCTGCGTTCACCAATATTGCTGTTGTATTTGGCCTATAGCATAACTTTCAGGGATTTTTAGGATTTTAAAATATGCCCTGATAAGGTTTCTTGAAGTTCTTCTTTAAAGGGCACAAATCATTAAATAACTTGGACAAACGTTATGTTAGAAAAGTGAAACTATCAGAAATAGATCTAAAGCATATACAAGGCTCATTGAAGAGTTGAGCTCCTAATATATATATATATAATATAAATCCTATCTTATATGGTTTCAAAGAATTAGGTAAAATCCATCTTAAATTTAGAGGAAAAAAAAAAATCCAATTTCAAACAGTTCATGATAATGAAGTGTAAAGAGCAACTTGGCCCATAGTAACTGAAGCTCTAAAAAAAAACTACTAAATCAAAGATTGTTTTTTTTATGCTGATTCCAAAAATATAATATTCATTTAGTTTAATGTTACCCATCAAGAGCTACAACCCTGAAAAAAATTGCCCGATTTTGAGGAAGGGGGGGGGGATTCACTCTATCAGAGGACTCTGCTGTGGAGGTTTCAAAGGTATATCTACAAAAATGTGGAATTTAGTAATTTTTGGAGGTGATTGCATTGAACCAATGGTCTTTAAGTTTTAGTTTCCATTTTAAGTGACCAAAATGACGCCCAGTTTGAGGGTACCTAGCCCCCTCCCATGCCACTTTTTCCCCAAAAGACACTCAATCAAAATTTTGGGATAACGGTTTTATGGGAGGGAAGAGAATTTCCTGTCATGATTTGATAACCAGTTGGAAATTCAATAAAAAAAAAAACAAAGTTTTTGCAAATGAAAGTAAGGAGCAATCTTAAAACTTAAAACCAACAGAAGTTATTCCTGCTGCTCCTTCTCCAACCCTTGCTCTTTATGCTAAAGTTTGACCTTTTGTCACAATTTTTAAGAAAGTGTGCTCAAGAGTAAGGGCCCTTGAATTTGAATGAACAGTATTTTGAAGAGCTTTAATATTTAGCACAAAGAGCAAGGGTTGGGGAAGGGGTAGTCTCCCTCACACAGAATAATTTCTGTTCATTTTAAGTTTTAATGTTGCTCCTTACTTTCAGCTGAAAAAACTTGTTCTTTTATATATTTAATGACTTAAATCCTACCTAAATCTTTAAAGTTATGGTTCCAAACATGAGATCAAAGAAAACTAGACTTAAACCAATGTGTTTTCATTGAAAATAGACCATCTCTTATGGAATTTCCTAAGCCTTAAAAATAAGGAAGGAGTAAAGATAGGATCTTGAATACACCTTCCCAGGTATAATTTAGGCTCTGAATTCATTCTCCTAACCCAACAATATTCCAAGATAGCAAAAAGCCCCTTATCCAGAATTTTATCAGTGATTAGAATATTTGAAAGCAATGTTAAAAGGAACATCAAGTAGCATATTCCTCTTTTAGATATTAGCATTATTTTACCGTTCAAACATTTATGCATGCTTTTTGCTTTAAAAAGAAATGGGTTATTTCAATTCTTTTAAAATTCAAAAATGTATATTATTTGTATTTTATTGGATTAACAATGCTTCCTGACTACTGAGGTCCTTGTGTCAACCCTACAGTGTTTTGCTACAGCCAATGTTTAATCTCTGGGTCCTGTATTGCCAAGGTCAAACCTATATACCATGGACTATATAGGACTATATATTTTTTTGAAGTTCATTCATTGAAGAATTTGAAAGTTTATGACCTTCTTATTTGAAGTGCTGCCATATAATTTTTAATTACTCCAAAGTAGATTGCATCAATGTTGCATAATTCTGGACTCCTAAACTTGTATTTTAGGGTATTATTTAATAATAGATAGCATTCAGCACTGGCATTGTTTTATAAAAGAAGGGTCTTAAATTCTGAAACTAAGAAGAATAAGCATATAATTGCAGTTACATGTTAAATTGAATTCAGCCAAACACTGATACCAATTGCATCAACATCATTTACAAAATCTGGAAAGTTGATGCCACAGAATTTTATTTTATTTTTAACTATTAAAGCTACTCCACCTCCTTTTCTCTCTGATGATCTATCCTTTCTCAGGATAGTGTATCCCAGAGACTTAATTTGTTGATTTTGGGTTAAATGAGTTTCCTGGAGGCAAGCAATATTGATGGAATTATTATTCATAAGAGATAATAGTTCATTTAACTTATGTTCAGTAAGTGATCTTACGTTCCACTGGAGTATTGATATGTGTTTTGTTGTTGATTTATTTTTCATATGACTGTGTATCAATGTTCAGCTTTGTTAATAGTAAAGCAAGATCTTTTTTTGCTTGAATGAGCATATGATTAGGGATGTAGATTTTTGCCAATTCAGCAATGATTTTTGTTTTCTGTTGTTGTTGTATATTCATGGCCTGAACTGCATTGCAGTTTAGAATGAATAAGCATATATTTGGGGTTTGCATGTTTGGTTGTGCATCCAGTTTGTCAGCTAAGGTACTAATTCCTGGTAGTGTTTCTGGTTTGTTTCTCGTTGGGAGGGGGTGCCAGGCCGAGCTCATCTCACTAGGCAAGGAGGCTTGTTGGCTTGGTGATTCTTTCTGATAGAGATGTGAGCTAGGGGGCTTAAAGGATGGTGTTTTGTAAGGAGTACTTGATGCATTGGGAGTGTTTGACTTGGGAGTTTTATTTGATTTCAATATAGGTTTTATTTGGTGTGATTGGGCAGCATTTGCTTCCATAGCTGCAAAAGGGTATGGAATGGCCTTTTCTGTTGCTATTTGGAGTGTTAGTGCTCTTTTCTTATATGCAGGGCATTGTGATTTATTGGTGGATTCATGTGGGCCTTTACAATTGATACATGTAGGCTGAGTGTTGTTGCAAGTTGTCAACTCTTGAGGATGGAATGCTTTACAGTTACTGCAAGCTAGGAGAATTTCATTGCATTTGTTTGTTGTGTGTCCCAGTTTCAGACACTTCTGACACTGGATAGGCTTCAGTGTAAATAAGAAGGATATACTTGTTTTTAGGCCATTCGAGTTAGGTTTACCAAGTTGGGGAACATCTTCAACTGGGATTGTGTTACCAGCCCTATCTGAGAGCCCTTCTTTTAACTCCTGAATGGGTATTTCTGGGGGAACATTATAAACTACTATTTTTGTTGGGGATTGTTTTGGGTTCCATTTAGATGCATTAATTGGGGTATTCAGAAGGGATTTTAGATTAATTATTGTGTCTGCTGATTTCTGATCTTGGACAGCTATTAGCAGAGATCCATCACGGTGAATATTAAGAGAGAACATTGATTTTAGCAATTTGAAGATTGCAACTCTTATTGCAGTAATCTATTTTATTTAAAAGGGGGTATTAGGAGAAATTTTATGGTAAATTCCTAAGTTTTGGGAGGGAGGATCTTGGGCGGGGAGAGGGGAAATGCTTTTGATTGGGGAGATTTTTTTCCATTATCATCATTTATAGTGACATTAGCCACTACACTGATCATTGTCCTATTCTCAGAATTGGAGCTATCATGTGGACTTTGTGATAATGAGCTTGACCAGCCAAGATGGGTATCAATTTCACTGGTATTGGGGTGGGATCTGGGGGGACTTTTTTTTGGAGGAGTTCTATGCCTTGCACTCTACTGTGGGGAAAACTTCACCATCCACAAAAGAAACACCACAGTATGGCCCTGAGGAGGATTTTGAGCACGATTGGTTTGGTACAACTACTGATAAATCGAGATAATAATTCACAAGAAATTTATTTTAAATTTCTTAAAATGTTGCTGCTGAGCGGCTGAATAATACAAAAACTTACATAATAAGCTTTTATAACCCTAATGGCCAAACTACAGATGCCATGGATTTCTTCAGCTATATAAATAATTCTAATATGTTGAAAAATATCATTATTTGTGGAGACTTTAATGCCCACAGCCTTTTGTGGGGAAATAAACCAGCAAATAAAGCTGGTAAGTTCATTGAGCATATGACTTCAAATAATAATGAATTAGCTGTAGCTACCCCTCCAAACCTGAATACATATTTCAACCCCAAAAGTGGCAGTTTCTCTACAATTGACCTACAAATTGTGTCTTTAAATATTTTGAACAAAATTTATGTAAATAAAATTGATAGTCTATGTACTGACCACTTTGCCATAGTTTGCTCCCTAAACGAACCTGCTGAAACCCTATCACATACCTCCAAATATATTAACACTAAAGCAAATTGGCCTCTGTTCCAAATAAGCTAAATGATGAAATTACAAGTTTCACCCAAAATTCATGCATTTTAAACGCAACAGCTGACACACATACTGAAGTTTTGGCATCTTTACTAATAAATACAGCTAAGCATGCTATCCCCAGGGCAACACCCAGGAAAACCTTCCCTAAACATATTCCCAAAGCATGGTGGACAAATGAGTGCCATCATAAATGGAGAACAAAAAAGTCAGCTAGGAGAACATTCTTAAAAAAACCATCACCTACTACATATTTAAAAAAATTACAAGCAGAATCTAATCTAAAAAGGACCATAATAAATGCTAAATATAACTACTGGAATAATTTTGCGAATAATCTCTCCAGAGAAACACATGAGCCAATTATACATAAAGTCAATAAGCAACATGTGTGGGAAAAAGACTTCCCCCAACCCACTCCTGCATGAGCTTATACATAATAATACCCAGTATGACAATGATAATGAAAAAGCTAAGCTATTTGCCACTCTTTTTGTTAATAAGTTAACATCAAATAATTGTAGCAAAATGCACCTAATTCCTATGAACCCAAGTTACCAACCTCGCCCAGGATCCGAGTATATAACCAGCCCATTTTCAATCCAGGAAATGAATAATGCAATACATCATATTAGGAACAAGACTAGCGGCAGCTATGACAATATACACCCTACATGGATAAAGAATCTCACCCCTTCATACAAACAGGATTTTCTAAATTGTTATAATCATGCTTGGGCTTCATCTATGTTCCCCAATATCTGGAAATGTTCGTCCCTCCTACCAATCCTAAAGAAAAATAAACCCAAAAATAACCCTGAGTCTTATAGGCCCATAATGATTACTCCTGTGATGGGGAAAATAATTGAGAAAATGATATATTACCGACTCCTCTCGTTTGTTGAAAAAAATAATATGATCCCTCATACTCAAACTGGCTTCAGGAAACACCATTCCTCAACAGATGCTTTCATATTGTTAACAAATGCAATAAATGAATCATTCTCAAAAAATAATGTCCTAGTTGCAGCTTTCCTAGATTTTGAAGGGGCATATGACAATGTGAACCACCAAATCCTTTTAATTAAACTTGCAAACCTTGGACTACCCCCCAAGCTAGTATCTTTTATAAAATCTTTCATAGAATTGCGAATTTTTATTGTTTGTGTAGGTTCAGCCTCTTCACCCCAAAAGACAATAACCAAAGGCCTTCCTCAGGGAGCAGTCCTCAGCTGCCTCCTCTTTGCCCTATATCTCTGGGACATGAACCTCCCCCACACGAATCTACAATATGCTGATGATCTGTTACTATGGTCATCTGGCAATACCTTTGAGATTGCACAGTCAAAGCTGCAAAAGTCACTTTTCCAATTTGAAAAATTCTCTCAACATTCAGATCTACCCATTGCACCTACCAAGTCAAAAATATTCCAATTTCACCGAAAGCGAAATCATGTTAATGCAAGAATAACTCTAAATGGAACAACTATTCCAGAATATAATCATATTAATTACCTAGGTCTCATGCTTGACCAAAAACTTAATTTCCACCTCCACATTTCAAACACAATAAAAAAATGCTATAGAAAAACAATTATACTAAAAAGACTTCTTTCCACACCCTGGGGATGTAAGGAGAAAACCTTACTCCAGTTTTATAAATCACATATAAGACCCCATATTGACTATGGGGTCATCGTCTATGGTGCATGTGCAAAGACCCAGATGCAAAAAATTGAAACAATACAAAACAATATAATACGTCTCATATTTGGTCTTAGGAAACCCACAAGCACCAAGTTTCTGCTCATGGAGAGTGGATTAACAACAATAAGGGAGAGACGTAGATTTCTTTTGATAAAACATCTTACAAAAATTGAATCAAATAGCTCACACACCCTACATAATTGGTTAAGAAATCCAGCCATGTATAGAGGTATTGCAGATGAGTATGCCAATATTCAAAAGAAGTTCCCTGTACCAGCAAAGTCTATTGCACCTACTTTCCCCCAATCCCCTCCATGGAATTGGTCATTTCCCATAATAAATACTGAATTTTCAAAATGGAATAAAGATTTAACCCCCATTGCTTTTGTCCAGAAAAAATTAGCTGAACTTAATACAATTACTTATAAAAAACACTTCCAAATATTTGTTGATGGATCAAAATGAATGAGAAGGTAGCAAGTGGTGCTTTCCTTCCTCACCTGAAAATTGCAATGGGCGAGAGATTATATAATAATGTATCTATAATGTCTGCGGAGTTAAATGCCATAATCATGGCATTAGAACACCTTATGGAAAACCAACCTTTGATTGCTAATTAAAATAATATTATAGTATATTCCGACTCTTTATCAAGCCTTGAGTTGCTGGCCTCAGCTCCTCAATATAAGTTGGACATTGACACTTATCATTGTCTCAGTATTATAGATAATCTTGCTTCAAGTGGCATGAAAACTTATTTTCAGTATATTCCTAGCCACTCTGGTATAAGTGGTAATCATCAGGTTGATGAAATAGAAAAAAAACGCAATAAATATTGACCAGCCAAGTGGGAGACCAATCCCCATTAGAGATATTTACTGATGGAGACTATCAGATACTAATTTTAATAAGAATAATCCTATCCTTTCCCCCTTTCCCAATAATTATTTTTCTAAAATTTATCATAGAATTCGTTCTGGAACAAATAGACTCAATTTTCTTGCATTCTCGTATAAGTTTCCTAATTCAAGTGGTTGAATTCCCCTGTCCCCTCTTTGCAGGCATTGTAATATGAATAATGAAACAATTGACCATTGCCTATTTGAATGTAATATGCTGACGTCTGCACAACATACCTTGCTTTGTAAACTGTTAAAATGCTTCAAACAACACAAAATCTTACTATCAGCCAAGAGCCTAGCCAACTATACCTGCACACAGAGCATAGAAATCAACATCTATCCTCTTATATTTGAACTCCTTGAGTCGAAAGATCTACTGAAAGATATCTGAAAATATCTAATAAATAAAAGGCAATCAAGCCAGTAGCTCTGTAGCCCACAGAGTGAAGCAAAAGGAAAAGGGCTAAATAGTATTACTGAAAAGCCCGCCTGCTGTTAAATAGAAGAAGAAGAAGAATTGAAAGAGCAAAAAAGATGCTTAGGTATTTATAATGCTGATAAGATATGAGGAGGGATTGCAATTGCAATGGGAACAATTGTTATATGTAGAAAAAGTGTTGAAAAGCAAATTGGATGGTTGATTTACATTCCAGTAAGCACACATTTATATAAAAATCTTAAATTTACTGCAGTATATATCTCCAGCCCTTGCCCATCCAAAGGATAATGACCTTACATGAACACAGTTAAACTTTGTGCTATATATATAAAAAAAAGAAATAAAACAGATCTGTAGCACAAACGAGCCCCAAAAAGGAGCACGTGGATGTTATGCCTTTGCTAAATCCTAACTCCTCTGGTTTGAAAAAAAATGTATAAAGGGTTGCTATTTGTGTCCTTGAGCCATTCCTCCCCCAATGCCTAGGTATAATGCTGGGCTCCCACGGCGTCAATAAAGTTAATAAAGTTTTCTTCAAAAGGGCGAACAATAAAGTTTGTCCCACTCACACAAGGATTTCACCTTATTGACTTTACAACAATTTTTCATAGAAAGTATAACTAAAATAGTTAGACATGGAGTTGAGAAAATTATCCTTTTAAGATTTTTTTCTGTTTAATAATAAATGAAAATATTTTTTGTGTAACACTTATTCTTTTACCAAGCAAAATATTTAAAAGTATAAACTATTATATTTGTAGACACTAATTTGTATGTTGTATATTTGAAATTTTCCACACGTCTTCTGCTTGAAAAAGTTAAATAAAGTTCAACTTTATTCAGACAGCAATAAAGTCAGCAAAGTTATGCGAAGAAAACGGTTTATTAACTTTGTGAACAGCTTTATTAACTTTATTGATGCCGTGGGAGCCCCGCATAACCCGATACTGTATACCAAACTTTATTGATTTTGTTATTAATGTTTTTTGTGCTTATTTCTAATCAGCAGTTGTTGAGTCACGCCAACTTGAAAAAAAGAAAAAAAAAAACTGAGAAATCTACAATTATATGCTGTAGAGATAGGTCCAGGAATAATGGGGGAGGAGGAGGCTGAGATAGAATTACAATAGTAGCAGTAGTAACAGTGTTAAATTGAACATTAAATAACATGTTTTTTTGTTTTCTGATCTCTGTGTTACAACAGAATATTAGTTATAAATTGCTATTTAATATTTGTTGCTACCTAAGAAACAATTTGCGCCAAATGAAGAAAAATCTCTTGACATGGGTAATATGATCTTAACTGGCAACACTGCTTTTTCTTGTTTCTCCCTTATTGTGAGAGGGAGAGTTTTGAATTATGTTTCCATATATTTAAATTATAGTAATTTTTCCAATATGTATAAGATACATTTTTCCTATCTGCAACTATACTTCATGATCTGCTTTTAAAAGGACTGTTGTTAATAAACAGCCTGTTTTATACAGCTAAGTCTATAGGTGCAATCAGGTCTGTTTGGTAGAGACTGACTCAACACTCATATTGTCTGATAGTTACTTTTCTTGATGATTACAAATTACATACACATAATTTTATTTTGATATGTTAACCACAAATCAGAAAGAGAATCAAATACAAATATGAATATAAGGACATACAAAGAAAACCCTTGTTTATTAATAAATATTCTTTAAATGTAGGCTACCATTTATTTCTTGCATAGGCATTGTTTGCATGTACATGGATTGCAGCAGTTGTTTGCGCCAACGCAGCAATCACTTCCTTTACAGCAGCCACTTTCCATGCCTGAAAAAAAAACGGCTTCATAATTGTCCTATCAAACCATTTATGCAGGTAATAAAAAAAAAATGCAAAAGAAATTACCTTTTTGCTTTATAAAACATAATACAGTTGAATCGATTTCTGGCTATAAATCATGTGTCACCAGATCCTATAGAGCAGAATAAATATCCTTTGGTCAGTACAATTCCCCTGATTTCAGAGAGACAAATGTCGTTTCTTTTATTGGCAATGATCTATGATATTGATGGGTTTTCTTTTAAATTGTGTTTGAAATTGTGTTCTTCCTGGGTCTGTATGCAAAGGTATGTTGTCCTTTTTTAGGCAAAGAGGAATTATGTAAGCCTCCAAAAACTCTGTTGTTGAATTCTTGGTAACAATAAACAAAGAAAACAATATGTTGATCTATCTTACAGTTCTATGTCCACTTGCTCTGATTTCTTTTGTTGGGATGTTCGTTGTCCCAATGCATGCTTGTTCCAGCATTATTTTTTTACTTTTGTGTTTTTGTAAAAATTGTATGCTTTTGTCATTCATATGTAACATCTGAACCTCACCATGGTCACACTTGTCAATAAAAACCACGATTTATGAATGATATGTGTTTTTACTTTATTTTTATGTCACGCTTGTGAAATGGACAGAAATGGAAAATTGAACTAGCTAAAAATTGGTTTGAAAAGTTTTTGTTACTTTAAATTGCAGCTTGGAGTAATCAAGGATTTCTCCTTGTGAAGCTCCAGAGTTAATGATTGAAGTTGTTTTCTATGTTATTTAGTTTTTTATGCTATGCTATTTTATGAACAGTAATTTGTTCCTAACTATTGCCTGCTAATGCTATGTCTTTGTATCTTTTGCCAGGTTTATCATACAGACAGGAAAACTACTGTTCCCGGTTTGCATCTTTTCTAATTTTAAAATTATGTCTTAAATCTTTATTTTAATTGGTCAATAATACATTTTACTCTTTAAAGTTTAACAGTTGCTCAACTGATAAATTACAAAGGGGATGCATTATTGGCACCATAGTCATGTATAATTTTAATTTTTTTGCCATGAACGCCACTGATGTGGTACAATATCACAATTAAGAAAGTAGCTGCAAAGACCACACTGCGTTTCCATTATACAAATGAAGAAATATAAGCAAATACAAAATAGGATAATTTTAATTGTCTTGAAAAATTAGTCCCACTTTAGTTTGTTTGTACAACAATGAATGTAATTACAGTGTACAGAGTATTGCCACGAACAGGAAAATCAGAATCCTGGTATTAGTTTGCCCAAGAAAGTTTGTGATGAGTTTAGATTCCAGTGAGCATAACCACACTTATATTAGAAAAAAGGGATCACATACTCGGAGGCAATACTTGTCTGGTGATGCGCAGGGTTATATCCAGGAGTTTTGCTTGGAGGGGGGGGGGGGCAAAAGAACTTTGTTGCTGGGAGTTAAGGGTGTGGATTTGTAAAACCAATTTACGAATTGACTAACATTTTTAGGGGTGGGGGGGAATAAAACCAGTTTTAGATTCCAAGAAAGTTTAGTTTCCTAAAAGTTTGTGCTCCTGCAAGATCTTAAAACAAATTGAGGTCATTTTCAGTGCCATTATGCAATAAACTAACCAAACCCCTTTTCTTTTTAAGTTTTATTCGTCTTTTGACATAAATACCACCAGGTGCCAGTTGATCCCTGTCAAGATGATTTACTCCCAGAAATATCCTTTGTACCCCATTTTATATAAAATCCTTATCCTTTGGCCTCCATTTATAACTCTGTTGCCTAGATTGACTCAATTTATTATTCTGAAAAAGATGGCTGTTCTCTCTCTGTCCTCTCTTGCTACTTGCCCCATTTTCCCCATTTGTCAATCCCAAAAGACACACATACTCCTATCTTGACCCCCAAAAAGTTGTAAAAAGGTGCCTTCACTAGCTGCTTTTGATTCCCCAAACTTTTCTTAAGCAGTGCCAAGAATCTTAATTTCAAGAAACTTGATGAGTTAAGAGTCCTTGTCTAAAATCTGTAATTAAGTCATAACTGCTATTACCGAAGTACAAACCCAAAATTGACAAGTGTTAACAATTAATACTTTTTTCCCATCTTGTCAAACTATGACCAGAAAAAATCGTTTTTGGTAAGAAAGGTACTGGTATTTTTCTTTTGCCAGTTATAGATTATGTACAACTCACACCAGGAGCGTCGTGTTGGGGGTGTGTGTGCCAACCCCCTCCCCAACGTGACGCCGCTGATGCGAGTCTTCAGCCAGTTGGTACAATTTTGGAGCCAAGTACCACTATTTTTATGGTTCATTTTTTTTATTAGGTAAATTGGCTGACAGAAAAATATGAAGTGAAATCAGTGACAGAAAATCAGTCTCTGCTGGTACAAAAATGAAATGGAGTTAATAGCAATATCACCCAGATCAGTTGGTGAAAGTGACTAGCCGGTAAAAAAAAATTGCTGCTCACCCCTCCCCCCCAAAAAAAAAATTGACTAGTGACACCTCTGACTCACATGTGGATTCCATGTTAATCACCCTTTGATGAAATAATATGGGGTTTGTTTGATCTTCAAATCTCACTACATCCTTTCAACCTAATAATTCTGTGCAGTTTCTATTGCTCGCCAACCATAAAACTGCTGACAGAAGAGATTTTATCAACAATTTATTCTAGTTTTGACATGTACAGTTAAAATACCCAAACGATGAAATTTTAATGTTAGGTGACATTAAATTGACATTGAATGAATGACATTGACATTGAATGACATTGGTGACATTGAATGAAATGACTAAAAACATGGCTTTACCTCTAGCAAGTTTAACTTGAAGCGAATCTGTTCTCTGTCCCACTTGGAGGCAGTTACTACTCAAGTGTACTCTGATCTCTTGTTTCTAGCTAAGAGTCAAGTAACCCTTGACAACCTCTAACCAACTCAAGACTTTATAGTTTTGGCTCTTGGCTTAACTCTGAAAATTGGTTTCCTGTTTATCATACAATTGATGTTGACAAAAAAGATTTTCTCAATTCAAAATTTATCTGGGAGTAATTTTGGGTCCCATTTTCCAGAGAAAAAAAAAATTAAAAGGGCTCTAATGATAAACCTATGTTAGTGAAGTTTTTTAAAAGACTTAGAACAAAAAAGATAAATATTTTATAGCAAGGCTGAATTACAGAAACTAATTGTCTAATAAAGTTTCTGAATAAAGGATCTAAAGCCGAGCTTGTTCCCCTGAGTATATTGATTGCGAACTATTGTAGTTGAGAGATATTTTATTTTGCAATGGGTATCCTGTAAAATTTGTAAATGAAATAATACAGAAAAGGCAGATTAAGCATGAAAAAGGTAATAAAAACGAAGTTTCTCAACTTTTGGACCATACAATTTCCAATAGATACATTTCATTACCTTACATACAAATTCTTGGGGAGAAAATCAAACGAACTTTACTGAAATATAATATTTTAACTTGTTTTAAATCAATCAGACCATTGAGTAACTTCCTAATTTTTGGAAAAGATATAACACGTAATATTTTGTCAAGTGGAGTTTATAGCATCCCTTGCTCTTGCGGGAAATTTTACATCGGTCGAACACACCAGCAATTTGTGGAACGATTTATTGCGCACCGGAATTCAATTATACAATACAATTTACAATTAAAATTTAAAAATTTTAAATTTACAAATAACAATTTACAATTTACATTACAATTTTAAATTTGCAAGTAACGGAATTAAAATTTACAAAATCTCCAGAAAGTTTCACTTCAATTTATTCCTTGTTCATTTGTTATTTTAAAATGTTTAATCCAGTTACTTTTGTGAGGTAGTTTCACGAAGATAGCTTATGAAATCCAAGAGCTTAGAAAGTAAAGTGATGTCTCTTGGACATCCCGATCGATTTAATTGAAGTCTTTTGTTGAACTTATAGCAAACTTTTGCAACCAAATTACAAGATTCCCAAATTGTTCTACTGTATAAATTGTTTTTGCTATATAGTGAACACACCTTTCTATGGGGTGTATAGATTCAGTAGACATCCTGAGCATTTGCGTAATATAGTTTATCAATATGGAAGAAAAAATATATAATTGATTGTAAAAGCATTGAGTTTTTACTTATAGCCAGGGGCGTAGCCTCAGCATTTTTATGGGGGGGGGGCAAGAAGGGTCCACGTCCAGAGAGTCAAGGGGCATGGGCTATATACAATTTTTGTTTCTCTAACTTATTGGAGGGCCAATTCCGCCCCTACCCCCTGAAACGACGCCACTGCTTATAGCTTAATTTGAAAGAAAACAAGACAACTTACATTTAGCTTTAGCGCAGCAATCTGTATCTGTACTGCAATTGCAGGGGTTGCACTTGCATGCTGGATCTAAAAATAAAAGAGTATAGAATTATAGAGTAAAGAGAGTAAAGAGAAGAGTATAGAGAGAATTATATAGTGTAGAGTAAAAAATAAAAGACTATAAAAATTGTATAGAATCTACAATATCATATATCCTGTTTGAAAGTGAAACAAGCGACTGTCTAGAATTTGTACGGCCCTTTTTTTCATTTTTTTCTGCCATATAGTTTTGTAAGCTATTACAGAATATGGTAAGCGAAGATGAAGAAGATGTCTTTTTTTCTTTTTCAGGTTTGAACAAATTTGAAGTTGCATAGCATATCTCTAGTCAGATAACACTAGTCAGTTCGTCATTAAGAGTGTTGTTTTAGCGCTATATAGTGGACATTCATTGTTCGCTCTGTCCCATTTATTACCACAGAAGACCCTGTAGATCAATACTTTTTTATGTACCATTGTGAATTGTGTTAAATCTATTGATTGAAGTAAAGAGGACGAAGAAAATTTAAAGGTTACGCAATTGAATTTAATTATTTTGTTGATTAATTCCTGTATAAACTTTTGATAAATGTGGATTTTTGTCGTTTTTAAACAGCTATTTTGTTACAATTATTTTGAAAATGTTAATGTCATAATTGCAAAAAAAAAAAAAATGGTAGCGATGTTTGGCTTTCTCAGGGCTTGATTTGGGGGGTTAGGAAGGGTTCTGGCCAACGACTGCGTATTAGAATATTTTTGCTCGTGGTCTCGACGATTCCGATTGCTAACGATTCCTGGGCTTGAACTTGAGTTTGTAAACTTAGCTTTACAATAATTTAGTATTATAAAACTAAAATATTAAATAAATTGCTTCAGCTTTTCCATAATTTTCTCAATTTGTGAACTGGGATATTATGAATAAGGGAAGGAAATTTAACGGGCTTTTAGCTCCCTTTTATAAGTGGAGCTTCTTAGCTTTTCTCTTACAGAAGTAACTACTACTACTGTTGCTACTATTAACTCACCGCAGCACCAAACCGCCTGAGGCCGATATAGCTACGCACACTTTTCCTCCATCCCCATCTATACAACGCCTCCCTCTTTGAACCCTCCCAGAAAGTTCCCATTTCCCTTTAATAAGTTCCCTCTAAATAAGTTAAATTCCTTTTAAATAACACACACACACATATATATATATATATATATATATATATATATATATATATATATATATATATATATATATATATATATATATATATGTATATATATATATATATATATATATATATATATATATATATATATATATATATATATATATATATATATATATATATATATATATATATATATATATATATATATATATATATATATATATATATATATATATATATATTGAGTTGACATATTTTTCTTCATCTTTATTGTGACCCTACATTATTCGTAATACCAGCTTGATTGCTGCCACAATAATTTGTCACTCCAAAGAATTTTGAAGCAGAGACCTTCAAACTGTTGTTATATATATAGGCAAATCATTATACATAGACATGTTCATAATCTCATTAGGTGCATACCTTTGCATTTTGGTCCATCCATTTTCCCTTCTTATGTAGCTTGTACACTTTTTCGGTGAAATGCTGTATTGCTGAGCTGATCTCCTAATTTGAAAGGTTGCTTTTTATCTATTTTCTGTAAACGAATGCCGTATTTGCAGATAGTTTGGAAACAAGTGTTCCGCGACGAATGCCTTCAAAGCTAGAGTGTTTCTTAGTTTTCTTAGTGTGTCGTAACGAATGCCGTTAAAGCTCCTTCTTTTCTTATAATCGATGTTTTCCAATCAAAATATATTGACGTAATCTTGCGCGATTATTTTGGCGAAAAATACATTCGTTTTAACATTATTTCGGTGCTGCAAAAGGAAAGGTGTCTGATTATCAAGAGCCTCGTTTTCATGCCACCCACATCCAAGTCGGAGTTTGACACAGGGTGTGGACATTATCGTTTTGAGTACCGTGCTCAGCACGGGCGAATGTCTTCTCAGACCGTGTCCAACCTTGCTATTCTGGCGCGTTACAGTTTTCAGGAACCCGTGCCCAACACGCTTGGAACTCGTAAGATGAAAACGATTTAAAGTTTTTAAATTGTATGTTATGACTAATAGGTTGTGTTTAATTTATTCAAATGGTGTCTATCAAACTAAAGTTGTTAGGTTGTCTTGCAAGTCTGCATTCAGGGGCGGGGGGCTAGGTGTTTGAACCCCCTCCCCGAAATGTTTGTCCGAAAAAAAACGTAACAAAAATGTATATAAATTTTTTTAATGCGTTTTTTAAAGTTTTTTTTTATGCAAAATCCCTTCCCGAAAAGAATACACCCCCCCCAAACATCAATATATGAAAACAGGGATATGACCCTGTTTTCATGTATACTAATAAGTCAATTTATCATGTTATCTCCTCTTTTTCTTTTTAAAATGTTTCTTTATTTTCTCTTTTTATTACTTCATCATTGTCCTTTGTTTTTAATGGGTATAGGTGATAATAATAATTAATAAAAATTTATTGGAACTTTGTTTAATTTAAATTATTCACAGCTGTCATTGAACCCACTTTTTTGGTGTAAGATTAGCTATGAATTATATTTTAAAGTTTTTAATGAGTCATTTAGACGTTAAAATGTTCTCTATTCATAGCGTCTAAACGAAACAACTGGCAAAAATTTTTGGGAAAAACTCACAGAAAGATCAAATTCTTTAGAATGAATAAAATCTCGAAGGAATGCTCGCCGTGGAGTTCAGTACTACCATTCGAACACTTTCCTTTGTGCAATTTTATTGGAATAAAAACATATCTAGGCTTTTTTAGACTAATCTTTTTTAAAACTGTGGTGCTAGTGGGATCCTCGTAGAAAAAAAAAAGAAAAAAAAATCAAAAGAAATCAGAAAATTCTTTTACTAGTTCACTTAAATATGCCCCAACCTTTTTTGTTTCTATGTAGAGGTAATTACAAGAAAAATAGGTGAGGTGCCTTCATTTACTCTTCCCTTACCCTTCGATTACCTTAAAATTTCCCACTTGTTTTGTCCATGCGTCCAGGCACGGATTCAAAATTAATGTGGGGGGGGGAGGGGTTGGCAGCAACGAAACGTGAACTCCTCTATTATGACTTGTCACCCCTCCACCTCTGTAGCTACTGTAACTTTTGACCTTCTCGGGGAGGGGAAGGGCACATGTCCCAAAAATCCTTTTAAGGAGACCTATGGCATTCCTGGTCTCATGCGTCTTGTGAGTGGTAAATTGTTTTACATTAGACCCAACCCAACCTTTTTGGAGGTGTATCGTAGATTTATTGAATGAATAAGATGAACATTATCCTTTTTGGAGGTGTATCATAGATTTGATGACTGAACAATATTATGGTTGTAGCGATAACTGCAACCAAGTAAATAGTACTGCAACCCATAGTAACTGAACGTTTAAAAGTGCTTTAAAAAAATAATAGTCCAGAGGGAAAATATTGCCACTTATAGCTGATTCAGAAATGGTAACTATAATTTTGGTTAATCTCAGTAGTAGAAGTATAGGCCTACTGCGGAAACAAATTTATCGGAGTTTAGAAAAAGGGCCCAAAACACAACAAAAATGGTGATGAATCGAAATATAAATGCACCATTGCAATCACATGGTCAAAAACCATGCACTGAGGCAAAGTCCCCGCCTTGAACAACAAAGAAAATTTCATTTTTTGCGCGGGTAACGCTGAACGCGGGTCTCCTGCTTTCTTCCTCTTGTTTTTCAATCAGGTGTGACCGTATCGAACCAGTTGTCGTAGATTAATAGGCAACTTGCTACGGAAACTGCAATGTCTAGTGTCCTTTTTAAGCAACAGATGAGAGAGTGCCATAGCGAAGTGGCGTTTTCTCCCATTTTGTGCTGCAAAAAAGCAATTTTTGCCCGTAGAGGATCAAAATGCCGGCGAATTCAAATTCTAATATAGTCAATCGATTTTTCGTGGTCTAAAATCCCCTTCTTTTGGCTTTGAGCCCCCTCCCCAAAAAAACCTCTTGAAAAACAAGGCGGACGCGAATGCGACAGCGAAGTCTGTGTTTATTCATAAATCATCTGCTAAGTAGAAGGCTACTGTAACACAGTAGATATGTTTAATGACTTATTTCAAAACTCTTGATCATATTTTCTGGCTTTTTGTAACTTCATCTTGATAACGCCAAAGTGTCGTAGGGCGCCAAAAATTTACTTTTTATGGCCATTTCTGGAGCTGAAGGGCTTGGAAGTATAAAAAGGGTACCATTATAATCTATATGGCCGAAAACTCTTCGCTGAAGGTTTTGTGCCTCCTATCTTGAAAAACGAGGAAAATGAGGCGGACATGAACAAAAATGGCACTTCTTGGTGTCATTACTGGAGTTGGAAGGCTGGGAAGCATAAAATAGTGCCATTATAACATCCATTTTGAAAAACCTTTAAGTGAAAGTTTAAAACTCCTCCATTTGTACACTCCCAGCTCCCTTAGTTGGTGAAAATTAAAAAGCGCGTTAAAAATACTGCCTAATGAGACAAAATTGGTTATATTTGATTTTTGAAAAGCAACTGTTATTTATGTTTGTCTTAACAGTAATCGTTAATTACGCTGAAACAAAATTCGGAATTTCCGAATTTTGTCTCTTTTTATTTCTCCAGTACTTGTAGGGACTGATAAATCATTGAAAGCTATCCAATATATCATTCGAAAGCTAATGCTTACATTTGTATGCTTATTACGAATCTGCCTTGGCAATGCCAAGGCAGTGTATCGCACCAAAAAGCGACTTTTTATATCATTTCTGAAGTGGATAGGCTGGGAAGCATAGATTAAATACTTTTGAAATATCCATTGCCAAAAATCCTTAACCAGATACTGAAAATACTCTCCCTCCAAGTCCCCTTAGTAAGTGAAATAGTAAGTACTGAATAAGTGAAATAGTACTGAATAGTAAGTGAAATAAGTTCTTTTAGAAATGAGTTTCGAAAAGAACTCCCCAGTTAGAAAAACATTTCCGCTCAAATCCAAAGCTTATTCTGGAATAAAGATAAATATTATTTATGTTTTTCCTGACAGTGAAAGTAAATTAAGAGAACAGATTTTCGGGAATTGGGAATAAGAGCTTGAAACCCTGATGTGTCGTTTATTTCTTTTATCCATCGCTAGCAGAACAGTAAAACATTTTAGGAGCGTCGAAATGTGTAACCTAGCTTTTGTAACTAGTATTTCACTTTCCCCTTTCCACTTAAGCGTGCGAGAATTGGTCACTGATTTTGACGTCATGCACAGGCACGTCATTTGGGAACATGAGAAACGCACTGCTCCCCCCTTTAAATTAAGGAATTTTTGTCTTGAGCTTTCTATTCTTCGTAATAAAGTGATGCTAATAATCACCTCTCCTAAATTGTAACTTGTTTAGTTTGTACCATATTGTTAGCTTTTTACCACGTTGTACCATCTTGGGGTGCTTTAGAGGCTTTCACGGTAGTTTTTTTCTAATAAATAGTAGAAATTTAGGTATAATTAAATTCTGGAGTAAGCGAGTTGATTGCTGATGCAATTTTTAGAATGACATCAAAAGAAGATCAGTTTGACGGGGTTCTACTTTCACTTGCTCAGCAGCATGAAGGGGGCGTGAAAGATCTTCTTGAAACAATATTCAGTTTTCTACTCCGAAAGACGGACTTTTATACTGGTGGCACACAAGGAGAAGCTAAAAAACTAGTTTTGGAAAAGTTCCAAAAATATGAAGCTAAGGCAGATGCAGAAAGGAAGAGAAAGGCTGAGGAAACTGAAGAAAGAGAGAGGAAAAGGAAGGAAAGATTGAAGAAAGAGAAGGAAGAAGAAGCGAAATTGCTTAAAAAGAACGATGGTGAACCAAAAATAAAAGGTGATTTTTCTGTTTTACGTTGATTTGATTAAGTGACTGCGAATGCTCAGAATATGGGTTAGATGATATGTGAGGTGCTCATTACATAGATTAAATATTTTTTTGAGATTGAAGATCAAGTTACTTGACTAGTTCTTAAATTTATGTATTGATGAGAAAAAAGAGCGATTAATATATATATATATATATATATATATATATATATATATATATATATATATATATATATATATATATATATATATATATATATATATATATATATATATATATATATATATATATATATATATATATATATATATATATATTATATATATATATATATATATATATATATATATATATATATATATATATATATATATATATATATATATATATATATATATATATATACCAAGTCCTGCCATAAATATTGATACAAGTCTAAATGTTAAATTTAGTTGATTAAAGTACAAACCGAGCGCAGCAGTTATGTTTGCATTACTGATTGTTGACAAGTATACTAAAAACGCGCCAAAACATTCCAGTCTGGTTTGAGCTGTTACAATGGAGTGGATAAACAAAGAGAACTGTGTTGCTGTGATTGCCCTTCATCAGTTGCTATAGAAAGAGCTCGTATTTTTGAGTAACTAAACCGTTAAATATTACCCGTGTGTTTGTGCATCGTACTGTTAAGTTGTTTTTGGATGGTGGGAGGAGTTAGTGACCGTAAAAGATCCGGCTGACCTCGCGTGGCTCGTACGCCACAGGTTATTATTAAGTTTTCTGTAATCCTACAAACATAGGGAAATATAACCAGTTGATTTATTTGCACTAGTTTTGTCGATATATGTTATATAGTATGTGAAGTAATAATTTTGTTCGTTTTAAGCTTCAATTTCGCTCTTTTCTTCTCTCGGAAAAACTTTTTTTTTTAATTAATCTGTGCCCCTTTTTTATCTCATTTTAATGTAGAAGCAACACTGCAATCATCATTTTTTCCGGGAGGGGGAGGAAGTCCCATTTTATATATGGAACAATTACTTCTATTTGTTTTAAGTTTTAATGTTACTCCTTACTTTCAGCTCAAAAGTTTATTTTTTAAAATTTAATCTCTGATTGTTTTTTAAGTAATTCTTACACATTTTTCCTATTAATCGTGTATATTTCTGGTATTTGTCAAAAAAAGTTCATGTTTAACGATAACAACCCCAAGAGAACATGGCGGTGAACAGCTGCAAAAGCTGCATAATTACAAAATGTTAACACCATTTTGGGAGATTTCTGGCTCTTTTTCGAGATCACCATAAATCTGTTTTCACAATAACTTTAGAAGTAAAAGATAAGGTGAGCAGACGATTTATGAAACTTACTAAGAGGGTTGGGAGGGGGAGTATGCGTGAGGGATTGTTATGAGCCTACAGTTAAGGGTTTGGACCATAATTATTATAATGGTGCCGTTTTATGCTTCCAAATTTTTCCACTGAAGAAGTGGCACCGTAAGTGCCGTTTTTAGTGTTATATGGCACGTATGGGTGGTAGAATTATTAAAAAAACTTAGATATGAGTAGTAGCTTTAAAATGAGCCATTAAACACCCATCTAAAAAGTTCTTGTAGCCCACTAGCCACTGCAGATGGCGTAGTTCTTGTAGCCCAGTTTTTCCACTTGAGACACGGCATCAAAAGTGCCATTTTAGTGCCATCTGGCACTTGAAGATGACAAATTTATAAAAAACACGTAGGTATGATAAATAGCTTTTAAATGAGCCATTAAACATCTCTCTATAATGTTCTGGTAACCCGCTAGGCCTAAAAAAAAAAAGAAAAAAAAAAACAACAAACGGGAGACAGATCAGTGCTGCTAGCTCAATAGCCCCAGCTTTTCCATTTGAGACACGACACCAAAAGTGCTGTTTTTAGTGCCATTTGGAACTTGATGATGGTGGAATTTATAAGAAAGACGTAGATATGTGCAATATCTTTTATATGAGCTGTAAAAGATCTGTCAAAGATGTTCTGGTAGCCTGCTAGTGCCACCCTTTGAGAAATAGCACAAAAAGTGCCACTTTTGTGCTATATGGACTTGCAGATGGCAGAATTGATAAAAATCACGTAGATATGAAAAATAGCTTTTGAATGAGCCATTAAGCATCTCTCTATGATGTTCTGGTAGCCCGCTAGGCCTGTTGAAAAAAAGAAAGAAAAAAAAAAACAACAAAAATAACGGGAGACTGATCAGTGCTACCGATGCAAAAAAGTAATTTTCCTTGTTTTTCAAGGAGGGGACTGTAATTTTCCTGTATAGAGTTTTCGTTTATGCCCAATGGTACACTTTTCATTTTGATCTGACGTCATTTTGAGGGGTTTTAGGCTTTTTTTCGAAACCGCCATAAATTTCTCTTCGCAATAAACTTTTCATTTTAAGACTAACTGAAATAAGAGTTACCATGCCTGACTTAGTGTTAGATGACATTTTTTTTTCACAAGGCAGTTTTTTTTTCAAAATGCGTTTTTCAACTTATGGTTACTATGGGTTGTAGTTCGCTCTTCACTAGATTGCATCTACTGCTGCAACCTTGTTACAAGGTTTTTGGCGATACTGATTCCAATGGTACAATTTTTATTTTGATCGTTGAATAAAATGCCTATCTCAAAGTTTTGATTAGATGTGTTTGTGTAAAAGGTGGGCGTGAGAAGGGAATTAGTTGCCCTTCAATCACCTTCGACTATTAATAGGGCACTAGCCCTTTCAATTTCCAATTGAATGAGCCCTTTTTGAAGTTTCTACAACATCGCTTCCTATAAAAAACCTTATATACCCCCAGGGCATAACTTACTGCCCTTGCCCTGAGGGCTGTGGGGGTGGAGGGGTTGTCATCCTTAAATACCTAATTTATAAAACTTTGAACTACGTTGAATAAAATGGCTATCTAAAAATTTTGATTGGATGTGTTTGGGGAAAAGGTGGGCGTGAGGGGGGGGGGGGGTTATTTGCCCTCGAATCACTTTCTAGACTATTAAAAAGGGCACTAGCCCTTTGAATTCCCAATCGAATGAGCCCTTTTTCAAGTTTCTACGACAAAGATTTCAATAAAAACCTTATATGCCTCCAGGGCATAACTTATAACCCTTGCCCTGAAGACTGTGGGGGGGGGGAGTGTCCTGCTCAAAGGTATAATTTCCTAAACTTTAAACTGCGTGGAACAAAATGGCTGTCTCAAAATTTTGATTGGATAAGTTTGGGGAAATGGTGGGCGTGGAAAGGGTGTTAGTTACCTTCCAATCACTTTCGACTATTAAAAAGGGCACTAGCCATTTCAATTTCCAATGGAATGAGCCCTTTTTGAAGTTTCTACGACAACGCGTTCTATAAAAAGCTTATATGCCCCCAGGGCAGAACTTACAACCCTTGCCCCGAGGGCTGTGGGGGAGTATTCTCCTCAAAAACACAATTTATATTTGGAAATCAACAACGCTGAATAAAAAAGCTATCTCAAAATTTTGATTGGATGTGTTTGGGGAAAAGGTGGGCGTGAGAGGGGGTTTAGTTGCCCTCCAATCACTTTTGACTATTAAAAAGGGCACTAGCCATTTCAATTTCTAATCGAATGAGCCCTTTTTCAAGTTTCTATGTCAAAGATTTCAATAAAAACTTATATGCCCCCAGGGTATAACTTATAGCCCTTGCCCTGAAGACTGTAGGGGGAGTGTCCTGCTCAAAGGTATAATTTTCTGAACTTTAAACTTCGTGGAACAAAATGGCTATCTCAAAATTTTGATCGGATGTGTTTGGGGAAATGGTGGGCGTAGAAGGGGGGTTAGTTGCCCTCCAATCACTTTCGACTATTAAAAAGGGCACTAGCCCTTTGAATTTCCAATCGAATGAGCCTTTTTTGAAGTTTCTACGACAACGCCTTCTATAAAAACCTTATATACCCCCAGGGCATAACTTACAGCCTTGCCCTGGGGGCTGTGAGGGGGTTGTCATCCTCAAAGACCTAATTTACAGAACTTAAAACTACGTTGAATAAAAAAGCTATCTCAAAATTTTGATTGGATGTGTTTGGGGAAAAGGTGGGCGTGAGAGGGGGGTTAGTTGCCCTCCAATCACTTTCGACTATTAAAAAGGGCACTAGCCCTTTGAATTTCCAATCGAATGAGCCTTTTTTGAAGTTTCTACGACAACGTAATCGTTTATTTGCCGTAATCGTCCATGAGAATGGGGAGAAAGAGAAATGATAAGAAAGTAAAAACCGACGGTGGTAATGAGGGTGGTAATAAATCAAATGAAAGCCTAACGTCAACCCCAAAATTCTAACAGGGAAGAAAAGGCCTTCGCCGGAAGATTCTATTCTGGATTCCAGTGGCGAATGCTTACGACAGGAATGTGAGAAAACAAATGCAGAAAATATTGTAAGAATTTTGGAGCTGTTGGAAACTTTACAATCAGACGTAAAAGAAATTAGAGAGTCCCTTCATAGTGTGAAGATTGATGTGCAAAATATACAAAAAACTGTTCGTGAATTGGGAGAAAGATGCACGCGTGCGGAAGGTGATGCAAGAGAAACAAATAATCGGGTAGATACTTTGAAGTCTAAGATGGAAAATCAGGATAAACTCGTGAATGATTTATTTACACAAGTTACATCATTAAAAAATCAGTCTCTTGTGTTGCAGCATACGGAAAGAAAAAACAACATATTGTTTTGGAATCTGAGGACTGATTCATTGTCAGATGCAAAAAATACCATTAAAAAAGTGCTGAATGAGGGATTAGAAATAGAAGTGAAGAATATTCCTCCATTTTCAGTGGTACAAGAAGCGAGTAACTTCATCAAATTCAAAGTTACAGATTATAAAGACCGATATGGTATAATGAAAAATGCAAAGAAATTAAGAGGAAAAGACTTGCAGTTTGGAAAACCAGTTTTTATTAGTGATGATGTTAGTAGAGAGGTGCGCCAAATTAGAAAGGAATTGGTGGTGAAAAGAAAATATTTGATGGAGAGAGGTGTTGAATGCTGGATACCACCCGTGGTACCGCCGGTTCTTTCTATTAAATCTGGTGGTAACGTTGAAAAGGTTGAATGGTTCAAAGCGTTAAAAATATAAATAGTGGTTTTGAGCTAGTTATTTATAGTGTTTGGAAATTATTTTTTTAAGAGGTTGTATGAAAAGTTTTCAATTACGAAGGTTATTAAATTTTGATTTGCTTATAAATGAATTTGTGAGCCATATTAAGCCCACTGAGTTTTATTTTGGGAGTTGATATGCGTATACATATCGACCGGTTTGTTTTTTTGTTTTGTTTATTTTTTGTTTCTTATGTTTACTTTATTATGATAGTTAATACGTCCTCGGATGTTGTAAGATGTAGATGTTATTTGGGGAAAATATGGTTCTTTACTCCTCCTTTGACTTTCTCTTGCCCATATTTGATTTTTGATAATGGTCAATTTAACCAGTAGGTTGAGGGAACTTGAAAGGAGTCCACTGGATGTGTGCGGATTGATAGATGGTGTTCTGCATCGGGACTATGATGTAAGTGAGAATGTTGGATGTTTGGATTCCTGGTATGCTTTTTTGTGTGAGATGTGTGATTGGAAGAATATGAGAGAAATGAAAGTCTACAACATGAACTGTCAAGGGATAAACACATCATATGGGTTTCTTGATGAACTATGTCTTAAAACAGAGCCGCATATCCTGGCCCTAACGGAAACCTGGCTTAAGGATTCTAATTCTACTTTATTAGAAATAGAAGGTTATAATATGTACGTGCAAAATAGGGTACTACACCAACGTGGTGGTTTAGCTGTATATGTAAAAAGTGGTTTTAGTGCACAGATTAGGTCAGATTTAGCGGTTAATTATGAAATGAAATTTGAGTCTATAGTTCTTGATGTGAGTAATGCAAATAATAAGTTTATGGTTGTAGTAATTTATAGACCACCTTCAGGTAATGTTGAGGAGTTTATCGAACTGATGGATGATTTTTTGGGAAAGTTACCAAGTTCAAAAATACCATGTTTTATATGTGGGGATTTTAATATTGATTTAAATATGGTTGATAGAAATAGTAAGGTAAGACATTTTGTTAACACAATGTTAAGTTTTGGTTTTTATCCTGCAATTAACATATGCACACGAGTGACAGAAACTTCAGAGTCTATAATTGATAATATTTTCGTAAATATGAATTATTTATGCCCCACAGTAGTTATTAATAGTGCATCTGACCATTTTGGTGTTGCAATATCTGTACCTGGAATATTTGGTCCAAACCCCAAGAATAAAAGTGTGCCAAAGATGCCTTATATGGATGGAAATGTGCTTTTGAAGTTTAAGCGGAAGCTTAAAAGTGCAGATTTTGAGTTTCTTCAGGATAGTACAGGCATTGATACCAAATTTGGTAAATGGTATGAAAAAACAAAATTACTATTTCAAGAGTGTTTGGAGTTTAAAGAGACAAAGCAAAGATATAAGTTGCCAATTAAACCTTGGAGTACAAAAGGATTACTAGCCTCAATGGAAAAAAGGCAAGTGATGTATAAAAGGTGCGCGACTCAAGGTTCAGCATCTGATAAAGAACAATATAAAGAATTTAATAAAAGTTAAAAAGTCTTTTAAGAAAGGCAAAAATTGATTACTTTGCACAGAAATTTAAAGATTATGAAGGAAGCCCGGCTAAAACTTGGCAACTGATTAAGTCGGTAATAAGCCCAAAAAGTGAACCAATAACTCCTAGTAATTTGCCGCGGGAGTCGGATAGTGGTGTAGCCAATAACTTGTGTACCCACTTCTCAGAAGTAGGGCTAAAAATATCGACATCTGTGGAATGTATAAATGGTGATGGTACATACCAGAATTTTCTTCCTGAAGCAAGTGATACAACCATTTATCTTCAACCAGTGAGATCGCGTGAACTTGAGGATATCTTAAAAAGTATGAAAAAATTGGCAGCTGGAATGGACTTTCAAATATTTCAAAAAATTTACCCAATTATATCTAGTCATCTGTTGTACCTTTTTAATCAATGTTTTGAATTTGGAGTGTACCCTAATTGCTTGAAAAGTGCTTTGGTTATTCCTCTGTATAAAGGAGGTGATAAGGAAGATATGAACAACTACCGTCCGATATCTCTACTTCCAATGATTTCTCGTATTTTTGAGAAATTGATTTATAGACGACTGATGGATTATTTTGAAAAAAGATGTTTTTTTCACTCTAGTCAATTTGGTTTTAGAAAAAATATGTCTACAGAGCATGCTTTATTATTTTTGACAACATTTGTTAACGATTGCCTAGATTCAGGGTTAAAGGTGGGTTCAATTTTTCTAGATATTATGAAGGCTTTTGACTGTGTTGATCATAAGATTTTATTGGCTAAGCTTGAAAATGCTGGAATTCGTTTTAAAAGTCTGAAATTGATTGCTTCATTTCTTGAAGGAAGAATGCAAAGAGTACGGCTGGGCACAGTCCTGTCAGAAGAGATGGTAGTAAAGTGCGGTGTGCCACAGGGGTCTGTGTTGGGTCCCCTATTATTTCTTGTGTACATTAATGATTTAAATGGATGCCTCAAACAACTGTCAACTCCAAGGTACACTGATGGCCCGGTGCGAGCAATACTTCCAAGTTTTGCTGATGATACTCAATTTACAATGGCTGCGAAAACAGAAAAATGGCATGAAATGGCATGAAACAAGGAATGGTGATAATCGAGAGGTGGATGCGAGTGAACAAACTGCTTGTTAATCAGAAGACAACAATGTTCATGTTATATGGCAGAAGTGCAAATTACTATCCATGGATCGAAGAAATTGAGTTAGTAAATGGAAGTATAAAACGGACAAGTACAGTAAGGTATCTTGGTGTAATTGTAGATGAATGCCTAAGTTTTAAAGATCATATTGCATTTATAAGTACTAAATTAGCCAAAAATGTTGGAACTCTGCGGAAGCTGAAAAATTTTTTTCCTAAAAAGGTTATTAGAATGTTATATTTTTCTCTTATTCATCCATATTTGCTGTACTGTGTTACTGTTTGGTCGTCGACGTTCACTAGCCATTTGTATCCGCTCCGTATGTTACAAAATAAAGCTGTAAGAGTTTTGACCAATGACTTGTCCCATAATTCGGTAAGATCGAGGTATCACCAATTAAAAATTTTACCATTCTTTGGTTTGGTTAAATTTTATGTAAATTTGTTTATGTATAAATTTTTTTTCTAATTTGTTACATGCATGTTTTTCGGAACTTTATAATGAAAGGGGCCATAGTTATGAAACTAGAAATGTTGAATTAGTTAGAACGCCGGTTCCAGTTACTACCAGATCTAAATTTTCTATTAGGTATATTGGTCCTGAAGTATGGAACAGGCTTCCGGCGGAACTAAAAGGTAAGAAGGTTCTTGAGGAATTTCGTGCTTCTTTGCGATGTATTTGTTTTAACCAGTATTGTAGACACGGATAAGGTGATTGATCTGGGAGTGAGAGTATGTTTGTGAGTGTTAAAAGAGAAAAAATTTTCTTGTGTGTTGATTGAGGTGATTGTCGGTATATGAAAGGAAGCATGATGAATCATAGAATATGAGTGTTGAATTCCTTTAAGTTCCCTGTAAAATAAAAAAATGTATTATCCTTAGAATGTTGATTAATTGTTTAGTAGGGGTGGGGGAGGAGAGGGGGAGTCAGAGAGTATTATTTCCCCGAGGTTGTGTATTAGTGTATAAGTAGTAGAATTGATCCTTTTTTTGGGTCATCCCAAACACGCTAATATGCGTCGGGACCTATTTTGATAGGGTAGGTATTATATGGAGTTTTATTTTGTTAGCATTATATGGAGATTTGTATGTTGTTTTTTTTTGTGACCCATTTGTTAATAAAAAAAAAAAAAAAAACGCCTTCTATAAAAACCTTATATGCCCCCAAGGTATAATAACCCTTGCCCTGAAGGCTTTGGGGGAGTGTTCTCCCCAAAAACATAATTTCTATCTGGAAATCAACTACGCTGAACAAAATGGCTATCTCAAAATTTTAATTGGATGTGTTTCGGGAAATGGTGGACGGGGAAGGGGTGTTAGTTGCCTTTCAATCACTTTTGACCATTAAAAAGGGCACAAGCCACTCCAATTTCCAATTGAATGAGCCCTTTTCGAAGTTTCTACGACAACTTCTTCGATACGAAGTGCCCTGCTCTAAGGAAAAAAAAAATAATAAATAATACATTGTACCAACATCGTTCTTATATGCCCTCAGGGCATAACTTAAAACCCTTGCCCCGTGGGTTGTGGGGGAGTGTCCTCCTCAAAAACATATTTTCTATCGGGAAATCAACTACACTGAACAAAATGGCTATCTCAAAATTTTGACTAGATGTGTTTGGGGGAATGATGGGCGTGGGGGGGGCTAGTTGCCCTCCAATCACTTTCGACTTTTAAAAAGGGCCCTGGCCACTCCAAATCGAATGAGTCCTTTTCGAAGTTTCTACGACAACTCCTTCGATACGAAGTGCCCGGGTATGGAAAAAAAAACATTGTGCCAACATCGTTCTTTACTTAGGCAGTGCTATTGCGCTGCCTATGATTAGCCATGTCTTGATTTCTACTGCAAAATGCTTAATTTTCAATTCATTTTTTTTTCATCTATTCTTTGAAAGTGTTCTTGGTGTGTCTTATTCATAACAGATCCTTTATTTGTGGAGTTTTTATAATGTGTTTAGACAAGTGTCTCTTTAACAATCCAATTTTTCGCTAGTAGGAGTAAATTTTCTTCCAAAAATTTGAAATAACAGATATTGCTTTGTTGTGAAATCTGAAATTTTGAAATTTTTGAATTTGAAGAACATTAAACTTTTGAAAATTTGAATAAAGCGCTCTCCTTAGTTGGATCCAAGCACGTTTGCATGAATTTATTTTGAATGCTGAAATAATTAAGTAATTTCAATTTCCGGCTTATGTGTTTACCCATTTAAATCACCATAGAATTGATAGAGCTGGTGTAATAACATAGCTGGCGGAAAGGAGGGAGGGGGGGTCCTTTATAGTTTTCCCACACGTGCTTCCAAAGAAGTATCTGAACGAAATTTTGTATTAAGAAATATATCAGATTAGTTGAAGAGACTTTGAAAATGGCTACACGGACTTTTTTGAGTACCACAAGAAGTAAAAATATAATCCGATTTTTTTTTTGATTACGCGAAATTAAAGCATATTCTGTCAAGCAAGTTAAAATTAATCAATTTATTAAAGCACAATTAATTAATCAAGTTAGCGAAAGCTTATTTCAATCAAGCTTTTAGTTGAACGAAAACTTACGCAACTATATATGTCTTAAAAACAAGGGCGGATCCAGGATTTTTTTCGGGGGGGGGGGGGTACTAATTTTTGACTTTTCCGTGGGGGGGTTACTAATTTTTTACTCAGTTTTCGACTAATTTTACTGATTTTTACCTAGGTTTTACTAATTTTCGACTCGGTCAAAAATTTCGGGGGGGGGGGGGGTTCAAACCGGGTAACCCCCCCCCCCTGGATACGGCCTTGCTTAAAAGTAGGGAAAAATCAGGAATTCCTTTTTAGTGAAAAAGACCTAAAAACAAATGTTTTGAAGTTATTCACATAAACTAAAAATGGAAGACATGCCCAAAAAGGCAAGTTGAATCTTGATGAAAATTCAGACGGCAAATTCAGTATTTTTTTTAAAGCCCTCTAAAGTAGGTTTCAGCCTCTAATATGCTCAAAAAGGAAATTTAGTATTTTCCCTTGGAGGTCAGTCATGGATACGTTTTTATTTGTTTGTTTGTTTTTATTCTGTGTTGTGTAAAATCTGGATGCATGAAAATCCAATTCCTTAGTCGTAATAGAAAAAAAAACAGTTTTTTTTCGGTTTTCCATATCGTGTGATATGACGGCGTTTTAATTGCTGCAGTCGATCTCATCTCGGCTCGACCTTACTTGTATCGATGATTTTTTTTTACGTTAATGTAAGTTTAATGACATTGCACTATGCTATTCATATTATTCTTATAAATTAGAATTAACTGACGAAGAAGCCGCCGAACTAGAAAAAGAAATTGAAGAAAGTAAAAAGCAAAAGGAGACGGTCGAAACTAAGGAAGATTCTACAAAAGAGGAGGAGGAAGAAGAAGATGAAAAGGATAAAGGGAAGCTGAAACCTAATGAAGGAAACGGCTGTGACTTGCCAAATTACCGGTTTGTTTATTATTCTTTTTTTTTTTTAACAGCCTTAATAGTTTAATTCTTCAAAATGGTGAACAGTAAAATATAATAAAAAAATATGAACAGTATATAAATAAAATTTATATATTGTTCACCATTTTGAAGAATTAAACTATTAAGGCTGTTTCGTATAAAAAAAGTAGCCTAAAATCAGTCGTTACTAAGTCTTAAATAAAGTAGGATTATAGTAGCATTACTAAAGACTGAGTTTAATTTATGTTTTAGAAGGTTATATTCTTATTAGTTCATTATTGAACAATTATAAATTTTAGTCTATGTATTTCAAACAAGATCACGAGAATTAAGACCAAAATTAATCTAAAAACTTGTCAAGGACTATAGAAGGTATGTTGTTTCCACTTTCAAGCCTCCTCTATAATTTTTGCCGGCCTTTACTTCAACTTTCGAAACCGCTGATCCCAGACAACATAGTTGTAGACAACATACAGCATATAGTTAAGGTGCTTGCTTTTTATTGGAATTGATTGAAGTTGAACCGTCTTTTGTCTTGACACCAGCCCTTTAATTTATCAAAGTGTTTGTTGCGTTTTTAAGTGTTTGCTTAGTATTTAATGTGTTTTCTTTTTCTTCGTTTGTGCTCCATCTTTTTCCTTTTCTGTATAATGTGTTCTCAAATAAGTGAATAAATAAAGCATAAGACCAAAAGAAACCATAAAGAAAGAGATACCAAAGACTAGCCTAATCAAGAAACCAAATTTGTCTTTACAAGTTGATTTTTTTATCTCATTTTTTCTTTTTTTTTGTGGGGGGGGGGCACAATCCATAGAACCAAAACAATTGGACAGTTGAAGAATGAAAATCTAGGAAAATGAAAATTGATCCCAGGAGCCAGAAACAGGTTGAAGGTGAAAACTGGATGATAAAAACTGACCAAAGAAGCAAATTCGTCTTTTTAAAATTTCATTTTGTATCTCTTTTTTTGTGGGGGACGCTGAATCTATAGAACGAAAACAATTGGACAATTGAAGAGCGAAAATCTAAGAAAAGGGAAATAGATTCAAGAAGCCAGAAACAAGTTAAGTGTAAAAACTGGATGATAAAACTAATCAAAGATGCAAATTCATCTTAGGCATTTCTTTTTTTTTATCTCTTTTTTTTTGCGGGCGACACTGAATCCATAGAACCAAATCGATTCGACAATTGAAGAATGAAAATCCAGGAAGAAGAAAATAGATCTAAGAAGCCAGAAACAAGTCGAGGATGAAAAACTCTCCCGTTTTTTCCTGGCCATAGAGCCTTACGGGAGAGACTAAGTTGAAGTGGTTGCTGTAAATTTATTGACGAATAAATAAAACTCTGAAACCTGACCAAAGAAGACAAAAAGATGAATAGAAGGTGAGACAAAAAAATGATGACAGTTGCGACCTGTCAAATAATCACTTATCTTTCTTTTCCGTATTTTCCTTTTTGTATGGGGAATTCTGAATCGGGGAGGTTAGGATGAAGAAGGATGAAGATGGAGGATGAAGGATGAAGAAGAAGGATGAATGGAGGATGAAGAAGAAGGTGACAAAAATGTAATAGAAGAAAACAATAAACTGTTGATAAAACGGAAATAACTAGCCAAGTTACCTTATTTTTTCCTCTATCTTCCTTTCTCTTTTTGTTTTGAAATAGGGGCTGAGTCTCCTAATAGTCTGGTACAACAAATATTTTCTTCTTATATACCTTTTATTTTAGCGGAAGAACGAACACATTGACGCAGTAAAATAAGATTAGAAACACAAAAACCGTTAATGAGCCGACAGAAAATAAAAGAACAATTTCTTAAGGTCTCAAAAGTCTTTTAACAGCCATTAAATCAGTTAATTTTTATTTAGTGACAGTGTCCCAAAAATTTCATCTACCTTTCCAACCTGCTGTTTGTTTTCTAGGAATATGGGTGCATTGAAATAAGGTACATCTTCAATTGTACATTTGACAACTATGTCATTCTCGCATGGGTGCAAAAAATTTACAAAACAGGGAGAATCATTTTGTTTCGTGGTAAACGATCATTTAGTGACAGTAATTGCAATTTTGGTACTTGTGTATTTCAAACACACCCAAGAAGTTTGCTTCGTTTGATCTGGGTAAAACCGGTTTTAATTTATTTTAGCGGAAGAATGAAAGCTGTTAGTTTTAGGTTACCTTACACAATGGAAAGAAATCAGAAAAAAAATCGGTCGTTCTGTAATATGTTTTGTGGAAAAAGTGTATTTGGTATCTGTGACGTCAAATTATTTTAAGAATCTTAGGGTTTAGGACACCCCCCCTCCAAAAGTCCTCTCCTAGATATAGTACTAAAAACTGCTTCAGAAACAGTCTTTAATTCAAAAAATTAATCTGCCTTTAATCCTTAACGGCATCCGATCGTAAATCCTTGATTTTACGATCTATGCATTATAAGCTGGAGCATATTCCTGAATGCGTCTACGTGAAGAGGGAGAAGGGACCGAAAAAGGTTTATAAGAATGCTTCAAATTTTCCCCCCATCATATTCCTATTCCATGAAGTTTTAGTTTTCTTTTAGATATTGGAATGCTTCTAATTATATTAAAAAAAAAGAAAAAAAAAAGAAAATGAATTGAGCTTCAAAGTCGTTGATAATTGGATCGAAAAAAGCTTTCAAAGGCTCTTACATTTACTCTCTCAATCCTAATCGGGTTAAAAGCTCCTGATTTAAATGATATTGTGTTGTACCTGGTTCAGTGAGCAGGTGCGTCAACATTTTCAGAGTCACGAATACAGTTCAAAGCAATTTTTTTTCTAAGGAGGTAAAAATCTTTGAAAAAAAATTGTTATTATGTTTTTGTTTGCATGCTACGGAATGTCACGCTCCTTGCTAATTTTGTTGTTAGGGGGGTTATTAAAGTTGTTATAAATGTATTTCTTGCGTTTTTTCATCACACGTTTCATTTCTTTCAATAAGTGCCTTTTCCTATAAAAATTAAAAGTACCGCTATTAAAATATCCGAAAATACCCATTATTTTTATTGTAGGACTTTAAAAAGGGGAATATAATTTATATGGAATACTCCGATGCTCAAAGTTTTAAGCTTAAAGGTCTAAATATCCTTTAAACACATTATTATACTGTTTCGCTCCCTATTTATAGACTATTAAGAATTGATTACTAAAAATTAGGATTTTTGTTGATATTCTTTCGTAATTTCTATCTGTTAAATAGAAAGCTTTCAGGATATTTTTATGAAACTTTTAAAATAAAAAAAAAAAACGTTAAAAAACCGTTTAAAAAAACCGTTGGCTGACCTTAGTTTTCTACGACCTGGCTTGTAAACAATTACCTATTCAACTGACGTCATCTAAACTTCTGAATAATGCATTTCATTTGCTTGAATTTATCCTTTGGTGATCTTTTCTTTTGAAATTGTGTGTTCTAGGTGGACTCAAACTTTACAAGAAATCGAGCTTCGAGTTCCTTTAAATGTGAATTTTATTCCAAAGTCACGTGATATTGTTGTTGATATTGGGAAGAAGCATATTAAGGTAAAGTAGCGTCTTTGTAATTCGTTTTATTTGTACCTGTGTTTATTTCTTCTTTTCTTTCCTTTTTCTTTTCTTACAGTAGCGTCTTTGTAATTTGTTTTATTTGTACCTGTGTTTATTTCTTCTTTTCTTTCCTTTTTCTTTTCTTACAGTAGCGTCTTTGTAATTTGTTTTATTTGTACCTGTGTTTATTTCTTCTTTTCTTTCCTTTTTCTTTTCTTTGTGTTGAATTACAGTAAAAGACATACTTTTTTAAGTATTTAAATGCATAATTCTATCAGGTGCTAGGAAATTCCTTCTTTTAGATAAGTACTTAAAAATTGTATAAAAATATTATTTTTTGCTTAAAATTAAGTCATTTTTAAATCGAGGCGTAAGTAGCAATTTTGGGTTAAATACAACAAACCGTATCTAAGTTTCTCCTAAATGCTAAGGGATACTTTCACAAATCCTCGTTCAGCTGATATTTTTTTATCATAGATTTATTAACTGAATAGATGATACCAGACAATAGACAAAAATTATAGATATAGATAGATTTATATAATAGATTTATTACCTGAATAGATGATACCAGATAATTGAGAAAAGATGATATAGATATAGATTTTTATGATAGATTCATTACCTCAATAGATAATACAAGATAATAGACGAAAAATATTGCATTGCATGAGCAGATAAAAGGCCGCCATTTATGTAACAAGCTGGTTAAATTTATGGTGGAATCAATCAGTTTATACAATCAGACCTAAAAAACCAGTTTTGCCTCTGACTCAACGGCTTTAAGCCTATTAAGAAACCTTTGCTGATGACCAGTGGTGTCAATTCACGAAACTTTAAGGGCAGCGGGGGAGGAGGGCAGTTAAGCAAAATTTATTAGCAAAATCTAAGTGTGGAGAATTAAAATTTGTCGTTTTGTTAATTTTTCAACAAAAATACCAAAAAAAGCGTTTTCAATACTTCCAAAAAAGGTATTTTTTTAAATCTGGAGGAGGAAATCCAGAGGGGGCAGATACCCCTCTCCCCACAATTGGCGTCGCTGCTGATTCTGCGTAAGAAAAACGAGTTTTCGGTGCTGTCTGTAGTTTGACGTATTTGGCGATTACTGACCTTAGTAAAATTGTCTATTTGAAACAATAATTCGATACTTCTTCGTAAATTGTATTAAAGTTTTAACAAGTCAAATTTTTCTAATTCAACGTTAAATATTGCAAGACAGGAAGCTAGGCGGTTTAATTCAGAATTCTGGAAATCACAGGAGCTGGGAAGGGGTTGAGAGAATTCTGGAAATCGCAGGAGTTGGAAAGGGGTTGAGAATGGCTAGGGAGCTACGTTCTAAAGGGTAACTTGGGATCTCTAGGAGGTCCTTACGGACCATTTGAGTGGAGAACTCGGTGATAATCAGGACCACTGATTCACTCTAAAATAAAAATAACTTTTTCATCAGAACCCCAAAACTTCAATCTCAGCATTATGACACCCCCTCCCCCCACATTTCAGTTTTCGATTGAATGGCGTACTGTAGTAATACAAATTTTTGGTTGGAAATGTTTATTTGGTTATAATTGAGTATGTAAACACGTTGATCAGTCTGTTTTATTTCTTTTAGGTGGGGATACGAGGACAGCCGCCTATTATAGATGGGGACTTGTGTAATGAAGTAAAAGTTGAAGATTCTACGTGGGTGTTAGAAGATAGGAAAACTATCTTTGTTAGCATGGAAAAGGTAGGTAATTAAGAATAATATTAAAAGACTGGTGGTGATAACAGGGACGGATCCAGGATTTTTTTTTAGGGGGGGGGGGGACAAAACAGGTTGATCCAATAAACTTGCGTTAGGAGCAAGTTTAATTAATGCAATCTTGCGTTAAGTAAGTAAATTACACTATTTTAGACTACGTTAGGGGGAGGGGCGCCCCCTCGCCTCCCTGGATCTGCCACTGGGTGATAATTGAAAATATGTTATTTGACATTTTGTCAAATTGATATAGCCAATATCTGTAAACTCAGTACGTTTGATTACTGTGTTCAATCTGAGTCTCGTTCGTTTTACTTTATTAGTTAAAAAAAACTTTTTCCACAAAATAAGTTTTTCAAAGAAAAGTAAAGAACTCCATTAAACAAAAAATGAGCAAAAATAAAATCATATAATCTACGAAGCGTGAAACTACCGCAAATCAGCAATGATAAATAAATGAAATCCAGAACGAACAGAAATTACAATAAATAACTGAGTCAAACTCAAAACGAGCAGAAATTAACATAAGTTGGGCTCAAAACCCCTATGCCTTCTCAAGGCCAGAAGATAATTTGCACTTTAATGAAAAAAATATAAATGTTCTTACTTTTATAACTTTAACAAATCAAATAATATTAACATTTTGATTACTAAATATCAGTATATGTATATTAAACTGACAATGCACATTCATTTGTATTTTTTTCATTTAAGTGCAAATTATGTTCTGGCCTTGGGAAGGCATAGGGGTTTTAAGCCCAACTTATGTTAATATCTGCTTGTTTTGAATTTGACTCGGTTATTTATTGTAATTTCTGTTCGTTTTGGGTTTCATTTATTTATCATTGCTGATTTGCGGTAGTTTCACGCTTCGTAGATTATATGATTTTATTTTTGTTCATTTTTTGTTTAATGGAGTTCTTTACTTTTCTCTGAAAAACTTATTTTGTGGAAAGTTTTTTTTAATTAATTTCTATTCGCTTTATATTGACATAGTCTTTTCAGGGAAGAAGAAAATAATACTTTAAATCTTTCGTTTTTTAAGACTTTATAGTTCGGTCTGCTATTTGTATGCTGGAGAAAATTTTCAGCAATTTTTAACAACATACACACTTTTAAAAATCTGGACACAAACAGTAGTGTTTAATTTTGTTTCATACCTCTTCTAGTTGACCTGAAATGTAAAACTTGATACCATTCGCAAAAAAAAATCTGCTTACTTTCTTTGATAGGTTGGATACACTTACGCTATTTTGACTTGGTTAAATTTTAAGAGCAGAAGTAACCCCGAAAGTTTGAACATAATACCCTCAGTCGTTCTTGGGATACTGCTGAGATGCCTTATTGGGAATTAGCATTAACACAGTGCATTTTGATTTAATCTTAAGGCAAAATTCAGTTTTTAAATATAAAGGCAAATGGGAGGGTGGGCATGGGAGGGGGATAGTTGCCCTCCAATCACTTTCGACTATTAAAAAGGGCATCCGTCCTTTCTATTTTAAATCAAATGAGCCCTTTTCGAAGTTCCTACGACAATTTCGATACGAAGTGCCCTGGTCTAAACAACAACAACAAAAATCATACATTATACCCACATCGATCTTTACTATAAAAATTTCAAGCCTTCCAATCACTTTCGACTATTAAAAAGGGCACTAGGCCTTTCGATTTCCAATCGAATGAGCCCTTTTTGAGTTTCTACGACAATGATTTCTATAAACACCTTATATGCCCCAGGGCATAAATTACAACCCTTACCCTAAGGGCTGTTAGGGTGGTTGTCATCCTCTAAGACATAATTTCCAGAACTTTCAACTACTTTAAACAAAATGGCTATCTCAAAATTTTGATTGGATGTGTTTGGAAAAATGGTTAGTCGCTCTCCCATCACTTTCAACTATTAAAAAAGGCACTAGCCCTTTCAATTTCCAATCAAATGCGCCCTATTGAAGTTTCGACGACAACGCTTTCAATAAAAACATTATATGCCCCCAGGACATAACTTACAACCCTTTCCCTGAGGGCTGAGGGGGGGGGGGGGTTGTCACCCTCAAAGACCTAATTTTCAGAACTTTCTACTACGTTGAACACAATGGCTTTCTGAAAATTTTCATTGGATGTGTTTAGGGGAATGGTGCACGTGAGAGGGTGGTTAGTTACCCTCCAATCACTTTCGACTATTAAAAAGAGCACTAGCCCTCTCAATTCCCAATTGAATGAGCCCCTTTTGAAGTTTTTACGACAACTCTAACTATAAAAACCTTATATGCCCCCATGGCACAACTTACAACCTTTGCCCTGGGGGCTCTGGGGGGTTTGTCATCCTTAAATACATAATTTCCAGAACATTCAAATACGTTGAACAAAATGCCTATCTCTAAGCTTTGATTGAATTTGTTTGGGGAAATGGTAGGCGTGGGAGGGGGGTCAATTACTCTCCACTCACTTTCGACTATTAAAAAGGGCAATTTCAATTTCCAAACAGATGAGCCCTTTTGAAATTTCTGCAACAACTTCCTATATAAACCTTATATGCCCCCAGGGCATAACTTACAACCCTTGCACTGAGGGCTCTGAGGGGTTTATCATCCTAAAAGACCTAATTTCCAGAACTTTCGACTACATTGAACAAAATGAGTATCTAAAAATTTTGATTGGATGTGTTCGGGGAAATGGTGGGCGTGAGAGGGGGGTTAGTTGCCCTTCAATCACTGTCGACTATTAAAAGGGCACTAACCCTTTCAATTTCCAGTTAAATGAGCCCTTTTTGATATTTTTACAACATCGTTTTCTATAAAAACCTTACATGCCCCCAGGGCATAACTTACAACCCTTGCCCTGAGGGTTGTGGGGGGGGGGGGGAGGGGTTGTCATCCTTAAAGACCTAATTTCCAAAACTTTCAAATACGTTGTATAAAATGGCTATCTAAAAATTTTGATTGGATGTGTTTGGGGAAAAGATGGGCGTGAGAGGGGGGTTAGTTGCCCTCAAATCACTTTCGACTATTAAAAAGGGCACTAGCCCTTTGAATTTCCAATCGAATAAGCCCTCTTTCTAGTTTCTACGACAAAGATTTCAATAAAAACCTTATATGCCCCCAGGGCATAACTTATAACCCTTGCCCTGAAGACTGTGGAGGGAGTGTCCTATTCAAAGGTATAATTTCCTGAACTTTAAACTGCGTGGAACAAAATGGCTATCTCAAAATTTTGATTGGATATGTTTGGGGAAATGGTGGGCGTGGAAGGGGTGTTAGTTGCCTTCCAATCATTTTCGACTATTAAAAAGGGCACTAGCCATTTGAATTTCCAATTGACTGAGCCCTTTTTGAAGTTTCTACGACAACGCGTTCTATAAAAACCATATATGTGCACAGGGCATAACTTACAGCCCTTGCCCTGAGGGCTGTGGGGGAGTTCCCTCCTCAAAAACATAACTTTTATCTGGAAACCAACTATGCTGAACAAAATGGCTATCTAAAAATTTTGATTGGATATGTCTGGGGAAAAAATGGGCGTGAGAGGGGAGTTAGTTGCCCTCAAACCCCTTTTGACTATTAAAAAGGGCTTTAGACCTTTGAATTTCCAATCGAATGAGCCCTTTTTGAAGTTTCTACGACAAAGATTTCAATAAAAACTTATATGCCCCCAGGGCATAACTTATCATCCCTTGCCGTGAAGACTATGGGGGTAGTATCCTGCTCAAATTTATAATTTCCTGTACTTTAAACTGCGTGGAACAAAATGGCTGTCTCAAAATTTTGATTGGATGTGTTTGGGGAAATGGTGGGCGTGGAAGAGGTGTTAATTGCCTTCCAATTACTTTTCGACTATTAAAAAGGGCACTAGCCATTTCAATTTCCAATCAAATGAGCCCTTTTTGAAGTTTCTACGACAACACGTTCTATAAAAACCTTATATGCCCCCAGGGCATAACTTACAACCCTTGCCCTGAGGGCTGTTGGGTGGTTGTCATCCTCAAAGACCTAATTTCCAGAACTTTAAACTACCTTGAATAAATGGCTATCTCAAAATTTGGATTGGATGTTTTTGCTGAAAAGGTGGGCGTGAGAGGGGGGTTAGTTGCCCTCCAATCACTTTCAACTATTAAAAAAGGCACTTGCCCTTTGAATTTCCAATCGAATGAACCGTTTTTGAAGTTTCTACGACAACGCTTTCTATAAAACCTTATATGCCCCCATGGCATAACTTACAACCTTTGCCCTGGGGGCTCTGGGGGGTTTGTCATCCTTAAATACATAATTTCCAGAACATTCAAATACGTTGAACAAAATGGCTATCTCTAAACTTTGATTGAATTTTTTTGGGGCAATGGTGGGCGTGGGAGGGGGGTCAATTACTCTCCACTCACTTTCGACTATTAAAAAGGGCAATTTCAATTTCCAAACAAATGAGCCTTTTTTGAAATTTCTACAACAACTTCCTATATAAACCTTATATGCCCCCAGGGCATAACTGACAACCCTTGCACTGAGGGCTCTGAGGGGGTTATCATCCTAAAAGACCTAATTTCCAGAACTTTCGACTACGTTGAACAAAATGGACATCTCAAAATTTTGATTGGATGTGTTTGGGGAAATGGTGGGCGTGAGAGGGGTGTTAGTTGCCCTTCAATCACTGTCGACTATTAAAAGGGCACTAGCCCCTTCAATTTCCAGTTAAATGAGCCTTTTTGGATATTTTTACAACATCCTTTTCTATAAAAATCTTACATGCCCCCAGGGCATAACTTACAACCCTTGCCCTAGGGTTGTGGGGGGAGGGGTTGTCATCCTTAAAGACCTAATTTCCAAAACTTTCAACTACGTTGTATAAAATGGCTATCTAAAAATTTTGATTGGATGTGTTAGGGGAAAAGGTGGGCGTGAGAGGGGGGTTAGTTGCCCTCAAATCGTTTTCGACTATTAAAAAGGGCACTAGCCCTTTGAATTTCCAATCGAATAAGCCCTTTTTCAAGTTTCTACGACAAAGATTTCAATAAAAACCTTATATGCCCCCAGGGCATAACTTATAACCCTTGCCCTGAAGACTGTGGAGGGACTGTCCTGCTCAAAGGTATAATTTCCTGAACTTTAAACTGCGTGGAACAAAATGGCTATCTCAAAATTTTGATTGGATGTTTTTGGGGAAATGGTGGGCATGGAAGGGGTGTTAGTTGCCTTCCAATCACTTTCGACTATTAAAAAGAGCACTAGCCCTTTGAATTTCCAATCGAATAAGCCCTTTTTCAAGTTTCTACGACAAAGATTTCAATAAAAACCTTACATGCCCCCAGGGCATAACTTATAATCCTTGCCCTGAAGACTGTGGAGGGACTGTCCTGCTCAAAGGTATAATTTCCTGAACTTTAAACTGCGTGGAACAAAATGGCTATCTCAAAATATTGATTGAATATGTTTGAGGAAATGGTGGGCGTGGAAGGGTTGTTAGTTGCCTTCCAATCACTTTCGACTATTAAAAGGGGCACTAGCCCTTTGAATTTCCAATCGAATAAGCCCTTTTTCAAGTTTCTACGACAAAGATTTCAATAAAAACCTTATATGCCCCCAGGGCATAACTTATAACCCTTGCCCTGAAGACTGTGGAGGGAGTGTCCTGCTCAAAGGTATAATTTCCTGAACTTTAAACTGCGTGGAACAAAATGGCTATCTCAAATTTTGATTGGATATGTTTGGGGAAATGGTGGGCGTGGAAGGGTTGTTAGTTGCCTTCCAATCACTTTCGACTATTAAAAAGGGCACTAGCCATTTCAATTTCCAATCGACTGAGCCCTTTTTGAAGTTTCTACGACAACGCGTTCTATAAAAACTATATATGTCCACAGGGCATAACTTACAGCCCTTGCCCTGAGGGCTGTGGGGGAGTTCCCTCCTCAAAAACATAACTTCTATTTGGAAACCAACTACGCTGAACAAAATGGCTATCTAAAAATTTTGATTGGATATGTCTGGGGAAAAAGTGGGCGTGAGAGGGGGGTTAGTTGCCCTCAAACCCCTTTCGACTATTAAAAAGGGCTTTAGACCTTTGAATTTCCAATCGAATGAGCCCTTTTTGAAGTTTCTACGACAAAGATTTCAATAAAAACTTATATGCCCCCAGGGCATAACTTATAACCCTTGCCGTGAAGACTATGGGGGTAGTATCCTGCTCAAATGTATAATTTCCTGTACTTTAAACTGCGTGGAACAAAATGGCTATCTCAAGATTTTGATTGGATGTGTTTCGGGAAATGGTGGGCGTGGAAGGGGTGTTAGTTGCCTTTCAATCACTTTCGACTATTAAAAAGGGCACTAGCTATTTCAATTTCCAATCAAATGAGCCCTTTTTGAAGTTTCTACGACAACACGTTCTATAAAAACCTTATATGCCCCCAGGGCATAATTTACAAACCTTGCCCTGAGGGCTCTTGGGGGGTTGTCATCCTCAAAGACCTAATTTCCAGAACTTTAAACTACGTTGAATAAATGGCTATCTCAAAATTTGGATTGGATGTTTTTGGGGAAAAGGTGGGCGTGAGAGGGGGGTTAGTTGCCCTCCAATCACTTTCGACTTTTAAAAAGGGCACTTGCCCTTTGAATTTCCAATCGAATGAGCCGTTTTTGAAGTTTCTACGACAACGCTTTCTATAAAACCTTATATGCCCCCAGGGCATAACTTACAACCCTTGCCCCGAAGGCTGGACGGGAGTGTCCTCCTCAAAAACATAATTTCTATCTGGAAATCAACTACGCTGAACAAAATGGCTGTCTCAAGATTTTGATTGGATGTGTTTCGGGAAATGGTGGGCGTGGAAGGGGTGTTAGTTGCCTTTCAATCACTTTCGACTATTAAAAAGGGCACAAGCTACTCCAATTTCCAATTGAATGAGCCCTTTTCGAAGTTTCTATGACAACTTTTTCGATAGGAAGTGCCCTGCTCTAAAGGAAAAAAATAATAAAGTATACATTGTGCCAACATTCTTATATGCCCTCAGGGCATACCTTAATACCCTTGCCCTGAAGGTTGTGGGGGATTGTCCTCCTCAAAACATATTTTTTTTGGAAATCAACCACGCTGAACCTAATGACTATCTCAAAATTTCGATATGATGTGTTCGGGGAAATGGTGTTTGTGGAAGGGGTTTTAGTTGCCTTCCAATTACTTTTGACTGTTAAAAAGGGCACTAGCCATTTCAATTTCCAATCAAATGAGCCCTTTTGAAGTTTCTACGGCAAAACGTTCTATAAAAACCTTATATGCCCCCAGGACATAACTTACAACCCTACGCTGAACAGAATGGCTATCTCAAAATTTTGATTGTATGTGTTTGGGGGAAGGATGGGCGTGAGAGGGGGGTTAGTTGCCCTCCAATCACTTTCGACTTTTAAAAGGGTACTTGCCCTTTGAATTTCCAATCGAATGAGCCGTTTTTTGAAGTTTCTACGACAACGCTTTCTATAAAACCTTATATGACCCCAGGGCATAACTTATAACCCTTGCGCCGAAGGCTGGACGGGAGTGTCCTCCTCAAAAACATAATTTCTATCTGGAAATCAACTACGCTGAACAGAATGGCTATCTCAAAATTTTGATTGGATGTGTTTCGGGAAATGGTGGGCATGGAAGGGGTGTTAGTTGCCTTTCAATCACTTTCGACTATTAAAAAGGGTACAAGCCACTCCAATTTCCAATTGAATGAGCCCTTTTCGAAGTTTCTACGACAATGTTTTCGATACGAAGTGCCCTGCTCTAAAGGACAAAAATAATAAATTATACATTGTGCCAACATTCTTATATGCCCTCAGGGCATACCTTAATACCCTTGCCCTGAAGGTTGTGGGGGATTGTCCTCCTCAAAAGCATATTTTCTATTTGGAAATCAACCACGCTGAACCTAATGGCTATTTCAAAATTTCGATATGATGTGTTTGGGGAAACGGTGTCCGTGGAAGGGGTTTTAGTTGACCTCCAATTAATTTTGACTGTTAAAAAGGGCACTAGCCATTTCAATTTCCAATCAAATGAGCCCTTTTTGAAGTTTCTACGGCAACACGTTCTATAAAAACCTTATATGCCCCCAGGGCATAACTTACAACCCTACGCTGAAAAAAATGGCTATCTCAAAATTTTGATTGAATTTGTTTTGGGGAATGATGGGCGTGAGAGGGGGGTTAGTTGCCCTCCAATCACTTTCGACTTTTAAAAAGGGCACTTGCCCTTTGAATTTCCAATCGAATAAGCCGTTTTGAAGTTTCTACGACAACGCTTTCTATAAAACCTTATATGCCCCCAGGGCATAACTTACAACCCTTGCCCTGAAGGCTGGACGGGAGTGTCCTCCTCAAAAACATAATTTCTATCTGGAAATCAACTACGCTGAACAAAATGGCTATCTCAAAATTTATATTGGATGTGTTTCGGGAAATGGTGGGCGTGGAAGGGGTGTTAGCTGCCTTTCAATCACTTTCGACTATTAAAAAGGGCACAAGCCACTCCAATTTCCAATTGAATGAGCCCTTTTTGAAGTTTCTACGACAACGTTTTCGATACGAAGTGCCCTGCTCTAAAGGGAAAAAAATAATAAATTATACATTGTGCCAACATTCTTATATGCCCTCAGGGCATACCTTAATACCCTTGCCGTGAAGGTTGTGGGGGATTGTCCTCCTCAAAAGCATATTTTCTATTTGGAAATCAACCACGCTGAACCTAATGGCTATCTCAAAATTTCGATATGATGTGTTGGGGGAAATGGTGTCCGTGGAAGGGGTTTTAGTTGCCTTCCAATTACTTTTGACTGTTAAAAAGGGCACTAGCCATTTCAATTTCCAATCGAATGAGCCCTTTTTGAAGTTTCTACGGCAACACGTTCTATAAAAACCTTATATGCACCCAGGGCATAACTTACAACCCTACGCTGAACAAAATGGCTATCTCAAAATTTTGATTGAATGTGTTTGGGGGAATGATGGGCGTGGGGGGGGGGGCTAGTTGCCCTCCAATCACTTTCGACTTTTAAAAAGGGCACTAACGCTTTGAATTTCCAATCGAAAGATCTCTTTCAAGTTTCTACGACACAGATTTCAATAAAAACTTATATGCCCCCAGGGCATAAGTTATAACCCTTGCCCTGGAGTGGCACTAGCCACTCCAATTTCCAATCAAATGAGCCCTTATCGAAGTTTCTGCGACAACTCCTTCGATACGAAGTGCCCGGGTATGGAGAAAAAAAAAATAATAATACATTGTGCCAACATCGTTCTTTACTTAGGCAGCGCAATAGCGCTGCCTATGATAAGTTAACTAAGAAGTAGATTTTGTCCTTGTTATTATTATTCTTAGTCAACTTTGAACGTTTTTTTTTTACAAACGGATTTTTAGTTAACTGAAAAGTTGACTATGAAACTACTATTAAGAATTCTTCGTTGTTAGATATGTACAAAGAATTTCTGGCAGGAAATTCGAACTCGACAGCTCGTGTTTGCCTCCATGGCAAAAGTCTTGTCTCTTGCAAAATATGATGATTCGCCTAGGGTTTTTCAGATTGAACAATGCAGCTGTTTATTAAAAGCACATACTCAGAGGTGGTATTTTTAACTAAGGATTAATTCTCTTCTTATAAAAGAAAACAAGAGGTGCAAAATTTTCACAAAAGGGTTTATTTCAGCATTCTTCATTCTTCTGATTGTTACAGGTCTCACCTTCCTGAACCTGATGGTCTGTTCCTAATTTCAGGTACGGCTCACGCTATAGCAACTTCAAAATTTTTGCCAAACTTTCCGTTCTATTTTCAAAAGCCTCGTAAACTTTGACGTAAATTCGTAAAAGCCTGTAATCTATGGTTTTCCATTTACTACGTTTGATACCAGAAATACTTCTTTTGATTCAAAATGTATTTTTAGAAACAGCTAGTCATTGAAAAAGAGCTAGCTATGCCTACATGACGGGGCACTCTCACTTTTTTTAACTTTAAAATAAAAGAAATAAATTAAAGTGATGACTATTAGTATGGATTGGCCATATTATTATGGAAAAAATATATTACGCTGTCTGCTTTTGCCATATGGAAATTTTAATGCCGCTTTCTGTTCTAAGTGTACGTAATTTTTAAGCTTTTGTTTTTTTTTACTTAACTTTTCTTTTAGTTTCCTTCTTCTGAGAGGGCATATTTTACACTAGATTCAAGTCCAAATTTATCAAAACAGTCAAAAAACGGAGAGATTATATGGTACTAGCAGGATAAACACAAATAACAGGTAAAACAATAGGGAATTTTTTTAAGACAGTGAAACTTGCTGAAAACTCAAATGAGTTTGAGTTTCATTTGAGTTTTGAGTAAGTTTTAATGTCCTAAAAATTTCCCTATTGTTTTACCTGCTGTTTGTGTTTATGATAGAAAGGCAGTTTGCTTTTGTTTTTAGGTACTGGCAGGAGATTAAGGAGTAGCCTGCTTTCGCGCATGTGCCTGACCAAGCTATTTTCGTGTCAACTAGACTTCTGAAAAAACGCCCTATCTCAAAGATTTTGTTTCTTGCGCTTGTCTTGTGGGTGGCAAAATATAATTGTGATCAAAAACGGTAAAATCATTTGTCGGCTTTCCATTTCTGTTTTCTAAGACTTATCTTTTTTATTAGGTTGAATTAATTTCAATAAAATTGCTACAAGCTTAGTTAATAACCTAGTTGAAACTCTTCAAACATGGCATGCATCAAATTCATGAAAGTTTCAGATCCGACAAGATTGGCCTTCTTTAGTCTGATAAGAAAATAACGGAAATATATACAAAAAAAAAAATAAAAAAATACAGGAAATATAAGTTCATAATGCGCGGAATTCCTTGAATCAGGGAAAAACTTGTACGTAATGGGAGAAATTCCTGACAGATCCTCTAATTTTTGATGCTAACATTTAAATTGACGTATTTGGAAACGTATTGCACTCCCGGCCGAAGGTATTGAATCAGGAGATTGGTACCTGCGCAACGCAGACCTTTGGTCAACTTGCGAAAAAGTTTTAAGTTAAAGTTAAGCATTTGGAAACATAGCTTCCATTTTTACTAAGCAATATTAAATGTCGGGACAATTTAGAAGTCAAGATCTATTTTTCAAGAAGGAGTTAGAGACAGTATCAAGAGGATTGATAAATAATATCAATCCCCCAATAGCCCCATCAATAGCCACAATAATATCATTAATAATATCATAATAATAATAATAACAATAATAATATAATAATAATAATAATAATAATAATAATAATATGATAATAATATAATATATAATAATATCAATAGCCCCAGGTATTGACAACACGATAAATGAGTTTTTTATGTATGATGGTTAAGAAGTTAGAGATAAATAATTGTGCTTGAAAAAAGATCCTCGGGAGTACCTAGTAGTTTTAGGAAAACTTTAATTAAACACTATTATAAGATAGGCAATAAGCGCGAGTTTGGTATTTATAGAGACATTATGTTGAATTCTTTAGGTACACCAAACAAGGAAAAGACCTCCGCAAAGGATCTTCTATCAGCTGAATCATATCTTTTATATATTGAATAAGCATCAAAATTCGATTCTTTTGATGGATTTATTTCTATGAAGACTCTGTTTATTGGAGCTTCGCTTACTATTTCTATTCTACGTATTTCTATTCTGTATCTATTTCTATGAAAACTCTGTTTCTTAGAGCTTCGCTTACTATTTCTATTCTATTTCTGTTCTAGTTTTATTCTATTTCCATTCTGTATCTATTTCTATGAAGACTCTGTTTCTTAGAGCTTCGCTTTACTATTACTATTAGAGCTTCGATAACTCTGAAAACCTCTAAAAATTCATTCACTTTGCTCACATTTTCATCTAGGATCCTTAATAATAAATCATCAGTGTAATCAAAGTCTAGGAAAGTTCTACTTCCCAAAATTATTCCATGCTGTCCATTGCCTTTGCTGTGCTCCTTAGGACAAAATCCATCAAAATTATCCATACAAATTTGGATTGGATGCAACCATGCTAAACTCCTGATTTAACACGAAACCCGGTGCTAATTGCATTTCTCACCTAAACTGCATCAATGTCATTCTCGTACAAAGCACTAATCACCGTAATGAATCATCTGGTATAACAGACAAAGATAGGACTTTCGCTAAAGGTTTTTTATCAACTGAATCAAACGCCTCCTCATAATCTATAAAACTGAGCACTAAAGGGGTTTCATGACTTAGACACTTCTAAATTAACCTAAGAGCAGGACCATATCCAGGGGGGGGGGGGTTACCCGGTTTGACCCCCCCCCCCCAAAAAAATTTTTTTCTGACTCGTAAAAACGCAACAAAAATGGATATAAACAAATTTTGTATGCGGTTTTTGAGTTTTTTTTGTAAAGTGGGAGTGGGATTTTTAAGTGGGATTGTAGGGGAAGTTGTGGAAATTTTTACCAAAAAAGCCCAAGCAAATCAAACTAGTGGAGGGGGTGGGTTGATGTCTCCTTGAAATTGATTAAGTGTTTCACAACGTTGGGCCATTTTGGATGTTCAGAATTGAGACACTTTCACAGCAGAAAAGAGTTTTCAGTAAATATAGTTTTTAGTAACGTAATTACGGATTACATTTATAGACGTGGAAAGTGATGGCAAATATAATCTTCCAAGGAAATGAAAATAAAAAAGAAGACATTTTTCGATGTTTTCAGTTATACAATTGGGTCGATAGCCATTTGTGGCAAATCTAACTTTATTTTTTTTTTCTGACATTTTGAATTGAAGTTAGAACGGTGTTTTTGTATGCTTGTTTAAGGTTAATAAAATGGAATGGTGGACACGACTGGTTACAACGGACCCCGAAATCAACACAAAAAAGGTCCAACCAGAAAATTCGAAGCTCTCCGATTTAGATTCTGAAACTAGATCAATGGTAGAAAAAATGATGTATGACCAGAGACAAAAAGAGGTAAGATTTGTCTTTTATAAAATGGAGAGTTTCTAAACTTTTTTTGACCTCGGTTAATATTAATGTAAGATTACACCCTCTTTTCACAACATGCTAAAATATCTAGTGTTCATTTAGCGTAAAGAGATTACAAAGTCCAAAATTAAGTGTTTCACTGATCAGCATCAGAAAATGGACCAATTCCATTTGGTAAATTTACGGGCACAGAACAAGAATCAGAACGAAAAAGAAAGAAATATACCATTTGATTTCTTGTTCAATGTTATTTCCAGATATAATAATCAATATATTAATTGTTGTAATCAATATATAAATAATCATCATATAAATAATCAATATATATACGAGTTAATAATAATATAGAAATAATCTCGTAGTTAATAATTTAGAAATAATCTCGTAGTTAATAATTTAGAAATAATCAATCTATATTAATCAATGTTGTTGCAATTGTGTTCCTCACTTCTTTAATTGGCACAGATATAGCGGTAGGCAGTAAAATTATAGTGTAACAGCTTCTTCCTATCTTGAAAAGTTGTTGAGTTGGGCAAATAAAACTTTTAGTTAGGAATCCAGGGCCAAAAACATACTCTGAATCAATAGATGGTGCTGCTAGCGCTATTACAGCTGCTTTTGCGCCACTCTAGTTTAGCTTGTTTGTGTGGAGTTCTCAACTGTTTTTGATGGTGCATTCTTTCAAAGAATTGGCCTCCCTAGCTTTACTAAGTGCAATCATAATGACTTTTACCTATCAAAAAAAATTTTTAAGAAGACTTAATTCATTTCAACTGACTATATCGCCATCTAATTTTGATTCATATAGATGGTGCTGCTAAACTCTAGTTTAGCTTGTTTGTGTGGAGTTCTCAACTGTTTTTGATGGTGCATTCTTTCAAAGAATTGGCCTCCCTAGCTTTACTAAGTGCAATCATAATGACTTTTACCTATCAAAAAAAATGTTTAAGAAGACTTAATTCATTTCAACTGACTACAACGCCATTTACATTTGTCAGTCTATGGTTTTTTGGATTACTCAAACGGCCACCAGAGGACTCCCTGCTTGTGGTGCTTAAAAAAAAGCGTAGACGGCGTGGAAAGAGAGGCGGGCGGCGAAACAGACAGACGGCCATACCCGTTCATGTTTCTGAGGAACGTCTTTCTGACCGGAGGACGGCTGTATGTGAACCAAGGACTCTTGTGAAAATAAGATGTTTGCAAAGGTACGAAATTCCTCCCACTCTCTCCATCCCAGCTGCAGCCGATCTTACCGTATTCCTCTGATGAACTTCCCCCGCTATTACGTCCTGAACAGTTATCAGCTCAGGCAAAGCTTCCGAATTTCATTCTGTGTAATGCCCGAATTAACAAATAAAGTTGACGAGATGGAGATACTGCTGAGAGAAGTGAGTGTTCCTATTGCCGCAGTTACCGAATGCTGGGATATCACTGATGAAATGGGTAGAATAAAAGGCTACACTAGCTATTTCAACACTCGCCGTGATAGAGGCTTGAGTAGAAAAGGTGGTGGCGTTGGTATCTATATTCGTGATGACATTTAATCTAAGCTGTTAAATATACCAACCGATTCGTGTCACGAAGTTGTCTGGGTAGAGTGCAAGCCATCCAAACTGTCAAAAAAGTTCTCATGTTTGATAATTGCATCTGTGTATTACCCAGAGAGTGCAAAAAATAGGAAAGAGCTTATCAGCTACTTACAGACCTACATCGATAAACTTCGTCGTGCCCATGCCTATCCTGGCTTCATAATAGCTGGCGATTTTAACCAGACGAACAGACAATGGGTATCTAGTGTCCTTGATCTGAAGCAGGTAGTTACCATTGCTACGCACCAGAGTGGTAGTACTCTAGACCTAATTTTTACAAACATGAGTGACAATTATTACTCCCCTTGGTCGTTAGGTCCTCTCCAGAGTTCAGATCATTATGTAATTCTCTGGCAAGCCAAAAATAACCAACCGAAGCCAAAGAGAACCAAAGTGACTATTCGTCCGCTTAACTCTCAATCAATCTGCGATTTCGGTCGGCGGATCGGGACTTACTGCTTCGACGACCTGTGTTCTATAGTAAACTTGAATAGCAAAGTTCAGCAGTTTAACTCTCTTCTGTTAGAGATGTTTCACAAGTTTTTTCCCACTAAAGTTGTAGTGGTAAGTGAGTCCGATAAGCCATGGATCACAAGCAATCTCAAACAAATGATCAAGATGAGGTGCAAGCTGCACAGTTCCGGACAAATAGCCGCGGCGGCGAAACTTAGAAATCGAATCGTGGCCGTCAATCTTTTCAAGCGAAGAAATTATGTTCGGGAAAAGGTAGTACCCCTTCTCCAAAGTAGCAGTCGGAAGTGGCATTCCACAGTGAAACAAATGACTGCAAGTCAGTTAACAGTGAGCTAAAAATACCCAAGCCTGACGGATCTCAAATGAGCGCTTCAGACGTAAACGGGTTCTTTGCTGGCATTTGTACCACCTACCCCTCAATTAAAGAGGCCGAACTGGTTGATCTCTTAGTCGATTGTGAAACTGACGAAATAAAACAGTTTACCGAACTTGCTGTTTTTAAAGAACTTAAAAAACTAAAACCGAATTGCTCTTCCTACCCTGGTGAGTTGCCGGTCAAACTTATTCGCGAATATGCCTTGTTTTTAGCCAAACCATTGGCATCGATCATTAATCAGTGCTTCAGTGAACAAAACTTTCCCGATGCTTGGAAGCGAGCCTATGTTCGCGTAATACCCAAAGTTAAAGGACCTAAGACATGTGATCAGTTAAGACCTATTTCGATCACACCGAACTTTGCTAAAGTTGCAGAATCTTTCATATATCGTGAACTTCTCACGGACATTTCACCGTCACTTGACCCCTTCCAGTATGGTTGCTTGAAGGGATGCAGCACGTCTGTTTATTTAGTACGGCTTTATCACCTAGAAGTTGAATGGTTGGAGTTTGGAAGCTCGTTTGTAGATTTACTTCTGGTAGATTACCGAAAGGCATTTGATTTGATTAAGCACCCTCTTGCCGCCCAGAATCTCAAGTCAATGGGTGCCCGTAAGCACATCCTCCGATTAGTAGTTGATTTCTTACGTCACAGGTATCAAAAAGTGTACGCCCTTTTTCCCGGTGATATTGAATCGGAATGTGTGGAAATTACATGTGGCGTCCCACAAGGTACCAAATTAGCAGCTCTTCTTTTCCTGGCTGTTATCAACTATGTACTTTCTGACTTTGACGATCGTTTTAAATTCGTCGATGATTTGTCTGCGCTTCTTAAATACCACGTAAAGGATTCGCAAGCTGTAGCCCAGTTCGACCTAAATTCCTTTTTTTACAAGTGCTTTTAATAAAATGTAGAGAAGTGTTTTCATGTAAAAAAGTTTTCATGTAAAAAACAGCGCCTTTTAGTGCATTTTTTTTTAATGTGTCTATGACAGCTGTTTTCATTTAAATGATTCTGATTCTGATTCTCTGGGAAGGTAGTGCCAAGCTTCCATGTTAACCCTCTTCTGACTTCTAAGTCTTAGAAATCTGGATCAAAATTCCTATTGGAATTTTGACAAAACAATATTATACCTTAGTTTTCAGCTTTCACTTTCTTTTTCTCTGGTTTTGGTTTAGAAAATGTGATTTATGTTATTTGAGTAGAATTTTAAGGCATATCAGTGCGTCTTTACAAATTTTAGAAATATATTTGCAGATCTTTAAAACCTTATAAATTGGGATTGAGCAAAGTTGTAAAGCTGAAAATAAGTTTATCGTGCTTCATTTAAGCAGAAGATTGATTTTGCAAGGTTTCACTTTTAAAACACAAAGATTTTTGAAGGTCATGAAAGGTCAGTGCTCTCTAGCGGGAGAAGGATTATCTAAGTTGTGGATACATTCCTGAGATTTTCCTTCACCTAACTCGAACACTTTTCGAAAACGGCAAAAAGCTCCTAGACTAGAATTTTACCCCGTAAGCTATGTACAAAAGTTTGCTGATTCTGTTATTTTGCATTATCTTTTGTGCTTATATCTCATCAACTGTTGGTTCATACTGCCAAGTATAGAAAGTTCGAAAAAAAAAAAAAAAAAATTTTATATATTGCTTAGGACTACACCTGGTCCCTTTTAGGAGGAGTGGGAGGAAGAATATTGAATGAGAAAGTGAATGACATTTCTTATTCCTATTGTTTATTTAGTCCTATTATTTTCCTGTTGTTCATTATGATTTCTGTCCTTGACTGTAAATTTTTTACTGCTACTACTAACAACTCACCGCAGCACCAAGCTACCTGAGGCCAACACAGCTACGCCCGCTCCTCCTCCATCCCAATCTATTTAAAGCCTCCCTCTTTGCACCCTCCTAGGAAGTTTCCATTTCCCTTAAATCTTTCTTTATGACATCCTCCCACCCCAACCGTGTACGACCTGCTTTCCGTTTAGCCCTTGACGGTTGGCCAAAAAGGACAATCTTCGGCAATGTGCCATCCTTCATTCGCGGAACTTGCCCAAGCCATCTCAACCTTTCTCTCATTATAGTCCTAGAAAGCGGGATAGAACTGTATTTTTCGTACAGCCTACTGTTTAGAACACGGTCAGTCAGCCGGGTACCCAAAATAATCCGTAGGAAATTTCTCTGGGAAATATCTACCAAATCACCATCTGCTTTTCGGAACGCCCATGCTTCAGAACCATATTTGACCACTGTCATCACTGTAGCTTCCAATATTCTAATCTTGGTTTGCAGACTTATCTTCCTATTCTTCCAAACTTAAAAAAAACAAAAAAACAAACAAACAAATGACCGTGGATTGACAATTTAATTGATATACCGATAATTATTCCATAAAGTTTTGATAATTTTTTATATATGAAAGTAACAAAAGTGAAAACATTTCAAACCTGTTCTGTTTTCAGTAAAGCGCAAATTTTGTTCTAGTCTGAGAAGGCATGGGGGGTTATCACCCTACTTTTGTTAATTTTTGCTTGTTTTGAGTTTGACTCGGCTATTTTTTGTAATTTCTGTTCGTTTTGAGTTTTTTTTTTTTAGTTTCGTTTTGATTTTTGCTCATTATTGTCGTAATGGAGCTCTTTAATTTTCTTTGAAAAACTTGTTTTGTGGAAAAAGTTTTTTAAATTAATTTCTGTTCGTTTTTTATTGACATAGTCTTTTTCATGGAAAAATAATATTTATATCTTTTCAGTTTTTTCTATAATAATCCATAGTGTGGGTTGCTATTTGCATGTTGGAGAAACTTTTTGAACAATTTTTAATCCTGACACAAACAATATTTTTTAATTTAATTTTATAGCTTCTGAAGTTGACCTGAAAAATAAAACTTAATATTATTCCCAAAAGTTTCTTTCTATGCTCTTTGACAACCTGGATACACTTACACTCTTTTTATCTATTTAAATTGTAAAAGCAGAAGTAGTAATAGTAGTATCCCCAAAAGTTTCAACTTAATACCCCCAGTCGTTCTCGATATATTGCTGAGGTGTCTTATTGGCAACCATAACTACAATGCCGTGTGACAACCCTTGCCGATGGGTTTTGGGGCTTGTGTTCAACCTAAGGACATTCTTATATGATTTTTGGACTATTTGTAACGATGTGGCTATCTCACAGTTTCAATTAAATGTGTTTTGGGAAAAGAGGATGTCAGGGAGGGGGCTAGTTGCTCTCCATTATGTTTGAATTTTAAAAGGGAACTAGAACTATATATTTGAAATCAAATGAGCCTCTTCTAAAGTTCACACGACCACCCTTTCCATAAAAACCTTACATGCCCTTGGGGCATAACTTCCAACCCTTACCTCCAGACTCTGGGGGATTCTGTCAACCCCAAAGGCCTTACTATATGATCTTTGATTTTCGAACAAATGTCTATCTAAAAATTATGATTAGATGCATTTGTGGAAAATAAGATATAGGGGAATGAGGGTGGGGGGCAGCTGCCCCAAATGACTTTGACTCTTAAAAGGGGAACTAGAATACCTGATTTCGAATCAAATGAGCCCCTTCCGGAGTTTATACGACCACCCTTTCCATAAAACCCTTATATGCCCTCTTGGCAAAACATATACCCCTTGCACTGAGGGCTCTGGGGGGGGGGATGTCATCCTCAAAGACATAATTTCCAGACCTTCCAACTACGCTGAACAAAATGGCCATCTCAAAATTTTGATTAGATATGTCTTGGAATTTGATGTTACCCTCCAATCACTTTTGACTATTAAAAAAGGCCCTTTCAATTTCCAATTGAATGAGTCTTTTTTCAAGTTTCTTCGACAACAAATGGTCATCTCAAAGTTTCTATCAAATGCATTTTGGGAAAATACGAGGTGTAGGGGGGGGTATCTAACCTCCGATCACTTTGAAATTTAAAAAGGGTGCTAGAACTTCTGATTACCAATCCCATGAACCCTCTGAAGTTTATACGACCACTCTTTCTATAAAAAAAACGTATATGGCCCCAGGGCATAACTTACAACTAGACCCCAGTGCCGATGAGGGAAGACCGGTGGTGGCGGGCCAAAAATAGCGCGCCGGCGCCGCACCGCCGGTAAGATGTCGCCGGCGCGATCAATGTTGACCTTAAACATTAATGTTTTCATCAGTCTTTCTCAAATCACAGCTTAAATTTACAACAGATTCGAGCCTATTCATGAGTTGAAAACTTCACAAGTCGCTGGCAGGAAACTAGTCTTCTTCGTTATTCATCAAGAGAAGTAGAAATCTAGTAGAAACGAAATGGCTGTGGCGTTTCAGAACCCTTTCATAATAGTTGAAGCATCTATTAGCTATGTATTCTTATCATAAATAATTGTCAACATTAGTAGTTTTTTTTCATCGAACATTACTGCATACAAACTTCAAATACCGTATCACAAAATTCGTCAGTTATCTCGGTAAAAACTTTGAATATAAGTTTGAACTTAGAAGCTTAATTTTTTCATAACGCCCTTTGTCTATATCTGTTTTGTCACCTTTAAATCAGTTGAAATGGGTGACTTTGATATTGATTGTTTTTTTTTGCTCTTTTGGATTCCCAAAAAGCCTTCCTTGCATTAAAAACTGATTTTTAATAACAATTTAAAAAAAAAATACATTTTAAAGCTTTTTTTGGCTTCTTTATAGAATATATGTCATGTAGGCTAAGGCTGAACTGCTGCTTTTTTCATTGCTTTTGGCTGCTCTTTTGGATATTATTCATTTTTTCTTTTGGGGATTCATTTCAAATTATAAACTCATAAATACCTAATATCAGCTAAATTATAAACTGCATCTAAAAGGAGTAAATTTATCAAATTGAAAAATAAATGTTGAACACGTCACATGAGAACACTTCAATTACAATGAAACAAAAAACACTTCATGGCTTATTCCGTATGAAGAAAAATGAAGTGCCAGCTATTTTCTTAGGTAAAAAATGAAAAGCTCATCCGTTTTAAATGTAATTAAATTAAATAATATGCAGACTGATGTAGCTTCAGGAAGATGTTGAGATTTTCTTCGTAGTTCGTCACTTTTAATCCAAGCAAAATGTTAGGAGACTTAGTATCAGTTATTTAGTTTAACCTTTTATTACCAAATCCTCACAAAAATTAAAAAATTTAAGAAAGTCGCAACAATAAGTCACCTGTGGTTAAAATACTCAAAGACTCCTCTTTGATCCCCACCCAGGCTCAAAGCTTCTGCTATGGTCATATCCATGGAAATATCCAAAGAGTTTCTTTTTAAAATAGCTTTCAAACATAGTTAGGGGTATTTAGCCTTTTTTGCTTTTCTTCAAAGCTTTGAAAAAGTGTTATAATATTCTAAATGTTACATTTGTTATATTTGTGCATATTTTTGGTCATCATTTGTGGGGTGATTGAATTTTTTAAACCACTGTAGATACGTAAGAACGTAGCAACATCTAGTACCCTGAGGTCATAAGTCTGTCAAAGACTTCTCCTTGAACCTCCAAAACTGAAAGTTTTTATTATGACCTGGCCTTTTAATGTAACTTGGGCACTGGACCAAGGGCACCAATGTCACTCGAGCGCAACGTTAGGTCGGGATGTCGATATCACTTTCGTCACACCAATTTGTTTTAGTGTGAATCTGCCTGATACTTATGATTCAATGAATGTTTTCAAAGTAAACTCGTGTCATCAATTAGAAAAAAAACGGGTTGGACGCATGTGCCCCTTTCCCTTTGGACGATAAAACTATACAAGTGCTGTACCAAGTATAACTCGCGAAAATCTTGTTAATTTTTGTCAATTTTTCAACTTTTTGGCATCCCTGCTTTCAGTAAAAAAAATAATCAAGGTACTATCAATTAAATATAATAACTCCCTATGCCCCCCCCCTCTGGATACCATCTTGATAGGATACCGTCTCTTCTTTAAATAAAAAAAAATAATTAACTTATTGGCATCCCTGCTTTGAAAAAAAATCAAGGTATTATCATTTAAATATGATAGCTCCCTACCCCCCCCCTCCCACCTCCGGATACCACCTTGATTGGATGTCGTCTCTGCTTTAAATTAAAAAAATAAACTTTTTCGCATCCCTGTTTTCAATAAAAAAAATTTCGAGATAATCATTTAAATGTAATACCTCCCTACCCCCCCCCCTCTAGATACCACCTTGATAGGATACTGTCTCAGCTTTACATTAAAAAAATAATTTACTTGATAATTAACTAGGTCACTATGTGGTTCGAACAAACACGCAAAATAACGTTAAACAGCTTAGTGTTCCTTGAAAAAAAATTGAGGGTATGAGTAAAGGGGTACAAAGACAACAACAAAAATGTCGAAATTATTCAGATATGCCTCAAATTATTGGAAAACTGAGTCATAGATTCGCCGTGGCATTCAATAAGATCCAAAGAATCTAATGAAAAGGGAGCACACACAAAAGCCAAATTAGGCCAGCAGCCTATGAGAAATCGCAAAATACCCAAGACAATGAACAAGTCACAATGCGGGGCCCTGGGTCCATCAAAATATTTCAATGGTTTCCCAGGGAATTTGGTATAATTTTCTTCCGTCTCCACTTTGAAAAAAATAATTCTCTTTTTGGCATCCCTGCTTTCAGTAAAAGAAAATGAGGTATTATCATTTAAAAATGATAGCCCCCTATCCCCCCCCCATATAGAAAATAATTTAGAATTTTTTTATGAATCATATTTTTGGGGTAACTTCTGTTTCAATCTTTAATTCCCCAACCTTGTACATAGCTTAGTTTATAGCTAAATTTTGTCTCAATAGAAGGTTTTTTTTTTTTTTTGGGGGGGGGGGGTAAAAATTTTTCAGAAAGAAGATTGTATTTTCTTTAATAATCAGGCGTTCAACAATTGAGTATTAAACATTAAGAAAATCTTATCTAAAAACAGCAAAAGAAAATAAAATTCTGCAAACTTACAAATCAGCTGTAGAAATAATCTGTCGGCTATCAAATTCAAAATCCAACTAAATGCTAAAGCTGTATAGTAGTGAATGCGTTCTGTAATTCTACTCAACTTAAAAATAAAATCCTTGACTACGAATGATGTAAGAAATAGCAATTGGGAAACTGCATTCGAAATGATTTAAACTCATTTCATAAAGACGATACTTTTTTTGTCAACATATGAAGAACTGTGTATATTGCAATATTTCTGTCTGGTTTTTATGCAAAGTAATAAAAGAGACGAAAATTAACGGACAAGAGAGTAGTGAAGAATTATGGTATGCAAAGTAATATTTGGCAGGGAAAGTCACTGGTGATTAATCGCTAGGGGTGGCACCGTGATTGCGTGATTTTTGGGGAATCAAATTTTTTTTTCGGGGTGACGCATAGATTTTCGGGGAAATACCCGAAAATTCGGGGATAGTGCAAGCCCTGCTTGATTTCAAATCAGGAAAATCGAAATACTAAACCATACGAGAAAGAAAAGCTCCGACTTTGCGGTTGACGCAATAAAGAATTGCCACAAAATTAATTTAAAGTCAGCTGAACGCCGCCGCCTCTGCCGCTAGTGGCGCGCCTGCGGTGCGCCGGCGGCGTAGCGACACTTCGGTGGCGGTCGACCGGGCCTCTTGTCGACGGTGTTCGGTCGATCCGCCGGCGTGGCACAGGGATCTACTTACAACCCTTGCTCCCAGGGTGGCGGGGGGTTGTCATCCTCAAAAACATAAATTTTCGAACCTTTTAAGTACGCTGAAAAAAATGGCTGTCTAAAAATTTGATTGGATGTGTTTGGTGAAATGGTGGGCGTTCGAGGGGGATTAATTCCCCTCCAACCACTATTGATGACTATTAAAAGAGGCACTAGTCCCTTCAATTTCCAATCGAATGAACCTTTTTCGAAATTTCTACGACATAAAATGGCCATCTCAAAAGTTGCATTTCGGGAAAATACGAGGTGTTTGTGTGTGTATGTGGGGGGGGGGGGTATCCACCCTCCGATCACTCTGAATCTTAAAAAGGGTAGTAGAACTTATGATTATCAAACCAATGAGCCCCCTCCGAAGTTTAAACGATCACACCTTCTATATAAACCTTATATGCCCCCAGGGCATAGCTTACAACCCTTGCCCTAAGGGCTTTGGGGGATTGTCATCTTCAAAGCTATAATTTCTGGACCTTTCAACTACTTTGATCAAAATGGCTATCTCTAGACCCCGGCGCCGCGCCGGCGGATCGACCGAACGCCGCCGACGAGAGGCCCGGTCGAACGCCGCCGAAGTGTCGTAACGCCACCGGCACGCCGCAGGTACGCCGCCGCCGGCAGAGGTGGCGACGTTCGGTCGACTTTAAATTATTTTTGGGGCAATTCTTTATTGCGTCAACCGCAAAGTCGGAGCTTTTCCTTCTCGTAGTTGCCCTGCGATCACTTTCGACTATTAAAAGGATACTACCGATTTCAATTTCCAATCGAATGAGCCCTTTTTGAAGTTTCTACGAAAACGCTTAGTATAAAATACTTATATGCCCCAAGGTATTGCTTACAACCCTTGCCCTGAGGGATGTGGGAGGGGGGTTGTCATCCTCAAAGACCTAATTTCTAAAACTTCCAACTACGTTGAACAAAATGGCTATCTCAAAATTTTGATTGGATGTGTTTGGGGAAACGGTGGACGGGAGAGGGGGTTAGTTGCCCTCCAATCGCTTTCGACTATTAAAAAGGGCAATAGCCCTTTCAATTTTCAATCGAATGAGCTCTTTTTGAAGTTTCTACAACACTTTCTATAAAAACCTTATATACCCTCAGGGCATAACTTACAACCCTTGCCCTGAGGGCTGTGGCGGGAGAGTCATCCTAAAAGACATAGTTTCCGGACCTATGAACTATGTTGAAAAAAATGCCTATCTAAAAATTTGATTGGATGTGTTTGGGGAAATGGTGGGCGTGAGAGGGGGGTTAGTTGCCCTCCAATTACTTTCGACTATTAAAAATGGTACTAGCCTTTTCAATTTCCAATCGAATGAACCCTTTTTGAAGTTTCTACGACAACGCTTTCTATAAAAACCTCATATGCCCCAGGGCATAACTTACAACCCTTGCCCTGAGGGCTGTGGGGGGAGTGTCATCCTCAAAGACATAATTTCCGGATCTTTCAACTATGTTGATTAAATGGGTATCTCAAAATTTTGATTAGATGTGTTTGGGGAACCGATGGGCGTGAAGGGGGTGTTAGCTGCCCGCCAATCACTTCCGACTATTGAAAAGAGCAGTAGCCCTTCCAATTTCCAATCGAATGAGCCCTTTTCGAAGTTTCTGCGACAACTGCTTCGATACGAAGTGCTCTGGTCTTAAAGAAAAAAAAAAAAAAAAAATGTGCCAACATTGTTGTTTACATAGGCAGCGCTATTGCGCTGCCTAAGATAATCCTTTTAGAACTGTCGCTAATTCTTCCTCGCCAAACAAATCTTCCTTCACATCCAAGGTATCACCTACTTTTTCATTTTCCTCAACATGTTTTCCTGCACCTCTTATCTCGGTTTAGGGCATTTTTAAATGTTCTGTCCTTCTCTCTTTAACTCTTTCCTTATCACCAATTATGGCCCCTTTTCTAATTTTAACTGGGACAAGTCCGGATTGACTACTCCCTCTCAATCTATTAACATGCCAGTACAATATTTTACTATTATGCCGTCTAGCTGTATCTTCCAGATGCTCAGCAATTTGTTATTTTCCTCTCAGTAATTTGTTATTTGTTTTGATCCTCAGCAATTTTTAATAACAATATTGTTATTTTCTAAGTATTGATACCTGGTATAGCTACGAAACCAGGTATCGTAGTGAGTGAATTCTTCCTATCTTTCTGGTGCTGTTTGATATAAACACCAATAGCGGTCCAAGCGGCTTTGCGGGTGTGACTTATTCATAAGCTGCTACTTTTTGGATAGCGCTGATCGACCTGAAAAAAAAAAAACAAAAAAAACACGCCTTTGTATATTTTTTTTCTTCTTCTGTGTTTGTATTCTTAGTCTTTTTTTTATGTGAAAGCACTAGATGGTATTGAATTATTTAGAAATAGAATTACGAGGATAACATCATTGTTATATATATTCTGGCGGTGATTCAATTCCTCCTTCCCATTTACCCTTTCGCAAAATCATACATTTTATAGGATTTGCAATTTTCGGGGATTCCTAATGATTCTCACTATTGCCTTTCTTCTAACCGTAGATTTCGTTTATTGTTCGATGTGGTCCTTGCTGTCGTTTGTCTTTTAACAACAGATTTTGTTATCGATCATATTCACCGTATATTTCGTTGTTCACCATTTTCATTTAAAATTTGTTGTGATGCTTGTTGTCGCATATCTTCTAACCGAAGCTCTCGCTGTGCTTCATTTTCGTTCATCATTACCTCAGACATTTTTTCCACGCCTCTTGATTTAGCTGTTCGGATTATCCTCTAATGGCAGATGTTGTTGTGCAAAACTTTCATTTGCAATTCAATGTGATTCTCGCGGTTGCTTGTTCAATGCTTTTCACTTTAGCTGTTTTCGATGTCATTCATCATACTGTATATTTGTATACGTTATAGATACCAAAAACGATTTCACCCTTAACATTCTTTCCATGCTCTTTGCTTTAGCTGTTCGGATTGGTCTTTTTCCGTTGGATCTTGCATAATTTCGCATGCAGCATAGATACCTAAACGACTCCACCCCGAGAAAACATGATATAAGTTGCGCTTGAAATTGCAATATGAAGATAGATGAATGTGATTTCATTGCCAATTTTCAAAAATATATTTAGCCGTTTATAGCTACCGCAAGTTAGTATGAATTCAATCCGTCCAATCGAAAAGAGAATTGAAAAGAACCACTAAGGTGTAATAACTGTTAATAAAAAGTGCTTAAATAAAATAAAATGTTGAATATATGATTATTATGGAGTCGTAGAGAGAATAGAGAAACCAGGAAATTCTGATTACATTTTTCTATATTTTGAAATTACTTCAATTCTGATACAGATCATGCGATGTTGTTTGTCTAAAAATCTTGCAATTATTGTAAGGTTTTTAATAGGAATTACCAGGGGACTGAGCTTCGCTAAGTGAAAAGAAAGACATTAAAAAAAAAAAAAAAAAAAAAAAAAAAAAAACAACTCGGTCATTTTAATTTATTTTGTTCGGCTGATACATAGTTTCATTACAATTTTGATTACTTTGCGAATCCTTCCTATTCGAATGATCATCCTCGTTGTTGCTGGTCTAACCGCATGTTGCGTTATGCATCATTTTCGTCTCCAGTGCTGTTTCTCTATTTTTTATGTAGCGCCGTTGTCTTAAAATAGATACTGCCTCATGATTTGTTTTAATATGCCATCACTGCTTTGATTCGTTGCTATTCTCAATTTCGGTTGTCTTCTAACCGAAGTTTTATATTTTTGTGATTCATTTTCATTTGTGATTCGCCATGATGCTCGTTGATGTTTGTTTTTTAACCTCATATTTCTTTGTGCTTCATTTTCATTTATCATTACCTTAAACAGTTTTTCCATACCGTTTGCTTTACCTATTTGGATTGGTCTTATCACGTTGGATGGTCCAGGTTGTTGGACACAAATTAGTTATTGTTGTACAAACGACGCATCATTTTGAACCTTTTACATGACGTCATTACAATACTATTACGGATTTTTCGCTATTAAAATGCCTATGAATGTGACAAATACATGAATGTGACATGACAAATATATTTCAAAAATTAAGGTTTTAAACGAATTTTCCCAAATTCGTGAAGTATCTAGATATTTTTTTTCAGACCAAAGAATGTTATTGTGCCATTGTTAGAAAAAATTGAGGAAATATAACCAATTATTGCTCGTTTAAAGAAAGTAGTGTAAATAAATATATATGCATAAAAGTCTTCTTGATGAAAATCAATATTTTTTTGTGCATTCATGGACTGAGCTCTAATTCCTGCATTAATCGAACTATTTCAGAAGCTACTGAAGTCTTTTGGTTAAGTAATGTCCGCTACTACATGGAACCTGAGATTAAATTGAGGCTTCCAAAGCAAAGCGACTGAAACTGAATCTTTTTCTGTTGGATTTTATTAAGTAAGATCAGTGAATTTAGATAAAAAAACAGAACTACAACCAAACTGAACTAAGACCAGCCAAAACAGAGACCAGCCTGTTCTGGGGTAATCTAAATGTCATGCTAAAATTGAAGTTGAGGATAATAAATCAAACGAAACCTGATGGGTTTAGTACATCGTTGCTATCAAAGGAGATCAAATTTGTTTTACCGGCGGCTGATACATCTTGGATGTTGTAAGAAGTGAACTGAAACTTTAGTTCCTGACAACAGCACTGAGTTTTAATTATACTTGGATGTCGGTACTTTAAGAATATTCAAAAATGGACTTGGCCTTCTTTAATACTGAACTGTTTCATACCACAGCCATACTGAACTAAGACCAGTCAAAACAGAGACCAGCGTGTTCTGAGGTAATCTAAATGTCATGCTAAAATTGAAGTTGAGGATAATAAATCAAACGAAACCTGGTGGGTTTAGTGCATCGTTGCCATCAAAGGAGATCAAGTTTGTTTTACCGACGGCTGATACATCTTCAACTATGCTAAGAAGTGAACTGAAACTTTAGTTCCTGACAACAGCACAAATACTGAGTTTCAATTATGCTTGGATGTCGGTACTTTAAGAATATTCAAAAATGGACTTGGCCTTCTTTAATACTGAACTGTTTCATACCACAGCCATACTGAACTAAGACCAGTCAAAACAGAGACCAGCCTGTTCTGAGGTAATCTAAATGTCATGCTAAAATTGAAGTTGAGGATAATAAATCAAACGAAACCTGGTGGGTTTAGTGCATCGTTGCCATCAAAGGAGATCAAGTTTGTTTTACCGACGGCTGATACATCTTCAACTATGCTAAGAAGTGAACTGAAACTTTACTTCCTGACAACAGCACTGAGTTTCAATTATGCTTGGATGTCGGTACTTTAAGAATATACAAAAATGGACTTGACCTTCTTTAATACTGAACTGTTTAATACCACAACCACATTGAACTAAGACCAGCCAAAACAGAGACCAGCCTGTTCTGAGGTAGTCTAAATGTCATGCTAATATTGAAGTTGAGGATAATAAATCAAACGAAACCCTGGTGGGTTTAGTACATTGTCGCCATCAAAGGAGATCAAGTTTATTTTACCGACGGCTGATACATCTTGGATGTTGTAAGAAGTGAACTGAAACTTTAGTTCCTGACAAAAGCACAGTTACTGAGTTTCAACTATGCTTGGATGTCGTTACTTTAAGAATATATAAAAATGGACTTGGTGTTCTTCAATACTGAACTGTTTAATACCACAACCACACTCAACCAGCCAAAACAGAGACCAGCCTGTTCTGAGGTAATCTAAATGTCATGTTAAAATTGAAGTTGAGGATAATAATCTAATTGAAGTTAGATTACTTAAAGTAATCTAAATGTCATGCTTACGTTGCAATTGAGAATAATAAATGAAACGAAACATGGTGGGTTTGGTACCGTGGGCGCCCATAAGGGGGGTATGAGGGGCACCAGCCCTCCTTGGATGAATGACACTGCCTTATATTTTAAAACTTTTGTTTTGAGATTTCTACTATACAGCATTGGAAGGGCCGAGTAGACCAGATAAACTCCCCCCCCCCCCCCCTCCCAAAAAAATCAGCTTATGGGCGCCCATGTTTAGTACATCGTTGCCATTATTTGAGATCAAATATACTTTACTGCACACCAACGCCTGATACATCTTGGATGTTGTAAGAAGTGAACTGAAACTTCAGTTCCTGACAACAGTACAAATACTGAGTTTCAGCTATGTTTAATTATCGATACTTTGAGAATATATAAAAATGGACTTGGCCATTTTTAGTACTGAACTTTAACCTTGAGTAAATTGGCAAAAGCCAACTGGATAATCTTACTCCATATTGAGTTTTGAAAGACGTTTGCTCTTTGTCGAAGTGATGACGAAAAATTCTGCTTTTAGAGAAAAAATAATTCCATTTTTAGCCAACAGGTTTAGATACAGTATGGAAATGCGCAGGAAAATGTGTATATTCTTGTACGTCACACCTGGAATAGTGTACCCCTCTGGAATAGCCTCCTGGACAGCATTAGAGACTCTGAATTGGTTTCATCATTTAAATCCCAGGTCAAAGGGTTTCTCCTTAGTCGAGATGCAGGGTGAGAGCAGGTTCCTTGTGAATATTATGTATGTGACGGGATTTTTTCTGTTGATTATGTGATTTAATTAGTAATCGAGCCACTATGCACAGGCTATTTGGCCTTCTAGTATGGCCTATGTTTATTTAATTATTTTTGTGAATTGTTGAAAATTAAGGTATCAATAATAATAACAATAAAAAAAAACAGAGGATACTTAATTCAAGTATACTGACATTCAGCATCTTTTTTGATCCTCAAGCAATTTTTGAGTGGGGCAGTCTAGTCTTTGAGGATAATCTTCCTTTGCTGTCAAAAAGAGATGCTCGTGGATGTAATTGTGTCTTTTATTTAAATGTGTTTTAACCTTATCAATAGTCCTGAGCAACATTTTGGAGCAAACCACCCTAACTAGGATGAACGCCATTCGGGCTGCCCGAACATTAAAGCTAGGCTCTAGGAGAAGTCGAATTTAGCTTCAAAATTAGGATTTCAAGTCGTTCGACGATAAAGAAGATATTCTTCGCCTGATAAAAAGTTCTATTTCACTTTCGTTTTGGCTAAAAGTTGAAAATTGTGGCTTGTCTGTCACTTGAAAATTTTGCTTTAAAAGAAAAATAGCTCTTGATTACTCAACTTTGAGAAAGTAATCTATTGTTCGTGATACAATTTTGTAAAAGTATTTTGTTTTGGTTCCCTCCGTGCCTTTTTAAGCGACTGAGTAGCTGTAAAATTAGTTAACCATTGAAGCTATTCAGTCGCGTAAACGGCTGAAAAAGTTGTTAAATAAATTTTTTGAAACGAAGTTTTATCTTGTGCGTTCTTAAATTTATAGATGTTATTTCTGTCCTCTTCTGTCCTACTCTCAAACGGAACTTTTTTCAAAAGCTCCGAATGACTTTTTTCGTTAAGTTTGCAAGTTGATATGTAATTCCTTATCCCTGATTCACACTGATGCGTTTTCATGCAAGAACGTCTGGTTTGCGCGATCCGTCAAATTTCATCGGGTTTTTGCTGAAGGTTTATGGATCACAGCGGTTTAACCGCTATATTGAAATATTTTTACTGCGCATTTGAAAACAATGCGAGTCATCAAAAGAATTTGTAGAAATGTATCCACAAAATATGCGGGTACTACATCATTCTAACTTTGTTGTGTTAGTATCTGATGATACCGTAACTGACCTATATTGAACATACCTATATCAACTATATATAAAATGACACAATATTGACGAAATTGCTTCTATACATATGTCCATACATGTATATAGAATTATTTTTATCAATTTTTCCTTTTTTAATTGTTTTACTTGAATTAGAATGTCTGATTTATTTGCTTTATTTTATCTTTAATGTTTTTTTAGATGGGTCTGCCTACGTCAGAGGAGCAGAAAAAGCAAGACATGCTCAAAAAATTTATGGAGCAGCATCCTGAGATGGACTTCTCAAAATGCAAGTTTTCTTAAGCGCTTAGACACCTACACACAATTTTTATATTACCTCAAGTAGGATTCATGTCAAAATATTACGTCAAATAAAATTCTATAGCCTAAATAAATAATTCTACCCCTTCTAGTTCTAACATTTGAAAACTGGTTTAAAATTACATACCGATTAAAGAAATTTGATTATTTGATATTGTGGATGTATTTATATACATAAAAATCTCTAGAGACAGTTTACGTTTAAATGTAAAAAAGAACAAAGGAAAGACAGCTATGAATATCCAAATATCTTTCAACGGAGGAAGAGGTGATTTCACATCTATTCTTTTTCACTTCTAACAGTTTGACCCTTTCTAAGCGTTCTCTGGGACATGTGACGAGCTAGCACAACAAAAGATCCTTGGGAGAGCAATCCAACGTTGGAGAAAGAAATTGATTGGTAGTACTGGTTCTGTGGATTAATTTCCGGTTGCCTCTGACGGCTGGCGAAGGGCGAGTAATTCTCTCCCTGCTTTTAAGGCACGGGGGTACTTGGCATTACCAAGGGAGGCTCCTCTTAAAAGAGAGGAAAAAGAGACAGGGGGCAAGACCTGTCTCAAAATACCATACCTCAGGTGCATCAATAACCTGGCGGCTACTTTTGGTTGGGAGGGAGTGTGTGGAGGCAATATGTCTTTGTGGTGTGAACCCTATTCAGTTTTGCTGCCCACAATACTAATAATAATGTGTAAATATAGTGTTGAATGCATCTTAATGTGGGGAGGTCTCAAATGTAATCAGTGATCCTTTAAAAATTTGAAATCAAAGGCTGGAAAGGGTCAACCTGTTAGAAGTGAAAAACAATAGAAGTGAAATCACCTCTACCTCCAGTGATTTGACAAGCTGTTCTTCAACTGCCCCCCCCCCTTCAAAGAATTTTAGCTATGGTCAACTTTTACTTAAACGATTGAGCGAATGGAGCAAAACAAATCGGCTTTTGAGGAACCAAGGAAAATATATAACACATAGGTGCTGAGAAGAAAATCTCATCCAGTGTATTTTCCACGCTTTCTTTGGTTTTCAGTGCGCTCAATGTGGTGCAATTTGGTGTAATGTGGTGCAAAAGGCAGTGCACTTGATTGGCTATTAGTCTTTACATTTACAAGGATATTTCAAATGAAAACCCTGAAAAATGGTGAATGATATGAAACATATTATTAATCACGGTAATCACCTTATTATCCTTGGATAAGGATGTTTACCGGACGCAATTCTGTCCGGCAATGGTGATATGCATTTCTTATTTTTGATTAAGTCACGCTATTTTTGACACAGGAGCTTAATTTTTTTCCAATATTCATATCGTCCCACTTATACGATAAAAGGACAAATATAACATTCAGATTTTTGCAGTGGAACTACAAAACTGTTATCTCGTTCTTTTTCTCATGATTCTAGTCAAATGAACTGAGAAAACGTTCAAATCTGAAAAAGAATATTTTTGATAGTGTTAAAAATATACGGCTTGATTTACTTAAATTGTGTCCAAAACACGCAGTTCCTCGCCTATGCGACAAATACAAATTGCGCCCACCTGTGGACAAATATAAAGATTCCAAAATTAAAAGGAAATCAGAGGAATCGTTATAGTTCTTTTTTTCGAGAGTACAATGGGTTTCGTTATGAGGTCATGTGAAGCTGTTCATCCTTTTCTCCATAACTTATAACAGTATTGGCCAAACGAACTGAAAAACATTAAATTTTGGAAAAGAAGCGAGATGTTAAAATATATTATATCTTATTTAAGAGTTGTTCAATTTGCTACCTTTTGAGCTTAGCTAATTGAGTTGTTAATTAATTGAGTTTTGTCAATTCAGTCTTTGATAATTTGTTCAGGAGGAATTGGATCATTGGAAAAATAGGCAATCTGAGGAACCGTTAAAGCGTACTTTTTTTCGAGAGTATGGTTGACCTCATTGTCAGGTCGTTAATCTTTTTCTCTGGAAGTTTAACGATATTAGTAAAATGAACTGAAAATCTCAAATTTTGCAAAAGAAGCAATGTGTTAAGATATACTATTATACTTATGAAATGCGTAGTTTGCTACTTTTTTGAAATTGAGTTAGTTAATTGAGCTTAGTTAATTCCGTCTTCGACAGTCTGTTCAGTAGAGAAATTGGATCCTGAAAATAGTGGCGGTACTGGCCTCTCTTGTGCCCGGGGAAAAATCTTGATTACCCCCTCCCCTGGCCCTCATAGAATTTTCAGGCTAAATTTTAGCAAAATTTGCATTTATTAACAAAATTATTTTCAATTTATGAATTATGTAATAATTTATTTTTAATTACTATTTAAATTATTTAATTGTTATTAATTATTTTAATTTAATTATTATTGGCTATTTTAATTTAATCATTATTAATTAATGAATAGTTTAGATTTTCATTTATTAACTGTGCCATCTACTTTATTAATGAAATTAAAAAAAATACTAAATTTTTATAACCGTTAGATCATCTGTTTGAAATTTTGTGCCCCTACGATTTTTGCGCCCAGGGCATCTGTCCCTCCCCTAAAACTGTCTCTGCCTGAAAATCAGTGCATCATCTTTGGATTCTGCCCAGAGCTGTTTTACGGCTTCCATTCTCGAGTTCCCTCTTACTTTTCCTTATCAACCCTAAAGTACGTCTTATAAAATTTTTTATCTATTCTGTCTAACATTTTATAGCCACAAGATCAGACACATGCAGAGGGATTGTCCAGGAGAGTTATCGCACGGACGGAGAGGCATAACCATTAATTAAGGAAAGGCGGGTTGTAAAAGAAAAGATTAAAAACAAAAATAGACAAAAAAGGCTACAGATTAACCGTATCTCTAGCTACTCATAATCTATTAATTATATAATTATTGTATAATAATTACACTGGTTATTATGCTCTGAGAGGGGGGGGGGGGTATTGACGGTACCGAACCAGAAATTTACTTCTTGCATACGCTGAATCAAATTAAAAAAAAAAAAATGGGAATGCCTGTCTTGAAATTTTTGTTCAATTTTACTTAGACCCTCCCCCTTCCTGGGGACTGGATTTTCGGGTTTACCTCCCCTTCCTGGGGACAATTACATTGGTCTATAATGAAGCCTTGCTTTGTACAAAGGCATATGAAACAGAAGTAATTTAGTGTGCTGAATCAATGCTTGTTTTCATTTTATTTATTTTCAGCGTCAAAAATTCATGTCGAATTTTTCTAATTATTAAGCAATACACCAACTATACCTAAAAAAGAAATATGTAAATTTCTGTGAATCTAAAAATAAATGAACTTATTTTCATTTATTTTCATAATTAATTTTCATGAATGATAAAATCAGTGTACCAATAATTGCACTGATTTTCAATATCTAAAAAGAAACATGTCAATTTCTGTGCATCTAAAAATAAACAAACTGATTTTCATTTATTTTCATAATTAATTTTCATAAATGATAAAATCAGTGTACCAATAATTGCACTGATTTTCAATATCATAGGCAGCGCTAATGCACTGCCTAAGTAAAGAATGATGTTGGCACAATGTATTATTATTATTTTTTTTTCTCCATACCCGGGCACTTCGTATCGAAGGAGTTGTCGTAGAAACTTCGAAAAGGGCTCATTCGATTGGAAATTGGAGTGGCCTGTGCCCTTTTTAATAGTCGAAAGTGATTGGAGGGCAACTAGCCCCCACGCCCATCATTCCCACAAACACACCCAATCAAAATTTTGAGATAGCCATTTTGTTCAGCATAGTTGATTTCCAGATAGAAAACATATTTTTGAGGAGGACACTCCCCCACAACCCTGGGGGCAAGGGTTTTAAGTTATGCCCTGAGGGCATATAAGAACGATGTTGGCACAATGTATTATTTATAATTTTTTCCTTTAGAGGAGGGCACTTCTTATCGAAGAAGTAGTCGTAGAAACTTCGAAAAGGGATCATTCAATTGGAAATTGGAGTGGCCTGTGCCCTTTTTAATAGTCGAAAGTGATTGGAAGGCAACTAACACCCCTTCCAAGCCCACCATTTCCCGAAACACATCCAATCAAAATTTTGAAATAGCCATTTTGTTCAGTGTAGTTGATTTCCAGATAGAAAATATGTTTTTGAGGAGGACACTCCCCCACAACCTTGGGGGCAAGGGTTGTAAGTTATGCCCTGGGGGCATATAAGGTTTTTATAGAAGGTGTTGTCAAAGAAACTTTAAAAAAGGCTCATTCGATTGGAAATTCAAAGGACTAGTGCCCTTTTTAATAGTCGAAAATGATTGGAGGGGAACTAACCCCCTCCACGCCCATCATTCCCCCAAACACATCTAATCAAAATTTTGAAATAGCCATTTTGTTCAGCGTATTTGATTTCTAGTTAGAAAATATGTTTTTGAGGGGGCACTCCCCCACAACCCTTACGGGGCAAGGGTTGCAAGTTATGCCCTGGGGGCATATAAGGTTTTTATAGAACGCGTTGTCGTAGAAGCTTCAAAAAGGGTTCATTCAATTGGAAAGGGAAATGGCTAGTGCCCTTTTTAATAGTCGAAAGTGATTGGAAGGTAACTAACACCCCTTCCACGCCGTTTCCACCGTTTCCCCATACACATCCAATAAAAATTTTGAGATAGCCAATTTGTCCCACGACGTTCAAAGTTCAGGAAATTATACTTTTGAGCAGGAAACTCCCCCCACAGTCTTCAGGGCAAGGGTTATAAGTTATGCCCTGGGGGCATATAAGGTTTTTATTGAAATCTTTGTCGTAGAAACTTGAAAAAGGGCTCATTCGATTTGAAATTCAAAGGGCTAGTACCCTTTTAATAGTCGAAAGTGATTTGAGGGCAACTAACCCCCCTCACTCCCACCTTTTCCCCAAACACATCCAATCAAAATTTTTAGATAGCCATTTTATTCAACGTAGTTGAAAGTTTTGGAAGTTAGGGAATGAAAACCCTCCCCCCACAACCCTCAGGGCAAGGGTTGTAAGTTATGCCCTGGGGGCATATAAAGATTTTATTTAAAACGTTGTCGTAGAAACTTCAAAAGGGCTCATTCAATTGGAAATTGAAAGGGCTAGTGCCTTTTTTAATAGTTGAAAGTGATTGGATAGCGCCTAACGCCCCTCTCACGCCCACTATTTTCCCAAACACAACCAATCAAAATTTTGAGATATCCATTTTGTTCAACATTGTTGAAAGTTCTGGAAATTATGTCTTTTAGGATGATAACCCCCTCAGAGCCCTCAGTGCAAGGGTTGTAAGTTATGCCCTGGGGGCGTATAAAGTTTTTATTGAAAGCGTTGTCGTAGAAACTTCAAAAGGGCTCATTCAATTGGAAATTGAAAGGGCGAGTGCCTTTTTTAATAGTTGAAAGTGATTGGATAGCGACTAACATAAAACGAAAAAATAGTAAAAAAAGAGAGAAACGAGGATTATACAAGCCAGTGAAAAATATGGACTAAAATGCAAATATTTCGGTCAAGACCTCCGCTTGACCGTCCTCTGTGCAAGATAATAACATTAAAATAACTAAAAAAAATCCAAGGATACTATAAAAAAATTTCAAACCTTAAAACAAACCACAACTAAAATTTCGAGACCCTCTCCATGTAACGGTGAAAGGGTAACTGAATGAAAAATACAGCACTGAATGAGAATTCAATTTTTTAATTTATACAGAGCATTTTTAAAAGCTAAACGCTTTCCAGGTAAAACATCATCACAGATTAGGTTAGGTTGCAAAATATGATTTTTTTTATTTAAGTAAAAACGATCAGAATTAATTAGTTCATTATAAATGGGGCTTAAATAGGTTTCTCCCGTGTCTCTATTGAGAGCAACCTTTTGGTGAATGTACTTTTTTATCTCAACTGCCTCCCTGAAAACTTGGATGAGACCTTTAACAGGGGCAATAATGGAGGTGTTATCGACCTAAAACGAAATGGTGCGGGTTGCCATACACATGCTGAGCCAAGGCAGAATCAAAAGTCTCAGGCCTTTGGCATAGCTCCATAGCTTTGTCGATTGAGGACCTGTGTTCCAACAATATCTCCCCCAATTGCTGGTGGGTTCTTCTAACATAGAAACAGCCTTAAGAACATGGAACCCTATAAACGCCACTGCCCATAATAGGGTTCGTTTTATCTTTACCGCTGTTAAAATGGTTCTGGATTTTATTAGAATTTTTGAAGGTGACATTTAAGTTATTTTTTTTAAGAATTCTTTGCAATTTGTCACCTAATTTGGGAAAATAGGACAAAACAGTAAATGGGAGGGTGGGCGTGGGAGCGTGGGAGTGGGAGGGGGATTGGTTGCCCTCCAATCACTTTCGACTATTAGAAAGGGCATTAGAAATGGGACTTAAATAGGTTTCTCCCGTGTCTCTATTGAGAGCAACCTTTCGGTGAATGTACTTTTTTATGTAGTCTCCCAAAAATTCACAAAGATGGAGTTCCTCTGTGCCCAATTGTGGCCTCATATAGTTCGCCAGCTTCCAGACTGGGAAAATGGTTATCCACAATATTTCGTCCTCTTATGTCGACGCAAGCTTCTTACATTAAAAATTCAGTACACCTTGTGGAAAAATTAAGAAACCTTGATATAAAAAAAGACACAATTTTGGCCAGTTTTGATGCCATAAAAATGTGAATTTGCTCTTCAAAAGAAACTAGAAGATAATATTGACTGGATGGATTACAAAACATTAGATATTGAAACCATTATGCGACTTGTTCGCCTTTGCAATAGATATTCCTTATATTTTCAGTACAACAATCAATTTTTTACCCAAACAAATGGCCTCCCAATGGGTACGAGCCTTTCACCTTTTTTGGCCACTTTTTACATGGAATTTATTGAAACCTCCGCTTTGAAGACTCTTGTGAAGACTATTCAAATTTTCACCAGTGCAAAACCCCTGTCTAATTTCAGCAAGTGTATGAGCATAACTCTTATCCATCTTTTATCTCACATTTATGTTTAGTTCCTCATACTCGAATAAATGGCAGAGGTTGAAAGTACCAACTGATCCGATCGGTCTTTTTTAGTTCTAGCCGTGTCAGAGGTGTATACGGAGGATTACCACTTACTGGTCTTAATTGAAGAAAATCTCCCAAAAATACGCGGTTAGCATTACCCATTAACAAATCAACTGCCATTATTTCAGATAGTCTTAAGTGATTGTAAGTTAAAAGAAGAGATGAAACGATACGCATTTCATCAATAATAAAAAGTCGTGTCCCCTTAAGTATCTTTTTCAAAGTAAGAAGTTTTTCAGTGGAGAGAGGTGTGTGTTTTGTGGGGTTTTCCTGATCAATAACTAAACTTAAACAACCATGTATTGTTGAACCATTTATGCTACGTGCAGCAATACCAGTAGGCTCCATAACTACAACGGGACAATATTCATTCTTGAACTTGTTGCAAAGTAGTCTTCTCACGACACTGATAACCCTAGATTTTCCTGTACCCCCACATCCAGATACAATCGATTTCAAAGATGTTGCACCATTGCGCTTGGTAACTAAGTCTAAAATTTTGTCAACAACTCTCCTTTGATCAGTATTGAGTGACTCATGGTCATTTTTCAACCTGTCTTCGGTGTCACCATTTAAAATCTGTTTATTTGTCTCTAGCAAATCTTCCATAGCATCTGCTGCTCTGTCAATGACTCCTCCCTGAATTGCATTTTCTGGGTCATCTTCAATGTTTTCATCAATATTTTCTGCCTTCAGAATTTCTTTTGCACGTTCTCGAACCCTTTCTTCAAATTCTATATTGCTTTTCATCTTAACAACAAATTTTTCGTCGTAAGCTATCATGTCGGGATAGTTTACACTTTCAACACAGTAGGTTTCATCGCTGCTATTTTCACTAGCCACTAGTTCATTTTCATTTCACCAAGGTTTAAAACTTTTTAAAAATCTCTATAGTAAGCATCCTTCTTCTCGTCAGATTCAAATGGGTTTACCTTTCAGTGCTGTATGATATATGGTTTAAAAAGCCTTTTCCTGAGGTAAAAAGACCCGTCACTTAACATCATATTATCATCAGAACCATTACGCTCCCTTTCGTACCAAGACAATAACTAAAAAAGACTGATGTTTCCATATGTTCCGGTCTTTTAGGATAGATATCAATAGCCCAGTGGGCAATGTACAAATCACTACTCTGTGGATCGTTTTTAGCAAGTTCTTCAAGCTCCTCATGCCTTCTCAGTGTCCTCTTCACATCACTCTTTTTCGCGAGGTCAATATATCTAAATCGCCTAGAAATACTATACAATTTAGTACCAAGAAGCCTATCAGCAGCTTCAACTGTTCCAACTTGACGGGTTTTTATGGACTTCAACAAGTAGGACATAGTTCGTTGAACAAGACTTTTGCATGCATTATTCGCTTCCTCCCACATTGCTTCTATTTTGACACTCTCTGCTTTTGTCATGTAATCGGTAATGTAATACGGCAATTTAGAGCCCAAATGGCCAATATATTGAACATCCATGTTTGCTTGATTAGCAGTTAGTAACACAGGAGAATAGTCTTTTATGTAACGCTCGTCATCTCTTCGAAGCAGATGATATATTCTTTTTCTTGGCTTTTTACGGTCTGTACCATGAGCCAAGCAGTCAAGGATGTCATATAATTCTGTTCGTTCCTTTGTAGGACGAGGAAAGCCAAACTTACAATACGTAACCCATCTTCCTCTTTTTCTCTTATATTTTCTTTGACAGTATTTATTACAGCGGTGCACTTGATGGTCTTTGACTAGGTTGTGAAGAGTTGGACTTGTCAATCTATTTGGTATTTCACAAGTTATAATACTATCAATATACTGAATCACTTCAGATGCTGTTGATCATAGGCAGCGCGAAAGCACTGCCTAAGTAAAGAACGATGTGTGCACAATGCATTATTTATTTTTTTCTTTTTTTCTTCTCCATACCCAGGCACTTCGTATCGAAGGAGTTGTCGTAGAAACTTCGAAAACGGCTCATTCGATTGGAAATCGGAGTGGCTAGTGCCTTTTTTTATAGTCGGAAGTGATTGGGGGGCAACTACCCCCCCCCCCCCACGCCCGTCATTCCCCCAAGCACATCCAATCAAAATTTTGAGACAGCCATTTTGTTCAGCTTAGTTAATTTACAGATAGCAAATATATTTTTGAGGAGGACACTCCCCAACAACCCTCGGGGCAAGGGTTTTAAGTTATGCCCAGGGGGCATATAAGGTTTTTAGAGAAGGCATTGTCGTAGAAACTTCAAAAAGGGCTCATTCGATTGGAAATTCAAAGGGTTAGTGCTCTTTTTAGTAGTCGAAAGTGATTGGAGGGCAACAAGCCCCCTCCCGCGCCCATCATTCCCCCAAACACATCCAATCAAAATTTTGAGATATTCATTTTGTTCAGCGTAGTTGATTTCCTGACACAAAATATGTTTTTGAGGAAGACACTCCACTACAACCCTCGGGGCAAGGGTTTTAAGTTATGCCCTGGGGTCATATATGGTTTTTATGGAAGGCGTTGTCGTAGAAACCTCAAAAAAGGCTCATTCGATTGGAAATTCAAAGGGCTAGTGCCCTTTTTAATAGTCGATAGTGATTGCAGGGCAACTAGCCCCCCCCCCTCCCCATGCCCACCATTCCCCCAAACACATCCAATCAAAATTTTGAGATTGCCATTTTGTTCAGCGTAGTTGATTTCCAGATAGAAAATATGTTTTTGAGGAGGACACTCCCCCGCAACCCTCTGAGCAAGGGTTGTAAGTTATGCCCTGGGGGCATATAAGGTTTTTATAGAAGATGTTGTCGTAGAAACTTCAAAAAAGGCTCATTCGATTGGAAATTCAAAGGGCTAGTGCCCTTTTTAATAGTCGAACGTGATTGGAGGGCAACTAATCCCCCTCTCACGCCCACCTTTTTCCCAAACACATCCAATCAAAATTTTGAGATAGCCATTTTATTCAACGTAGTTTTAAGTTCTGTAAATTAGGTCTTTGAGGATGACAACTCCCCCACAGTCTTCAGGGAGAGGTTTATAAGTTATGCCCTGGGGGTATATAAGTTTTCATGGAAATCTTTGTCGTAGAAACTTGAAAAAGGGCTCCTTCGATTTTAAATTCAAAGGTCTAGTGCTCTTTTTAATAGTCGAAAGTGATTGGAGGGCAACTAGCACCCCCCCCCCCGCCCATCATTCCCCCAAACACATCCAATCAAAATTTTGAGATATCCATTTTGTTCAGTGTAGTTGATTTCCAGGCACAAAATATGTTTTTGAGGAGGACACTCCCCTACTACCCTCGGGGCAAGGGTTTTAAGTTGTGCCCGGGGGGCATATAAGGTTTTTTATAGAAGGCGTTGTCGTAGAAACTTCAATAAAGGCTCATTTGATTGGAAATTCAAAGGGTTAGTGCCCTTTTTAATAGTCGAAAGTGATTGCAGGGCATCTAGCCCCCCCCCCATGCCCACCATTCCCCCAAACACATCCAATCAAAATTTTGAGATAGCCATTTTATTCAACGTAGTTTTAAGTTCTGTAAATTAGGTCTTTGAGGATGACACCCCCCCCCCCAAAGCCTTCAGGGCAAGGGTTATAAGTTATGCCCTGGGGGTATATAAGTTTTTATTCAAATGTTTGTCGTAGAAACTTGAAAAAGGGTTCATTTGATTTTAAATTCAAAGGTCTAGTGCCCTTTTTAATAGTCGAAAGTGATTTGAGGGCAACTAGCCCCCCATCTCTCGCCCACCTTTTCGCCAAACATATCCAATTAAAATTTTTAGATTGCCATTTTGTTCAGTGTTGTGGATTTCCAAATAGAAATTATGTTTCTGAGGAGGACACTACCCCACAGCCCTCAGGGCAAGGACTGTTAGTTATGCCCTGGGGGCATATAAGGTTTTTATAGAATGTGTCGTCGTAGAAACTTCAAAAGGGCTCATTCGATAAGAAATTGAAATGGCTAGTGCCCTTTTTAATAGTCGAAAGTGATTGGAAGGCAACTAACACCCCTTCCACGCCCACCATTTCCCCAAACATATCCAATCAACAATTTTAGATAGCTGTTTCGTTCCACGCAGTTTAAAGTTCAGGAAATTATACCTTTGAGTAGGACACTCCCCCCGCAGTCTTCAGGGCAAGGGTTGTAAGTTATGCCCTGAGGGCATATAAGGTTTTTATAGAACGCGTTGTCGCAGAAACTTCAAAAAGGGCTCCTTCGGTTGGAAATTGGAGTGGCTAGTGCCCTTTTTAATAGTCGAAAGTGATTGGAGGGCAACTAGCCCCCCCACGCCCGTCATTCTCCCAAACACATCAAATCAAAATTTTGAGATAGCCATTTTGTTCAGCGTAGTTGATTTCCAGATAGAAAATATATTTTTGAGGAGCACTCCTCCACAACCCTCTTGGCAAGGGTTTTAAGTTATGCCCTGAGGGCATATAAGAACGATGTTGGCCCAATGTGTCATTTATTATTTTTTCCTTTAGAGCAGGGCACTTCGTATCGAAGAAGTTGTCGTAGAAACTTCGAAAAGGGCTTATTCAATTGGAAATTGGAGTGGCTTGTGCCCTTTTTAATAGTTGAATGTGATTGTAATGCAACTAACACCCCTTCCACGCCCAACATTTTCCGAAACACATCCAATCAAAATTTTGAGATAGCCATACCGTTAAGCGTAGTTGATTTCCAGATAGAAATTATATTTTGAGGAGGACACTCCCCCACAGCCGTCAGGGCAAGGGTTGTAAGTTATGCCCTGGGGGCATATAAGGTTTTTATAGAAGGCGTTGTCGTAGAAACTTCAAAAAAGGCTCATTCGATTGGAAATTCAAAGGGCTAGTGCCCTTTTTAATAGTCGAAAGTGATTGGAGAGGAACTAACCCCCCCCCCTCACGCCCATCATTCCCCCAAACACATCCAATCAAAATTTTGAGACCGCCATTTTGTTCAGCGCAGTTGATTTCCACATAGGAAATGTGTTTTTGCGGAGGGAACTCCCCCATAACCCTCGGGGCAAGGGTTTTAAGTTATGCCCTGAGGGTATATAAGAACGATTTTGGCACAATGTACCATTTATTTTTTTTTCCTTTAGAGCAAGGCACTTCGTATCGAAGAAGTTGTCGTAGAAACTTGTCGTAGAAGTGGCTTACGCCCTTTTTAATAGTCGAAAGTGATTGGAAGGCAACTAACACCCCTTCCACGCCCACCATTTCCCGAAACACATCTAATCAAAATTTTGGGATACCCATTTTGTTCAGCGTAGTTGATTTCCAAATAGAAATTATGTTTTTGAGGAGGACACTACCCCACCGCCTTCAGGGTAAGGGTTGTAAGTTATGCCCTGGGGGCATATAAGGTTTTTATAGAAGGTGTTGTTGTAGAAACTTCAAAAAAGGCTCATTCGATTGGAAATTCAAAGGGCTAGTGCCCTTTTTAATAGTCGAAAGGGATTGGAGGGCAGCTAATCTCCCTCTCACGTCCACCTTTTCCCCAAACACATCCACTCAAAATTTTGAGATAACCATTTTATTCAACGTAGTTTTAAGTTCTGTAAATTATGTTTTTGAGGAGGACACTACCCCACCGCCTTCAGGGTAAGGGTTGTAAGTTATGCCCTGGGGGCATATAAGGTTTTTATAGAAGGTGTTGTTGTAGAAACTTCAATAAAAGCTCATTCGACTGGAAGTTCAAAGGGTTAGTGCCCTTTTTAATAGTCGAAAGTGATTAGATGGCAACTAACACCCCTTCCACGCCCACCATTTCACAAAAAAAACATCCAAAAAAAATTTTGAAACAGAAATTTTGTTCCACTTAGTTTAAAGTTCAGGAAATTATACCTTTGAGCAGGAAACTCCCCCCACCGTCTTCAGGGCAAGGGTTATAAGTTATGCCCTAGGCGCATATACGTTTTTATTGAAATCTTTGTCGTAGAAACTTGAAAAAGGGCTCATACGATTGGAAATTCAAAGGTCTAGTGCCCTTTTAATTAATCGAAAGTGAATTGAGGGCAACTAAACCCCCTCTCTCGCCCACCTTTTCCCCAAACACATCCAATCAAAATTTTAGATAGCCATTTTGTTCAGCGTTATTGATTTCCAGATAGAAATCATGTTTTTGAGGAGGACACTCCCCCACAGCCTTCAGGGCAAGGATTGTAAGTTATGCCCTGGGGGCATATAAGTTTTTTATAGAACGCGTTGTCGTAGAAACTTCAAAAAGGGCTGATTCAATTGGAAATTGAAATGGCTAGTGCCCTCTTTAATAGTCGAAAGTGATTGGAAGGCAACTAACACCCTTTCAACGCCCACCATTTCCCCAAACATATCCAATCAAAATTTTGAGATAGCCATTTTGTTCCACGCAGTTTAAAGTTCAGGAAACTATACCTTTAAACAGGACATTCCCCCCACAGTCTTCAGGGCAACGGTTATAAGTTATGCCCTGGGGGCATATAAGGTTTTTATTGAAATCTGTGTTGTAGAAACTTGAAAAAGGGCTCGTTCGATTGGAAATTCAAAGGGCTAGTGCCCTTTTTAATTGTCGAAAGTGATTTGAGAGTAACTACCCCCCTCTCACGCCCACCTTTTACCCAAACACATCCAATCAACATTTTTAGATAGGCATTTTATTCAACGTAGTTGAAAGTTTTGAAAATTAGGTCTTTAAGGATGACAACCTATCTCCCCTCCCCAAAACCCTCAGGGCAAGGGTTGTAAGTTATCCCTGGGAGCATGTAAGGTTTTTATAGAAAGCGATGTATCAAAAACATTAAAAAGGGTTCGTTCAATTGAAAATTGAAAGGGCTAGTGCCCTTTTAATCGTCGAAAGTGACTGAAGGGCAACTAACCCCCTCTCACGCCCACCATAGCCCCAAACACATTCAATCAAAATTTTGAGAATATCCATTTTGTTCAACGTAGTCGATAATTCTGGAAATTAGGTTTTTTAGGATGATAACCCCCTCAGAGCCCTCATTGCAAGGGTTGTAATTTATGCCCTGGGGGCATATAAGGTTTATATAGAAAGTTATTGTAAAAATTTCAAAAAGGGCTCTTTTGCTTTGAAATTGAAATGGCCCTTTTTAATAATCGAAAGTGAGTGGAGAGTAATTGACCCCCCTCTCACGCCCACCATTTCCCCAAACACATTCAATCAAAGTTTAGAGATAGCCATTTTGTTTAACGTAGTTCAAAGTTCTGGAAATTATGTATTTAAGGATGACAAACCCCCCAGAGTCCCCAGCGCAAAAGTTGTAAGTTTGGATTAAATCAAAATGCGCTGTGTTAATGCTAATTCTCAATAAGGCATCTCAGCAGTATCCCAAGAACGACTGAGGGTATTATATTCAAACTGTCGGGGCTGCTTCTTCTCTTAAAATTTAACCAAATCCAAATAGCGTAAGTGTATGCAGGCTATCAAAGAAAGTAAACAGATTTTTTTGCAAATGGTATCAAGTTTACTATTTCAGGTCAACTAGAGGAGGTATGAAACTAAATTAAACACTTCTATTTGTGTCCAGATTTTTAAAAGAGTGCATGTTGTTAAAATTGCTGAGAAAACTTCTGCGGCACACAAATAGCAGGCCAAACTATAAAGTCTTAAATAAAGATAAAATTTAAACTATTATTTTCTTTTTTTCCTGAAAAGACTATGTCAATTTAAAACGAGCAGAAATTAACTAAAAAAAACTTTCCACAAAATAACTTTTTCAAAGAAAAGTAAAGAACTCCATTAAACCAAAAATGAGCAAAAATAAAATCAAATAATCTACTAAGCGTGAAACTACCACAAATCAGCATCGATAAATAAATGAAACCCAAAACGAACAGAAATTACTTAACAGAGTCAAACTCAAAACGAGCAGAAATTAACATGAGTAGGGCTTAAAACCCCTATGCCTTCCCAAGGCCAGAACATAATTTGCACTTTACTGAAAAAAATACAAATGGAATGTGCATTGTCAGTTTAATATACATATACTGATATTTGTTAATCAAAATGTTAAAATTATTTGATTTATAAAAGTTATAAAAGTAAAAACATTTATATTTTTTCATAAAATATTTATGAAAAAGGGATTTTATAAAATCCATAAAATCCATAAGGGTTTGGCGGTTCTAATGGTGTACTTTTTGTTTTGATCCGGCTCTAATTTTAGGAGTTATGGGTTATTATATTTCTTAACATTTGAAGTGATCGTCTCTTGCTAGGTTAGCCAGTAAGTTCAGCGGCATAATTGTCCTTTACTTAGTTTCAGCTTTATTCAATGATTGAGCCTTTATGTAGTACAACCAACGACTATGACGTCATTGATCAATATTGTAGGTGCAAAATGAAGTTTTTCGTAAAAAAATGATTCTCTTTAAAACAAAATTAATTAAAAATAGGACTAGATCTAGAGATTTCCTTTTAAATAAGCCATTGAACAACTCTCTACGATGTTCCAGTGCCAAGCTATCTGTGGAAAAGAAGAAAAAAGAGAAAAAAAAAATACCGTTTAGGCAGAATGCTGCAGTAGCTCCCACTTTTCTTGATTTTCAAGCCAATATATATCCCTACTGTTCAAGCCAAGGTACAGAAAGTTTCCTACGTAAGGGTTTTAGACATGACAGTTCTAATGATGTACTTTTTGTTTTCATCTGGCTCTATTTTTAGGAGTTTGGGGTTATTATATTTCTTAACATTGGACGTAATCGTTTCTTACTAGGTTGCTAGCTACCGCTGCAACCCGGATGATTCCTTAAATTTTCAAGTTTTGTTTATATAATATCCGGGTTGCAGCGGTAGCTAGCAACCTAGTAAGAGACGATCACGCTCCATAGTAAATCTAAAGTAACCCGTAACTCCTGATAAATTATTCAGGTCAAAACAAGAAGTGCACTGTTAGACCGCCTTGTCCAAAAATTCTATATAGCAAACTTTCCGTTCTTTGGCTTGAATAACAAAGAAAATATATTGGTTTGAAAATCACGAAAATTGACTTTAACCACGATATTCTCCACAAACGGCATCTTTTTTTCTTTCCGCTTTTTCTTCCTTCTCAGCTAGCTGGGCACTGGAAAATCATAGAGAGCTGTATAATAGCTCATTTTAAAGGAAATTGCTACATCTAGTTACTTTTATAATTAAAAATAAAATAGTTTTTAAAGTACAATCAATTTTGTCAAAAGTTTACAGTAAAGAACGATCTCTCGCCCATAGTAATCCCCTGTATAGGAAATTTTTTGTCCCAAGCCCATAACTCCTAAAAAAACAAAAAGTACACCATTGTCAAAACAAAAAGTACACCATTAGAACCGCCTTGTCCGAAACCTTTGTATAGGAAACTTTCTGTCATTTGGCTTGAACAGCAAGGGAAATATATTGGCTTGAAAATCAAGAAAAGTGGTGGCTACTACAACATTCTGCCTAAATGGCATATTTTTTTATTTCTTTTTTCTTTACCACAGCTAGCTTGGCACTGGAAAATTGCAGAGAGTTGTTCATTATATTAAAGAACCAAATTATATGCATGATGGCGTAACAAACATCATGGTTGCAGCAGTAGCTGCAACCTAGTGAAATACGAACCACAGTTCATACTAACCAAAAGTTTTCAAACAGTTCGTGGTAACGAACTATCGAGCCAGTGATCCTAGAATCAGAGGCAACGCTGTTGCGTTCCCTACAGTAAAGGCCATACGGCTCCAATGTTTTATTATTTATTATTTTTTCCCCCAGAGGCACTTCATATGGAAGGGGTCATCGTAGAAGCTTCAAAGGGGGCTCATTCGATTGGAAATCGAGAGTTCTAGCGCCCTTTTTAATAGGCAAAAATGATTGGAGGGCAACTAGCCCCCCCCACGCCCATCATTTCCCCAAACACATCCAATCAAAATTTTGAGGTAGCCATTTTGTTCAGCGTAGTTGATTTCCAGATATAAAATATATTTTTGAGGAGGATACTCCCCCACAACCCTCAGGGCAAGGGTTTTAAGTTATGCCCTGGAGGCATATAAGGTTTTTATAGAAGGTGTTGTCGTAGAAACTTCAAAACAGGCTCATTCGATTGGAAATTATAGAGCTAGTGCCCTTTTTAATAATCGAAAGTGATTGGAGTGTAACTAGCCCCCCTCCCCCCCTCGCCCATCATTTCCCCAGACACATCCAATCAAAACTTTGAGATAGCCATTTTGTTCAGCGTAGTTGATTTCCAGATAGAAAATATATTTTTGAGGAGGACACTCCCCCACAACCCTCAGGGCAAGGGTTTTAAGTCATGCCCTGGGGGCATATAAGGTTTTTATAGAAGGCGTTGTCGTAGAAACTTCAAAACAGGCTCATTCGATTGGAAATTATATGGCTAGTGCCCTTTTTAATAGTCGAAAGTGATTGGAGTGCAACTAGCCCCCCCCCACGCCTATCATTTCCCCAGATACATCCAATCACAATTTTGAGATAGCCATTTTGTTCAGCGTAGTTGATTTCCAGATAGAAAATATATTTTTGAGGATCCGGGTTGCAGCGGTAGCTAGCAACCTAGTAAGAGACGATCACGTCCAATGTTATGTTAAGAAATATAAAAACACATAACTCCTAAAAAAAATTCAGATCAAAACAAAAAGTACACCATTAGAACCGCCTTGTCCGAAACCCCTGTATAGTAAACTTTCTGTTATTTGGCTTGAACAGCAAGGGAAATATATTGGCTTGAAAATCAAGAAAAGTGGCGGTTACTACAACATTCTGCCTAAACGGCATATTTTTTTTTTCTTTCTCTTGCACAGATAGCTTGGCACTGGAACATCGTAGAGAGTTGTTCAATGGCTCATTTTAGAGGAAATCTCTAGATCTAGTGCCATTTGTACTTCATTTTTTTTTAAATTAATTATTTTTTACGAAAAACTTAATTTTTTAAATACATAATTTTTTATATACAATGACGTCATAGTCGTTGGATGTAGTTAGTACATAATAAAGGCTCGATCATCGAATTTAAGCTGAAACTAAGTAAAGGACAATTATGCCTCCATATATTCACAGTGATGTATAAGATTTTCCTTTACTTAGTTTCAGCTTTATTTGATGATCGAGCCTTTATGTACTACAACCAATGACTATGACGTCATTGATCAATATTGTACATGAACAATGAAGTTTTTCGTAAAAAGTCGATTCTATTTAAAAAAAATTAATTACAAATGGCACTAGATCTAGAGATTTCCTTTAAAAGTAGCCATTAAACAACTCTACGATGCTCCAGTGCCAAGCTATACGTGGAAAAGAAGAAAAGAGAAAAAAAATCCTGTTGAGGCAGAATGCTGCAGTAGCTACCACTTTTCTTGATTTTCAAGCCTATATTTCCCTTGCTGTTCAAGCCAATGTACAGAAAGTTTCCTATATAAGGGTTTCAGACATGGTGGTTCTAATGGTGTACTTTTTGTTTTGATCTGGCTCTATTTTTAGGAGTTATGGGTTATTATATTTCTTAACATCGGACGTGATCGTCTCTTGCTAGGTTGTCCAGTGAGTTCAGTGGCATAATTTTCCTTTACTTAGTTTCATCTTTCCTCGATGATCGAGCCTTTATGTACTACAACCAATGACTATGACGTCATTGATCAATATTGTAGATGAAAATGAAGTTTTTCGTAAAAAATTTATTCTATTTGAAAAAAATTAAGTACAAATGGGACTAGATCTAGAGATTTACTTTAAAATGAGCCATTGAACAACTCTCTCTACCATTTTCCAGTGCCAAGCTATCTGAGGAAAAGAAGAAAAAAGAAGGTACAGAAAGTTTCCTATAGGGTTTTAGACATGGCAGTTCTAATGGTGTACTTTTTGTTATGATCTGGCTCTATTTTTAGGAGTGATGGGGTTATTATATTTCTTAACATTGGACATGATCGTCTCTTACTAGGTTTAAAAAAGATTTAATTTCCGAGTTTTGTTTATATTATTTTAATAAAAGATACGGCCTGGGTACAACCTACGATTATGACGTCATTGATCAATCTTGTACATGATTACAAACAGGAAAAAGCCTATGGCTTTTTCTTAATTGTTGGAATAGTAAGAGATGACCGGGCTTTCAAGAGATGAGAGGGCTTTTTTTTGGAATAGTAAGAGATGACCAGAACTTTCAATTTCTGTTCAAATAAGCCCTCTTGCAAAATTCTAGGACCTCTAGGTCGATGCGATCACCCCTGGAAAAAAGGTAAATAGACGATCTTTCTTCTGGCAAAAAATAAAAAATTTCACATTTTTTCAGATGGGTGCTTGTAACCTCTACAGTAAGGTTCTCTGATACGCTGAATTTAATGGTGTAATTTTCATTAAGACGCTATGACTTTTTAGGGGGTAATTTTTTCTTTTTTAAAATTAAGGCAAATTTTTTCAAATTTCTATATTTAAAATCAGGATAAAAATCCACTTCTTTTGATGTATCTATTGATATTAAAATTCTGTTTTTAGAGTTTCGGTTACTATTGAGACGAGTCGCTCTTAAAATAAAATTCCACGTTTTTGCAGACAGGAGCTTGAAACCTATACAGTAAGGTTCTCTGATGCGCTGAATCTAATGGTGTGATTTTGATTAAGATTATATGACTTTTAGGGGGTGTTTTCCCTTTATTTGAAAAAAGGGCAAATGCTCTTCGGTTTGTAACTTTTGATGTTTATGGGTAAACTTGATTTAACTTATATATTTAAAATCAGCATAAAAAAGATTCTTTTGATGTATCTATTGATATTGAAATTCCGCTTTTAGAGTTTTAATTACTATTGAGACGAGTCCGCTCTTACTATACAGTTCGTTTCCATTAACTGTTTGATGAATTAAAAATTAAAATTATTGCTCAGATATCATAAATATTTTTGCAGTTTGCAGTTAAATAAAATTATTTTATTTAAAACTTCTAGGAATTATTCTAGTTTCAGCTAATGATGAAACTAGAGAAAACCATTTATGATGAACTATATCGGTCCTTTATGTAATTCCTTTTTTCCTTTTGATTTCTTACTTACAAAACTTTTGGAATTATAATCACTATCGCTGCTAGAAGACTGAATTAGACGAATCAGAGAATAATTTTTTCTTCTTCATCGTTTGCGATTTCTTATGCATACTTCTGGATTACTTCACTATTACTACAATAAGATTCGGAAAGAGATATGTGCTCTTCGCTTTTATCCTTTGATATTTTTCTTTCCTTTTTTCCTTTTGATTTCTTGCTTACATAACTTTTGGAATTACAATCACTATCGCTGCTAGAAGACTGAATTAAACGAATCATTTTTTCTTCTTAATCGTTTCCGATTTCTTATGTACGCTACTTCTGGGAACTCTTTCACTATTACTACAATAAGAATCGGAAAGAAATAAGTGCTCTTTGCTTTTTTCCTTTGATTTCTTCCTTTCCTCTTTTCCTTTTGATATGCTAGAAGACTCTGAATTAGACGAATCAAAGAATAATTTTTTCTTCTTTATCGTTTGTGATTTCTTATTTAAGCTACTACTCGGATTACTTTCCCTATTACTACAATGAGATTCGGAAAGAGATATATGCTCTTTGCTTTTATCCTTTGATATTTTTCTTTCCTTTTTTCCTTTTGATTTCTTGCTTACATAACTTTTGGATCACCTTCACTATTACTACTACTAGATTCGGACAGAGATATGTTGCTCTTTACTTTTTTCCTTTCCTTTTTTCCTTTTTATTTCTTGCTGACATAACTTTTGGAATTACTTCCACTATTACTACTATTAAATTCGGAGAGATATGTACTCTTTGCTTTTTTCCTTTGATTTTTTCTTTTCCTTTTTTCCTTGTGATTTCTTGCTCACAGAACTTTTGGAATTACACAATTATGCTCCTTGCTTTTTTCCTTTGATTTTTTTTCTTTCCTTGTTTCCTTTTGATTTCTTGCTTACAAAATTCTTGGGGTTACTTTCACTATTACTACTATTAGATTCATAAAGATATATGTGCTCGTTGCTTTTTTCCTTTGATTTTTTCCTTTCCTTTTTCCCTTTTGATTTCTTATTTACGTTACTTTTGGAGTTACTTTAACTATTACTACTACTAGATTCGGAAAGCGATATGTAATCTTTGCTTTTTTCCTTAGATTGTCTCCTTTCCTTTTTTCCTTTTGATTTCTTGCTTACATGACTTTTGGAATTACAATCACTATCGCTGCCACAACACTTTGAATTAAACGAATCAGAGAATAATTTTTTCTTCTTCATTTGCTCTTTGCTTTTTTCCTTTGATTTTTTCTTGTCCTTTTCTCCTTTTGATTTCTTGCTTACATATCTTTTTGAATTACAATCACTATCGCTGCTAGAAGACTCTTGAAGACTCGCTGTTACTGCTAGAAGGCTGTTAGAAGAATTTGAATTAGACGAATCAGAGAATATTTTCTTCTTCTTCATTTTTGCGATTTCTTATGTACGCTACTTCTGGGATTACTTTCAATATTGCTGCAATAAGATTCGGAAAGAGATATGTGCTCTTTGCTGTTTTTCTTTGATGTTTTCCTTTCCTTTTTGCCTTTTGATTTCTTGCTTACATTACTTTTTGAATTACAATCACTATCGCTGCTAAAAGACTCTAGAAGACTCACTATCTGTGCTAGAAGGCTGCTAGAAGACTTCGAATTAGACAAATCAGAGAATATTTTCTTCTTCTTCATTTTTTGTGATTTCTCATGCACGCTACTTTTTGGATTACTTTCACTATTACTACAATAAGATTTGGAAAGAGATAAGTGCTCTTTGGTTTTTTCCTTTGATTTTTCCCTTTCCTTTTTTCTTTTCGATTTCTTGTTTACATAACTTTTGGAGTTACTTTCACTATCACTACTAGTAAATTCGGAGCGATATGTACTCTTTGCTTTTTTCCTTTGATTTTCTCTTTTCCTTTTTTCCTTTTGATTTTTTGCTTACATAACTTTTGGAATTACAATGACTATCGCTGCTAGAACCCTCTGAATTACACGAACCGGAGAATAATTTTTTCTTCTTCATTGGCTCTTGGATTTTTTCCTTTGATTTTTTCCTTTCCTTTTCTCCTTTTGATTTCTTGCTTACATACCTTTTTGCATTACAATCACTATCGCTGCTAGAAGACTCTAGCAGACTCACTATCGCTGCTAGAAAACTCCTAGAAGACTCTGAATTAGACAAATCAAAGAATATTTTCTTCTTCTTCATTTTTTGCGATTTCTTATGTACGCTACTTCTGGGATTACTTTCACTATTACTACAATAAGAATCGGAAAGAGATATGTGCTCTTTGCTTTTCTCCTTTGATTTTTTCCTTTCCTTTTTTCCTTTCGATTTCTTGCTTACATAACTTTTGGAATTGCAATCACTATCGCTGCTCGAAGACTCTGAATTAGACGAATCAGAGAATATTTTTTTCTTCTTAATCGCTTGCGATTTCTTATGTACGCAATCTCTGGGATTACTTTTACTATTACTACTATTAGATTCTGAAAGAGATATGTGCTTTTGGCTTTTTTCCTTTGTTGCGTGCGATTTCTTGCTTACATAACTTTTGGAATTACAATCACTATCGCTGCCAGAAAACTCTGAATTAGACGAATCAGAGAATATTTTTTTCTTCTTAATCGTTTGCGATTTTTTATGTACGCGACCTCTGGGATTACTTTTACTATTACCACTAGAAGATTCTGAAATATATTTATCAAGGGATAAGCACGCACAGTTTTCAATGAGACTTTCTAAATTACTTGCGCTTTTCTTTGTAATTGATTCAGTATTTGTGCTGCTTTGACTATAAGATTCACTGCTAAAGGACGAAGACCCGCAACTTGAGTAGCGAGAAGACTCATTATCAGAGGACCCTGAGCGGTCAGAGTCAAACTCCTTGAGAATTATGGCTTGTCTCAAAAAGTCTCTTAAGGCGGTCAGTCTCTTAAGTCTCTTAATCTTTGCGTCTCCTACTCTCTGTAGTCTACTGCTTGTCTTTCTTTTACGGCGACCTTTGCTTGCTAAGCTGTCACAGCTACAAGACCTCAACTTAGATACAACATGCCCCTTCGGTGATTTCTTAGAAGACTTCTTTCTCTCCTTCTCTTGTCGTTTCTTTTCTTCTTCTGCCCTTTTAACATCTCTTTCTTTTAAAAGTACTGCAGGTAATTCAGTCTTTATAAGAAATTGACCTTCTTCTTTATCTTCCAGCTTAACTCCTAGTTTTGGTAAGATGTCATCACGGACTTTATCACAAAGGTTGAAAAGATCATGCCTAGTCTCTTTGTCACTAATTTGCTTGGCAGATTTCCTAACATCTTCCCGAAATCGTGCGAAAGCTTCCAAGTAAGGGTAGAGCTGTTCTTCACTTGTTTCTGAGGAAGTTTCGGTTGGAAATCCTATAAATTCATCTTTGGGTACAACACCAAACACTTGAAACAAGTGTGTGATGAAAACTGCAATTTTTTTTAAAACATCCCTATTAGGTGTTTTCTGTTTTTGTAAATATTTATTAACGTCGCTGATTAAATCTTGCATATTATCAATTGCTTTTCGGGTATCAATATTGTTACACAAAGCAGTATCCACTGCTTTTATCTTTTTTTTGAATTCTTTGAACAGATTCTTGTCTTCCACAGTAAATGGTTGATAGTCAACAATAACGTCCTCTGGCTTTTTTCGTAGTATAGATTTCACTGTGAGGAAAAACTTCTGGAATTTCCGTTCAATGGTGATAACTTCTTGCATTTTTGTCTCTGAGTAGTTCAAGGGATCTGTCCAGTTGTGCAGTAAAAAGAGAAACCGGAGCTGCCTAGCATTATGCTTCTGTAAGGCCTCGCCAATGGTTATGAAGTTTTTCAATGATTTTGACATTTTGCAATCATTGATTGTCAAACTACCAGTGTGGAGAAAATAACGAACCCAATTGTCGTTACCAAAACACGCTTCCGCTTGTGCCATCTCATTATCATGATGTGGAAACTGTAAATCTTCCCCACCAGCATGTATATCGATGGACTGTCCGAGGATGTCTGATGCCATAGCACTACACTCAATATGCCATCCTGGCCGCCCCATTCCCCATGGAGATTCCCATGAAGGTTCGCCGGGCTTGCTTGATTTCCATAAAGCAAAATCGTTTGGTGAACGTTTCTCGCCTAATCTCTCTTTTGATATCAAGTCTCCTTCTCCTTCTTCTAAAGCTTTAGGCATATTTCCATATGCCTCTGGCCTTAACTTGGCATAAAAATATTTTTCACTTTCATCAAACCTTTTTACGTCAAAATACACAGATCCGTTGGACTCGTAACCATATCCTTGGTTAATGATCTTAATGATAAACTCTACGATAGGTGAGATATACTCCGATACCCTTGTCACTACATTAGGGGGCAGTACATTCAGAGCTTCCATATCTCTGAAAAATGCATCTTCAAAATCTTTGGCAGTGCTTGAAAATATACTTTTGTCAGTCACTGTGGCACCTTCCGTTGCATCAAGCCAATTCGAAAGAACATCTCTAGCTAGCTTGAGGTAGACCTCTTTGCTTTCTTTGTCTGCACTGTCAGCTTTTTTTAAATGCTTGTATGCCCTATTTATTTTTTCCAGTTGTGTTTGAAAGAGCCCCTTTTTTTCTGCATCTATTTTTACTTCCTTATGGTGCTGTATGGCACGTTCAAAATCTTTCAGTATCCTTTCCATAGGATGATCCGTCTTGGTGTATAGGTTGAACAGATGTGTTTGCCTTGCTTTCTTGATGATTTTGTCATCCACATTTGTGATGTTCATTACATACTGAACATTATATTGGAAATAGTCTTCCAGGACGCGTCTGATTATATCGAATGACACATAGCATCTGGCATGCCCCATGTGGCTAAGGTCATATACTGTAGGTCCACATATGTACCAAGATATAGTTTTGTAATCCTGGGGAGTAAAATCTTCTAGATTTCTAGTTAGACTGTTATAAAGTTTTAATTTAGAAGACCCATCAGGCTTAGTCCATTTCGGCTTTGGTCTCTGAGATAGCCTTTTAGGTGCAGTCTCTTTCATTTCAATTTTTGAAACTGGCCCCTCTTCTAGCTGTTTTTCTGGCACCATGGACTCTTTTGTAACATCAAGTTCAAAATCTTGTTTTATTTGATTATACTCTTTGAAGGATGGAACAGTTATAATCTTATCCTCATTAGCTGGCTTCTGCTCACTCTTCTTATTAGGAAGAGGATTCCTACCATTTTTTGTATCTATTTTGAATATTCTATATTTTCTAACTGCCCACCACATTGATATTCCAGCACATATGACCGTTATGCCAGTGAAGAAACTTACAATCATTTGTGATTCAGAAGACATCATGTTAATTGTTAATATCTATCCATAAAACCCCGTGTCAAGTATCAAGAACCTATCAAAAATTGAAACTAATTTTAAAATTTTCAGGTATTTTTCTAGTTTTAATTAAAGAATTGAAATTATTGCTCAGACACCACACATATTTTCGCAGTTTACATAATAACTTTAGCAATCCATGAAATAAAATTAGTTTATTCAAAACTTTCAGGAATTACTCTAGTTCCAATTCACCAATTTGACTTTTTGTTAAAACTCTAAAGGAATTACTATATTTTATGTAACTATATCTAAATACTTTTGATTATGTTAAAAATATTATTTTGATCTTCATGTGTAAGATGATGTTTATACCATTTGCTATTACAGTTTCGTACAAAAATGTAGTTTCTAGTAAAAAATCGATTTTATTTACTACAACAGTACAAGCCTATACTATAGTTATGTTGCCCTTCTACGGTAATGATTCTAGTACAAAAACCCGGAAACAAAAATCACAAACAGAAAGAAGCCTATGTCTTTTTCTTATTTGGAATAGTAAGAGACGAACTTTTGGAATAGTAAGAGACAAAGAGAGAATCAGGCTGCTAACTAAGTCCAATATGTGCCCTGGTTTGTTCTTTACTAGTTTTCAGCCATCTCCACAGCTATGACACCGAAACTTAAATCCCTACTTATGATTAATGATCTCTTATATAAAAAAGAAAGAAAAAAAGATGCCGTATATGAACAATATCGGGGTTTCAGCCATTTTTCTTGATTTTCAAGCCAATACATTTCGCTTGTTGTTCAAGCCAAGGGACGGTAAGTTTCCTATATAGGGATTTGGGACAAGGCGGTTCCACTAGTGTACTTGGTTTTTTTTCTAATTCTAGTTTTGGGAGGTATGGAATATTTCACTTTTTACTATGGGGCGTGATCGTCTTTTACTAGGTTGCGAGCTACCGCTGCAACCCGGATTGACTAAAAGTATTTATTATTCTTTTAAATAGTAAGAGACGAACCTCAAACAATCAAGTAGCTAACCAAGTCCAATGTATTCAATGGTTTGTTATTCCAATGATCGTTTTTTAATGTAAACTAGCTTCCGCTGGAACCCGGATTATATAACTTTTTTAGTATATTAACGAATTTAGTATCATGTCTCATATGTGACATATTTTTATAAGTCTCCTATAGTGCAATCGTAATCACGCTCGCTTGTCACGCGGGTGACCAGGGTTCGATACTCCGTTGAAGGGAATTTTCAATATATTGACTTGAAATATAACTTTACAAACCTATACTATAGTTAAGTGGCCTATAAAAGTTATAGGGGCAAGAGTTCTTTCTTTATAATAATTACTATGGGGCGTGATCGTCTCTTCCTAGGTTGTCAGCTACGGCTGCAACCCGGATTATAATTAACCGGACCAATCCATTATATAATTTTTGTGTATTAACGAAATTCTTACCATGTCTTGTATGTAACTTTTACTTCAAAAGTCTTCGATAGTCTAATGGTAAGCATACCCACTTGTCAGGTGGGAGAACGGGGTTGGAATCCTCGTCGGGTAGAACTTTTAATAGGTTGAATTAAAAGCAAGATCTTTTGGGCTTGAGTTTGTTCTTTACTATGTTATTACTAACTTTTAGTTTCTTTGTGGGGTTTTCTATTCATTCTTTATTTTATACCATATCGATCCTTTATGTACTAGCTGAGGAGAAAAAAAAAACCTAAAGAAAAAAAAATGCCTTATGTGGAGAATATCGTTGTTTTAGCCACTCTTCTTGATTTTCAAGCCAATATATTTTCCCTGTTGTTCAAGCCAAGTGATGGTAAGTTTTCTATATAGAGATTTTGGACAAGGCGGTTCTAATAGTGTACTTCTTGTTTGGATTTTTTTATTTAAAAAGGCACTAGAACTTTTAATATCCGTTTAAATGAGCCCTCTCGCGACATCCTAGGACCACTGGGCCGATAAGATCACCCCTGGCAAAAAAGGGCAAATTTCCAAATTCTACATTTTTGCAGATAGGAGCTTGAAACCTCTACTATAAGGTTCTCTTATACGCTGAAACTGGTGGTGTGATTTTCATTAGGATTCTATATCTTTTGAGGGGTATTTTTCCCTTTTTTCGAAAATAAGTCAAATTTTCTCAGGCTCGTAACTTTTGATGAGTAAGACTTTTGATGAATATTAGTAAACTTGATGAAACTTAAATATGTAAAATCAGCATAAAAATCCAATTCTTTTGATGTATCTATTGATATTAAAATTCCGCTTTGTAGAGTTTAGGTTACTATTGAGACGAGTCGCTTACTATACTGTTCGTTACCACAAACTGTTTGATCTGACTCTATTTTTAGGAGTTATGGGTTACTTTAGTTTTTACTATGGGGTGTTGTCGTGTCGTACTGGGCTGTTAGCTACCGTTGCAACACGGAACTATTTCAATTATGACAAAGTCGTAAGTTTTGATGAACTATATCGGTCCTTTATATATACCAGTCAAAACCAAGTGTCAAATTTGTTTACACCCGATAAAATGGCGTAACGAGTCACTTTAAGCAAAAGAAAAACCAAACTAATTTTAAATTTTCAAGTATTTTTCTGGTTTAAATTAAAAAGTTAAAATTATTCCTCAGGCTTCATAAATATTTTGCAGTTTGCAGTTAAATAAAATTATTTTATTTAAAATTTTCAAGAATTACTCTAGCTTCAGTTAACAAATAAATTTTTTGTTGAAACCCCCCAAAAATTACTGCATTTTACATAATAATGGATAGTTATATAAAAAAACGTATTGACAGACACCATTTATGATGAACTATATCGGTCCTTTATATAACGTGATCGTCTCTAACTAGGTTGCAAACTATCGCTGCAACCCGGAAAATATTCTTCTAATGATCATCTTATAGTGTAAAATTGTTTCAAAATCAATTATCTTTGAAAAGACTGCAGTATGAAAAGACATCAAAAATGCAGTTTTTTGTAAAAAGTGATTCTATTTTTTTATTAAAAAAGGCACTAGAACCTTTAATTTCCGTTTAAATGGGCCCTCTCGCGACATTCTAGGACTACTGGGTCGATACGATTACCCCTGGTAAAAAAAAGGGCAAATAAACACGCATCCGTGATCTTTTTGCTGGCAAAAAAAATACCAAATTCCATATTTTTGCAGATAGGAGCATGAAACCTCTACAATTAGGTTCTCTGATACGTCAAAACTGATGGTGTGATTTTCATTAAGATTCTATGACTTTCGAGGAGTGTTTTCCCCTTTTTTCGAGGTTTGACTGTGAAATTTCATAAGAAAACAGTGAAATTTGCTTCCAATTGTCGGCAAGCTTTTTAGTCAAAGCTGGTGGCATCCCAGGGAACTCCCAACGGGGTAAAATTACTCAAACGATGATTTCCTTGGGCCGATTTTTGGTAATTTCGAGCAGGTGACTTAGAACATTTTTAGGGACTGCCCTTTCCTTAACTTTCAAAACAAAATTCCGTTGCTTTTAGTGAAAAAATTACTAAATGATTATTAATGTGTAAGCTTGATTCCTGGCATCCCTTATGGCAGGGGTACGTTCCAAGATAACTCATTACTTATCTTGATATCGGTAGAAAGCAAAAGTCGATATATGAGGATCAAATAAAGCGTAAACAATCTTTCCAGAATCCCTAACGATTCCTCATACATTGACGATACGTCATTTACAACCATCATGTAAATGTTTCTTCACGGATGAATGAAATTGATTGGGGCTCTGTAGTTTCCTTGAAGCTTACATTCGGAATTATAATCGAATTCAACTGAGTCTTTGATGACTACTATCTGCCTTGCGTCACCACTTTCTCCTATGAAAGAAAAAGCTTGCCGGAGCTGAATAGGGATCAGTTTGAGCTAAGTCTTTGACACTGTTAGAATCAGATTATGGTTTGATAGTTTCTTAAGCAGAAGGTAGCTATGGCTAGCGAGATGGCTAACTCTACATCCCAGATAGTCGAGCTGAATGTTGGAGGTGTCGGATATACAACAACAATACAGACACTAACTAAAGAGCCTGAATCCTATTTAGGTCAAGTGTTTAGAGGAAAAATTGCACCAATAAAGGACTCTAAAGGAAGGTATTTTATTGATAGAGATGGAGTACTATTTAGATACATTTTAGATTATTTAAGAAACCAGAAGATCATTTTACCAGAGAGTTTTGCAGAAAGAGATCGTCTTCGAGCAGAAGCGGAGTTTTATAAGCTGGAAACTTTAGCGAAGGCATTAATTCCTCTCAAAGCTACAAGCGCTGACGAGTTGACATCCTCTCTAAGCCCTCTCGGCATCACTTCAAAGGCCCCTGGTTACGTTATGCTTGGATATCGAGGCACGTTCGCATTTGGAAGGGATGGCTTAGCAGATGTTAAATTTAGGAAGCTATCAAGAATCCTAGTCTCTGGTCGAGTTACTCTTTGTCGTGAAATCTTCGGGGAAACACTCAACGAGTCGAGAGATCCTGACCGTGGAATGACTGACAGATATTCCTCGAGATTTTTCCTCAAGCATTCTTACATAGAACAGGTAAGCTAGTGTATATGATATAAAATCAAATTCAAAAATTATTAATGCTGAATCAGCCAAACTTGACAAATATTAAAGAAAATGAATAGTAAATCCTAAGAGAAGCTTAAAAGGGAATACGAGGAGAATACTAGATTTTATCTTGATTTACGAAGCTCTATGTTGCCATGGCGCTCATTCTCTTTGGAAAAAAATAGACCCTATAATCTTTTCACAGATCATAACAGGAAAAATTATTCACAAATTAAAATTTTGGGAATCATCAGCTGTCAAACTAAAAATTGTCGAAATTGTATTTATATTTCCCGTAGGTCTTGGTATTCTATTTTGATATTTATGTCTGTCCAGGTTTAAACTCTTTCAAATACTTTTATGAGAAGAGTCTGACCTTGAAACATGGAAACTGAGCGTACATCGTTAAAGCCTTCAATCGGGAGAAAAGATCCCATTACTTATGCATTTCTAAAACCTGGATGTCCCCCTCATGATATCCAAATTTCTTTATTAACAAATTTTATGCGATATCACCTGAAGGAAGCTTAAAAGGCCTATAACTGGTATCTTTTTTTTTGGTTGTCTTCCTGGCATATTTCACACTGATGAAAAATATCGTCTGAATACAACACTATATACTATGTATAACGTCATTGCAATGCTATCATGTATCTTTTTTACTCTTTAAGTGCATTTGAATGTGACGTCATTCACATGAAAAATGTTTGTTTTTTAAATTAAGGCTCTAAAGCATAGTCAGCAGGAGGGTGCAAGTCCTGCCCATGACCCACCAAAATATTGCCATTCCCATTTGTGAGGCCTGTGCCCAACGTTCAAAGTCACGCCTCTAGATCAAGACGAACATTTTATTAATATACCATATAATAACTTTGGAATTTTCCAAACAATGTGTTTACTTTTTTATCCAGGGGTAATTGTATTGAACCAGTGGTCGAACAATATCAAGCGAGGACTCATTTGAATAGAAATGAAAATATCTGAATACTTTTTAAGTTAACAAAATTGACCGTTCCATAGTAATGTTTCATGCCCTTCTGTGCCGGAAAACTTAATTTTTGGCGAATAGGGCCAAAATGTCAGTAAAGGCAAATTCTGACTAAGCGAATCGATGTTTCATGACCAGAAACCAGAATATTAAACATATAATGATCATCCCATCATGTGAGTTTTGTTGCGTTTGCTTATGATCGCTGCCTCAGATTACTCATTTGAAAACTAATGCTTACATCTAAAGATTTATTATACGTTAGAAATATCCACCATTCCAAAAAATTGGGAGAAATTAAAAAAATTCGATAATTCATCATGGATAACAGCATTGATATCTCGTATGCTAGCCATGGAGACCCAGATCTTTAATTTAGTTCTATTTTCTCTACAAAATCACTTCAAGCAAAATTTGTGTTTAGATTACATCCTTAGACTAACTATCCATTCTTATGACATATTCGTCACATTAGTACGAGCACCGGAATCGCTGGTCGTGATTCGCTCTTTACTAGGTTCCAACTTTCTAATAGCAAGAAACTAAAAAATGTAAATAGTTACCACAGTTGAGTGGTGACGAGGCCCCCCTTTACAAACGAAGGAAGTGGGATTCAACAATATTGCAATAAGGGGTGGTATCTAGACATACATGCATGCTTAGTACATGTTACGTTATCTAGAAGCATGGCGGTATCCAGAATTTTCGTTTGGGGTGGGGGGCTGCAAAAAACTTAAAAAAAAATTAAATATTTCTTTATTTACATTTTTTTACGTTTTTATGAGTTGGACAAACATTTGGGGAGGGGGAGTTTATACCCCCAACCTCCCTCCTGGATAAGGCCTTGTCTAGAAGCATCCTTATTTCCCTTTTAGACCTATATATTCAGAGAAATAAAACAAGACTGAAGCATTCCTCTTCTGATATTTTGCTATCACCCAACCTTGTTATCACTAAAAAAAAAAAAAAAAAAAAAAAAAAAAAAAAAAAAAAAAAAAAAAAAAAAAAAATGCACGTGGATATAAGTATTAGCTATCAAATGAGCACTTAAACAACCCTCTACGATATTCCAGTTCCCCACTAGCGCCGCTTAAAAAGGAGGGAAAAAAAGAAATCGATAGGAGACATCAGGAATCCACAGGCTGCAATAGGATTTGCTTTAATTTTCCAGATGAAGGGCTAAAAATCTCAAACATGGGAATTTCAATGATATATTTTCTATTTCGATCTGCCGCTATTTCGGGTTTTCAAAGTCCTTTTTGGGATTCCAATAAATTAGTTTTCATCAGTACCTTGTGACGAAAAGATTCATCACAATTATAGAACATATATTTTATAATTTAACGAGCTCATTTACCACCGAGGGGCTACTCATTTATCTTTCTCGTAAAGTACACAGTAAAAGACGGTTCCAACTGTTCATTTTGGAAGCTGTTTAAGTGCAAGTGTATAACCAGGATTCTGTTTTGGAAGGGTTCCAATAGATCTTGGTTGGTCTGAATCCTAAAAAACTCTTATTTTGGCGAGTATCTACTCTAGGAGATACTAGAGAGAGGGGGAAAACTTTGAATAGTTTAAAAGGATAGCCAGTACTTACGTGTTATAGCGACCACACCGAAGAAGTGAAGTTAGGCTAATCCTTATGAAATACACCAAAATATGAAGAAAATCTAATATTTTAGTAACAACGTTGTGGAATCTATAGCAGAGAATTATAGGAACCAGGCCACCCAGAACGCATTATATTAAATACCTAACCTAACCAACTCTAAATATTAGATATTTAAATAAAACATAACTGCATAGCAGTTTATTTCACTGAGAATAAACTAATTTGTCACCGAGTGTAGACAGAGAATTCTGTTTTACTCAGATCAAGAACAACAATGTGGTCCCTATAACACCTAAGTACCGCATAGCCATCAAAATTATCATTTAACCCTTCTAAATTTAACCCCATTAGTAGCAATTCCTTGAGAAGAAAATTTAAAATTCTGCACTTCTTAATTTTGAGTAGAATTTCCATCATAAGAAATCTCGTGGGGAAACTTGGGGACATATATCTCCGCTGGAGTAAATTGGATTTATGTCGAGAAGTAATATATTTTGAAGTCGCTAGAGGCAAGCTTTACAGCGAAGGAAAATGAAATGTATTGATCTAAAATAAATCATCCATATTTTCTCAAGAAGCCAAATGTTCGGGTAAGAGGTATTATTTGGAGCCACCGGTCGTCGCATCGCACCTACATGCTTTACTTACTAATAGAATACTAAAATATTACTGGTAAAAGACATTGTTGTCTAACCAGGGGGAAGTTTTTTATTCATACTCCTTAGGCAGACAGCCATTTTTTTACGCGGAGGGAGGAAAGTTTAAAAAAGACAAAATACACGTGCCTTGAACAGAAAATGATTTGAAAAGATGTGTTTAACGATTTTTATTAAGAAGTTACTTTTAAATTTAACAAGAGGGCAGTGTTTTCAATTTAAGAAAATATGGGGGGTAGGAGAGCAAAATTTGTTTTCTAAATATAGGGGTGGGGGGGGGTTAATTTTTTTTTATTCTCAATTGTTTTCGATGAAAATACAAAAAAGGTTTTTTCATACTCTAGGTGAGATTAAAAAATCTAGGGGACTCATGCCTCCTTCCCAATTATCGTCACTACAAGAGGGCCCTGGATTATCATTGATATCCTAGAAGTCTTATTTTCAAGTGTCTTAACTTTGGATTACTGGAACACTCAACAGTGTTCTTAATTTTGCCTCTCAGTATACACAGAACTTCCAGGGAACATGGGATGTTTCCCTTTAACTGATATCAGAAATACTGATATCAAAACTGGTATAACAACGCTCTCACACCTAAAGGCCTCATTTAGTATTTTCATATTTCTGAGATCAATGCTAAAAATAGTTTGGTAGGTCATTTCCAAAGGACAATCTCTGTTCTATCACATTTCCATCCTCTTGGTCTATATTCCCGTGTCAGTACTCCATTTCAGAACAGCTTAGCAGTAGTAGTTTCAATTCTCAAAAATTGGGAGGGGGGTAGACAAAATGTATTTTTCAAAACCTAGCGGGGGGGGGGGGGGCAAATTTGTATTTTTTTCAATGAAAATACCAAAAACGTCATTTTTAATGAAAATACCCCCACAAAAAGGTATGTTCAAACATAGGTGGGGGGGGGGGGGCAAAATAATTTAGGGGGATATGCCTTTCGGCCCCTCTCCTATTGGCGCCCCTGTGTAGAAAAGGGTTTTGGGCAGTTGGCTCAGAAGACTGAAAATAACAGTTACGACCTTGTGTGAAAGTGCCGATGAGCAAATAGCAACAAATTCTGTTTTGTTTTGTGGGATAAAATATAAATCAGTAATGAATTTTATTTTGAACTTTATCTGTGTTTATTTTGCAAACCAGGAGAGGGTCTTACGAAAAAAATGTCTTCTTTGTAATTTGCAGCATTGCCTAAAAAGTTCACTTCGTAAAAAATCTGATTTAAAAATAGAAAATTGTAAATGAGTAAGGACTTTCTGGCTTTAGGCATCTTTTTTCGAACAGTTCGTGCGTAACGAACTGTAAGTAAGGAGCGATGCAGCTCAATAGTAACCGAAACTCTAAGAAAAAGAGTCTTGACAACAATAGATATATCAAAAGAATCGAATTTTGATGTTTATTCAAAACATATAAAATTTATTAAGTTTAATTTTATCAATCAAAAGTTACAAGCCTGATGAAATTTGCCGAGTTTTAAAAAAAGGGGAAAAACCCCCAATACATCAAGTGATCTTAATTGAAGTTACACCATCAGATTCAGCATATTAGAGAACCCTACTGTAGAGGTTTCAAGCTCCTATATACAAAATTGCTGAATTTTGTATTTTTGCCGGGAAAAAGATCACGGATGCGTGTTTATTTATTTTTTTCTTTTTTTTTTTTGTTGATTTCTTTCCCAGGGGTGATTGCATCGAAGCAGTGATCCTAGAAGATTGAGAGAGGGCTCATGTGAACGGAAATCAAAAGTTCTAGTGCCCTTTTTAGATAACCAAAAATATTGGAGAGCAGCTAGCCCCCCTCCCACACCCTGCTTCTCCCCTAAATCACCCGATCAAAATTTTGAGATGGGAATTTTGTTCAGCAGAGTGGAAAATCTAATAACTATGTCTTTGAAAATGACTTGACCCTCCACAGTCCCTGGGCGAATGGCTGCAAGCTCTGAAGTTTGTCCATTGCTTACATATAGTATTGGTTATTGGGAAGCATACATAATTTTTTTTTTTTTTGGGGGGGGGAAGAGGAGGGCTTTATGACGGGGAATGGGGTACGTGAGAGTATCTTTCCATGAAGAAATTTTTCGTTTTGGAAAGGAATTTTCCACTGAAGGGAGTCGGATTTCCCGGCATTATTTAAAAAACGATCGGGAATTAAATAAAAAAACAAGTTTTTTTCCAATTGAAAGTAAGAAGAAACATTAAAACTTAAAACGAACAGAAATTATTACGCATATGAGGGGATTGCCCCCTCCTCAATAGCTCGCTCTTTTGGTTTCCGCAAGTTTTTTCAATTGTAAAGCTTGTTTTTTTATTCAATTAATTCAAAACACTTTTTCCACAAAATAAGTTTTTCAAAGAAAAGTAAAGAACTCCATTAAACAAAAAATGAGCAAAAATAAAATCAAATAATCTACCAACCGTGAAAATACCACAAATCAGCATCGATAAATAAATGAACAGAAACGAACAGAAATTAGAATAAATAACCGAGTCAAACTCAAAACGAGCCAATAAAAATGTAGTAAAAAAAATCAAATAATATTAACATTTTTATTACTAAATATTAGTTTATGTATATTGAACTGACAATCCACATTCGTTCGTGTTTTTTTCAGCAAAGTGCAAATTATGTTCTGGCCTTGGGAAGGCATAGGGGTTTTGAACCCAACTTATTTTAATTTCTGCTCGTTTTGAGTTTGACTCGGTTATTTATTGTAATTTCTGTTCGTTTTGGGTTTCATTTATTTATCGATGCTGATTTATGGTAGTTTCACACTTGGTAAATTATTTGATTTTATTTTTGTTAATTCTTGTTTAATGAAGTTCATTTCTTTTCTTTGAAAAACTTATTTCGTGAAAAAAGTTTTTTAAATTAATTTCTGTTCGTTTTATATTGACATAGTCTTTTCAGGGGGAAAAAATAATACTTTAAATCTTTTCTTTTTTTTAGACTTTATAGTTTGGCCTGCTATTTGTATGCTGGAGAAAATTTTTCAGCAATTTTTAACAACATTCACCCTTTTACAAATATGGACTCGTATAGTAGTGTTTAATTTAGTTTCATACCTCCTCTAGTTGACCTGAAATGGAAAACTTGATACCATTCCCAAAAAAATCTGTTTACTTTCTTTGATAGCTTGGACACACTTATGCTGTTTTGATTTGGTTAAATTTTAAGAACAGAAGTAGCCCCAAAAGTTTGAACATAATACTCTCAGTTGTTCTTGGGATACTGCTAAGATGCCTTATTGGGAATTAACATTAACACAGTGCATTTTGATTTAATCTTAAGGCAACATTTAGTTTTTAAACATAATGGGCAAATGGAAGGGTGGGCGTGGGATGGGGATTAGTTGCCCTCCAATCACTTTCGACTATTAAAAAGGGCATCAGCCCTTTCTATTTTCAATCGAATGAGCCCTTTTCGAAGTTCCTACGACAACTCCTTCGATACGAAGTGCCGTTGTCTAAACAACAACAACAACAAAAAATAATACATTATACCCACATCGATCTTTATTTTAAAATGTCAAGCCTTTCAATCCCTTACGACTATTAAAAAGGGCACTAAGCCTTTTGATATCCAATCGAATGAGCCCTTTTTGAGTTTGTACGACAACGCTTTCTATAAACACCTTATATGCCCCCAGGGCATAAATTACAACCCTTACCCTAAGGGCAGTTAGGGTGGTTGTCATACTGTAAGACCTAATTTCCAGAACTTTCAACGAAGTTAAGCAAAATGGCTATCAAAAATTTTGATTGGATGTGTTTGGGGAAATGGTGGGCGTGAAAGGGGCGCTAGTCGCTCTCCGATCATTTTCAACTATTAAAAAAGGCACTAGCCCTCTCTATTTCCAATCAAATGAGCCCATTTGAAGTTTCTACGACAGCGCTTTCAATAAAAACCTTATATGCTCCCAGGGCATAACTTAGAACCCTTGCCCTGAGGTCTGGGGGGTTGTTATCCTCAAAGACTTAACTACTACGTTGAACTTCCAGAACTTTCTACTACGTTGAACAAAATGGCTAAATTTTAATTGGATGTGTTAGGGGGAATGGTGGGCATGAGAGGGGGGTTAGTTACTCTCAATCACTTTTGACTATTAAGAAGAGTACTAGCCCTCTCGATTTCCAATTGAATGAGCCCCTTTTGCTGTCTTTACGACAACTCTATCAAAAACCTTATATTATAAAACCCTCTATCATAAAACCTTTTATATACAAACCTTATATGCTCCAGGGGCATAAGTTACAACCTTTGCGCTGAGGGCTCTGGGGGGTGTGTCATCCTTAAATACATAATTTCCAGAACTTTCAACTACGTTGAAAAAATGGCTATCTCTAAACTTTGACTGAATTTTTTGGGGGAAATGGTGGGCTTGAGAGGGGGGTTAATTACTCTCCACTTACTTTCGACTATTAAAAAGGGCAATTTCAATTTCCAATCAAAGAAGCCCTTTTTGAAATTTCTACAACAACTTTCTATATAAACTTATATGCCCCCAGGGCATAACTTACCACCTTTGTACTGAGGGCTCTGAGGGGGTTATCATCCTAAAAGACCTAATTTCCACAAATTTCAACTACGTTAAACAAAATGGTTATCTCAAAATTTTGATTGGATGTGTTTGGGAAAATGGTGGGCGTGAGAGGGGGGGGTTAGTTGCCCTTCAATCAATTTCGACTATTAAAAAGGGCACTAGCCCTTTCAATTTCCAATTGAATGAACCTTTTTTGAAGTTTCTACAGCATCGCTTTCTATAAAAGCCTTATATGCCCCAGGGCATAACTTACAACTCTTGCCCTGAGGGCTGTGGGGGGGGAGGGGTTGTCATCCTTAAAGACCTAATTTCCAAAACTTCCAACTACGTTGAATAAAATGGTTATCTAAAAATTTTAATTGTATGTGTTTGGGGAAAAGGTGGGCGTGAGAGGGGGGTTAGTTGCCCTCAAATCACTTTCGACTATTCAAAAGGGCACTAGCCCTTTGAATTTACAATCGAATAAGCCCTTTTTAAAGTTTCTACGACAAAGATTTCAATAAAAACCTTATATGCCCCCAGGGCATAATTTATAACCCTTGCCCTGAAGATTGCGGGGGGAGTGTCCTGCTCAAAGGTATAATTTCCTGAACTTTAAAATGCGTGGAACAAAATGACCATTTCAAAATTTTTGATTGGATGTGTTTGGGGAAATGGTGGGCGTGGAAGGGGTTTTAGTTGCCTTCCAATCACTTTCGACTATTAAAAAGGGCACTACCCATTTCAATTTCCAATCGAATGAGCCCTTTTTGAAGTTTCTACGACAGCGCGTTCTATAAAAACCTTATGTGCCCCCATGACATAACTTACAACCCTTGCCCTGAGGGCTTTAGGGGGGGGGGGTGTAATCCTCAAAGACTTAATATCCAGAACTTTTAACTACGTTGAACAAAATGGCTATCTTAAAATTTTGATTCGATGTGTTTGGCGAAAGTGTTGGGGTGAGAGGGGTTTTAGTTGCCCTCCAATCAATTTCGATAATTAAAAGGGGTACTAGCCTTTTGAGTTTCCAGTCGAATGAGCCTTTTCTGAAGTTTCTACGACAACGCTTTCTACAAGAACCTCATATGCCCCCAGGGCATAACTTACAACCCTTGCACTTAGGGATGTAGGGGAGTGTCCCCCACAAAAACATATTTTCTATCTGGAAATCAACTACGCTGAACAAAATGGCTATCTCAAAATTTTGATTGGATGTGTTTCGGGAAATGGTGGGCGTGGAAGGGGTGTTAGTTGCCTTCCAATCACTTTCGACTATAAAAAATGGCACATGCCACTCCAATTTCTAATTGAATGAGCCCTTTTCGAAGTTTCTATGACAACTTCTCGATGCGAAGTGCTCTGTTTTAAAGGGGAAAAGCATTAAATAATACATTGTGCCAACATCGTTCTTACATGCCTCCAGGGCATAAATTAAAATCCTTGCCCTGAGGGTTGTGAGGGATTTTACTCCACAAAAACATATTTTCTATCTGGAAATCAACTACGCTGAACAAAATGGCTATCTCAAAATTTTGATAGGATTTGTTTAGGGAAATGATGGGCGTGATAGGGGTTTTAGTTGCCTTCCAATCACTTTCGACTATTAAAAAGGGCACAAGCCACTCCAATGTCCAATCGAATGAGCCCTTTTTGAAGTTTCTACGACATCTCCTTCGATACGAAGTGCCCTGGTATGGAAAAAGAAAAAAAAAACAAAAAATAAATAATACATTGTGCCAGCATCGTTCTTTACTTAGGCAGCGCGATTGCGCTGCCTATGATAAACTGATAAAGCACGGTGCATAAGAGAGGGCTTGAATAGTAATTGACAATTCTTTTTCACTTTTTTTAAGCATTTGTATGAGTTTTTTTATCAGAATGTAAATCAGTAATCACTTGAAATGAATTCCTCGAAACATTTTGTTTTATTCCATTTCAGCTTAATTAACAAACTAATTTTGACAGGATCAGTCTTTTTCTGATCAGCGCCCAGATATGAGTAGTAAGTATAAGAAATCTGGAGAATTCTTTTGCCCACCTTTATAGTATTTACTTGACATTCATTTATTGGTCCTTCACATGCGAAAATAGTGACATTGTCTAATTTCAAATAAATAGATCTTGTCACTATATGTTGTCACAAATCTGCATAATAGAAAAACGGAAAATTAGTTCATTTCGAATTAAAAGCTGATATAATTTTTTTTTTTTTTGTCTTTCAAAACTAGATAATTTTGATATAATGCGCTATTAAACAAGGAGTACATAGTGATTTTAAAGTGGTAGACTTTTCAAATAAGCAGATATAGAACCACTTAAAGCAGCACACACGAACTTTGATGAACAAAATTTTGAAGGCCATATCCAAGGGTAGGAAGTTACGGGGTTCACCCCCTCCCCCCCTAAAAAAAATAGAACAAATTACGTCTAACTCGTAAAAACGTAACAAAAATGCATATAAACAAGTTTTTATGCATTTTTAAAGTTTTATTTGTGCTCCCCCCCCCGCCGAATAAAAAGCCCGGACACTCCCTTGTGTGCAACACAACAACATTAATAAACTTTTGGGTATAGATTTGGACTATGTACAAGCGTTAGGGGGGGGGAGGGTCTGGAATGCAGCTAAATGAGAAAGATATGCACAATCTTTTAAATATAAATTTTCTGAATGTAATGAAGCATGAAGTATATATTTAAAACTTTCTCGTTTCTTCATTACCATTACATTTTTTAATTGTCATTCCGTTTACTTTCTACCACTAGCTTTCTAGTTCTGGAACTAGATATCTTCGAAGACCACACTGCATTTCCATGACGTACAAATAACAGTTCAAATAGGGATAAATCCTTTTATTACACAGTGAAAAACAATGATACAAATTCTGGGTATTTCGATCACACACACAGCGACCGTTGTCTGCAGATAAACCGTTTTCACTGTCTATTAAAAGGATTTAAACCTACTTGAACTGTTATTTGTACGTTCTGGAAGCTGGAACTAGTTTGTTTAATTGACAAAACATAAAAAACAAACACCTAAACGTTCTATTAACAAAAAAGTTCCATGAACTTTTTATAATAATTTTTAATTAGGCAGAAGAAAAAACAATCATCAATATTACCAAAAGTAGTAGGGCAACATTGAGCAACAATGGTAGCTACCAACTCGTACAATCTCTATTTTGGAAAAGAAAAAGTATATAAGAGCATGCCTCTTAAACACGCCCCCGCCCACCTACCAACGAAATATACCGAGATCTCGATATGAAAGAGCAGTCAGAAATAGAATTGAAAAAAAAAAATTATAAATCATTTGAAAACAGCCCAGCTTGAGTAATTAACTTCGATGTCACTATTTTAATATAGAACTTGGGTGATAAACTCGGGTATAATTATTTTTAATAGAGAAATTGTTCAGAGAACATACCTTCAAGAAATGGGTCAAAAACAATAAGCTTGTTTTCATTTTTAAAGTCTGGCTTAAGAAGCCATTTTTCTGCTAGTCTGGGGAAACAAAAGTACCAGGTAACCAAAATGATTAACTTATAATTCTCAGAAACGTATTAATTGGGCTGAAAAAGATTCAAAAAAGGAAAAAAAGTAAATTCAAAAATTCAGGAAAAAAAATAATTCAAGCTTGGAAAGAAAATTCAGCTTATCTAACTTAGCTAACCTGACCCTAAAGGTAAGCAGAGCACAGACAAAAGAATTGAGACTATAGCCATCTCTCTACGATTTTCCAGTGAACCGCTTGCGTTGGGGATAAAAGAGGGCACATCAGTCCTATCCATGCAAAATATGCTTGTCTTTTTTTCGAGGAGGGGAAGAGGAAGTCTGTTATCAAAGGGCTTAAAAGGTTGACGATTTCAATGGTGCACTTCTTAGGAGGATGTGAGGCTCCGCAGAATTCTCAAAAATGTGTTTCTGTAGTTAAAACCTATTATTATGCTGAATTTGCGGAATAGTTACTATTTCGGAATCAGTGTCAATTTAGATTTTTCTTTTTCCATCAATGGCGAATTCTTTGGAAAAATGTTTTAAAAGCTTTGGTAAACGTGGTCCGTGGTTTGCTCTTTATGAGGTTGCTGCAGCGACAATAGCAGACTTTGATCCCCCAATCAAGGGTTTTCAGCGATGGTGACTTTATTGTGTAATTCATATGGTTTACACTCTGCCTTACACCTGACTGATCTCTGTAAAGTTAAGTGCAAGGCAGAGTTCCATTCTGTCACCAATATTTTAACCCAGTTTGTTCATCACTGCGATAGATTCTGTTCGTCGTCAATGCAGTCTCAAGGGTGAATCCTGTAAAAAAAACACAACGAATGAGACTTGGCTCTGATATTTCTCTTTTCACTTACTACCCAAAAGATGTTTAGGTCTACCACAGAATAAATGAACTTGGACGTGTGACCTTTCATGAACGGTAGTAAGACTAAATCAACGTAAAATTTGCTTCTTCCCTTATAGCTCAACGACTTTTGTTCAATAGTGATGAATTAAAGAAGTAAGAGAGTTCAAATATCTCAGAATTATTCTTCCACAAATTCTATTCAAACAGGGATTTTTTTTTTTGCCAAATAGTGCTGGCTGGGTCTGCTTTCAGTTTCCTTAGAAATGTTTGGAGAAATAATAAAGGTGTCCAAAAGTTAAAGCTTAGAGTTTTAATAGTAGTTTCTGTTATAGTCAGAACTAGACCCCGGCACCGCGCCGATGAAGAAAGACCGGCGGTGGCGGGGCCAAAAACAGCGTGCCGCGCCGCGCCGCCGGTAAGACGTCGGCGGTGTGCCGCCAGCGCGATCAATGTTGACCGCAAACATTAATGTTTTCATTAGTCTTTCTCAAATCACAGCCTAAATTTATAACAGATTCGAGCCCATTCATGAGTTCAAAACTTCACAAGTCGCTGGCTGGAAACTGGTCTTCTTTGTTATTCATCAAGAGAAGTAGAAATCTGGTAGAAACGAAATGGCTGTGGCGTTTCAGAACCCTTGCATAATAGTTGAAGTATCTATTAGCTATGTATTCTTAACATAAATAATTATAAAAATTAGTAGTTTTTTTCATCGAGCATTACTGCATACAAAACTGCAAATACCGTATCACAATATTCGTCAGTTATCTGGGTAAAAACTTTGAATCTAACTTTGAACTTAAATGCTTAATTTTTCATAATGCCCTTTGCCAATATCTGCTTTGTCACCTTTAAAAACAGTTGAAACGGGCGACTTTGACATTGATCGTTTTTTTTGCTCTTTTAGATTCCTAAAAAGCCTTCCTTGTATTAAAAACTGGTTTTAATAACAATTAAAAAAAAAATACATCAAGTATAACACACGAAAATCTTGTTAATTTTTGAATTATCATAGGGGTTGGACAAAGATGTTGTACGGAGTGTTTTTGCTTGGCTTCTTCCTTCTTTAATTTGCATATGTTGATTCATATTTCAAAACATTATCCAACTATCGAAATACACCATACATAAAACATAAAACAATATTTACAATGCATAAAAGAATATGCAATTGCAAGCAGAAATATATGTAAAACACAAAAACACATCAACCTGTCCTGCCAATTTTTTCCTCAATCATTTATAATCATTTTGAATGGGATAACTTAAAATTTCACCTTAAAAAATAATCAAGCATCAGTTCCCAATGACGAAATGTGGATGACCCACCTCAGGACTGGAAGGAAAATGGAAGTTAATTTCCAATCAATGTGTCAGTCTCAACCAATTAGCTTGGTCGAACTTAAATGAATTTATATAATGGACGATATCAGAAAATTGAACAGCTTTTCGAAGAGCATGCATAGCAATTCAACGTAATCTTGTATGATTCGAATATGTTTCTCAATTATAATTAAACTAAAATGAAAAAATTATGACGTTAGAAACTTTCAACTAAGACAGTGAACGTTTAGAAATTTTCCTTAGGGGTATTCTCATTGAATTTCCTTTCTTTTAAGATCGTGGCAACGCATCACGGGTAAGCTGGTATACTAATGAAAGTCCAAATATTAGTATGTATAAAAAAGGTATTTTTCAAAATAGTGTGGAAGGACAAAAAATCTAGGGGTCAACTGGTCGAAAAAAATTCCTTCAGTCAAACTTGGAAGTCTATTCTAACTGCGGGATGTGGCTATATTTGTCATGAATAAAAATCAACTTATCCACTTTGTGTGCAGTGAGGCCGCTTTCAATAATAAAATTCAAGATATTATTATTTGAATATAATAATTCCCTACCCCCCCCCTCTGGACACGACCTTGATAGGATACCGTCTCTGCTTTAAATAAAAAAAAATAACTTTTTGGCATCCCTGCTTTCAATAAAAAAAAATCAAAGTACTATCACTTAAATATAATAACTCCCTTTTCCCCCCCCTATGGATACCATCTTGATAGGATACCGTCTCTGCTTTAAATTAAAAAAAAAATGGCATCCCTGCTTTCAATAAAAAAAATTCAAGATATTATCATTTAAATGTAATACTTCCCTAAACCCCCCCTGGATACCATGCACCTTGATAGGGTGCCTTATCTGCTTTAAATTAAAAAAATAATTAACTTTTTGGCATCCCTGCTTCAAAAAATAAATAAATTTGACATAATATCATTTAAATAGGATATCTCCCTATCGCCCCTCCCCTCTGGATACCACCTTGATAGAATACCGTCTCCACTTTAATTTAAAAAAAGATAACTTTTTGGCATCCCTGCTTTCAATAAAAAAATATCAAGGTACTATCACTTAAATATAATAACTCCCTATGCCCCCCCCCCAATGGATACCATCATCTTGATAGAATACCGTCTCTGCTTTAAATAAAAAAAATTAACTTATTGGCATTCCTGCTTTCAAAAAAAATTCGAAGTATTATCATTTAAATATGATAGCCCCCCCCCCCTCTGGATACCACCTTGATAGGATGCCGTCTCTGCTTTGAATTAAAAAAAATAACTTTTTTGCATCCCTGCTTTCATTAAAAAAAAATTCGAGATATTATCATTTAAATGTAATACCTCCCTACCCCCCCCTCTGGATATCACCTTGCTAGGATACCGTCTCAGCTTTACATTAAAAAAATTATTTATTTAATGATTAACTAGGTCACTATATGGTTCAAACAAACACGCGAAATAACGTTAAACAGCTTAGTGTTCCTTGAAAAAAAAATTTGAGGGTATGAGTAAAGGGGTACGAAGACAACAACAAAATAGGCGAAATTATTCAGATATACCTTAAAGTATTGGAAAACTGAGTTATAGATTCGCCGTGGTCTTCAATAAGATCCTAAGAATCTAATTAAAAGGGAGCACACACAAAAGCCAAATTAGGCCAGCAGCCTATGAGAAATCGCAAAATACCCAAGACAATGAACAAGTCCCAATGGGGGGCCCTGTGTCTATCAAAATATTTCAATGGTTTCCCAGGGAATTTCATAGTATTTTTTTTCCGTCTCCACTTTAAATGAAAAAAATAAATATCTTTTTGGCATCCCTGCTTTCAATATAAAAAAATGAGGTATAATCATTTAAAAATGATAGCCCCCTATCCCCCCCCCTATAGGCAATAATTTACAATTTTTTTATGAATCACATTTTTGGGGTAACTTCCGTTTCAATCTTTAATTCCCCAACCTTGTACATAGCTTAGTCTATAGCTAAATTTTGTCTCAATAGAAGGTTTTTTTTTGTGGGGGGGGGGGGGGGGGGGGGGTAAAATACTTTCAGACAGAAGATTGTATTTTCTTTAATCTATCAGGCGTTCAACAATTGATTATTAAACATTAAGAAAATCTTATCTAAAAACAGCAAAAGAAAAAAATCTGCAAACTTACAATTCAGCTGTAGAAACGATCTTTCTGCTATCAATTTCAAATCAAACTGTAGTGAATGTTGCGTTCTATAATTCTATTCAACTTGAAAATAAAATTCTTGACTACGAATGATGTAAGGAATTGCAAGTGGGAAACTGGATTCGAAATGATTTAAACTCATTTCATAAAGACGATACTTTTTTTGTCAATATATGAAGAACTGTGTATATTGCAATATTTACAATGCAATTGCATATTGCATCTGTCTGGTTTTTATGCAAAGTAACAAGAGACGAAAATTAACGAATCAGAGAGTAGTGAAGAATTATAGTATGTAAAGTAATGTTTGGCAGGGAAAGTCACTGGTGATAAATCGCTAGGGGTGGCACCATGATTGCGTGATTTTCGGGGATTCGGGGAACCAAATTTTTTTTCGGGGTGACGCGTAGATTTTCGGGGAAATACTCGAAAATTCGGGGATACTGCAAGCCCTGCTTGATTTCTAATCAGGAAAATCGAAATACTAAACCACACGAGAAGGAAAAGCTCCGACTTTGCGGTTGACGCAATAAATAATTACTGCAAAATTAATTTAAAGTCGACCGAACGCCGCCGCCTTTGCAGGCGGCGGCACGCCTGCGGCGCGCCGGTGGCGTTCGACCGGGCCTCTTGTCGGCGGCGTTCGGTCGATCCACCGGCGTGGCGCCGGGGTCTAGTCCGAACCATTTCACCAACATGCTAGGATTCTGGTGGTCTGTCAAAAGGAAACCTGATTAATTATTCATATTGAGATTGTTGAGCCTTAGTTGATATAAGCATGTGTAAAAAAGTAAGTAAGTATGGAGGCACTAGACCCTTAAGGTCCAAACCGGCGGTGCTGATCTCCGTTTCATGGCCCTTCAGCCAGGAAGTGCAATGGGGGGCTGGGGGCTAGCCATCCTGTGCTTTCGCACACCCTTCCTACTTACCTTCCCCAGATTTCTCCAGGTACCCATTTAGAGCTGGGTTGACTCTGGCTAAGCTTACAGGGTCACACCACTGACCCGCGTCCCAAACCAAGAAACTGTCCCCGCAAGGGATCGAACCCATGCCCCTTGGACAAAGAACTCTCAACCCAGCGCGTGTCCACTTAGCCAGGACGGCTCTATAAGCATGTGAGAGCTTGATGAAAGTCCTTCACAAAATCTTTAGATAGTTTCCTTTTTATTTATTGCTTAAAAGACTCTAATCGCTATCCTGGTACATACGGTCTCTAATTATCCAACCGAAATTGCTCACAACTTTTTAGTCACAGGGAATATGGTTTTGGAAGGCGCCATAGTTTTAGTATACCTCAATGAAAATATCGTAAAATAAAGAAACACTAAAAAAGTTGACATAGGCCTAAAGAAGGACACGTGGAGAAGGAAACATGTCAAGAATACAATTCATAATTCATAATAATATGCAGAATAATTGTAGCTAACACATTTTGCATGCAGGTTTTCTAGGCTTGTACCAAAAATGTTATTGTGCAAAGATCCGTACTGTAATTTTTACCCTGATTCACCTTGTCAGTAGGCCTATTCTGCGAACTGCTATGAAATATCTTGATCATGGTTTCACCGCAGTAAAACCCAAGAAAGTGTTATTAATAGTTCAAAGGTAGAAGCAAAGAGTAAGGGGGGCTTTATTATTATTTTTTCTTAAGAATAAGGGGGGCTTCGCACTCTTTCCCTTATCATGAAAATCTTAAAATCTTCATGGTTTTGTCTTTATTTTATTGTATTTTCCATATAATTTCTCTTTCTTTCGTTTTTTGAAGCTATACCCCTCCTATCAATGTTCGTTGTTCAGCTCTAATATAAGGACATGTTAAAATTACCTATATTAGAAAATCAATTCAACCACTGAGGAAACTTTTCTTTGCCTTGATATGTTTTTCTTAACGTCTGCTCTGAATAAGAGGTTTTTACCGACATGCGTATACTACGGCTGTGAGATAGGTCACACGCTGTTCCTGTAGTTTTACTCCATGTAGATTTCTGCTGATAAATTCCTAAGGATAACCAAGTAGAAGATTTAATGAAGGGAAAAAGTGATCTTCTTTATTAAGAAATGCATAAAAAAAACTTTTATTTCATTTATATTAAATAGTATTTGGCTGTTCTCCTAAAAGGTCAGTCTTTACTTTTCAAAGCAAATTCCCATATCATATTTTCCGCAAAAACCTCAATTTATTTTGAAATCAATTTTCATTTATTAACAACAGTTTGCCAACTGCGTCCTCTACGTTATTTTAATAGAAATAAAGTTTCGAAAAACAAAATGATTATAACCGTTGTATTATTTATTTGAAATTCTTATAACCGTTCTATAATTCTTATAAGATTATTATAACCGTTATATTATTTATTTGAAATTATGCGCCCCTAAAATTTCCGTGCCCAGGACAAGTGTCTCCCCCATAAAACCACCTCTGTCCTTGCACGAGGGTTTAGTTAGCCTTGACACTTTCAGAAAAAAAATCTCTTATTCCATTCACACTAAGTGTTTTAGCTGTTCCCCTAATAGGCACTCTTTACTTTTCAAAGCGAATCCCCATTTCATATTTTCCGCAATATCTACTGTAAATATATTAATTTATTTCAAAATGAAAGCCAGGATTACCTTTCAGTTTGGCAGATAGGCAGAAAAAGCAACCATATTTTGTTTTCCTCAATTCCACTTTAAATGGAGCAGTAAAAAAACTGACTGGCTCTAAAAAAGATGGGTCGCAGATATTCAAAAAACATTAAATTGAGATTTGCCTTAGAGTTTTTAACGGTACTAGTGCATTAAACGTACTCTTTTATATACTGTATATAGAATGTCAAACTGGAGATGCTACAGATACCGGGACAGATACCCGCCAGACTGGTTATTTCAAGACACCGCTATTAAGAATTGGAATGCAAAAAGAGTAATTTTCACTGCGTTTACGATATTTAAACTGTTGTTTTTTGGGGGGTTTAGGGGGGGGGGGGGAAGGTACCTAGGTTAGGTTACGTATTTAATATATGGTATGCTTTACTCCCACCCTCCCTAATGTGCAAATATATAGCCCAAGTTTGTTTCTAAACTATTATATATTCATTCTATTTTATTTTATTTCATTAGGATTAACGAAACTTGACTTCTTTAGCAGCATATAAAAGAGTACGTTTAATGCAACTCTTTTTACTCTTGAGCCATGTAACATTCCATACGCTGGGGTGTCTCACGTTGTTTCAGTAATTATTCAATGGCGGTGGGTTTAGTTACCCTTGACACTTTCTGAAAAGCACTCAGGGACAGTTAGCTGGAGTGTGTGAAGTGGATTATGTTTGGTTGTGTTACAGGGGTGTAATTTTCTAGGTGGCAGGGGGAGGGCAACTACCCCAGGTCCCAATATCTCCCAAGCTTAAATTTAGTGTCTTCAAAATGTTGGTAAAACTAAGATAGGCCTACATGATTCAAGACTACTCAGAAACACATCAGTTTTCTTTACTGTAACTTTGCCTTTACGGTGCTGTATGGGTTATTTTTCGTCTTTCATTTAGTCATTTTCACTTGACTTGAGAAAACTGGCTCCAGCTTTGTCCCCCCTCCCTACTCCCCAAGATGTCGATGGAATTACGCCCCTGTCGAAATAGGTGATGGAATATAAATTAGCTAAAAAATAAAAGTGAATCTTGGCACAGGATTTCAAGTTGTAGCCGTAGACTATGAAGGAAATTTTGCGTAGAATATAGGGGAAATATTCTACTTGTTTGGCTTTGTACGGCAGTAGCTCTACGTTAATTTGCCGAGCTTTCATTCGCATACCTTCCCTAAGGGAAAAACCAGGTAGTCCAGTAAAACTACGAAAAAAAAGCCAAACCTCAACATTTGAGCAGCAGAAATGTTTTTGGCCAAAAAAAAAAAAAAAAAAAAAAAAATGCTTAATAACAGACCTAAAATTGGCCAAAATCACCCGTGCAAAAATACCCTCTTTCCAGGGAAAAGAGGGGAAAGGGGGGATCTCTAATTTATATTTCAGCAAAATTTTCTGGGTTAAAAGGTGGTTTCCTACCGTTTCGAATCAAGTGTTACAGAAAATGACATCAGAATGCGGAAATTCAATCGCTTAATACCCCACTTCCCTCCAAGCACAGAGGGGGTGAAAAATCAGAATATTAATTTTTGCAATATTTTCTGGATTAAAAGGTCGTTTCCTATTAATTCAAGTCTAGGGAGACTGAAAATGACATCAGGATTGAAAAATTCCATCACTTAGTATCCCATTTTCCCGTTTTTTTTTTTTTCAATTACGCAATATGTTATTATAATACCACAGATGGTATTTTTACCCCTTCTGACCTCGTTTAGGGGGGATATGTGGTACTAAGTGATAGAATAGTGATATGGGGTACTAAGTGATAGAATCTTTCAAATGTGATGTCATTTTTGGTCTCCCCAGACTCGAACTAATAGGAAGTAAAAAAGATAATTTCTTAAACCACATTCGCCTGACATCACATAAAGACAGAAAAACGAGCAAAAATGGGGTTTTTATAGGCCAAATGAAAATACTGAAAAAAAAGCGAATATTTCGAGAGGACAAACGCCTCTCTTCTTCAGCGCAAAACGAAAGAATGTATCCAAGGAAAGTGCCGAAGAAAAAAACAACAAAAAACAAACGCGGAAAGTCAATGTGAAAAGAACCAAAAAACCAAAGAAAAAACCAAAAACTTAAAAGATGAATAAAATTCAATAAAAGCCAAAAATTAAAAGAATTAAAACCAAATACTTAACAACCATAAAAGCGAGTTATTCGCCAATATCCGCGATTTACACAAAATCCAAAAACTTATGAACTGCCATCGACGGATACTAGCGAACAACTGAGAAAGAAAAGAAAACAATTCAATCACTCAAAAACAACGAACCAGCAATTAAATAAGTTGGATAACTATATAAGTTGGAGAATGGCAGTTCATAATTTTTTGGATTTTGTGCAAATCGGGGATATTGACGAATAACTCGCTTTTATGGTTGTTAAGTATTTGGTTTTAATTCTTTTAATTTTTGGCTTTTATTGAATTTTATTCATCTTTTAAGTTTTTGGTTTTTTGGTTCTTTTCACATTGACTTTCCGCGTTTGTTTTTTGTTGTTTTTTTCTTCGGCACTTTCCTTGGATACATTATTTCGTTTTGCGCTGAAGAAGAGAGGCGTTTGTCCTCTCGAAATATTCGCTTTGTTTTTTCAGTATTTTCATTTGGCCTATAAAAAACCCATTTTTGCTCGTTTTTATTTTTTTATGTGAAGTAAAAAAGTAACAAAAATGGGTACAGTTTTCTTATGCATTTTAAAAAGTTCTTTTGTGCCCTTTCGCCCCCAACAAAAATCCTAGATACGCCCTAGCTAATTGATGTTAAAGAATCCTTTGGCTATTCGCCGAACAATTCTTGACCTCTAAGTTTTTTTCGCCCTAGCACACGCCTGAGTTGAGCAACATTTCATATATTGCTCCGAAACCAGATTCCTTATAATTTATAAAGCAATTCTATTCTCATCATACTCAGCTTGGGCAAAGAAGGTCACCTTTTCCTTGGAAATCTGCCAAAGCCTCCAAGAACCAGAGAAAGTATAAAAGTCAGTCAAGTCAGATTTATTATTGAACAATTCTGAAAAACGCCTGTTATTTCAATAGATTGAAGTAAATTTTGTGATATTAATTCTTTCCTCTTTTTTTGAGAGCCACGGTTCTCATGTTAATATAACGAAAATTTGAGGAAAAAACAAACCTTCAAGGATAGGCAAATTTATAAACTAATAAAGTTAAATTTATGACAAGTGACGGTGAAAAAATTGAGCGTTTGCCAAATAAATCTTATGTTGCAAACGAGTTATAAAAAAGGAAGAATAAAAAGCGCTACAACATATCGTCAAAATTAAAGCTTCATCATTTTCATCAAACATTTTGCTGGAATAGCCTTTTTGGGTGTATAACAAACGGTGGTACTTTACTTACGTGTTCTAGCGACCACACTCCGTTCTTAATCTGTAATGAAACCGGTTTTCTGTGTCCAGTTGGGGAAAATCAGCTTAGCATGAGCGGTAACTATGCAGGTATATTTTAATGAATATTTAATATATAGAGGTGGTTAGGTTAGCTATGCAGGTATATTTTGATTAAATATATAGATAATTAAATATGTAATCGAATATATATTTTAATTAAATATTTAATATATAGAGGTGGCTAGGCTAGGTTAGTTATTTAATATAATGCATTTCGGGTGGCCTGTTTTCCATAATTCTATGTTGTATTTTCCAAAATTTTGTTACTAAAGAATTATATTTTCATCATATTTTGGTACATTTCGTTAGGATTAACTTCACTTCTTTGGCGTGGTCGCTATAATACGTAAGTACCCCAATGGTAATTATTAGATATAATAGCATAATTTTCCCATTTTCAGGCTTTTGACATGCTTCAGGAAGCAGGCTTCAGCTGCGTGGCCTCCTGTGGTTCAGGTACAGCATCGATTGGGCCCAATGACCTTAAACCTGGTATGGACTCGGAAGAAAATCGATGGAATCACTATAACGAATTCGTCTTCGTAAGAAATTAAGGACTTGGTACGCAGCTTAATTCTCTTTATTCCATGTTGGAAATTTTAGATGGGCAACAAAAATACCTGTATCTGATTATAATTTTTATTTAATTTTCAGTCTAAATGTTTTTCTCTATTTAGACACTGTAGATATATACGTGAAATACGTATACGTTTATTTCACGGCTCGAGAAGATTCCTCAGAACGATAGGAAAACGATTGTAATTATGTGAAACTATAGTAGTTAGGGAAACATCACAAAACCATGACCTTTTGGGGAATGGCCAGACTCAGAGACCTTTGGTGTACCCACAGTAGACAGAATATACAGTATCGACAAAGGATATACTCTCCATTAAAAATAAGTGACACCGATTTAAAACCACACACGATTCATACTCCGCCTTCGCGCACGTGTGATTCCGATGTACACATAACGAGAAGCCTATGGAAAAACCTGTTTTTTGTCCGACCCCTAGCAACTAAACTAAGGTTCTGACGTATATTGCCAGGGTCAGTACGCGCGGTATTAAATGTGTGTCATGTTTGGAAAAAGAAGACGCTACAGTCTACATTGAAGTTGACAACCCTGACTAGGGTTGTTCCTTAACTTAAAGTACACCTGACTAGATGTACCTTAAAGTATGTTACTTGAAGAACCAAGGATAGTAAAAATGAAGTTTGATTCTTCAGATGAGTCGAGTGGAAATTTTCAAAGCCATTTACGTCTTAAAATATTTAAAAAGAAAAAAAAAACTCAATTTTTATTGAAAATACCTTTATATGTAATTAAGTGATTTTGACAATTAGGCCTACCGGGCGCCAATTTTGAAGATAAGGAACCTGCATGGAAAACCAGTAGAAAATAAGTTAATTATTTCAAGCCAATTCCGTAAACAGGAAATAGCGTGTTATAAATAACTGGGGATAAAAAAAAAACTTTATATCTACAAGCGAAAAGCATTGTCAAGTTCATAGAATTATTTTCTGCTTATCTTTGTTTTGTTTCATGGTTCAGCATGGCAACACCGTCCGCAGAAACTTTGCACAGAAATTTTTACCTAATTATCCTTGTAACAACCAGAAGAAAAATCATAGAAAATGCCGGTTTTTAGTTACGAATAGCCTAATATGGAGCCAGGGGGCAAACGATGTTTTCGTTTTGATTCCTTTTTGGTGTCCTATTTAAATATATTATTCTATTACATTCCAATTTCACAATGGAATAAAACGATAGAATTCGACTAATAAAACTTAATAAAACGTTAGAATGTAAAATAAAATGTTTCTGCGGAACTTAAAAACTAAGCTGTTTGTTTCTTATCCATAAAAACACTATGTTTTTAGAAATGAAGTTTAATATAAACATTCTCATTAAATTTATTACAAATCTTTACTATTTAACTATTTTTTTCACACTTTATTCATCTTGAAGGTTGCTGCTAAAATCTCATCCCTAATATCTAATTTCCATCAATTGCTTCTATAACCATTTTTAAGGAAAAAAATTAATTCCATTTCTAGCTATATTGCGTGATGTAACTAAATACGATCTTTATATTCGGCTTGCATGATAGAAATCCGGTATAGCGAACAATCTTCAGGAGCTGGTTATCGACTATTATTGATTATCAAGCCTACTGTACTTTACTGTACCACAGAAAGATCAAGATATAAATAAAGATTTACTTATAGTTTGAAGGGAAAAAGAGGGAGAGGGAGAACTCACATTACCCCTGGGGGCTGAAAAACTACCTGTACCCTTAGTCTTTACGTGGAAATCTACTTTATGAGAACTTTCAACTTGGGCAAAAAGGTCTAGTTTACGCTATGTCGATATACGATATCGACATCGACCATTACGATATCGATACGACATCGATTTATGTTCGAGTGAATATCGGTGCAGGTTACTTAGGTGCCGGTGAAGGTTTTCAAAATTTATTTTCTCAGAAGTTTCAGTTCAGGTTAAAAAGGTCTATGCTATGGATAGAGTGAATATCAATATAGGCTACTTAAGATTAGGTCTGAAGCTTTATTTTGTAAGTAGTCTTAGTTCTCGGCCAAAAGGCCTTGTTAGATGTTAACAGAAATTCAGGCAAGATTTTTAATTAAAGAGAAATGGTGTCATGCATTTCGACATCTGAGCAGGGCTACCATATTCATTCCTAAAATCCATTTGGGGAGTTAACTACTACAAAAAAAAAGAAACAACTTCTATAGTAGCCAGAATCGTTTTGCTTTAGGATTAATTTCAAATTGACAAGCCCCAGCCCCGTCCTGAGAATTTAAAATTGATAATAAAACTTCGTCATGAAAAAATGTATTCATTTTTTGAAATTTTCAAAAAATTTGTCCAAAAATTCAGAAATTATTGAATGAAAAAAAATTACTGAAAATGAAACATTAAGAAAAAAAAATGAAAAGTATAGGTGTTTTTCAGATTTTCATTGAATATTAGGGATTAGAACTAGATCGGTTCACCAGCTTTTAACTTGGCCATGAACCTCAAATTGATTAGCTCTAATCCCGTCTTTAAAAATTAAAAAAAAGAAGTTTTTTTAACTGAAAGTAAGGAGCGACATTAAAGCTTAAAACGAACAGAAATTATTCCGTATACGAAAGGGGCTATCCCCTTCTCAACGCGCCGCTCTTTACGCTGAAGTTTTTATTGTTTTAAATAATAGAGCCCTGAGAAAGAGTCAAACTTTAACGTAAAGAGCGAGGCGTTCAGGAGAGGTCAACTCCTTTCATATACGGAATAATTTGTGTTTGTTTTAAGTTTTAATTTCGCTCCTTACTTTCATTAAAAAAAAAACTGTTTTTTATTTAGTTTCTGAAGGTTTTTGAATTAATGCAGTTTTGATTTTGGCTCACCGTACATGAATGATTAAAACGAAATTTGCATATTAATCTTACTTTTTTTTGGCTAAATGGCTTTCTCAAAATTTTGATCGGACGATTTTGAGAAAAAAGGGGCGGGGGAGGGGGCCTAGGTGCCCTTCAATTTTTTTGGTTACTGAAAAAAGGGCATTAGTACTTTTAATTTTATTTACGAACGTTTTTATTAGTAACAAATATACGTAACTTACGAATTAACTTACGCAGCAAACTTCTATATTCGTATATTTTTATTATGTATGCGGGGGGCTCGCCCCCTCGTCATTACCTCCCTCTTTACGCTAAAGTTCGAATTTTGTTCCAGTTCTTTAAGAATGACCCCTGAATTACAATGGGTTTAATTATAATAAATAGCTCTTATGAAAGTACTAAAAAAAAACTTTAGCACAAAAGGCGAGGTATTGATGAGGGGCGAAGCCCCTCATATACGTAATAATTTCTGTTAGTTTTAAGTTTTAATGTTGCTCCTTACTTTCAGTTGAAAAAATTTGTTTTTTATTTAATTTCTGATCGTTTTTTAAATAAGGCTGGGAAATCCGGCACCCCCTTCATGGAAAATTCCCTTCCACCATGAAAAATACTCCATGGAAAGATACTCCCACGTAACCTTCTCCCTCCACCTCCCCGATCCTCCTCCCCACCAGAACCTCCCCGAAAAGGTCTGTATAGTTTACTTCCCAATAACCAATACTATATGTAAACAATGGCAAGAGTTCACAACTCGCAGCCCTTCCCCCGGGGACTGTGGGGATTAAGTCATCCTCAAAGACCTAGTTATTATATTTTTTGACTATGCTGAACAAAATGGCTATCTCAAAATTTTGATTGGGTGACTTTGGGAAAAAATGAGCGTGGGAGGGGGCCTAGTTGCGCTCTATTTTTTTTTTTTGGTCACTTAAAAAGGACACTAGAACTTTTAATTTCTGTTCGAACGGGCCCTCTCGCAATTTTCTGGGACAAATGTGTCGATACGATCACCCTTGGAAAAAAAAAAACAAATAAACACGCATCCGTGATTTTTCTCCTGGCAAAAAATACAAAATTCCACATTTTTGCAGATAGGCTGATAGGGGCTTGAAAGCTCTACAGTAGGGTTCTCTGATATGCCGAATCTGACGGTGTGATTTTTATTAAGATTCTACGACTTTTAGGGAATGTTTTCCCCTTTTTTCAAAAATAAGGCAAATATTCTCAGGCTCGTAACTTTTGATGACTGTGACTAAACTTGATCAAACTTATATATTTGAAATCAGAATAAAACTTCTAATTCCGTTTTGTAGAGTTTCGGTTACTATTGAGCCCGGCCGCTCTTTACTAACAATTAGTTACCATGAACTGTTTGAAAAACTTGACACCTGTGGAGACTGCGATTGCAATTCTCGGATTTTCAATAGATATTTGGTATAAGAGTCAGGATGGTTCGCCAATTTTTTACTTCGCCGTAGATAACCAGAACACATTTTATGTATTTTTTTCTTACGGCCACAATGTAATAGTAATAAAACACAAACTTGTATTATTATATTTGCAAAAAAATCAACGATATCTTTCTAGCATTAGAACTAAAGGTATCTAGTAAATGAATAAAAAGAAGGGAAACAGTTCTAAATCAAAATCTTTGAATTAAGACAGCATCAAGTAAGCTTTTCGGCCTAAATTTGTTGTAGAGGGATACTATCAAATATAATTTTATCATATTTTATCATATGATAAAACATGTGATAGATCACATAAAATAAGTGAGTGACATATTTTGAGTGATTTTATCAATAATATTTGCAATTGTTGTAAGGTAGTCCTATGATTGTATTGGTGATGTCGGGTTTTAAATTCAATTTAAAACCCAATTCAAAAAATTCAAAAAATTAAAAATAATTAAATAAAAAATCGAAAATTGAAACTTAATTTAAAAAATCAATTAAAAAAAATTAAATTAAGTGCTTTTTCCACTGGCTGACATCTCTTGTTAACAGCATAGAAATAAGAATAGTAGATCAACAGATTGATAATTTCACCAATGCAAAATTTGAAGCTACAATGCACAATGGATACCAGCCGAGTGATGCATAGGCTGGATGCTTAGATCCCTTAGAAGACAAATATTCAAAAATCACCAAGCTGTGCAATGTTTGGAAAAAAAGGCTAAAATGTAACTGATTTTTTCAACTTTTTTACTCTAAAATTTTCCTGACTGGCCCAGAAAGTGTTTACATACGGTGTACTCTGAGAAAAACTAGAGCAGAGAAACAGTTAACTTCAAATCCAAAAAGTTGCACAAAAAAGTGAAATGAGATAATAGGTATGAGATAATGCTATACGTTAGCCTCTATTTCAGATTTTCCTCTTATTTAGTATTTATTCGTTTTTTGAAAGACAATCCTGTCAATGCAATCGAATGCAAAATCGCAGAATCCACAGCACGTGTATTTAGTAGTTTTATACTCTGAAAAAATATCACCGTACATGAATAAAATGAGCCTTTGAAAAGCCAACCTGACCAAGTCCACGTTTTGCATATTTAGTGGTTTTACCGCCAGAATAAGAAATTGAACCATTGCTTTGTACATTTAAAAATACATATTTTTTGAAAATATATATGTAAAATGCAATAAATAAATTTAGATTTTTATAGAGTTATCGGAAAAAATGACAAAAATTTCATCTTCTTGTCATCAAACTTTTTTTAAACCAATTTTACTGATGCTCATTTTAATATTTAAATTAACTATATTTTTCATGCTGAAATTAAGAAAATAAATACCAGAACCCTGGTCATTTTGATCACCACGCGGATTAGTGTATCAAATTCAAAACAATCTGGGCACTTGTCGGTTATTGAAAACCCACTCAAGAATTACGCTGTGCACTGTAAGACAAAAACCTGTTTCCCTAATGGTTAATCCTAATGCCTCGCGAAAATTCTAGTTTTCCAAATTTAAATATACCAAAATATGATGAAAATAAAATACTTTATTAACAGGATAATGGGATCTACTGCAGAAAATTATTGAAATCATACCGCCCAGACCACTAGTACTGTAAAGGAGGCCTTAGACGGTCAATCATTTTGATCAAAAGTTTCCCTGAATCGATTGACGTGTGCTTCAATCAACCCTTCAAATTCAATAAATCAACCCTTCCTTAAATCTCGACCAAAGCTTTTTTGTCAAAAGCTTCTGTCAATCAATTCATTCAAGCATGAATGACCGTGTAGGAACCTGTTTGACGCTTGGGTCAAGCGTTGACGGTGATTGATAGAAAGTTTAAATTACTCAATCATTTTGATCAAAAGCAGTGTGTTAGATTAGCTTTGGTCAAGACTGAAGGGTTGATTGAAGGTTTATTAAAGTACACGTCAATCGATTGACGGAAACTTTTGATCAAAATGATTGACCGTCTAGGGTCACCTTAACACATTGCTTTTGATCAAAATGATTGAGTCATTCAAACTTACTACCAATCACCGCCAGTGCTTGACTCAAGCGTCAAACAGGCTCCTAGACGGTCAATCATGCTTGAGTCAATCAATTGACGGAAACTTTTGATCAAAAGGATTGACCCCTTATTCTGGAAAATTTAATATACAGAGCGTAATTTCTGAATGCGTTTCCAATAACCGACAAGTACCAACGTCTGTTCTTTTTCATTCTATTTACTGTTTTCTATGGACTTAGTCAAGTTGTCTTCTGAATGACTTATATTCGCTTCAAATACTTCTCTATTTCAGGGATGTGGAGACACAGAAGAATTAGAAGTATGTGTATACCTCCATATTAGCTATAGTGATAGACTCGTAGAAGATGAATGCTTTTTCTTCAATTATTTTTAATTAACTTCCATTATTTGTAGTTGACCTAATTGTGATTTTTAATTACATGCCATTATAATATTGATAGCTGTAAGCGCATTTTGTGAAGGAATATTCGTGTAACTTGTTTCGTTCTATATTGGCAATATATGGACAAAATTGTGAGCGTTGTTTGAAAGTGTCGATGAAACTTAATTGCAACAAAAAACAGGAATTGTTAGTTTATGTGATTCTGCCTAATGGCAATTTCACAAGAAAACTTATTAAAAAATTATAAGCTTATTATGAAGATACGGCTTATCAACCAATAATTTTAATCGCTAATATTCTATCACTAAAATGATGAAATTATTCATCGCCAATATTTTAAGGTCATACAGTGGATTTTTGCCAGTTTGGGTTGAACAGCTATGCTCGAAACACGACAGTCTTGGGTAAAAAATTAATTAAAAACAAAGTCCTATCTTCTATTTACATTTGGATCTCGTATTTTAGGTTATCTTACAGGCCATAATAAAAAAAAAATCCATCTTCCGTTTACATTTGCATCTCATATTTTAGGCTCTCTTATAGGCCATATTAACCTCACAAAACAAAAGAAAAAAAAATGCGCCTTCCGGCTCATTAAACTTTTGGGGTTCAGGACACCGACAATCATGAATCGTTTAATAAAATGCAAACAGCAATGTTAATGTTTCTAATTAATCCTCAAATTACATAAGGTTTTCGCTCAAGATCTCGCCAATAAAACGCTTCGGAAAGCTAAAACTATAAAAATTGAATATAAAAAAAGCTGTTCTGTTCCTGTTTCCACTTGCAATTTAAAGACAACAGACTTCCGATACTGAGCCCAAGGGACATCCATCATATGAAATGTTTTCTATATACCTCAACACAGATTCTGATTTTTGGCATAAAATGTCTCTATAGCTTCCGATTTGAAAGAAAAGGACAGAGAGGGTGAGCTGGAAGCATCATTGTTGCAACAATAGTTGCAATCTAGAGAAGAGCGAGCTGTGGCCCATAATAGTCGAAATTCATGAAATAGGTTTTAAAGAAACTGTCTAGTGACCAATATTTTCCATGTAAGATTATTTTGAAAACAGCAGTTCTTATTGAGATTCAACCGAACAGTAATTTATCATTAGGAGAATAACTTTTTGAGAGATCCAGCAAAAACCTGAGACCTCTCAAAATGTCCGCCGAATTGAAATAGGAGTACACCATCAAAATCACCTTTTCAAAACTCTTTATTGGACGCTTACAGTTCCCAATCTTGAACAATAAGGGGAATTAAAGTGTTAATGGGTAGCACTGGTGTGTCTCCTTTCGTTTTTTACCCCAGGAGTGATTATATCAAATTAGTGTTTGCAGAATATCGGAAGAGGGTTTATTGGAACCGAATTGTTGACAAAAGAGAACAATTGTTGCGAAGAAGATGTTTAAAAAAAAGAAAAAAAAAGTCTATTTTCGGTGAACGTCATAGAAGCATGTAGCCTACTTGTACGCATGGCATTATTGCTCAATTATATGAAATTCTTAAGTAAATTAGAATCTGTGAAGAGGTATACTGAGGATTGTTCTAAATGTCCCCAACGTCTGTTGACCTTAGGAGACACGCTTTCTATTTGTATTATTATTAATGCGTTTTCAACAGCTTCGAAAGTGGACCATGTGTTGTATGCTTTGATTTTGTTGTTTGTGTCTAGATAAGAATAAATTGTTACGTTTATGCCGTTTCCTTTAGGTCATTGCCAAACGGAAGATGTCTAGAAGTCACAATGAAGTGCGTAGAAGAACTGAGTGAATAAATAGTAATATGAGAGAAGATATAGAGATGATGTCTGGCGCCGACGGTTGCCAGACATCATAGATCTTTATATCCCTTTTATTTTCCTGTAGTTTAGTTCTAACAAAGCCTTAATGAAAATCATAACGATTTCTTCTACTGTAGCTTTTGGCAAAGATTCTTCTTCAGGTTGTTAGACTATTGATGCACCGTTGTCTCCAGAGCCGGTGTAATTAATTTATTCCGTTGATTTTATGAGACTGTTTGAATTAACTGAGGTATCCGTCTATCTTTTGTTCATAGAATAGGGACACAACTTCAAAAAAACCTAAAGAAAGTGGAGCGATTCTCTAGCAACCTTGCTATTGTCTCCGATTCAAACGCTAAAATTAATTTCTGATATAAGACAACGCATTGTGTCGAGCGAAAACGACCAAGCAAATGTCATTAGGTGAGACTCCAAAGTCCTTGAGAAACATTCCCAGGGAAATTCTTAGTTACTCTCTGGATAATAATCATTTCTCTCCAGAGATTCAGCTTGAATAAAACTGAGCACCCTACTTAACCAAATAAGGTGATGATGACACGGCTCCACCGTAGGTAGGCATCAAAGATAAATCAACGCTTAAACAGGCATGATATCAGTAGCCTAATTACTTTTCTATTCTGATAAGAACTTAAAAAATAAAGAAAAAACTTGCAATGCCAGAAACAAGGAATACGAGCTAGATTATAATCGCTTTTAAGAAAGAAAGGGCAACGCCCAGACAAAACAAAATATAGCATATCAAAAAACATCAAACGCACGCGCCAACAAACGAAAAAATGCCAAATTACGTTCCCCTTCGCGAGATCACGTCTATTATAATGGCCACGGCGTCTAACGATCTTAGCATAAACAATTTGCTTCGCATAACTAGAGCCTTGTTTTCAGGCCACCCAAATCCAACACGGAGTTCGACACAGGTTTAGCAGATTATCGTTTTGAGTGCCGTGTTCAACACGGCGAATGTCTTCTCAGAACCCGTGTTCAACCATGGTATTCTAGCGCACTACAGTCGTAAAATGGAAACGCTTTAAAGTTTTGCGGGTTTGAACACGGAGAACCTGAAAACGATTTTTGTCGAACACACTCAAAACCCGCTTGAAAACCGGTGCCTGAAAATACAACTTAGCCTTTCTCATGAAGCCGTTGCACAAGTTTAAGCACAAGTTAAATTGCACAACAAGCTGTGCCTTAGCGGCAAGGAAGCTCCAATTGCACTGGATATCCTTTATTCTTTTTCAGACAGAAGACGGTTAATTTTTCGAGCGCTGATGAGTATGTAGCTATATTTCCATACAATTGCGGCAAAAAAGCAGGTTTTCCAGGTGGGATGGTGTCATAAGAAATGACTTAGAAAGCATTAGAACTTCAGAGGAGGAAGTAAATGTGAAGCTTTGAACAGATTGGTCTGAAGAGGAATGTTTGCAGCTATGTTGACCTTAAGCGGCTTGGTGCTGCAATGAGATGTTAGTGGTAGTAATAGTAGCAATATGTCTGATCGCAGACTTTTTGGGATACGCCTTTACAAAAAGACCCATACCAAATTTTTCCAGGGCAGATATAGAAGTTTTTGTTTATTTTGAAAACAGGTAAGCTGAGTTCGTCCAAAACAAGCGGTCATCTTTCTCTGGCAACGTAAATTTCTGCTACGAGACGAAATTCTGCTCTTATCAGACCCTGCCTTAACACTCTATGCTTTACTTTCGATAGTTTACTGTGTTATATATGGGAAAACCTAAGAAAGTAAAAACAATATAGTATATTATCTCAGCTACGATGATTTAGAAAGCGTATTTTTTATGAAGGAGCAGATAAAATGAAAAAAAAAGCTTTTAGATTTTTTTTTATTTTAGTCCAAGGCCAGTTGTTTCCTCACGAAAGGCTTTCATAGCCTTTTGGAATACAGTAAAATGGTTCTTTTATGAAAAGCCCCAGAATCCAACGAACATATGGCGTTATGTACAAAATTCAACTTTTGTGTTAAAAAAAAGTTATCAGGAGACCAAACTATAATACGAGAAAACAGACTAAATACAACAATGTGACATTTTGAGCTTAAGAAAGGGGGGAAGGGATAATTATATTAGTTTGAAAAAGACATTTCACATGTAGCCTACAACATCATGCACATGTGCCAAGCACTAAAAGATTATTTTATATTTTATTGTGTTACTCTTTGCTCTTTACTATATCTCTGACGGTCCTTTAGACTAGCGTTTGATTGAGGGAATCATTTTTTTTTATTCATTTTATCTTTATCGATTTATTGTTGCTATACACGGTAGAAATATTGACTGCTAGATATTTACCATATATCAGTAGGAATCTCGAGGACGTCATACACTGGTGCGTTCTTTTTGTGCAAAAAGAAAAGAACGAATAGAATAATAATAACAATCTCAGAGATAAGGAAATGGAAACGGTGTAATTTAAAGGACAGGAGAGCGAGACTTGTTTTCTGAGGACGTGTATTAACCTCGTGCCGAGATTAAAACAGTTTAGTCATTCCCATTTTCAAGCTTATAATGAATAACAAAACAGAAAAAACAAGACGTCACGGATATACTAAATAATATTTCAGCTTTCTGAGCTAGAAAACTAAGCTTTCATAAGTTAGAAAACTAAGCTTTCTTGAGTTTTCTAGAAAGTTAAAATCAAGTCGTAAAGTTTATTGACTTCGTGGCCGGTGAAAGACAATTGAGAATTTTCTGCTTCTATTTCTGTTATGTTGCGTCGGTTTTGTGGGTTGAGTAAAGCGCTAGTTTTTTGGAATTCTACAAATATAGGGAAATACTATGGGCCAATTTATTTAAGACAGTTTCTCAAAAATATGGTGCGCACCATAATTTTGAGCATTTTAAGTTTCAACTTAACTCTTTACTTTCACAAGAAAGACATTGTTTTTTAAAATTCGTTTTTGTACTTTTTTTAGGTTTTAAAAATATTGATAATAAACCTCATAAAAAGATCTTTTTCCAGCTTAAGCAAAAAACAAAAGAAGCTAATATGGGTTTTTGCTAAAATAGAACATTAAGTATAGAATTAGCAGCAGTGAGGCCTCTGAGGTTTCAAACGCATGCCCTCCCTTTTCCCATAGGATTTCAAACACATGTCCTCTCTTTTTCTTTAGGATTTTAAACACATGCTCTGTTTCGTCAAGCGATACACCCGTTACATCAGGCGACACACCCTCGCGCTTTAAAAAGGTTCATAGTATTTCTACCGGAGCCCTCTGACGTCACGGCAGCCATAGGAAAATCAACACAGGGAAATTAATATATGTTTGTTGGTTATGTTAGTTATTTTTGTTGTTTGTTGATTATGTTTGTTTGATGATTGATGGTTTTGTTGGTTATGTTTGATGTTTGTTGGATCTTGGTTATGTTTGATGTTTGTTGATGGTTATGATTGATGGTTATGTGCGTTGTTTGTTGATTATATTTGTTTAATGTTTGTTGGTTATGATTGTTGGTTATATTTGATGGTTATGTTTGTTAGTTATGTTTGGTTAATGTTTGTTGTATGTTGGTTATGTTTGATGATCGTTGATGGTTATGTTTGTTGTTTGTTGGTTATGTTTGTTTGATGTTTGTTGGCTATGTTGTTTGTTGGTTATGATTGTTGGTTGTTGGTTATGTTTGTTTGATGTTTGTTGGATGTTGGTTATGTTTGATGTTTGTTGATGTTTGTTGTTTGTTGATGTTTTTTGGTTATGTTTTTTGTTTATGGTTGATGTTTGCTGTTGGTTATGTTTGTCGGTTATGTTTGTTGGATGTTTGTTGATGGTTTTAAGTGTTGGATATGGATTTGGTTATGTTTGTTGATGTTTGTTGGTTATTTCGGTTGTGTTTGTTTTTTGATGTTTGTTGGTTATGTTGTTTGATGGTTTTGTTGGTTATGTTGTTTGATGGTTTTGTTGGTGATGTTTGATGTTTATTGATGTTGCTTTTGGTTATGATTGATGGTTATGCTGTTTGTTTGAAGTTTGTTGGTTATGTTGTTTGATGGTTTTGTTGGTTATGTTTGATGGTTATGCTTGTCGGTTATGTTTGTTTGGTGTTTGTTGGATGTTGGTTATGTTGTTTGATGTTTGTTGTTAGTTATGTTTATTGATTATGTTTGTTGGATGTTTGGTGGTTATTTTTGTTGGTTATGTTTGTTGGATGTTTTTTGGTTTATGTGTGTTGATGGTTATGAGTGTTGATTATGTTTATTGTGCTTGTTGGTTATGCTGGTTGTTGGTTATTATTGTTGGTTATGTTTGATGGTTATGTTAGTTGGTTTTGTTTGTTGGTAATGCGGTTTGATATTTGATGATACTCTTGTTTGTTGGTAATGTTTTATAGATGTTTGTTGGTTATGTTTGTTGGATGTTTGATGGTTATCAGTGTTGGTTATGTTTGCTCTTGGTTATGCTGTTTGGTGGTTGTATTTGTTGTTTGATGTTTGTTGGTTATGTTTGAGGTTCGTTATGTTTGTTGGTTATGTTATTTGGTTATGTTGGCTATGATTAATGTTCAGGTTGGGTATGTTTTGTTGGTTATGTTATGTTTGATGTTTGTTGGTTATGGTGGTTATTTTTGTTGGCTTGGAAATATTTGAAAATAAATGATGCTACTAACCAATGCCACCCCATGTTTCTAGGCAAAATTCCGAGGGGTTTTTCCTCCTATACATGTCCAAACATGCCTACCCTGCTAGTAGAAGCCAGAGTGTTTTTCCAGTACTTAACCGCTACTTAAACGGTATATCACGGTGCACACCCCTTTGTATTTAGTACGCATGCCCTCTGACGTCACGCAAAACACCCCTATGCTTTAAAGTGTTAGATTCGGGGAGCTACCAATCCCTCAAACCGTCCCACCTACTCAAGACTCCGTGACGCACACCCCTGGACTCCTATGATGTCACACGACTTAGCCCGTTTCAAACGGACAGGTCTAATATGCTTGACGCAATTTCATGTAACTTAGCGACAGGAGCCCATGGAGGAATCCCCGCTTATAACGTAACGAGGGCACACACCTTACGTAATTATTGTGCAACATTGTCACGTAATACTTTTTTTTTCGCCCCGAAACGCTCAAAGCGTTTTTTCTTTCCTTCTTTTTTCCCTACTTCTTGACCCCGCCAGGACTCGAAAGGTCATTCCCTTCCAATGGCTTTGTGCCTTAACTGGAAGAAGTAAACTGCTATTTTCAGTGTTTTGTATTTGGAACCATATTCTAAAATTAATCTATTGCATGACAGCTAAGATTCCCCATTTTTGGCAACACTAGAATGACGCATTACTAGCCCAATTTTACGCACTCCAGGAGTCATTTGCTCTCAAGATATTAATAAAAGGAAATGCATGACGTATTTGCGCTAAACAATACATCTAAAAAGAATATACATTGTAAATAAAAGGTTTTATTATTTCAAACAAATTGACAAACAATATTAAAAACATAGAAAAAGACACTTAAAAAAAAACACAAAAAATAAAAGGTGAAAAAAGCCATATCATAATATACACAAAAAAACAGTGTGTTCTAGAAAATTGGGGCTCCTAGCCTGCAACCCGGTGGAGGGGAGGAGGGGGGGGGGGGTAGGGAGCGTGGGAGTGATATTACAGATGGATTTAAAGCGTCTTAAGAGATTTTAAGGAAATACCCCTTTTTCATTGAGCTAAACTTATGATTATTTCACAATATCTTAAAAATAGATTCCAACCTCCACCTAGCGTTCATTTTCAGGGGGCGCATTGATAATAGATGCGATTTTTAGGCATTATTGTGGCTTATAAAAGGATAAAATATAAACAATAACATGCGTAATTTAAGGAAAGATGAGGGGAAAGAACTTCAGGGGAGGGGTGTCTGTGGAGGGAGAGGGCCTGTTTTTTCTGTCACCAGCTCAACACTACCTTTTTTATGTTTATATTTTTTTTCGTTGCGCAAAATGGTAATTTTCAATGTTTTTTTTAAGTATTTATTTATTTTAGCCCGCCGCGGTCCTCCCTCCACTAGGGTACCGGCCCGCTCGCTGACCGCCTTCGAGGGACTGTGCACGCCTCCTTGTGTTTTATCTCAGTCCTTACACAACCCAGGGCACATTTTTCAGCAAGAACATCAAAACACGTAAAGGCGGGTAAATTCTATTTCGAGAAATTCTTGCTCCCACCCATCCCGCCTACTGCGGGGGAATTTGGTCAGTGTCTACTCATTCTAGAGACGGAATCCGGACTTCGGCTAGGCGATAAAGGAGGTTAAGAAATGGTCTTGCTCGAGATAATTTAAAAAGTAGTAATAATAGTGAAATTATCATAGACTCCAGGACACTATGGGGGAATCCCCCCAAGCACGGCACACACGTGGATGCTGCGTAATAACGGTGGCGGCGCTCATATCAAGCAATGACGCCTAATGGGAGAGGTTGGAAAATCATCTTACGAGAAGGGTAGATACCCAAACCGTCAAAAAGCATACTTATAGCCAAGAGCGAATTGCCACTGCCACACTGTTTTGCCACTGGCACCAGCCGTCATCATCCCCTCCATCCTCGATGTAGTACCATTCCTTGCCCCCATAGGATATTTTCAACCTTTTTCGACCGAAAATAAACTTCTGGAATCACATTAAACAATATATTTTTGAAAACAAAGAAGTCGTCCCCTTTCTTTGCTAGTTTTTGATACTCTAAGCATCTCACCTCACAATGCCAGACTATTACTACCCCTGTGACACACCACTGATATCGCCCCATCTCCCTCAAAACACTTTTCAGACATTTCTTGTAAAAATTTTTATTTCAACTCATTCATTTGGGTTTTCGCAAGCAGTTCACGCCACAGTACCTCACTATAACTACTCTCTAGCAGCCCTCTGTCATCGCCCCATCTCCCAAAAAACATTTTTCAGACATTTCTTGTTAAAAATTTTATTTCAAATCATTCATTCGGCTTTTCGCAAGCAATTCACGCCAGAGCACCGAACTATAACTACTCTCGAGGAGCCCACTGTAATCGCCCCATTTCCCCCGAAACACTTTTCAGACATTTCTTGTTAAATTTTTTACTTCAGATCATTCATTCGGATCCTCCTAAGCAATCCACCCGCAGTACTGCACTATAACTACCCTGTAGCACCCCTATGACACCCCTCGATCATCGCCCCCATGAGTAGTAATAATAGTGAAATTATCATAGAATTTCTAGGACATACGGCTATCTGACGTCACATCATCCATGTTTCTAGCATTCATCTGGCAAGATCCCCCACCCCTGAGGGGCTTCCTGGGATTCCAGGCGTTCTAATATTTCTTCTGCATTGCCAAGATTCCTAGCGATTTTTTTGGCACATTGTTTTTTCTGTAAGAATCCCATTATTTCCGTGACCAGGTATAATATGAATGACGCCATAGTATCTTACAAGCTAGACTCCAGGACCCCGTGGGGAAATCCCTCCGAGCACGGCACACACAGGGATGCTGCGTAAAAACGGTGGCGGCACACATCTTAAGCATTGACACGTAATGGGAGAGGTTGGAAAATCATCTTACGAGAAGGGTAGATACCCAAACAGTTAAAAAGTATACTTATAGACCAGAGCGGAATGGCGCTACCACATTGTTTTTACACTGACACCAGCCCTCGGCATTCCCTTCATAATTGATGTAATACCCCCTAGGAAAGTCCTCGCCCCCTAGGAAATTTTCAGCCTTTTCGCCCGAAAATAAACTTCTGGAATCACTTTAAACTAAATATTTTTGAAAACAAAGAGGTCCCCCCTTTCTTTGCTAGTGTTTGATACTCTAAGCATCTCACCTCACAATGTCAGACTATTATTGCCCCTGTGACACACAACTGATATCGCCCCATCTCCCCAAAAACACTTTTCAGACATTTCTTGTTAAAAATTTTATTTTAACTCATTCATTCGGGTTTTCGCAAGCAATTCACGCCACAGTATGCCACTATTACTACTCTCTAACAGCCTTCTGTCATCGCCCCATCTCCCCCAAAACACTTTTAAGACATTACTTTTTAAAAGTTTTACTTCAAGTCATTCATTTCGTTTTTCGCAAGCAATTCACACCATAGTACCACACTATAACTACTCTCTAGTAGTCCTCTGTCATCGCCCCATCTCCCCAAAACACTTTCCAAACATCTCTTGTTAAAAATTTTATTTCAACTCATTCATTTGGGTTTTGGCATGCGATTCACACCACAGTATCACGTTTTAACTACTCTCTAGCAGCCTTCTGTCATCGCCCCATCTCCCCCAAAACACTTTTAAGACATTACTTTTTAAAAGTTTTACTTCAAGTCATTCATTTGGGTTTTCGCAAGCAATTCACACCATAGTACCACACTATAACTACTCTCTAGTAGTCCTCTGTCATCGCCCCATCTCCTCCAAAACACTTTTAAGACATTTCTTGATAAAAAATTTACTTCCAAGTCATTCATTCGGGTTCTCGCAAGCAATTCACCCACAGTACTGTACTATAACCACTCTCTAGCACCCCTGTGACACCCCTCTGTCATCGCCCCCATGAGTAGTAATAATAGTGGAATTATTATAGAATTTCTAGGACATACGGCCCTCTGACGTCACATCATCCATGTTTCTAGCGTTCATCTGGCAAGGTCCTGATCCCTGAGAGACTTCCTAGGATTCCAGGCGTTCTAATATTTCTTCTGTATTGCCAAGACTCCTAGCCATTTTTTGGTACATTGTTTTTTCTGGAAGACCCCCATTATTTCCATGACCAAGTATAATATAAATGACGCCATTTTATCTCACAAGCTAGACTTCAAGACCCCATGGGGGAATCCCTCAGAGCGCGGCATATACTTGGATACTGCGTAATAACGGTGGCAGCGCACATCTTAAGTAATGATACCTAATGAAGGAGGTTGGAAAATCATCATACGAGAAGGGTAGATACCCAAACCGTTGAAAAGTATACTTATAGCCCAGAGCGGAATGGCGCTGCCACACTGTTTTCACACTGGAATCAGCCCTCATCACCCCCTCCATCATCGATGTAGTACCAGTCCTCACCCCCTAGGATATTTTCAACCTTTTCGCCCGAAAATAAGCTTCTGGAATAACATTAGACAACATATTTTTGAAAATAGAGTAGTCGCCCCTCCCTTTCTTTGCCAGTGTTTGACACTCTAAGCATCTCCTCTCACAATGCCAGACTATTTCTGCCCCTGTGACACACCACTGATATCGCCCCATCTCCCCCGAAACACTTTTCAGAAATTTCTTGTTAAGAATTTTATTTCAACTCATTCATTCGGGTTTTTGCAAGCAATTCACGCCACAGTACCACATTAAAACTACTCTCTAGCAGCCCTCTGTCATCACCCCATCTCCCCAAAACACTTTTTGGACATTTCTTGTTAAAAATTTTAATTTCAAATCATTCATACGGGTTTTCGCAAGCAATTCACACCACAGTACCACACTCTAACTACTCTCTAGCAGTCGTCTGTCATCGCCCCATCTCCCCCAAAACACTTTTCAAACATTTCTTGTTAAAAGTTTTACTTCCAGTTATTCATTCGGGTTTCGCAAGCAATTCACGCCACAGTACAAACCTATAACTACTCTCTAGCAGCCCTTTGTTATCGCCCTATCTCTCCCAAAGCACTTTTCAGACTTTTCTTGTTAAAAATGTTATTTCAACTCATTCATTCAGGTTTTCGCAAGCAATTCACACCACATTACCACACTCTAACTACTCTCTAGTAGTCGTCTGTCATCGCCCCATCTCCCCCAAAACACTTTTCAAACATTTCTTGTTAAAAGTTTTACTTCCAATTATTCATTCGGGTTTCGCAAGCAATTCACGCCACAGTACAAACCTATAACTACTCTCTAGCAGCCCTTTGTTATCGCCCTATCTCTCCCAGAGCATTTTTTAGACATTTATTGTTAAAAATGTTATTTCAACTCATTCATTCAGGTTTTCGCAAGCAATTCACACCACATTACCACACTCTAACTACTCTCCAGCAGTCCTCTGTCATCGCACCATCTTCCCCAAAACCCTTTCCAGACATTTCTTGATAAAAATTTTACTTCAAGTCATTCATTTGGGTTTTTGCAAGCAATTCACGCCACAGTACCAACCTATAACTACTTTCTAGCATCCCTCTGTATTCGTGCCCATCTCCCCCAAAACACTTTTCGGATATTTCTTTCTAAAAATTTTATTTCATATCATTCATTCGGTTTCTCGTAAGCAATTCACCCACAATACTGCACTATAACTACTCTTTAGAAACCCTATAGCACCCCTCTGTTATCGCCTACATCTCCTCCCTCCACACATACACTCTCACACACACAAACACACACAAACACAAACACACAAAAAACAACACACACATACAAACGTACACACACAAACACACACAGACATACACATAAAACACTACGCCACCTTCATTTAAAACTATCAAATTTCTCTTAGGAGTAACAGGTTTCTCTTAACAGTAACAAATTTTATCTAGTAGCACCAAGTGGTCCGGCAAAGATACCAAATTTTTCTTTGAAGTAACAATTATTTGTTTGTCATAACAAGTTTTCTGTCAGAAGTAGCAAGTTTTCCTTAACACTAACAAATTTTTCCATCGAAGTAACTTTTTCCTTAATACTAACAAAGTTTTTCTTAACACTGTCAAGTTTATCTTAGAAGTAATAATTTTTTGTCAGTGATAACAAGGTGTTTGTTTGAAGTAGCAAGTTTTTCCGTTGGAGATACAAAATTTTTCGTAGAAGTAACAGTTTTTTCGTCAGTGATAACAAGTTTTCTGTTAGAAGTAGCAAGTTTTCTGTCAAAGATACCAAATTTTTCTTAGAAGTAACAATTTTTTCGTTTAGGACAACAAGTTTTCTGTCAGAAATAGCAAATTTTCATTCACACTAACGAATTTTTCTTTGTAGTAACAAATTTTTCCTCAATACTAACAAACTTTTACTTAACACTATCAAATTTCTCTTAGAAGTAACAATTTTTTCGTCAGTGATAACAAGTTTTCTGTAAGAAGTAGCAAGTTTACTGTCAAAGATACCAAAATTTTCTCAGAAGTAAAAATTTTTGGTTTATGATTACAAGTTATCTGCCAGAAGTAGCAAGTTCTCCTTCACACTAACAAATTTTATCTTCGAAGTAACAACTTTTTCCTCAATACTAATAAAGTTTTATTTATCACCATCAAATTTCTCTTAAAAGTAACAGGTTTTTGTTAACATTAACAAATTTTTTCTAATAGCACCAAGTTTTCCGTCAGACATGATAAATTTCTCTTAGAAGTAACAATTTTTTAGTCAATGATAACAAGTTTTCAGCTAGAAGTAGCAAGTTTTCCTTAACACTAACAATTTTTCTCATCGAAGTAACATTTTTTTTTCCTTAATACTAACAAAGTTTTACTTAACACTATCAAATTATTTATAGAAGTTACTATTTTCTCTATGTTTAAGTTAGATGAACCTAACTTAAAAGTAGAGAAAATTGTTACTTCTATGAATAACTGGATAGTGTTAAGTAAAACTCAGTTTGTATTAAAGAAAAAGTTGGTACTTCGATGAGAAAATTTGTTAGTGTTAAGGAAAACTTGTTACTTCTGAGAGAAAAATTGTTATCATAAACGAAAAATTTTAACTTCTAAGAAAATGTGATATCTTTGACCGAAAACTTGCTACTTCTAGCACATAACTTGTTATCACTGACAAAAAAAATTGTTGCTTCTAAGAGAAAATTGTTAGTGTTAAGTACAAGTTTGTTAGTATTGAGGAAAAAGTTGTTACTTAGAAGAGAAAATTTGTTAGTTTTAAGGAAAAATTGCTATTTCTGACAGAAAACTTGTTATCATAAACGAAAAAATTGTTATTTCTAAGAAAGATTTGGTATCTTTGACAAAAAACTTGCCACTTCTTACTGAAAAATTGTTATCACTAACGAAAAATTGTTACTTCTAAGAGAAATTTGATAGGGTTAAATAAAAGTTTGTTAGTATTAAGGAAAAGTTTTTACTCCGAAGAGAGAATTTGTTAGTTTTAAGGAAAAATTGCTATTTCTGACAGAAAACTTGTTATCATAAACGAAAAAATTGTTATTTCTAAGAAAGATTTGGTATCTTTGACAAAAAACTTGCTACTTCTAACAGAAAACTTGTTATCACTGAGGAAAAAATTGTTGCTTCTAGATAAAATTTGGTAGCTTTGACAGAAAACTTGCGACCTCTAACAAAGACCTTGTCATCACTGACACAAAATCGTTACTTCTAAGAGAAATATGATATTAATAAGTTAAACTTTGTTAGTATTAAGGAAAAAAGCTGTTACTTCGAAGGAAAAATTTGTTAGTGTTAAGGAAAACTTGCTACTTCTGACAGAAAACTTGTTATCATAAACAAAAAATTGTTACTTCTAAGAAAAATATTGTATCTTTGCCGGACCACTTGGTGCTATTAGATAAAATGTGTTTCTGTTAAGAAAAACCTGTTACTTCTAAGAGAAATTTGAGAGTTTTAAGGAAAGGTGGCGTGGTGTTGTTTGTGTGTTTTTCTTTGTGTGTGTGTTTTTGTGTGTGTGTGATTTTGTGTGTATGTTTGTGAGGGGGGGATGCATATGGGGGCGATGAGAGAGGGGTGTCTTAGGGGTGCTAAAGAGTAGTTATAGTGCAGTACTTTGGTGTGAATTGCTTCCAAAAACCCGAATGAATGACTTGAAGTAAAACTTTTAACAAGAAATGTCTAAAAAGTGTTTTGGAGAGATAGGGCGATGACAGGGGGCCGCTAGAGAGTATTTTTAGTGTGGTACTGTGGCGTGAATTGCTTACAAAAATTAATGCTCCCAAATGAATGAGTTGAGATAAAATTTTTAACAACAAATGTCTGAAAAGTGTTTTGGGGAAGATGGGGCGATATCAGTAGTGTGTCACAGGGGCAGTAATAGTCTGGCATTGTGATATGAAATGCTTAGAGTATCAATAACTAGCAAAGAAAGGGGGGCAACTTCTCTGTTTTCAAAAATATTTTGTTTAATGTGATTCCAGAAGTTTATTTCGGGTGAAAAAGGTTGCAAATGTCCCAGGGAGATGAGGACTGGTACTACATCGATGATGGAGGGGGTTATGAGGGTTGGTGCCAGTGTGAAAACAGTGTGGCAGTGCCATTCCGCTGTGGTTTATAAGCATACTTTTTAAAGGTATGGGTATCTATCCTTCTCGTATGATGATTTTCCAACCTCTCCCATTAGGTGTCATTGGTTAAGATGTGCGCCGCCACCAGTATTATACAGCACCCACGTGTGTTCCGTGCTCGGGGGGATTCTCCCATGGGGTCCTGGAGTCTATCTTGTAAGATACATTGGCGTCATTCATATTATACCTGGTCACGGAAATAATGGGGGTCTTCCAGAAAAAAAATGTACCAAAAAAATGGCTCGGAATCTTGGCAATACAGAAGAAATATTAGAACGCCTGGAATCCCGGGAAGCCTCTCAGAGGTGGGGTATCTTGCCAAATGAACGCTAGAAACATGGATGATGTGATATCAGAGGGTGTATGTCCTAGAAATTCTATGACAATTTGACTATTATTATTACTTTTTACATTATCTCGAGCAAGACAATTTTTTAACCTCCTTTATCTCCTAGCAGAAGTCCGGATTCCGTCCCCAGAATGCGTAGACACTGACCAAACTCCCCCGCAGTGTGCGGGATGGGTGGGAAACAGCATTTTTCGAAATAGAATTTCCCCGCTTTTGCGTGTTTTGATATTTTTGCTAAAAATATGCCCTGGGTTGCTTAAGGACTGAGATAAACCGCAAGGAGGGGCGGGCAGTCCCTTGAAGGCGGTCAGCAAGCGGGCCGGTACCCTAGTGGACGGAGGACCGCTGCGGGCTAACAATAAATAAATGCTTAAAAAATTTTGAAAATTACCACTTTGCGCAACGAAAAAAAATACACATAAATATAAAAAAGGCAGTGTTGAGCTGGCAACGGAAAAACCAGGCCTCCTCCCTCCACAGACGCCCCCTCCTCCCCTGGGGTCCTCTCCCCTCGTCTTTCCTTAAATTACGCATGTTCTTTTTTATATTTTATCCTTTTATAAGCCACAATAATGCCTAAAAATGGCATCTATTATCAATGCGCCCTCTGAAAATGAATACTAGGTGGAGGGTGGAATCTATTGTTAAGATATTGCGAAATATTCATAAATTTAGCTCAAAGAAAAACGGGTATTTCCTTAAAAGCTCTTAAAACGCTTTAATTCCATCTCTAGTATCACTTCCCCCTTACCCCCCCCCCCCCACCTGGGTTGCATGCTAGGACCCCTGATTTTCTACATTATAGGGTTCTTTTTTTTTGCGTATAGTATGCTACGGCTTTTTTCACCTTTTATCTTTTGTGTTTTTTTTAACTGTCTTTTTCTATGTTTTTAATATTGTTTGTCAATTTGTTTGAAATAATAAAACCTTTTATTTATAATTTATATTCTTTTTAGATGTATTGTTTAGCACAAATACGTCATGCATTTCCTTTTATTAATATCTTGAGAGCAAATGACTCCTGGAAAGCATCGAATTAGAAGAGTAATGCATTATTCTAGTGTTGCCAAAAATGGGGAATCTTAGCTGTCATGCAATAGGTTAATTTTAGAATATGGTTCCAGATACAAAATACTGGGAACAGCAGTTTAGTCTTTGCAGTTAAGGCACAAAGCCATTGGAAGGGAATGACCTTTCGAGTCCTGGCGGTGTCAAGAATTAGGGAAAAAAGAAGGAAAGAAAAAAAACGCCTTGCGTAGGTGTGATGGCTTAAGGGGTTGGTAGCTCCGCTTATCTAACCCTTAAGAGAATAGGGGTGTGTGGTGTGACGTCAGAGGTAAAAGGTAAAAAAGGTAAAGGAAGCGGCACTAGACCCTTAAGGTCCAAACCGGCGGTGCTGATCTCCGTTTCGTGGCCCTTCAGCCAGGAAGTGCAATGGGGGGCTGGGGGCCAGCCAACCTATGCTTTCGCAAACCCTTTTGCAAACGCTTTTGCGTGTTCTAATTTCTCTATGGCTGCCGTGACGTCAGAGGGCTCCGGTAGAAATACTACGAAGCTATTTAAAGAGCGAGGGGTGCCACGTGATGTAACAGGTCTTTCGCGTGACGAAACAGGGCATGCGTTTAAAAATCCTATAGAAAAAAGGAGGGGATGTGTTTGAAATTCTATGGGAAAAGGGAGGGCACGTGTTTGAAACCTCAGAGGCCTCACTACTTTTAGCATGCTCTTCTTCACTATAAATTTACAAAAAGTACGCTGAATTCATCAACAGCTTTGAATTGAGCCTTTAAACCTCTCTCTACAACGTTGGCTGCGTGCTAGTTCTATTGACGGCAATTGGGGGATGCCCATGCCCCCTAGTTTCATACCCCTACCTAGATTTTGGGAAATAGTTTTTTGGGAGTCTTTTCATTTGAAAATGTCTTTTTTGATATTCTCATTAAGAAAATTGGAAAAAACAACTCAAAGCACTCTTTTCGGGTGTCATAAGGCACTTTAGAATGACATTGTCATGTCGACTTCATAAAAAAACTGTTAGATATACAAAAAATTGGACTTTAAATCGATTTTAAATAAACCCTTAAACAGCTCTCTTAGGTTCTACAGTGCCCCACCCAGCCTTGCCATTCCGAAAATGGCACTCAAATTGCACTGTTTGGGTGCCATATGTGCTTTAAGAGTGCCCTTATGTTTGGGTACTTTATGTGGCTGTATCAAGTCGAATTTGTTAAAAGCGATTAGATATAGCGATTAGCTGCTAAATTATCTCTTAAACAGATCTCTATAATGTTCCAGAGCCCCACCCAGCCCTCCCAGGTTCGGAACTCAAATAACACTTTTTGGTGCCACATGGAATTTTATAATAGCGTTATCAAGTCAAATTTATAAAAATAATTGAATGTAAAAATTAGCTCTTAAATGAGATCTTAAACAGCTCTCTATGATGTTCTTGAGCCCAGCTTGCGGCAAAGGAAAAAAAGGGAACACTTCTCATAAAAAGAAACTTTTTCATGAAAACTTTTATCATTAAGATTTATCAAGTTAATATTTACTGTAATATTCACTGAATAAACCTCAAATGACAATTTTTTCTCACTTGACAATTTTATTTTAAAAAGAATTCTTAGATTTTTGGTTACTATGGGCTGAACTTCGTTATTTGCTAGGTTGCAGCAATTGTTGCAACCATGATATATTCTTATATGAGCCCAAGTTACATGACTGTTAAGAAGTTACTTCTGGAGCTAAAGAAGTTCAGGTTGTTTTTTTGTAGGCCAGAATTTTTTTTTTACATTTTTTTTAGGAAGCCCACTATAAATTTTGTAAACTACCGATCTATCTCTTTTCTCTGTTTAAAAATATTAAAATCACATAAAAAAGCCAAAAACTGTAAAGTTTACTATTCCAATAATCACGAGAATCTAGGAAAAGCAGCAGTGCTGCTCCGCAACACCTATTCAGTAACAAATAGGCAATTTACAGTAGATATTAAGGTTGCCTCGTCAAAAAGAACCAGATGGGTTGGATTTACGAAAATATGCGAAGCCAATGCCGAATCAAAGTTTTCATTGTTATTTTTAATCTCAGGGACTTATCTATTGAAATTTTGTGCTCATGCAAACGTTCATTTAGTTGTTGATGGGTCCTACCAATGTAAAATTTCCTACATAAACACGGGATTCTGTAGACACCACTACCCATCAACATCAGGACCTCAGGACCTGATTGTCCTGACCCATCAGGACCCATCAACGACTAGGTGAACGTTTGCATGAGCACACAATTTCAATAGATAAGTCCCTGAGATTAAAAAATAACAATGACAACTTTGATTCGGCATTGGCTTCACATATTTTCGTAAACCCGACCCATCTGGTTCTTTTTAACGAGGCAACCTTAATATCTACTGTAATTGGCCTACCACAAACTTTTAAAGAGGTAATTGAGATAAAAAAATACATGAACCAAAATTTAGCAATATATTTTGGAGATATTTCATTAAGGAGATATTTCATTAAGCCCAATTTACGACAGTTTAATTTTGAAGGACTCAATCAATATTTTCACCGGGTACAACTTGAAAGAACCTATTTGCACATCAAATGATGAACGAATTTGTAGGCCAGCCAAAGTTCAGGGTATCAGTTATAGTAGTATACGCCCCTGTAGAACCGACTGATGGAGATACTAGTGACTCAGATGAATTTTACTTACAGTTACAGGAGCAAATAGACAAGGTCCCAGGTAGAAATATGATGTTATTACTGGGAGATTTTAACGCCCAGGTTGGTAGAAATAAGGATAGATGGTATCCCAGCTTAGGTAAATTTGGTGTAGGAAAAGAAAACAGTAATGGATACAGACTTTTGCAATTTTGTAGGTATAACAATCTAGTTATAACCAATACGGTGTTTGGTCATAAAATGGCTCATAAGCTAACATGGTATTCACGTGATGGTAAGACAGCAAACCTTATTGATTATGTTATAGTAAACCGAAGACTGGCAGGATCAATACAAGATACTAGGGTACATAGGAGTGCTGTTATTGATGTTAAAAGTAAAGATCACCATCTAGTAGTGTCAAGGGTTAATTTAAAGCTGAAATATCGGAAGGGTAATTACCTCCCGGGAAGTTATGATGTTAGTAGACTCCAGGATGAGAATTTGAGAGAAACTTTCCAGGAACAGTTGAATACTAAACTTGAGAGTTTAAAATTTGATAATGTGGAAGATGGTTGGAATAATTTTAGAAAAATAATTTGTGGAGTTGCTGAAGGTGTATTAGGGAAGAAAGCTGGAACTGCAGCTAAGAATATTAGTGAAAAAGCTTTATGTTTAATAGAAAGGAGAAAGGACTTGTACAAGAATTATCTGAGTGATAGATCGCATGAAAACAAAAGAAATGTAAAGAAAGTGGAGAAAGCATTGAAATATGAACTAAGGAGGTGTGAAGTGGAGGCCCTGGATAAAATTGCCGAGGATTTAGAAGATGCAGCTAGACGGCATAATAGTAAAATATTGTACTGGCACGTTAACAAATTGAGAGGTAGTAGTCAATCCGGACTTGTCCCAGTTAAAGATAGGAATGGGGTGGCAATTAGCGATAAGGAAAAAGCTAAAGCGAGATGGGCCGAACATTTTGAGAACTTGCTTAACCGAGATAGAGTTGCAGGAAAAAATATAGAGGAAAATGAAAAAGTTTGTGATACCTTGGATGTGAAGGAAGATTTGTTTTGTGAGGAGGAATTAGCAACAGCACTAAAAGGATTAAAGAATAATAAGGCTCCAGGTGCTGATAGGGTAGTAAATGAGTTTCTTAAATATGGTGGCTCTGAGGTTAGAAATAAGTTATTGAAGATTATGAATATGATTTTTGAAAAAGGGGAAGTACCTAACGATTTTAGGAAAACCTTAATTAAGCCACATTATAAGAAAGGTGATAAAAGTGAGTGTGGTACTTATCGAGGCATTAGTCTGGTCTCTGTAGGTAGCAAATTGCTTAGTAATATGATACTTTTTAGACTGAGAGATGCTGTAGACAAAGTTTTAAGAAAAGAGCAGTGCGGTTTTAGAAAAGGTAGAGGATGTGTTGACCAAATTTTCACTCTTAGGTTAATAATTGAGAAGTGCCTAAGTTTTCAAACACCTTTGGTCCTCAGTTTTATAGATTATGAGCAAGCGTTCGATTCTGTTGATAGAGGAGCTTTAGTAAAGGTTTTATCCTTGTATGGTATACCAGACAAATACATTAAAGTGATTAGTGCTATGTACGAGAATAACACTGCTGCGGTTAAGGTAGGAAATGAGGTTAGCAGCTGGTTTTGTATTAAATCAGGAGTTAAGCAGGGTTGTGTTCTATCCCCCTTTATATGGATTATTTTGATGGACTTTGTTTTAAGGAGCACAGGAAAGGCAATGGGAGACCACGGAATCAAATGGGGAGGAAAAAGTCTCCTAGACTTGGATTATGCTGATGATTTAAGCATTCTAGATGAAAGTGTGAGCAAAATGAATGAAGTTTTAGAGGTTTTGCGAGTTCAGGGTGCTAGTATTGGTTTGAAAATTAATATTAGGAAGACTAAGTCACTAAGTCTAGGAATAAGTGAAGATGAAAAGGTGACGTTGGGTAATGAAAAGATTGATCAGGTGGGCAGCTTCACTTACCTTGGTAGTATTATTAGTAAAGATGGTGGGAGCAGTGAAGATGTTAAAAATAGAATAGCCAAGGCTCAGGGTGTTTTTTCACAGTTAAAAAAAGTCTGGAAGAATAGGAAGATAAGTCTGCAAACCAAGATTATAATCTTAGAAGCTACTGTGATGACAGTGGCCAAATATGGCTCTGAAGCATGGACGCTCCGAAAAGCGGATGAATATTTGCTAGATGTTTTCCAGAGAAATTGCTTAAGGATTGTTCTGGGTACCCGGCTGACTGACCGTATTTCAAACAATAGGCTATACGAAAAATGTGGTTCAATACCGCTTTCTAGGTCTATAATGAAAGAAAGGTTGAGGTGGTTAGGGCATGTTGTGCGGATGAAGAATGACAGATTGCCGAAGATTGTTCTTTTCGGCCAACCATCTAGGGCTAAACGGAAAGCAGGTCGTCCCCGTCTGGGGTGGGAGGACGTCATAAAGAAAGATTTAAAGGAAATGGGAACTTCGTGGGCGGGTGTAAAAAGGGAGGCTTTGAATAGATTGGGGTGGAGGAGGAGCGTGCGTAGCTGTGTTGGCCTCAGGCGGCTTGGTGCTGCGATGAGTTGTTAGTAGTAGTAGTAACCAAAGTAATAGCAAAACAAAGGATTATTGCCCAATCATCTTGGTAATTTTCTTTTTCATTGATCCAATCTGGTTCTTATTTAGTTTCTGTTCTGTCGTTGATAAGTAAACTTCGAAAGGTTTGATTTTCGTTGTTTTTTTTTCTTTTCTTTCTTCTTTTTTTAGCACTGAGGACGACTCGGCGGAAGTCCTTGTCGAAATATTTGCTTATATCTTCTTCTTTGTGGTTCGCCACTGGCTGACAAAATCCTCGTTTTTTCACATTTTTTTTAATTTTTCATTTCGTTATTTTCTTTCCTCTCTGAGTTTCATTTGTCATGTATAGCCAGTGTGGTCTAAGAATGTATTTACTTAAAGTATTTTGGACATTTCAGTTGTAATTTTGTTAGCGGATGATTCTTCTTTAAGAATATGCTTAAGGATATCTTCTTTAAGTATATGCAGGTTTTCCACTAAGACGAGTGATAAAAACAGTAAATTAGACAAATTATTGGGTACAAAGTAATTATAACATTATAAAATTATTTTAATTTGCCATTGTCAATTATGCGTGAAAAAAATTATAGCCCCAAATATGCATATAACGCGTAAGAACGTGACCTCACAGAAATGCAAAAAAAAAAAAACAATAGCTGCAAGCTAGTTAAAAACAAATAACAACCCAAAGTCACCAAAAGCTAAAATATGTGTTTAAAATAATTCTTTAGATAACCTCAAAGGAAGATATCCACACGTGCTCGCTGGCCAATTCACTCTGTTTTTCGAGAAATGACAATACATTCTAAAATGATGACGAGAGAGATGATGCAAATTTCTCATTCTCTTTTTTTATTGATAATGCTAGAAATTCTGTTATTTGTGACAGGCGAGAAGTACCGTGTCCTACCATGTCCGTGTCCCCTGTCCTGCCAGCTTTCGTATCCTAGATTGGATGTTAAAATCGTTGAAAATTTACAGTTTTAATAGAATGGTGCCATGTCGCGCACGACCAAGGCCTGAATGTACTGACCATTGTTGAACGAGAAACGAGAAATCCTGAGGTCACATCTTCTTTCAAAACACGAAGTCAATTGGTAGCGCAGTGGCAACAATATGCAAAAATTTAGCGGGGGAAGGGGCAAAATTTACTTTTTTCAAAATTTGAGGGAGGGGAGGGGTTTTTAGTTGTTTTTTTATTCGTGGAAATATCGTAAATTTTTTGGTATATAATATACCAAAAAAAGGTATTTCACGAAATCTGCCTGGGAGGGTAAAAAAAAAAAAAACAGAAAGAAAATTGACGCCACTGGACCAGCGAGAACTGAACTGCATACGTGTGCTTGAAAAAAAAGAATAAAACAATGCGAAAAGCTTGTTTTCCGATTCAGTAACATCTTTTCCCAACACAAGAGAAAAATCCTCCTCGGCTCTGACGCTAGAATGGCTTTGGGGATCGATTTTCTATCAAAAGCCTTTGAGATGGAAAACAATTCAGTCCTCTTAGAGTCAGTTTTCTGCAGCACTTCGTCAAGAAATAAAGTCACTTCCTTGTCTCCTTTTGTTGAAAAAGTTATAACTTCAAATTTTTTTAGCAAATAAAAGCAGAAAGCCAAAGGATTTAATGGAATAAGCAAATTTTATCACCAAAATTTTCGCACCATAATGCTCTTAAAATAGGTAAGAAAGTAAAAGAGGAAAATGACCAGAGGAATTATAAACACGTTCTGCAAAATTCAGCCCAAGAAAAATTTTACCTATAAATCTCAGTCCACAGCCATTCAACCGCACAAACCTAAATCGTGAAAACTCAACTTGGAAATATTCAAATTACTGTATATGATGCCTACAAAAAATTCAACCCGTCGAAACTTATCCTGACAATATATAATTCACGCAAAAATTTCACCCGGCAAGTTCTGCTGAGCGAAGCTCAAACTAAGCAAAATTCAACCTAAATAAACTTCAATCTAACGAAATTCAACCTATTATAGTCCAAACAAGACAAACAATCTGAAATTGGTAAAAAGCAATCTACAGCAGGCAGTGGTGACAACTCATGAAAATGAAGAAAGGGATGCACTTTTGAAATGTAGGGGGGGGGGATAATTGTGATTTTTACAATAATCAAAAATACCAAAATACCAAAAATACCAATATTGGTGATAAGAATACCAAAAAAGAGATTTCAGAAAAAAGGTGTTTTTAAAAATTTCAAGGGGGGATATAAGAACTAATGACTTAATCCTCAAATATGATTTGACACAACTCAATAAAAAAATCAAAACTCACAAGAGACACGCCTCACGCCCATCAATTCACAAAATACAACAAATACAAAATTTTTAAATAGCCATTTTGTTCAGCGTAGTTGAAAGGTCTGGAAATTATGTCTTTGACAACCCCCAAACCTTCTCAAGACTAGAACATAGTTTGCACTTTACAGAAAAAAACGGCTGTGGATTGTCAGTTTAGTATACATATACTGATAATTATTCCTTAAAGTTTTTATGATTTTTTATTTATTAAAGTTAAAAAAGTTGAAACATCTTAAACGAAATTAAGAGTCAACTTTTAAGAGTCAAAAGTGAATGGAGGGACTTCAGCCCCCCCCTCCCCACCCAAGCCGATCTTTCTCTAAAACATGTCCGATCAAAATTTTATGAGAGCTATTTTGTTCAGCATTGTTGAAAAGTCCAGTATTGGGGATGTCAACCTCCCCACAGTCCTTAGGACAAGGGCTGTAATTTAGGCATTTCGTTCATTGTTTACACATAGTATATGTTATTGAGGTATGCATGTACGAACTTTAATTTCCAAGAAGACGAAGGGTATTCAGGTGAGCTTTTCAGAGAATGTCGAGGGGAGTGTTGAACTAAATCTGAACATGTCATGTGTACACGGATTGTCAAAAGGGTACAACACAGGAATGACAGAGTATATTAATTTGGAAAATTTAGGGAATAATAAGGGAGATGATCAAAAAGGCAATATTTGCATGCTATCAATAATACTACAACTACCAAAACTAGCACTAACACACTACTCCATTTACAGTATTAAAGGGAAATTTCAACTAAATCAAAATACGCTATGTGCATGCATATTGTCAAAATAGCGTATCTCAAAAGTTGATTTAGGTTTTAAGTTGAAAATTTAAGAGAATACCTAAAGTGGAAAATACTGTCAGTAGTATAGGGTCAAGCTAAACGAGAGGACAGTACCCCCTTTTTGTAGTAATATCTCCGAGCGGAGCCCTATCCGTTTTGCAAATAGGCTTCCGAGAATTTTGCGAATTTCAAGAATTATGCCTTATCTGATATTGCGCAATCCTTTCTTTTTTTCGGTGAAACAATGTAATATATATAAGTGGTGTCCCATCCTTTTTGTACATTGGTTTCTCCAAATTTCTCAAATTTCGTGAATTATACCTTATCTGTTATTGCGTAATCATTCATGATGTCGGTGAAACAATGTAGTGAATGCAAAAGGGCAGTACCCCATTTTCGTATTTATACATACTAGCAGACAGTACCCCATTATTGTATATGTAGTTTAAGCGCACAGTACCCCCGGGATCCCTGTATGCACTTTAACGGGGTAGTACTCCGAACATTAATTAATAAACATAACCAACCATACATCAATACACAACACCATAATGCACATTGCCAGCTATACAACAGACATATCTTGAGGTCTCTGATAAGAAATGTTTCTGCAAGGATGCCAACATTCCAACGGGGCTTCTGATACTTATCTTAAGCATTGTTTCATTATAAAAGAACAGAGGACATTGCTTTTATTCTGTTTTCTTTTCTGACGACATGTTTTTTAAATTATCAGCAACTTCCCATTGATTTTATGAAATTTATGATTGATATAGGAATTGAACGTGAGATCCATGATTTCCAACGGTAAAGGAATGACACGTTACTCCTCCCCCCTCGACCCCTCCAGGCCCCCCCCCCAATTTTTTGAAATAGTTTATTCTTTTTTTTCCCATGTCTTAAAATCACATCAAATATATATCTAGCAAAAAAAAAATCACCCATGATATTTTGATAGTACAAAATGAGGATGATATAAATCTGCCTGTCTTGAGTTTTTCTATTAGAAACATAATGTTTCTAGTGATGATTTTTTTACAGATTTTAAACTTTTTTTTCATGGCTTAAAATCACATTAAACATAATTTTACCAGAAAAAAATCACATATGATATTTTAAAAGTATAAAATGAGGATGATATAAATATGTCTGTCGTGAGTTTTTCTATTATAAAAATAATGGTTGTGGTGTCGTTTACACGAAATTACCAAATCTTGATAGGTATTACAAAATCTTGTCTTGCATTATCAAAGTCTTGTAAGGTAATATGAATATCCACCCACCCAGACACATAGGCTTAAAGAGTGAGAGAGATAAAAACGCATACAGATACACAGAGTAAGACATAAAACCGACAAAGGCTGACATTGGGAGAGGCAAAAACCCACCCAGACATACATGCAAAGAGAGCGAGAGAGACAAAAACACATAGAAATACATAGATTCAGACATAAAAACTGACAAAGAAAGGCACTGGGACAAGCAAACATCCACCCAGACACACAGGCAAACAGAGTAAGAGAGACAAAAGCACATCACGGGGACAAGCAAACACCCGCCCAGACACATAGGCTTAGAGAGTGACAGAGACAAAAACGGATACAAAGACAGAGATTCAGACATAAAAACTGACAAAGACAGACACAGGACCTGGCGAATATCCGCCCAGAAACACAGAATTAGAGAGTGATAGAGACAAAAAACATACAAATACATAGATTCAGACACAAAAACCGACAAAGACAGGCACTGGGACAAGCAAACGCCCGCCCAAACACACAAGATTAGAGAGTAAGAGAGATAAAAACACATACAAATATACAATTCAGACATAAAACCGACAAAGACAGACACAGGGCCTGGCGAACAACTGCCCAGAAACACAGGCTTATAGAGTGACAGAACAAAAACACATACAAATACATAGATTCAGACATAAAAACCGACAAAGACAGGCATTGGGACAAGCAAACATCCGCCAAGACACACAGGCAAACAGAGTGAGAGAGACAAAAACCTACACAAATACAGATTCAGACATAAGAACCGACAAAGACATGCACTTGGACAAACAAACAGCCACCCAGACACACAGGCAAAGAGAATGAGAGAGACGAAAACACATACATATACATAGATTCAGACATAGAAACCAACAAAGACCGACACTGGGACAGGCAAACAGCCACCCAGACACACATGCAAAGAGAGTGAGAGACATAAAAACACATACAAATACATATTTTCAGTCATAAAAACCAACAATGAAAGACACTAAGACAAGAAAACACCCAGCCAGACACACAGATAACGAGAGTGAGAGAGACAAAACACATACAAATACATAGATTCAAAGGTAAAAGCCAACCAAGACAGGCACTGGGACAAGTAAACAGCCACCCAGACACATGGGCAAAGAAAGTGAGAGAGACAAAAACACATACATATACACAAATTCAGACATTCAAACAATCAAAGACAGGCACTGGGATAAACTAACACCCACCCAGATGCAGAGGCAAAGAGAGTGAGAGAGACAAAAACACATACATATACACAAATTCAGACATTCAAACAATTAAAGACAGGCACTGGGATAAACTAACACCCACCCAGATGCAGAGGCAAAGAGAGTGAGAGAGAAAAAACACATACATATACATAGATTCAGACAAAAACTGACTAAGACAGGCACAGGGACTAGCAAACAGCCACCAGGCGCATACAAAAACGCATACAAACACATAGATTCATACATAAAACAAACAAAGACAGGCATTAGGACAATCAAACAGCCGCCCAGACACACAGGCAAATAGAGTGAGAGAGACAAAAATACTTACAAATATATAGATTCAGACATTAAAACCGACAAATGCAAGTACTGGGACAAGCACACACCACCAAGACACACAGGCTTAGAGAGTGAGAGAGACAAAAAAACGTATACAAACACATAAATTCAGACATAAAACCGACAAAGACTGACACTGGGACAGGCAAACATCCACCCAGACAAACATGCAAAGAGAGTGAGAGAGACAAAACACACACAAATACATAGATTCAGACATTGAAAACCAACAACGAAAGACATTGGGACAAGCAAACACCCACCAAGACAAACAGGCAATGAACATGAGAGATACCAAATGCATACAAAGACATAGATTCAGATATTATAAGTGACAAAGACAGACACTGAGACAAGCAAACACCTGCCCAGGAACACAGACGAATAGAGTTAGAGAGAAAAAAACATACAAATATGCAATTCAGACATAAAAACCGACAATGAAAGACACAGGGACTGGTGAACTCCCGCCGAGACACATATGCTTAGAGAGTGAGAGAAACAAAAAAGACACAAAAACATATAGATTCAGACATAAAAATCAACAATGACAGGCACTGAGACAAGCAAACAGCCGCTTAGACACACAGGCAAAGAGAGTGAGAGTGACAAAAAAACATACACACATAGATTCAGACATAAAATTCAATACAAATAGACACTGGGACAAGCAAACACCTGTCCAGACATACAGGCTTAGAGAGTGTAGGGAGGAAATACTTTTATGCAACTGTGGTAACTCAATTTCAGTAAAAGTTGGAATCCCCTTTACTCCTACGGATCAGAAGTAAACCGACTATTTCAAATTAGCTTAATTGTGAAAATACCTTCTCTTTGTATGCAATCGCAAATCTTGAAAAGACATTTCTTTGCTTAAGCATCGAACGACATTTGAACCCGTAATAAATATTTGAAGACACAAGCTAGACCAGTTTTGTATAAGACAGACAGGAATGTCCTAAGTATTAAAATATTTCAAACTTTAGAATCAAGGCCTTGAAAAATTGGAAAAAAAAACTATTTTTTAACAGAAAGGTTGGTGATTGGTTATAAAGACATGGGAAAGGTCACCAAGCAAATCAAATACTAAATTGAATAAAATGTACAAATCAGAGACAAATCGGGTTAGTTTTACTTAGGAAGCTAGGAGCTGAGTAAATGAAGTTCATTTTAACTAGGATAAAAAGCTGCCACTAGCCTGTATAAATTTCCTTTGAAAATAACACTGAATCTGTCGCTTGGGCTAAATCAAGATCTTATTTGAATTAATTTTATACTTATATTTGACCCACTTGCACTTAAATTGGAGTCAGGGCAAAAATTCCCCTTTGAGGGATGCCAGTAGATTTATAAAGGGTTTTGAATCTTACTGATAGTGAGGTAATCCTGAGGTCTTTGTGATTAATTAAAGGATGCGTATTCTAATCAAAATTGATAAGTAAATAGCTTAAGACTCTAGATTTTATTCTATTTGGTGACTGGTGTTATAGTTCGGTTACTATATTTCACTTAGACAAGGCTTGAGCCATTTAGACAAAGACTTAACGGTAAAAATAAAAATATTTTATTATTTTGAAATTCTATTATTTTATTATTAGCATTTTATGAAAGAAAAGGGAAGCATAAAAGCATTTTAAAGGTTAATATAAGCGAAATTAATTTCTTCCCGGAAACTTAGACTTGTGGAAAAGCTTCGAATAACCGAAGGGTTAGAAAGGGGGAAAAACCCTAAATAAGTAGTCAATATTAGGACAGCCTGTGGGCTTTTCTTTTCCAGCCTAGTGTTCCTTGGAACTTAGCCTGGCATTTATAAAAATCTTACACCCAGAAAATGGGAATTATCGGACAATAACATTGCCTACCTCCTCATGGATTTATCTGACTTGTATACAGATGAGAGCCCTATTCCCCTTTTAGCCATTTTTTCATTTCGTTAACCCCGTACCGACCGTTTATACAAAGGTGGCCTCGATGTTTTTACAGATAGGTTAGGGAAAAGGGGAATAATATTGTCAAACTAAGAATTTCAAGTCCTTTCTGTCTAGATAGATTCAATTCAGTTTTCCCTGCTAAAGTTAAAGCTAATAAAAAGTCCAAGGAACACTAATCCCTTTTACAAGATATAACAATCGGCTATCTTGGTTTGGGTTAAAGTACTAAATTGGTACTAATCAAGTACAGGCATTCCTAGTTTTGACTCACCTGAGAAGCAATAATTTAAACTAAAGGATTTTAATACCTCAGAACTCAAGCCTTGACTAGCTATTCAATTGTAACTATTTCAAGTAGAAATATTCGATAACCCTGAAATAAAATAATCTCCTTTTTTCGGTGAAAGACGTAGGCTATAGAGGAAATCTCCTGGACAACGGAGACACACACAATATAAGATTAGCCAACCATGAAGAGGCTTATTAGAAGGGTTCATAGAATTACAGCGTTTCCCCTTTTATTTTATTTAACAATAAATATTAGTTGTCACTGGATTTTTTAGTACCGATTCATACCAAAGGCCTCAGTTTTTATCACGCTACCAATTTAGTCCTAAGAAGTAGGGCAATCTTACAAAGGTGAGAGAGACAAAAAAACATGCAAATACATAGATTCAGACATAAAAACTGAGAAAGACAGGCACCAGCACAAGCAAACATCCACCCAGACACACAGGCAAGGAGAGTTAGAGAGACAAAAACACATTCTAATACATAAATTCAGGCATGAAAACTGACAAAGACAGAAACTAAGAAAAGCGAACACCCGCCTTGACACACAGGGAAATAGAGCGAGGGAGACAAAAACACATAGTTTCAGACATAAAACCGACAAAGACAGACACTGGGACAAGCAAACAGCCACCCAGACACACGGGCAAACAGAGTAAGAGAGACAAGAACCTACACAAATACAGATTCAGACATAAAACCGACAAAGACAGGCATTGGGACAAACATACACCCGCCAAGACACACAGGCTTAGAGAGTAAGAGCGACAAAAACACATACAAATACATAGATCCAGACATAAAAACAGACAAACACAGGCACTGGGATAAGCAAAAACCTACCCAGACGCACAGGCAAAGAGAATGAGAGAGACAAAAACGCATAGTAAAACATAGATTCAGACATAAAAGCTGACAAAGACAGGCACTGGTACAAGCAAACACCCTTCCAGACCCGCAGGCAAAGAGAGAGAGAGAAAGAGAGACAAAAACACATACAAATACATAGATTCAGACATAAAAACCGACAAAGACAGGAACTTGCACAAAAAAACTCCAACCCTGACACAGAGGCTTAGAGAGTGAGAGAGACAAAAACACATACAAATACATAATTCAGACATAAAAACCTTCAAAGGGAGACACCGGGACTAGCAAACACCCACCGAGACACACAAGCCTAGAGAGTTTGAGAGACAAAAACATATACAAAGACATGAATTCAGACATCCAAGCAATCAAAGACAGGCACGGAACAAGCAAATATCCGCCCAGACAGACAAACAAAGAGAGTGAGAGAGACAAAAACACACTCAAATACATAGATTCAGACATAAAAACCGAAAAAGACAGGCACTGGGACAAGCAAACTCCCGCCCAGACACACAGACGAAGAGAGTGAGAGAGACAAAAATGCATACAAATACATAGATTCAGACATAAAAAAACTACATGACAGGCACTGGGGCAAGCAAACTCCAACACAGACACACAGGCTTAGAGAGTGAGAGAGACAATAATTGGTAAATTCCAAGTCTTTTAAGTTGGTGACTGAGTATCAAAATTAATAGAAGTAACAAAACAGAAGATACATTGAAAAAAATCTTAAGGTGAAACCTAACAAAACAGAACACTTCGGAAAAAACATTTAAGGTGAAAAAAACTTTTAATGCGAACTCTAACATAAAAGAACACTTAGAAAAAAAGATTAAGGTCAAACGTACAAAACAGTAGACTGAAAAAAATTTTTAAGGTGAAACATAACAAAACAGAAGAAACTTTGAAAAAACTTTTAGAGTGAAACCTAACAAAGCAGGAGACACGTTGAAAAAAGAAGAAACACTTTTAAGGTGATGCCTAACAAAACAGAAGACACGGAAAACAACTTTAAGATGAAATCTAACAAAACTGAACACTGAAAGAAAACTTTTAAAGTGAAGTGTAACAAAATAGACCACATTGAAAAAAAAATTTTAAGGTGAAAATTAAAGAAACAGAAGACCATTTGAAAAAAATTAAGCTAGGTTACATTGAGTTAACTGCTTTCAACATAGGTTCGTTTAACTTCACTTAGCTTGGCCTACCACGCTAAATAAAGTTTTTTTTTCAGTATCTTCTGTTTTGTTACGTATCACCTTAAAAGTTTTACTTCTTTTTTTAACGTGTGTCCTGTTTTGTTAAGTTTCACTATAAAAGGTTTTTTTTTCAAAATATCTTCTGTTTTGTTAGGTATTGTTTTGTTTTCATACTCAGTCACCAAATAAAAAGACTTGGAATGTACCAATTATTGTCTCTCTCGCTCTCTAAGCCTGTGGCTCTGGGTTGGAGTTTGCTTGTCCCAGTGCCTTTCTTTGTCGGTTTTTATGTCTGAAACATGTATTTGTATGCATTTTTGTCTTTCTCACTCTCTTTGTCCGTGTGTCTGGGCGGGTGTTTGCTTGACCCAGTGCCTGTCTTTGTCAATTTTTATGTCTTAATCTATGTATTTATATGTGTTTTTGTCTCTATCAGCCTCTTTGCCTGTGTGCCTGGGTGAGTCTTTGCTTGTTCCAGTGCCTGTCATTGCCAGTTTTTACGTCTGAATCTATACAATTGTGTGTTTTTGTCTCTCTCCCTCACTTTTTCTGTGTGTCTGGGCAGGTGTTTGCATGTCCCTGTGACTGTATTTGATAGTTTGGATGTCTAAATGCATGTCTCTGTGTGTGTTTTTGTCTATCTCACTCTCTAAGTCTGTGTGTCTGGGCGGGTATTTGCTTGTCCTGGTGTCTATCTTTGTCAGTTTCTATGTCTGAATTATGTACCTGTATGTCCTTTGTCTCTCTCACTCTCTAAGCCTCTTTTTTGGGTTTGACTTTGCTTGCCCCAGTGCCTGTCTTTGTCGGTTTTTATGTCTGGATCTATGTATTTGTATGTGTTTTTGTCTCACTCACTCTCTTTGCCAAAGTGTCTGACGGCTATTAGCTTGCCCCAGTGCCTGTATTTGTCGGGTTTTATGTCTGAATCTATGTATTTGAATGTGTTTTTGTCTCTCTCACTCTCTAAGCCTGTGTGTCTTGGCGGGTGCGTGCTTGTCCCATTGCCTGTTTTTGTCAGTTTTTATGTGTGAATCTATGTATTTGTAGGTGTTTTTGTCTTTCTCACTTTCTTTGCCCGTGTGTCTGGGAGGCTCTTTGCTTGTCCTTGTGCCTGTCTTTGTTGGTTTTTATGTCTGAATCTATGTATTTGTATGTGTTTTTGTCTCTGTCACTCTCTTTGCCTGTGCATCTGGGTGGGGGTTTGCTTGTCCCGGTCCCTGTCATTGTCGTTTTTTATGTCTTAATCTATGTATTTATATGTGTTTTTGTCTCTATCAGCCTCTTTGCCTGTGTGCCTGGGTGAGTCTTTGCTTGTTCCAGTGCCTGTCATTGCCAGTTTTTACGTCTGAATCTATACAATTGTGTGTTTTTGTCTCTCTCCCTCACTTTTTCTGTGTGTCTGGGCAGGTGTTTGCATGTCCCTGTGCCTGTATTTGATAGTTTGGATGTCTAAATGCATGTCTCTGTGTGCGTTTTTGTCTATCTCACTCTCTAAGTCTGTGTGTCTGGGCGGGTATTTGCTTGTCCTGGTGTCTATCTTTGTCAGTTTCTATGTCTGAATTATGTACCTGTATGTCCTTTCGTCTCTCTCACTCTCTAAGCCTCTTTTTTGGGTTTGACTTTGCTTGCCCCAGTGCCTGTCTTTGTCGGTTTTTATGTCTGGATCTATGTATTTGTATGTGTTTTTGTCTCACTCACTCTCTTTGCCAAAGTGTCTGACGGCTATTAGCTTGCCCCAGTGCCTGTATTTGTCGGGTTTTATGTCTGAATCTATGTATTTGAATGTGTTTTTGTCTCTCTCACTCTCTAAGCCTGTGTGTCTTGGCGGGTGCGTGCTTGTCCCATTGCCTGTTTTTGTCAGTTTTTATGTGTGAATCTATGTATTTGTAGGTGTTTTTGTCTTTCTCACTTTCTTTGCCCGTGTGTCTGGGAGGCTCTTTGCTTGTCCTTGTGCCTGTCTTTGTTGGTTTTTATGTCTGAATCTATGTATTTGTATGTGTTTTTGTCTCTCTCACTCTCTAAGCCTGTGTTTCTGGGTGGGTGTTTGCTTGTCCCGGTGCCTGTCATTGTCAGTTATTATGTCTTAATCTATGTATTTGTATGTGTTTTTGTCCTCTCACTCAATCATCAATCATCAATCAATCAATCATTTTAGTAATACTAAACTCTATCACAAACGTAAAGAAAAATTATTCGGCCCAAGAAGCTTGGGTTGTTGTGGGCCATACAACACAATAATAAAGCACTGAAAGAACCATAAATATTACCCTAAATCAAACAATATATATGAAATAAAGATTAAAGAGATTAAACACTACCATAAAGTAAAAAAAAATATAATAATAACGATATATAAGGGAAAAACACAAAAAGGAGAAACACTAGGAAAAGAGAAAACTAGGAAAATAAATGAAGGAGAGAGAGAAATTACTAAACTGGAAAGACACGATGAAAAACTGCCTTTACAGACAGAAATAATGGGATATCCGGTGGGATTGAATTCCATAATTGAATTGATTTATAAACAGGAGACCTCTGGGCTGCTGTTGATGAACGTTTGGGCAAAATAAGTCTACGAGAAGAACTAAGTAAAAAAGTAGAGTACCAACCTGAGCCTGTCCGTGAAATAAGTTGCTGCAGAGGCGGTGGAAGTGTACCTAGAAAAGCAGAATGCGCTAAATAAATATTACTGTTACCCACAATACGATCCAACGGAGCTATTCCAGTATCATTATAAAGATCAGAGGAAGGGTAAAGCCGAGGGAGAAGAAACGTAGCCTTCACTGCTCTATTTTGGGCTCTTTGAAGTGAGCAGAGAAGAGAATTATTAGTATTACCCCAGACAGAGCAGCAATAAGAAAGGTAAGGAAAAATAAAAGCATAATAAAGAGAAAGAGTAACATCTGGGGGAAGAAATGAGTTAACCCGGTGCAACGTTGAAGGCTGGTGGAAGATGAGGGAACGGGTGTGAGTTATATGAGGTTTAAAAGAAAGAAAACAGTCAAGATACACACCAAGAAATTTCACCATAGCAGCTTGCAGTATAACATCATTCCCATAAGTCAGGATGATTGGCTCCCTTACGTCTCTCATACGATAAGGGGTCCTGAAGTGTACAATGGCACTTTTTTGGCTGTTGAGAGTCATACCATTTGACCAGCACCAATCTTTTACTTTATCAAGAAGACCTTGAGCTAGGTAAGTGGCAGATGGCAGATTCATTGCAGCAATGAAAAAGTTACTGTCATCAGCAAAAAGAATAGGGTGCACAAGGGGATGAAGACCATCAACGAGATCATTAATGTAAATTAAAAACAAAAATGGTCCAAGCACAGAGCCCTGTGGGACACCCTTCAATATAGGCAAAGTAGTGGAAGAATTACCATTAACCGAGACATACTGAGATCTTCCCGACAGATAAGACCTTAACCATTCTAGTGGGACTCCATGTACTCCAAATGAAGATAGTTTAGATAAAAGAACAGAGTGGTCAGCCATATCAAAGACCTTTGAAAAGTCAAGAAATAGACCCAAAACACACAAGCCCTTGTCCAGATTAACACGCACAAACTCTGTTGCATCTGAAAGTACACACGAGGTAGAGAAAGTGGGACGAAAACCATACTGATGGTTAGTTATGAGAGAATTTCCTGCAGTCGTATTAGTACTAAAAACAAATGCAGAGAGTCTACGATGCACTACTCTTTAAACAACCTTAGAAATGACAGGAAGAAGAGAAATTGGTCTATAATTTGAAATTAGAGATGAATCACCTTTTTTATGTAAAGGTAAAACATTAGCAACTTTAAATAAACGAGGGAAAACACCAGCAGAAAGAGAGAGGTTAGTTATGTGTGAGATGGGGTTAGAAACAAACTGACCAATTTTTTTAAGAGCATTATTGCTCAAACCTAAACCATCAACTGAACGGCTACTTGGAAGCTGGGAAATAATACTATAAATTTCAATATCACTGCATGGGGAAAGGAAAAATGACTTTTCTGCAATGGGAAAACTGCTTACTCTACTCTTGGGTTGATTGGAAACTGAAGGAAGAGTGGTGAAATACGAATTGAAGGCGTTTGCTGAAGAATTTTTGTCCACAATAGATCCGTCAGCATTCCTGTAATGACATGGGGGGGGGACTGTTTGAGTTTTTTGCGAGAAATAGCTTCATTAACTACAGTCCAAACCTTTCGCAAGTTCCCTTTACACTCATCAATTCGGCGCGAAAAATGGAGCTTTTTGGCTGCACGTACTGAAGAAGTAAGTACATTTTTATAATGTTTATACTTCAAAAGATCATCCTGTGTTTTACTTTTACATGCAACCTTGAACAGAGACGCCTTCATATGTGTAGCATTGATCAGACCTTTGGATTCCTTGGAATTCCTTGGTCTCTTCCTAAGAGGAAAATGCTCATCCAACAGAGCTCCCATACGACAGGCAAATAAACTTGTGGCACATTCAACATCATTAGCTTCAAGAACACTAGACCAATCATCACTCTGAAGACTAAGAATTAAATTAGAAATTTCTTCATCTTTAAAAGTTCTAAAAGAAGATTCACCTTGCTCATTCACAGCAATCTCAGTTTTAGGCACAAAAAGTGATAGATAAATAGGGAAGTGATCAGACAGATCAGTGAAAACAAGACCAGAAGTAAAGTTCAATTCTGGAGAATGAGAAATGAAAATATTTTCGATCAAAGTGGCAGAATTTCTTGTAGGATCAACACGAGAAGGAAAAAAAATTGAAGGAAGTAGCCCAGAAGAAGAAAGCACATCAAAGGCCCAAAACACAAATACGTTTCTTAGAGAAAGTCCCCACACCAGAAAGCTGATCAAGCAAATCACAGAACAGATGTGTTGGAAAATGAGGGGGCTTATAAAACAAACAAACAGTATCACATGCAAACTGGCTTTTCAGATCAATGACAAGAGAATAAACAGCCCTACTATTAGACACTACTGAAGTAAACAAGGATTCAAGGTCATACCGTCTACTAAATTTAATATCAGATTTTATAAATAAAGAAATGCCCCCTGAGCACTTTGTTACAATTTTAGGGACATTAATAGCAATATAACCATGCATATCATAAGCTGTTAAATTTTCACTATCAGATAACCATGTTTCTGTTAATCCAATTACATCAAAAGGGCATGAATTATCAGACCACAAATACGATTTCAGACTGTCCCACTTATCTCGTATCCCACGTACATTCAAACAAAATACATTAAAGCAACTATTTAAAGAGAGATAAGGCATGATTTTATCACAAAAATCAATAGTAGTGTGATAATTGCAACTAGAATTAACCATAGATTCAAGAAGAGGGTCAAGTGTGTCTGCCTCTTGTTTGCCAGCACTACTTGGTTGCTCAAAGATAACTGGTTTAAGAATAGAAGAATTCAAAAGAAAAGAGAAATCACCTAGATTTACCACACATAACAAATGCACACAATATCTTTACAAATGAACAAGATATCAAACAAACAGGCTGAAATAGCAGAGGGTAAATTGAAACTAAAAAGGTGAAACTTATAGGCAACAAAGAAAAGAAAGAAAAAAACCCTGCAAGACAAAGAACAATAACAAGCTACAAAGCTCAAAGAAATAAAATAATAACAAACAATTACAAGGACAAAGGCAAAAACAAAATAAAGAAAAAGGCAAAACAATAAAGAAGCAACCAGAGGAAAGAGTTATCAACGGTTTATGCAATTCACTTAAAAGAATAATGTAAAACACCATAAATGCATGCATAATTAAAACCACTAAATCATAAATAGAGTTAAAAAAACAACAACAGAAAAACAGAGCTAAAAGGGGAAAAATGGTTTATTTCTGTCCTGGGAGGGGCTTGGATGGGCTGTAGTTGACTGATGGAGAACATCAATTTGAACTGCCTCTTTAACAGTAATCACTTTACCATCAGAAAGCTTGGTAAGTATTTCTCCTCCACTAGACCATGTTGACCTCTTCCCAAGCTTTGATTTAGCATAGTTAAGTAGCTGAAGTCTAGGCGTTTGTAAGTGACTCAGAAATAAAGACACCACTACCTTGCAATATTTTCTTTTCTCTAAGAATAAGCTGCTGCATTCTTGGACTACAAAATTCCACAACAAGCGGGCGAGATTTCAAACCTGAGCCTTGTTTTCCAATCCTTATAGCAGAAACTATGTCATTCTTAGTGTAAGGCTGCCCCTACTAACAGGGCTAATAAATTTGGTAGCGTGATACAAACTGAAGCGTTGGGTAAGAAATCGGTACTCAGAATTCAGTGACAACTGATTTTATTTACAAAAGAAGATAAAAGGAAAAATATTCTAATTCTGATTATGTTGAATATTTCCAAACCTCTTCTAGGTCTAAGGTCTAATGATCTACTTGTTCAATCCACCAATGTTTACCGAAAAGAAAAAGATTAAGTTAATCCTATACTAACGAATGTTTTTACTTAAAAAGGTTACACTTGAACAGCTAGTCAAGGCTTGAGTTCTGGGTTATTAAAATCCTTTAGTTCAACCTATTGTTGAGCTAAGCTAAGAATAACCGTACTTACTTTTAATTCAAATTTTCATTAACCAAAACCAAGAGATTCTCTTATTATTTCTTGAAAAGGGTTGTGTATTCCTTTGACCTTTATTAAGCTTTAACTTTAGCAGGGAAACTTAATTGGAAATATTTGGACATAAAGGTTTAGAAATTCTTAAGCTGATAATATTGTTCCCTTTTTCCCTAACCTACCTGTTTAAACATTAAGGTCACCTTTGTATAAACATGCAGTACGGGGTTAATGAAATGAAAGAATGATTAAAAAGGGAACGGTGTTCCTCTTCGTAATAACGTCTGAAGATTGCACAAAGGGGGGGGGGGTTAAGTAATGTTATTGTCCGATAATTCCAATTTTCGGATATAAGGTCTTTATAAAGTCAAGCTAAGCCTCAAGGGACTCTAGGCTGAAAAGGGGAAGCACAAATGGCTCTCCTAGCTTTCTCTTCTTGGTTAAGGTTTCCTTTCCTCTTTAAACCCTCAGTTATTCAAAGCTTAAATTTCTGGGAAGAAATTTAATTTGGCTTATTCTAACCTTAAAATGCTGTTTTGTCCAAATGGCTCAAGCCTTGTCTAGGTAGAAATACTACCGAAACTATAAGCCCAAAATCATCAACTTAGATTTCAGCACTAGTTTTTATTAATTTCTCTTATATATGTATTAAAGTTATTTTCAAGTGACAGAAATCCTTAGAGGTTTTCTTCTTATTTTAACTTTTATCTTCAAACTTTTATCCCCAAGGGGAATTCAGACAGACAGTGGTAGCTTATCGTAATTACAAAGTAAAACACTTACTCCTTGTTTGCTCGTAAAAGACTACCGTGTTTACGAGGCAAAACTACCTCGATTTGTCTCTCATCCGTAAGTTATATTCTTTTTGCTACTTGATCCGTTTAGCGACCTTCCCTCCCTCCTAGCCAATCAACCACTTTTTGTTAAAAGGAGTTTCTTTTCCAGTCTTTCAAGGCCTTGCAAAACTGGTCTAAATTAGGTCTTAAATATTTATCACGGGTTCAAAGTTCGTTTGATTCTTGGACAAAGGAGTGTCACTACAAGATTTATGGCTAGTTACGCAAAGAGAAGTTATTTTCAAATTCAAGCTAATTTGAAATTGTCGCTATATTTCTGATCTATGAAGCGAAAGGGAATTTCAAGCTTTAATAAAATTGAGTTACGAAATTTACACAAAATAAGGCCTCCTTACATTAGTCAAAGGAATACCAGGAAATCTAGTATTACAAAATCCAAGAAATTTGCTTTCAGAAGCTTCTGGATAAGGGTCTTCTTTGAAACCAAATAGGATCAGCTGATTTGAAATTTTCATTTGGTCAAACTGATCGCTCAGACGATCCACATTGAGTTGAATTGTATTCAGAGATTTTTGCAGCTCTGACAAACCTGAGTCAAGCAAATGAAGAGATGATTCAAGGTTTGACATCCTCAAATCATGGTGTTTTAGTGATTTTTCCACAAGCGCATCAAAATCCATTTTAAGACTATTGTATACCTCTTGTTTAATAATTTCCATATTTTTAACATCAAAAGCAGCAGGCACATGACTAGAGGCAAGTTTTTGTAATAGAGGCCTCAACCAAAGAACCAACCTCATTAGACAGTGCCTCACTGACAACTTCTGCCATAGTAGATTTAAGGTTTTGGTCATTAAGTGAATCTGCAATTAGCCTCTGCTTGTTCTTAAGGGTGTTAATGTGTGAGGTAAGCATAGTAATCTCCTCATTAATAGATTCAGCTCCACTGTACTGGATGGAGCAGTCTGATCTCATCTCTCTGTGACTAGGAGGTCTATAGCTCTTTTTTGAGTTGTCACCCATGATGTAGGCTAATATGAACTCCAAACTAGGCTAACCAAGCTACAAGCTAACAGCAAAAGGCAAGAGATCTTCTGGCTGGCACAAGCAATTATAAAAAGGCACCAGTCGTAGGTGTAAAAAAGGCACCAGGTGTAGGCACCAGGCAGAAAAATAAAAAGACTGTACCTGGGGGGTCCCCAATTGTACCCCTGGGGTTGGGGCTGCTAGGCTTGCCTGCCTTTTCCACTGGACTGGTAGGCAGGCTAAACCAGTTCTTCAGACAAATTCAATTTAACGAGAAGGTTAATGATGCCAGATATTACACTTAAACAGACAATATAGAATCCAATGTGCTTCTTAAATTTTAAACTCAACTTGCCCATGTGTCTTGGCGGGTGATTGCTTGTCCCAGTGCCTGTCTTTGATTGTGTGGATGTCTGAATTTATGTATTTGTATGTGTTTTTGTCTCTCTCACTCTCTTTGCATGTGTGTCTGGGAGAGTGTTTGCCTGTCCCAGTAACGGTCTTTGTTGGTTTTATGTCTCAATCTATGTATATGTATATGTTTTCTGTTTCTCACTCTCTTTGACTGTGTGTCTAGGCGGCTGTTTTCTTGTCCCAGTACCTGTCTTTGTCGGTTTTTATGTCTGAATCTATGTATTTGTATGTGTTTTTGTCTCTGTCACTCTCTTTACCTGTGTGTCTGGGCGTGTGTTTGCTTGTCCCGGTGCCTATCTTTGTCGTTTTTTTTGTTTGAATCTATGCATTTGTATGTGTTTTTGTCTCTCTCTCTCTCTTTCTCTCTTTCTCTCTCTCTCTTTTCTCTCTCTCTTTCTCTCTCTCTCTCTCTCTCTCTCTCTCTCTCTCTCTCTCTCTCTCTCTCTCTCTCTCTCTCTCTCTCTCTCTCTCTCTCTCTCTCTCTCTCTCTCTCCTTGCCTATGTGTCTGGATAGGTGTTTGCTTGTCCCAGTTCCTGTCTTTGACTGTTTGATTGTCTGAATTTATGTATTTTTATGTGTTTTTGTCTCTCTTCCTTTCTTAGCCCGTGTGTCTGGGTGGCTGTTTACTTGTCCTATTGCCTGTCTTTTTCGGTTTTTATGTCTGAATCTATGTATTTGTATATGTTTTTGTCTCTCTAACTCTCTTTGTCTGTGTCTCTGGATGGGTGTTTGCTTGTCCCAGTGTCTTTCATTGTTGGTTTTTATTTCTGAATCTATGTATTTGTATGTGTTTTGTCTCTCTCACTCTGTTTGCATCTGTGTCTGGGAGGGTGTTTGCCTGTCCCAGTGTCGGTCTTTGTTGGTTTATATTTGTGAATCTATGTATGTGTTTGTGTTTTGTCTCCATCACTCTCTTTGTTTGTGTATCTGAGCGGCTTTTCGCTTGTCCCAGTGCCTGTCTTTGTCGGTTTTTATGTCTGAATCTGTGTATTTGTAAGTGTTTTTGTCTCTCTCACTCTCTTAGCCTGTGTTTCTTGTCGGCCGTTTGCCAGTCCCTGTGCCTTTCTTTGTTAGTTTTTATGTCTGAATCTATGTATTTGTATGTGTTTTTGTCTTTCTCACTCTCTTTGCCTGTGTGTCTGGGCGGCTATTTGCTCGTCCTAGTGCCTGTCTTTGTCGGTTTTTTATGTCTGAATCTATGTGTTTGTATGTGTTTTTGTCTCTGTCACTCTCATCGCATGTGCGTCTGGGTGGGTGTTTGCTTGTCCCGGTGCCTGTCATTGTCGGTTTTTATGTCTGAATCTATGTATTTGTATGTGTTTTTGTTTCTCTCACTCTCCTTGCCTGTGTTTCAGGGTGGGTGTTTGCTTGTCCTGGTGCCTGTCATTGTCAGTTTTTATGTCTGAATCTATGTATTTCTATGTGTTTTTGTCCTCTCGCTCTCCTTGCCTATGTTTCTGGGAGGGTGTTTGCTTGTCCCAGTGCCTATCTTTGATTGTTCTAATGTCTGAATTTATGTATTTGTATGTGTTTTTGTCTCTCTCACTCTCTTTGTATGTGTGTCTGGGAGAGTGTTTGCCTGTCCCAGTGTCGGTCTTTGTTGGTTTTTATGTCTCAATCTATGCATGTGTATGTGTTTTGTGTCTCTCACTCTCTTTGACTGTGTGTTTGGGCGGCTGTTTGCTTGTCCCAGTGCCTGTCTTTGTCAGTTTTTATGTCTGAATCTATGTATTTGCATCTGTTTTTGTCTCTGTCACTCTCTTTGCTTGCGTGTCTGGGCGTGTGTTTGCTTGTCCCGGTGCCTATCTTTGTCGGTTTTTTTGTCTGAATCTATGCATTTGTTTGTGTTTCTCTCTCTCTCTCTCTCTCTCTCTCTCTCTCTCTCTCTCTCTCTCTCTCTCCTTGCCTATGTGTCTGGGTGGGTGTTTGCTTGTCCCAGGTCCTGTCTTTGACTGTTTGAATGTCTGAATTTATGTATTTGTATGTGTTTTTGTCTCTCTCACTCTCTTTGTCTGTGTGTCTGGGTGGCTGTTTACTTGTCCCATTGCCTGTCTTTTTTGGTTTTTATGTCCGAATCTATGTATTTATATGTATTTTTGTCTATCTCACTCTCTTTGCATCTGTGTCCGGGAGGGTGTTTGCCTGTCGCAGTGTAGGTCTTTGTTGGTCTATATGCCGGAATCTATGTATTTGTATATGTTTTTGTCTCTATCATTCTCTTTGTTTGTGTGTCTGGGCGGTTGTTTTCTTGTCCCAGTGCCTGTCTTTGTCGGTTTTTATGTCTGAATCTATGTATTTGTATGTGATTTTGTCTCTCTTACTCTCTAAACCTGTGTTTCTGGTAGGCTGTTTGCCTGCCCCTGTGCCTTTCTTTGTCGTTTTTTGTGTCTGAATCTATGTATTTGTATGTGCTTTTGTCTCTCTCACTCTCCTTGCCTATGTGTCAGGGTGGGTGTTTGCTTGTACCAGTACCTGTTTTTGATTGTTTGAATGTCTGAATTTATGAATTTGTATGTGTTTTGTCTCTCTCACTTTCTTTTCCTGTTTGTCTGGGTGGCTGTTTAATTGTCCCATTGCATGTCTTTGTCGGTTTTTACGTCTGAATCTATGTATTTGTATGTGTTTTTTTCTCTCTCACTCTGTTTGTCTGTGTGTCTGGGTGTGTGTTTGCTTGTCCCAGTGTTGGTCGTTGTTGGTTTTTATGCTGAATCTATGTATGTGTATGTGTTTTTGTCTCTCTCACTCCCTTTGCCTGTGTGTCTGGTTGGCGATTTGCTTGTCCCAGTGCCTTTCTTTGTCGGTTTTTTATGTCTGAGTCTATGTATTTGTGCGTGTTTTTGTCTCTCTCACTCTGTTTGCCTCTGTGTCTTGGCGTGTGTTTTCTTGTCCCGGTGCCTATCTTTGTCGGTTTTTTGTCTGAATCTATGCATTTGTGTCTGCTTGTCCCAGTGTTGGTCTTTGTTGGTTTTTATGCTGAATCTATGTATGTGTATGTGTTTTTGTCTCTCTCACTCTCTTTGGCAGACTATGTCTGCTGACCATGTGCCTCTGGATATGGGGTTTTCCCTAACTAAACGCTCCATGTTAATGGGCAGCCTCAACCTTATAAGGTGGGTGGAGCCCACCCCAGGGACTTTCAGTATCTAGGCAAGTCCTAGCTCTAATTAGATCCCAGGCCTAGGGTCGGTTGGGCCTGCAACCCTCCACCCGAAAATTTTACCGCAACGAAAAACGATGATACTGCCTCGGATGACCTACCCCTCTTTACCTTCCACGACCCCAGCATGTCCCTGGACCGATTTCAAACCATCGAATGAACCTTATTGACGAGGGTGGAATACGACTCGCCACCTGGAACGTACTCACACTCAAGTTTCCTGGAGCTAAGTCAATGCTTGCCTATGAGCTAAAACGCTTCAATATAGCTGTGGCTGGCCTTACGGAAACACGCCTTGCCGGAAGAGAGTCCGAGGATATTGGTGAAGGATATCACCTGATCTGGTCTGGTGACCCAAAAAGAAAGACAAATGGTGTAGGCCTTGCGCTGAACGCTAGAGCCAAGAGATGCCTTCTCTCCTATAAACAAATTTCAGAAAGAATACTGATGGCTCAGCTCCAGCACAAGCATGGAAAGTGGACAATTAATATATGCTATGCTCCCACCAATCCTAGTCCCGCGGAAGTGAAGGATCAGTTCTATGCGGAGCTCTCAGCGACCCTGTCTAGAGTCCCACCCCACGACATCGTCACTCTTCTGGGAGACCTTAACGCGACGGTAAATGACAGGGAGGGCGTGTGGAGAAGTGTTCTCGGCCCTGTGACTCCAGATTCACTGAATGACAACGGACAAAGACTCCTCCAGCTCTGCAATATGCATAATCTGGTTATTTCAAACACGCTCTTTCAGAGACGAGATATACACAAATACACTTGGTGTAGTAATGACGGCCAGACAAAGAAGATGATCGATTGTGTTATGATCTCGGGTCGCTGGCGCTCGTCGATAACAAATTGCCGGACTTATAGGTTGGCCGAGTTTGGAAACACAGACCATAGGGTGGTAGTCGCCACACTCAGGCTACGCCTGAGAGCACAAGGACAAGAAAGACGGCCTCCCAAGCTCGATCTGAGTAGTCTGGCTACATCTCAGATGCAACAGAAGTATGCTCTCGATATCTCTAACCGGTTTAGCTGCCTCCAAGTTCTGGACGACCCTGAAGTAGCCTGGAAGTCTTTCAAAGATAATATACTCGATTCTGCTGGCAGTACCATTGGCCGAAGCAGACACAAGAATAAACCCTGGATATCCCAGGAGACTCTGTCTGTAATCGAGCTGCGCCGGAAGGCCCGTTTAGAAAAGAATATGCCAGAGTACAGACGACTCAATGGCCTGCGCAACAGCCTACTGCACAGTGATAGGAAGACCTTTGTTGACAAGAAAGCCAGCGATCTTGAAGATGCCTCAAGAAAAGGAGACACCTTCTCCCTCTATAAACACCTCCGCGAGCTGACGGAAGGGAAGACTTCCACAGTGAGCCGTGTTTTTCTGCTGACGGAAGCATGCCGGATGACGATGCAGGCCAACTCTCTGCCTGGAGCAGTCACTTCTCAACGCTTCTGGATGCCGAGGCAGTTGCTCATCCCGACCCTGATCTGATTCAAGCAGCAATGACTACACTCGAGGCTACTTCGTACCTCGTATCGTAACCGTTTACCACCTTTGAGATCCAAAATTCTGTAAAACGGTTAAATAATAATCGAGCCCCCGGCGTCTGTGGTATTTCTGCAGAACTCCTTAAGCACGGGGGTGCAGCAATGATTCTGTGGTTCCAGATAATCTTCTCAGCTGTATGGACGACGGAAAGCATACTGAATGACTGGCGTGCTGGCATCATATTGCCGCTCTGGAAACGTAAGGGCAGCCGTCAAATATGCTCCAACTATCGTGGGATCACGCTTCTCTCCGTTCCTGGTAAACTCTTCGCCATGTCACTCCTGGACAGGTGTTCCACCCTTTTGCGCAGAAAGAGAACAGTCCAGCAAGCCGGATTCATGCCCGGCAGGTCGACAACGGAGCAAATGTTTACAATGCGCCAGTTGATCGAGAAGACGCGGGAGTTCCACCAAAAAGTGTACATCGCATTCTTGGACTTTAAGGCTGCCTTCGATTCTGTTGATCGCCGTTCACTTTGGCTGATACTAAGAACTACGGGTCTACCCTAAGAAATATTGCTCACTCTTTGAAACGCTGTATGAGGATACGGAAAGCTGCGTGCAAGTCAATGGAAGATGCAGTCCCACATTCCCTGGTAAAGACTGGCGTCCGGCAAGGTTGCGCCGCTGCTCCCGAGCTTTTCAACTGGGTCATAGACCATGTTATGGCCAGCACGATGAATCGCCTTCAATTCGGTCTTCAGTTCGGAGACCGGGTACTCTCTGATGCTGACTTCGCCAACGACATAGCGCTAGTTGCAAGCACCGTCGATAAGATGACCAAAGCTCTCCAGGGGCTCTCAGAAGAAGCCTCGAAAGTTGGACTGAAGATCAACTGGCAGAAAACCAAAGTTATGCTCCTTGAGCCCCCCACATCCCGTTCTACTGTAAAGGAAGTCAACATCGGAAGCAACCGAGTAGATGTGGTTGAAGACTTCACTTACCTGGGATCTATTCTGTCGAATTATGGCTTGATCACAAAAGAGCTTACATCTCGAATTGCCAAAGCTTCAGCACTTGTTGGGAGGCTTAGCAGCATCTGGCGAAAGCCAAACATAAGCCGCTTTACCAAAATGCGCATCTACAATGCGTCAGTCAGCACCGTCCTGCTGTATGGAGCGGAGACGTGGCCAGCTGCCAAATCTATCCTCAGCGCCGTCGATGTCGCTCAGACGAAACATCTCCGAAGAATCGAAAGACTTCACTGGACTGATTTCGTTAGCAACCAGACTCTCCTATCACGTACGGCTCAAACTCCTTTCTCGACGCAGCTCGCCCAGCGTACTGTTCGGTGGTATGGCCACCTCCTTTGCATGCCACGCGACACCCTAGCCAAAAATCGCATTTGACTTCGACCCCACCCTACACGGATGGAAACGACCCAGAGGACGCCCACCCACTAGGTGGACAGACAAAGCCGATGAAATCCTCACCCAAGCCCACATCCCGATGGAAGAAGCTGCGATCCTGGCAAGCGATAGGTCAACCTGGAGGCGCCTAGTCTCATCGTTCTCTACGCTGAACCCTCGGCAGGAGCCTTAAGTCAATTAAGTAAGTCAAGACTCTCTTTGCCTGTGTCTGGTTGGCAGTTTGCTTGTCCCAGTGCCTGTCTTTGTCGGTTTTTATGTCTGAGTCTATGTATTTGTGCGTGTTTTTTTTCTCTCTCACTCTGTTTGCCTCTGTGTCTTGGCGGATGTTTGCTTGTCCCAGTGCCTATCTTTGTCGGTTTTTAAGTCTGAATCTATGTATTTGTATGTGTTTTTGTCTCTCTTATTCTTTAAGCCTGTGTGTCTGGACAGTTGTTTGCTTTTCCCAGTGTCTTTGTCATTTTTTATGTCTGAATCTATTTCTTTGTATGCGTTTTGCGGGGCTTGAGGGGGAAGGAGGGTTGGGACCCTTGGAAGTGGGATAGGGTGTGTGGGAGGGGGGTTTTTGGGTCCATAAGGGGGGATGGTTGGGTCCTCTGGAAGTGGGGGGGGTTCATTGAGAGGAGACTTGGGTCCCTGGTGACAGACTTGGGGCCCTGATGGGGGACTTGGGGTTCTGGAGTGGCGACATGGAGCCCAACCATCAGAAGAATTGGTCTGTTCAGTATGCATCTCAAATCATCTTGGTATGCATATTCTCAGGAGGATGCCATAATTGATGCCCCGAAACAGATCACTGTTAACAACCTTCCCAAAATCCTATTGATAAATGGAATGTGTAAATAACTTGTTACGATATTGTGACGCTTAACGTCAGTTGGCCAATGTCGCGAAAACGATACATTGAATGTATTTCTATAATCATAATATTTTCATTGGTTGGTTGGCTCAGTCGAGTAACGCATCGTTCTTTTTACCTTAGGAAATATTTTCAATGGTTGGTTGGCTCAGTAGAGTAACGTATCGTTCCTTTTACCTTAGGAAATCAGGGGTCTCACGTTCGATTCCTAAATTAAACACAAATTTCAAAAAATCAATGGAAAGTTGCTTAGAAGCTCAAAAACATGTCGTTGGAAAAGAAAACTTGGAATAAAATCAATGTCCTCTGTTCTTTTATAATTAAACGATGCTTAAGATAAGGATCGGAAGCCCCGTTGGAATGTTGGCATTCTTACAGACACATTTCTTATCAGAGACCTCAAGATATGTCTGTTGTATAGCTGGCAATGTGTATTATTATTATTATTATTATTATCCATTTATTGCCCGTCAAAAATAGGTACAAAAGGTACAGTAGACAGAGTAATCACTAAAAAAAAGAAAAAAAAAGAAGGACACAAACATACATTGAAAATTCAAATACATGAGAAAAAAACTCTTCATTACATTAATACAAACAATGATGCTAACAAAAGGATGATAAAAGTTTCTTTTAAAACGGGAGAGAGATTTATTAATACTAATATTATTATTATTGTTATTATTCATATATTACCCGTCAAAACTAGGTACATATACGGAATAACCACTAAAATGACAAAAAAATAGAGAGAAAAAAAATCATTACATACATAATACATAATGTATGGTTGGTTGTGTTTATTAATTATGGTCGGGGTACTACCCCGTTGGAGCGTATGCAGGGATCCCGGGGGTACTCTTTGCTTAAACTACATACACAATAAGGGGGTACTGTCTGCTAGCATGTACTAATGCAAAAAAGGAGTACTGACCGCTTATATTCACAACATTGTTTCATCGACAACATGAATGATTACGCAATTTCAGATAAGGTATAATTCATGAAATTCGCGAAATTCTGAGAAACCTATGTGCAAAAAGGATAGGGCGCCACTTGTATATATTACATTATTTCACCGAAAAAAAAAGAAAGGATTACGCAATTACAGATAAGGCATAATTCTTGAAATTCGCGAAATTCTCGGAAGCCTAAGTACACAAAGGATAGGGCCCCGCTCGGAGATATTACTACAAAAAGGGGGTACTACCCTCTCATGTGGATTGACCCTATGCTACTCATGTCACCAAAGGCAATATGTGCACACTACCGTTAATACAACTGTTACTGGTACATTTACTACTACTACTACTACTACTTTTATTGCAACTACTTGTATGGCTAAGAGCAACGAGATGAAATTACAAGAAGTAGCCTATATAAACATAAAGGCTGTCAAAAGGCAAAGGACATATCAGCAACGTCATAGCAATAGCTAATTGTATTAAGTTAAAAATTCCAGGACTTGATGAGAGGGATGTTTAACTTACCAAAAGGCAATAGGTTAATATTACTGCTGCTAGTAGTACTACCGCTATTCAATACTATTACTAGTAAAATCAATACTACTTGTGTGACTACTATTACAACTATGCCTAAAGTCATAAAGGTGAAATTTTAGAGTAATTATGAGGGGGGAAGATGAACTGAATCAGATGACACCCTCTGTATTTAGGTTGTCAAGAGGTTTTAACAGCAATATCTTAGGAACAGTTAGGTGTGCGAAGTTGAAACTAACAGGGCCTGTTGTGGGGGATGTTGAACCAACCAAAAGAAAATCTTTGCATCCTAATGCTTCTGCTTCTACTCATACTACTATTACTGTTACTATTATTACTACCTCTACTACTGCTACTGCCACTAAAGCTTAGACTACTACTACTATTGAAACTAAGGACATGAAGGCGATGAATTTGTGATATACAGAAGCTGTTTGGAACTAAATCAAAACACACTGTGCCCACACAGGTTGTCAACCAGAAGCATAAAAAACTTCAGGAATGGTTGATGTATGCATTAAGCTGAAACTTTCAGCGTGTGTTGAAGGGGATGTTGAAGAAACCAAAGGTGCTATGCCCATACTGCTACTAATGCTGCTACCACTATTGCTACTGCGCAAGCTAAGAGTATTAAGTGAAGCTTTTAAGAAATATTTAGGCGGATGTTGAACCGAATAAAAAAAAAACTATGAGCAAGTGGACTTTCAAAAAGGTGACAAAACATATCTGAAGAACAACTTCTATTATTAATTTAGACCTTTAAGGGTAAGTTGTGAGGGATTTTGAACTAGCCAGAAGGCACTATATGTATACTTTTAAAACTACCACTACAGTTAATGTAGCTAATGACGTTACAGGTATTGAGATGAAACTTTTTGGGAACGTTTAGGAGTTTCAATTAAAGGAAAAAAAACCGTAGGCAGGCAGGTTTTCAAAAGGGCATATAAGCAATAGCATAGGCAGCACCACTCTATAATAGCTAGAAATATCATTGAAACTTTTAAAGGAGCTAGTTCAATTCCAAATTAAAAGTTTTGGTGCCCGTTTTAAGAGTAACAAGAGGTTGGGGAGCAAGCAGCCCTTTTCTCAAGCCCATTCATTTTCCAACGCATCCAGTCAAAATTTTGAGACAGCCATTTTTTTCAGCATATTAGAACGGTCCAGCAACTATATCTTTAGGGTATTAGGTATGCCAACCCCCCACGACTATGCAATTGGCCCATTGCACTTTAAAACTAAATGTTACTTTAAAATAAGTCAAAAGGAATTGTGTTACTTTTAATAGATGTTACTTTAAAATAAGTCAATAGGCATTGTGTTGCCAATAAGATACCTCAGCAATATATTGAGAACGACTGGGGGGGTAATACATTGAAACTTTTGGGGATACTACTATTCGTACTTCTGCTCTTATAATATGAATAAATACAGAGAGTGTAAGTGTATCCAGGTTGTCAAAGAGCATAGATAGAATCTTTTGGGAAATATATCTATTAAATTGCTTCGAGCGTAAGGCAGGAGGTGTTTTTATCACCAACCCTTTTCAAAATTTGTATTTCTACTGTACTGGAAAAGAGCTCAGGCACTTATTTTTCTGGTTCTACTGATATTTCTTACATTGCCTACGCTTATGGCATCCTGTTGATTAGTCGTACTAAATCTGTTCTTTCTGGGATGGTTTCTTTAGTTTCTCAGTCTTTCCTAAATATTGGTCTATCCCTGAATCTTGACAAGGGTGAATCCTTATCTTATAATCTGTCTTCGTCTTCTCCTCTGGTATGTAATGAATTTTCTGTACTTTCTGTCTCTTCCTTTCGGTGGCTTGGTATTACTTTTTCTACTTATCTAGCTTTTTTCCGTAAACAGAATGTTGCTGATGCAGTGAGAAAAATTCAGTTCAGTTATTCAAAATTGTAGCAAACCGCGGAAAATACAAAAGAAGAGCTCTTGGGCCCTTATTCTCGACTTTTTTCTGATCATTCTGTACTTTATTTTTCGGGTGCTCAGTCTGTTCTTACGCTAAAGGATTCGAAAAAGATTAAAGTTACATATTTCAAATTTTGCAATTTTTTTTCTTTCTCTGCCACCATGGACTACAAATCGTTATCTAGTTAAAAATTTTTATGTTACGGATTTACTCAAAAGCTCGGTGACCTACACAAAAAGCTTTCTGCAGATTCATTTTGTATAATTGGCCCTGACCATGGTCTTTTACAGTTTTCCTTGGTAGAAATCAATTGCTAGTGTTTTGTTGATGCTCTTTTTTGTTTTCTTTTTTTTTATTATTATGTTTATACTCCACTTGTACTATTTGTTCTCTTGTAGTTGTGGGTAATAAATGATTGAATTGAATTGAAAGCTTTATTTTTCAGGACAACTTCAAAAGCTATAAAATTAAATTAAAAAATACTGTTTGTGTCAAGCTTAAAAATTGTCGAAAAAGTTTCTCCAACATACAAATAGCAACCCATACTACGGATTCTTACAGAAAAAACTGAAAAGACATTAAATATTATTTTGTGCATGGAAAAGACTAAATCAATAAAAAAAACCGAACAGAAATTAATTAAGAAAAGGTTTTCCACAAAACAAGTTTTTCAAAGAAAAGTAAAAAGAGCTCAGTTAAGCCAATAATGAGCCAAAATAAAGTCAGATAATCTTCCAAGCGTAAAACTACCAAAATCACTATCAATAAATAAATGAAACTCAAACAAACGTAAATTACAATAGATAGCCAAGTCAAACTCAAAGCGAGCAATAATTAACATGAGCAGGGCTGATAACCCCCATGCCAGAACACCATTTGCGCTTTACTGAAAACAAAACACGTTTGAAATGTTTTTCACTTTTCTTACTTTCATAAATTGAAAATTATCAAAACTTCTAAAGAATAAATATTGAACATCAAACGAAATATACTCAATAATCGATACGTCTCCTTTCAAGTTATAGGTTCTCTTTACTTTTCTTTACTTAATCAACTTCTTCTGCGTACCTTGACAAAGTCTCCAGGGAATGGTCGGCTTACGGCACATAAGAAAAGAAACTTTAAACTTTCATAATGAAAAAACTTACAAAAAATCATATCATTGCCAGTTTGATCTGAATTTTATTTGTTCAAAGGCGATACTGATAATTCACCTACACGAGCCTTCTCCATATCTAATTATTTATAGCTAGAGGTTTTGAGTCTATCAAAAGTGGTGACTAATTTTCCTATAGGATAATAGCAGACCTTGGCATTCGAGATCAATCTTAAGGCATCAAATCTGTCACCAGCCACATACATGGAAAAATATTTCAGGGAGGGGGCGAAAATACATGGTAATTAGGAAAACAAACCTTAAACTTTTCTAATGAGAAAAGTCGCAAACGTCTCATCATCAACGAATCAACCTTAATCTTATTTGTTCAACTGAGAGACTAATAAGCAAAGAGACTAATATTTTGTCTCTAATAAGGTTTTCCATATCAAATCATTGCTAGGTTTCCGATTCTAAGTCAACTGAAGGTAGTGACTAATTATCTCCCAGAATGGTAACATTTTCCGTATGTATTTAATGTCATCCCTGGAGCATCAAATCTTTCGTTGCTCCCATGCATAGTACACATTTCATGGGGGACGGGGGGGGGGGGGTAAAGTAAAATGAGGAAAGGGGTATATTTGAAAAATGTGCAAAATATGAGTAGGCCTACTGTGGGTAACAAAAAATATTTTTTCAAGATCGTCCAGTGTTTTCCAGCTGAATTAGGCTAATTTTGATGCTCTGAGTCTGAAAATGATCTTGGTTTTGTTCAATCAGGTCACGATTTTATGCTATAGAGTTTTTTTTTAATCTGTTTTGCGTAAAAAAAACGAATTTCTGTCGATCATCAGCTGAGAAACCACTGACGATTTTTTCCTTTTTTCTCAAGAAATAACAGTCAGCATATCCTAATTCAATTTTTAATTACTCCATCAAATTGATGAGTAAAATTCATAATATTAACAAAAGAATGAGCGTTACGTGAAATTTTTTTTTAGAGTTAGTGGAATAAATCAGCGTTTCTTCGATTCCCGTGTGTAAGCAGCTGCTGGGTTGTCTCTCTTCAGCGACCATCATCATGACTGCGTCCCACCTTCCCTGGGACCTCTCCTCCATTTCGCACATTTCCTGATGGAATCTTTCTCCCCGCTTGTCGGTTGTTCAGGTTTTCCCAGGTTGTTCAGGAAACTTTTCTATTTGTGAGAACAGGAAGCACATCTTTATACTCATCAAACCCCCGGGTTTTGAATCTATCAAGCGGCTATCAAGCCTCTATAAAGTGGCTGACGAGTATGGCTTGATTTGCTGCCTTCTTGTTCCCCAGGAAGTTGTTCACCACCTGCACAAACGATTTCCACGTGATGCACACTAGCGTGTTCTTGGAGTTTTGGAACTATGTGTCCTTTATGAGCTGCCATGTCAGTGGGCCATCGAAAATACCTGACCATCGAAAATGGTTAGCCGAGGAAAGTCTCGCCATAGGTGGTTGAAGCACCGTCCATCCTTGTTCAGAGTACATGTTGTAAGGTTGCCCCTACTATCAGGGCTGAAATTTGGTAGCATGTTATAAACTGAGGCGTGTTGGTAAGAATTGGTACTCAGGATTCAGTGACAACTGATATTTATTACAAAAGAAATAAAAAGGAAAACATTCTAATTCTAATTATTTTGAATACTTCTAAACCTCTTCTAGGTCTGATGTCTATGATCTACTTGTTCAATCCACACATGTTTACCGAAAAGAAAAGGATTAAGTTAGTTCTGGGCTATCGAATGTTTCTAATTAAAAGAGTTACACTTGAATAGCTAGTCAAGGCTTGAGTTCCGGGGTATTAAAATCCTTTAGTTCAAACTAATGCTGAGCCAAGCTAGGAATAGCCGTACTTGATTTTATTCCAATTTACATTAACCCAAACCAAGAGATCCTCTTATTATTTCTTTAAAAAGGGGTTTGTGTTCCTTGGACCTTTAATAAGCTTTAACTTTAGCAGGGAAAACTCTCAATTGAATATATCTGGACATAAAGGTCTGGAAATTCTTAGATTGACAATATTATTCCCTTTTTCCCTAACCTATCTGTATAAACATTGAGGCCACCTTTGTATAAACAGTTAGTACGGGTTTAACGAACCGAAAGAATGATTAAAAAGGGAACAGGGTCCTCCTTCGTATAAACGTCTGAAGACTGTACAAGGGGGAAAGTAGTGTTGTTGTCCGATAATTCCAAATGTCGGATATAAGGTCTTTATAAAGTCAAGCTAAGTTCCAAGGAACTCTAGGCTGAAAAAAGGAAGCACAAAAGGCTCTCCTAACGTTGACTTCTTGGTTAAGGTTCCTTTCCCTCTTTGAACCCTCGGTTATTCGAAGCTTCTTCTACAAGTTTTAAATTTCTGGGAAGAAATTAATTTCAGCTTATTCTAACCTTAAAAATGCTGTTTTTGTCCAAATGGCTCAAGCCTTGGCTAAGTGAAAGTACTACCGAATTATAAACCCAAATCACCAACTTATAGTAAAATGTTAGACTTCTGCCCTAGTTGTTATTCTTGTCTCCTACATACGTATTAAGTTATCTCCAAGTGACAGAAATCTTTTAGAGGTTTTTCTTCTTGTTTTTAATTTTAATCTTCAAAGAAAATTCAGACAGACAGTGGTAGCCTACCTTAATTACAAAGTAAAACACTTACTCGTTGTTAGTTTCCGAAAAGACTACCTTGTTTCCGAGGCAAAACTACCCCTATTTGTCTCTCCTCCGTAAGTTATATTCCTTTTGCTACTTGATCCGTTTAGCGACCTTCCCTCTCTCTTAGCCAATCAACCACTTTTTGTTAAAAAGTAGTTTCTTTTCCAGTATTTCAAGGCCTTGCATTCCTTTTTGTCTTATAACCAAACTGGTCTAAATTAGGTCTTAAAATATTAATCACGGGTTAAAATATCGTTCGATTCTTGGACAAAGAAGTGTCACTGCAAGATTTATGAGTAGCTACGCAAAGTGAAGCTATTTTCAAATTCAAGCTAATTTGAAATTTTCGCTTTATTTTTGATCTATTGAAGCGAAAGGGAATTCCAAGCTTTACTAAAATTGAGTTACCAAATTACACAAATTTAAGGCCTCCTTACAATGTGAACTTTTTTATCAATCCAAGCTTAATGTGTAGAGGATATATCTTCTCCCGGTCAACAAGAGAATCGTTGATGTTTCTCGCCCCAGGTACTAACTGCTCTCATACTGCCCCTCTCTATGTATATAGTGCTGGGCTTTATCTCTGCTGTCCCATGTACATATAACCCGCACTTCATCAACCCGTACTTCTGACCAAATAGAAAGTTCACCATCTTGAATTCAACGTAGATGATCCATTGGTGTTGCTCATATTTATTTAGTCAAGCACGTACTTCACTGTTTCATATTTCTCCTTGAGAGACGTGGAGTGCGCAAGAGTTTTGAGGCAAACTGGTTCCCATTGCGGAGGACCATACACGTCAAAGAGCGCTTGTTGCTGTCAATGTAGAGTCACCAATCTCTTGGATTGTATTGAGGAGCGCTGAGTTTACCTAGAAGACCAGTGACATCTTGGTTGTACACGGTGTCTTCCTCTTGGCAGAAGTAGCCCATGTAGTCCTCGTGCCTTTTACAAAAGAAAGTGATAAGCGCGTCCTTATCAAGTAGATTTTTCACTTTGAGTTTGGAGGCCAACAGCTCGCAGGAAGTCTTTGACAGGCTGATATCCTGAACTAGGTCATTCAGTTTACATTATGAAAAGCGTTACGGACCATCTTGTGCTTTGTAATCCTCTTCTGTATATCCTCTCTCATCTGCACTGGTGGCCTCACCGTTGATGTCCAGAAGCTCTGTGAACGCTGGTACAGGAATTTCTTTATAATGAACAACTGGATGGTGGCCAGATGGAAGGTCGGGACACTGGAGGCTGTGCCAGTTCTTCCGTTGATGCCAGTAATATTGATAGCACAGAAGTAATAACCCGATGCATGGTCTAACGGCTCCCTAAGAAATCATTGGAATCTCAAACTTCATTGAAGTTTTTGCGTCGTTCGTCCACCGATGGAGGTATTTCATTCACGTCTTGCACACCATGTGCAGTGTCCAGGACTTATCTTGGTCACCCAGCTTGACTTCAAAGTAAGCCTCGTAGACGCACTTTACAAATCCTGTGATGTTCTTCCGGTCCACTAACAGTGTGTAATCTCCGTAGGTGCAGCAGAAAATGTCAGGATCATTCCTGCATGACCGTTGCGCCAAAGCCATAACAGTCAACTTAAAGAAATAGAAAAAATGCAGGTTAATGTCAGGCTATGGGATTAAGAATCAATTTGATTGGGTAAGGGTTGATTAGATAACCTTGGAATCACGCATACACGTATGCATCTACTTTAGAGAAAGAAGTTAATGTTGTAATTCGATATATTTTTTAAGAAAATATGATTGAACTAAAAACCTGATACTAGCATAGGTATAGGACATCAGATAGGCCTATGGCTTTTTCTCAAAAAGTTTACCTGATAGAGCAAAATGAATATGATATTCGGACTCAGAACACCAAAATTAGTCTATATCAGTTAAAAACCCCTGACGATTTTTAGGCTGTTACCCAGTGTAACAGCGGGTTTACGTCCTTTTCTTTTTTTCTCTCTTTTACTTCATATTTTATCCTGCTGTATATCTTTTTGATTTGTTTCCTATTAAATAAACAAATTAAAATATGTAGAATGTATGTAAAATGTAAGATTTTATGGGAAAGGTCATAAGCTATTGAGATTTGGAGACAGTGTTGAAGCTCTCCGTGCAAATAGGTCCAGTTTCCACCTTTGTTGAAAATTAAATAAAAAAATAAGTATTTTTTAACTAAAAGAAGGAGCAACATTAAATCTTAAAACGAACAGAAATTTTTACGTAAATAAGGGGGTTTGCCCCCTCGTCAATACCTCGCTCTTTACACTAAAGTTCAAATTTTGTTCTAATTCTTTAAGAATGACCCCTAAATCACAAAAACCATTTAATTAGAATAAATAGCTCTTTCGAAAGTATTAAAAAACTTAAGCGCAAAGAGCGTGGCATTAATGAGGGGGCGAACCCCCTCATATACGTAAAAAATTCTGTTCGTTTTAAGTTTTAACGTTGCTCCTTACTTTCAGTTGAAAGAACTAGTGTTTTTACTTACTTTCTAATCGTTTTTTAAATACTGCTGAGAAATCGGGGGATCCCTTCATGGAAAATTCCCTTCCCGATGAAAAATTCCTCCATGGAAAGAATCTCCCATTTAATCCCCTACCCCCGACCTCCCCCACCAGAAAAATTACCCCCAAAAAGTCTGTATACTTTGCAATAGTAAATACTACATGTAAAGAATGGGCAAAGCTTAAAACTTGCAGCCCCTTCCCCTGGGACTGTGGGGGATTAAGTCATTCTCAAAGACATAGTTTATTAGATTTTCGACTATGCTGAATAAAATGGTTATCTCAAAATTTTGATCGGATGACTTTTGGAAAAATGAGCGTAAGAGGGGGCCTAGTTGCCCTCAAATTTTTTAGTCACTTAAAAAGGGCAATAGAACTTTTAATTTCCCTTCGAATGAGCCCTTTCGCGATATTCAAGGACCACTGGGTCGATACGATCACCCCTGAAAAAAAAGCAAAAAAACACACATCTGTGATCTTTCTTCTGGCAAAAAATACAAAATTCCATATTTTTGCAGATAGGAGCTTGAAACCTCTACAGTAGGGTTCACTGATACGCTGAATCTGATGGTGTGATTTTTATTAAGAATTTATGACTTTGAGGGGTTGTATCCACCTTTTTTGAAAAATTAGGCAAATTTTCTCAGGCTCGTAACTTTTGATTGGTAAGACTGAACTTGATGAAACATATATACGATGAAACTGGTATTTGGAATCAGCATAAAAATGCGGTCCTTTTGACGTATCTATTGGTGCCAAAATTCCGTATTTTCGAGTTTCGGTTACAATTCAGCCAGGTCGCTCCTTACTTACAGTTCGTTACCAAGAACTGTTTGATCTGCTATGAAGTAGGGACCGCGGCAACGGCAAACGAAAACAGAAAGGGTACTGTCCTATATTTCTGTATTAAAAATTTGTTTTAATTCAACGTGAATTAAACAAAACGTGATCCAATCAAAACGTGAAACAAAACGTGATCCAATCATTGGGCTGTGCCCATTGTGCTGAAGTGTTGTGCGTATCATAGGCAGTGCAATAGCGGTGCCTAAGCAAAGAACGATGTTGGGGCAATGTTTTTTTTTGTCGTAAAAACTTGGAAAAGGGCTCATTCGATTGGAAATTGGAAGGGCTTGTGCCCTTCTTAATAGTCGAAAGTGATTGGAAGGCACCTAACACCACTTCCTCGCCCACCATTTCACAAAAACACATCCAATCAAAATCTTGAGATAGCCGTTTTGTTCAACATTGTTGAAAGATCTAGAAATTATGTATTTGAGGAGGAAGCTCCCCCCCCCCACAGTCCTCAGGGCAACGGTTGTAATTTATGCCCTGGGGCATGTAAGGTTTTTATCGAAAGCATTATCGTAGAAACTTCAAAAACGGCTCATTCAATTGGAAATTCAAAGGGCTAGTGCCATTTTAACAGTCAAAAGCGATTGGAGGGCAACTAACCCCCCTCTCACGCGCACCATTTGCCAAAACATATCCAATCAAAATTTTGAGATAACCAATTTGATCAACACAGTTGAAAGTTTTGGAAATTAGGTCATTGAGGATGACAAACCCCCAACACCCCTCGGGCAAGGGTTGTAAGTTATGCTCTTTAGACATATAAGGTTTGTATAGAAAGTTTTGTCGTAAAAACTTCAAAAAGGTCTTGTTCAACTGGAAATTGAAATGGCTAGTGCCCTTTTTAATAGTTGAAAGTGATTGGAGGGCAACTAACCCCCCTCTGACGCCCACCATTCCCCCAAACACATGCAATCAAAATTTTGAGATATCAATTTTATTCAACGCAGATGAAAGTTTTGGAAATTAGGTCTTTCAGGATGATGACCCCATCAGAGCCCTTTATTGAACGGGTTGTAAATTATGCCCTAGTGGCATCTACGGTTTTTACAGAAATCGGTGTTGTAGAAACATAAAAAAGGGCTCATTCGATTGGAAATTGAGAGAGCTAGTGCCCTTTTTAATAGTCGAAAGTGATGGAAGGGCAACAAACCCCACTCAAACGCCCACCATTTCCCCAAACACGTCCAATCAAAATTTTGACATAACCATTTTGTTCAACGTAGTTTAAAGTTCTGGAAATTAGGTCTTTGAGGATGACCCCCTTCCCACAACCCTCAGGGCAAGGGTTGTAAGTTATGCCCTGGGGGCATGTAAGGTTTTTATTGAAAGTGTTGTCGTAGAAACTTAAAAAAGGGCTCATTCGATTGGAAATTGGAAGGGCTGGTGGTCTTTTTAATAGTCGAAAGTGATCGGAGGGCAACTAACCCCCTCTTGTGCCCACCCTTTTCCCGAATACATTCAATCTAAATTTTGAGATAGCCATTTTGTTCAACGTAGTTCAAATGTCCAGAAATTATGTCTTTGCGGATGACAAACCCCCCACAGCCCTCAGGGCAAGGGTTGTAAGTTATGCCCTGGGGGCATTTAAGGTTTTTATAGAAAGTGTTGTCGTAGAAACTTAAAACAGGACTCATTCAATTGGCGAATGGAGTTCGTCCGGAATGAGGCAGACTATGTCTGCTGACCACGTGCCTCTGGATATGGGGTTTTCCCTAACTAAACGCTCCATGTTAATGGGCAGCCTCAACCTTATGAGGTGGGTGGAGCCCACCCTAGGGACTTTCAGTATCTAGGCAAGTCCTAGCTCTAATTAGATCCCAGGCCTAGGGTCGGTTGGGCCTGCAACCCTCCACCCGAAAATTTTACCGCAACGAAAAATAATGATACTGCCTCGGATGACCTACCCCCCCTTTACCTTCCACGACCCCAGCATGTCCCTGGACCGATTTCAGACCATCGAATGAACCTTATTGACGAGGGTGGAATACGACTCGCCACCTGGAACGTACTCACACTCAACTTTCCTGGAGCTAAATCATGCTTGCCTATGAGCTAAAACGCTTCAATATAGCTGTGGCTGGCTTAACGGAAACCCGCCTTGTCGGAAGAGAGTCCGAGGATATTGGTGAAGGATATCACCTGATCTGGTCTGGTGACCCAAAAAGCAAGACAAATGGTGTAGGCCTCGCGCTGAACGCTAGAGCCAAGAGATGCCTTCTCTCCGATAAACAAATTTCAGATAGAATACTGATGGCTCAGCTCCAGCACAAGCATGGAAAGTGGACAATTATTGTATGCTATGCTCCCACCAATCCTAGCCCTGTGGAAGTGAAGGATCAGTTCTATGCGGAGCTCTCAGCGACCCTGTCTAGAGTCCCACCCCACGACATCATCACTCTTCTGGGAGACCTTAACGCGACGGTAAATGACAGGGAGGGCGTGTGGAGAAGTGTTCTCGGCCCTGTGACTCCAGATTCACTGAATGACAATGGACAAAGACTCCTCCAGCTCTGCAATATGCATAATCTGGTTATTTCAAACACGCTCTTTCAGAAACGAGATATACACAAATACACTTGGTATAGTAATGACGGCCAGACAAAGAAGATGATTGATTATGTTATGATCTCGGGTCGCTGGCGCTCGTCGATAACAAATTGCCGGACTTATAGGTCGGCCGAGCTTGGAAACACAGACCATAGGATGGGAGTCGCCACACTCAGGCTACGCCTGAGAGCACAAGGACAAGAAAGACGGCCTCCCAAGCTCGATCTGAGTAGTCTGGCTACATCTCAGATGCAACAGAAGTATGCTCTCGATATCTCTAACCGGTTTAGCTGCCTCCAAGTTCTGGACGACCCTGAAGTAGCCTGGAAGTCTTTCAAAGATAATATACTCTATTCTGCTGGCAGAACCATTGGCCGCAGCAGACACAAGAATAAACCCTGGATATCCCAGGAGACTCTGTCTGTAATCGAGCTGCGCCGGAAGGCCCGTTTAGCAAAGAATATGCCAGAGTACAGACGACTCAATGGCCTGCGCAATAGCCTACTGCACAGTGATAGGAAGACCTTTGTCGACAAGAAAGCCAGCGATCTTGAAGATGCCTCGAGAAAAGGAGACACCTGCTCCCTCTACAAACACCTCCGCGAGCTGACGGAAGGGAAGACTTCCACCGTGAGTCGTGTTTTTTCTGCTGACGGAAGCATGCCGGATGACGATGCAGGCCAACTCTCTGCCTGGAGCAGTCACTTCTCAACGCTTCTGAATGCCGAGGCAGTTGCTCATCCCGACCCTGATCTGATTGAAGCAGCAATGACCACACCCGAGGCTACTTCCTACCTCGTATCGCAACCGTTTACCACCTTTGAGATCCAAAATGCTGTAAAACGGTTAAATAATAATCGAGCCCCCGGCGTCTGTGGTATTTCTGCAGAACTCCTCAAGTACGGGGGTGCAGCGATGATTCTGTGGCTCCAGCAAATCTTCTCACCTGCATGGACGACGGAAAGCATACCGAATGACTGGCGTGCTGGCATTATATTGCCGCTCTGGAAAAGTAAGGGCAGCCGTCAAATCTGCTCCAACTATCGTGGGATCACGCTTCTCTCCGTTCCTGGTAAACTCTTCGCCATGTCACTCCTGGACAGGTGTTCCACCTTTTGCGTAGAGTCCAGCAAGCCGGATTCATGCCCGGCAGGTCGACGACGGAGCAAATGTTTACTATGCGCCAGTTGATCGAGAAGACGCGGGAGTTCCACCAAAAAGCGTACATCGCATTCGTGGACTTTAAGGCTGCCTTCGATTCTGTTGATCGCCGTTCACTTTGGCTGATACTAAGAACTACGGGTCTACCCAAGAAATATTGCTCACTCTTTGAAAAGCTGTATGAGGATACGGAAAGCTGCGTGCAGGTCAATGGAAGACGCAGTCCCACATTCCCGGTGAAGACTGGCGTCCGCCAAGGTTGTGCCACCGCTCCCGAGCTTTTCAACTGCGTCATAGACCATGTTATGGCCAGCACGATGAATCGCCTTCAATTCGGTTTTCAGTTCGGAGACCGGGTACTCTCTGATGCTGACTTCGCCGACGACATAGCGCTAGTTGCGAGCACCGTCGATAAGATGACCAAAGCTCTCCAGGTGCTCTCAGAAGAAGCCTCGAAAGTTGGACTGAAGATCAACTGGCAGAAAACCAAAGTTATGCTCCTTGAGCCCCCCACGTCCCGTTCTACTGTAAAGGAAGTCAACATCGGAAGCAACCGAGTAGATGTGGTTGAAGACTTCACTTACCTGGGATCTATTCTGTCAATGATGGCTTGATCACAAAAGAGCTTACATCTCGAATTGCCAAGGCTTCAGCACTTGTTGGGAGGCTTAGCAGCATCTGGCGAAAGCCAAACATAAGCCGATTTACCAAAATGCGCATCTACAATGCGTCAGTCAGCACCGTCCTGCTGTATGGAGCGGAGACGTGGCCAGCTGCCAAATCTATCCTCAGCGCCGTCGATGTCGCTCAGACGAAACATCTCCGAAGAATCGAAAGACTTCACTGGACCGACCTCGTTAGCAACCAGACTCTCCTATCACGTACGGCTCAAACTCCTTTCTCAACGCAGCTTGCCCAGCGTACTGTTCGGTGGTACGGCCACCTCCTTCGCATGCCACGCGACGCCCCAGCACGGGTCGCATTTGACTTCGACCCCACCCTACACGGATGGAAACGACCCAGAGGACGCCCACACACTAGGTGGAAAGCCAAAGCCGATGAATTCCTCACCCAAGCCCACATCCCGGTGGAAGAAGCTGCGATCCTGGCAAGCGATAGGTCAACCTGGAGGCGCCTAGTCTCATCGTTCTCTACGCCGAACCCTCGGCAGGAGCCTTAAGTCAAGTAAGTCAAGTAAGTCATTGGAGGGTGAATGCCCTCCACGCCCATCATTTCTCCAAACACTTCCGGTCAACATTTTGATATAGCTATTTTGTTGAACGTAGTTGAAGGGTCTGGAAATTATGTTATGAGTATGACAACCCCCCCCCCCTCAGTGCTCAGGGCTAAGGTTGTAAGTTGTGCCCTGAGGCATATATGGCTTTTATAGAATGCGTTGTCGTAGGAACTCCAATAGGGCTCATTCAATTGGGAATTGAGATGGCTAGTCCCTTATTAATAGTCAAAAGCGATGGGAGGGCAAATGCCCCCCTCCCTACGCCCATCATTTCCCCAAACACTTTCGATCAGCATTTCGATATAGCCATTTTGCTGAACATAGTGAAAGGGTCTGGAAATTATATTTTTGAGTATGATGATTCCCTCCCACAGCCCTCAGGGCTAAAATTGTAAGCTATGCCCTGGGGGCATATAATATTTTTCATAGAAAGCGTTGTCGTAAAAACTTCAAAAATGGGTCAATGGATTGAAAATTAAGAGGGCTATTGTCCTTTTTAATATTCGAAAGTAATCGGAGGGTGGATCATCCCCGCCCCATGTCCATCATTTCCCCAAACATTTTCAATCAACATTTTGATATGGCCATTTGGTTAAAGTAGTTGAAAGGTCTGGAAATTATGTCTTTGGGGATGACAATCCTCCCCCCATAGCTCGCAGAACAAGGGTCCTAAGTTATGCCCTTAGGGCAAATAAGGTTTTTATAGAAAGTTATATATCCTTGGGGCATATAACGTTTTTATAGAAAGTGTTGTCGTAGAAGCTTCAAGAAGGGCTCATTCGATTGGAAATTGAGAGGACTAGTGGCTTTTTAATTAGTCGAAAGTGATCAGAGGGCAATGCCCCCCCCCCATGCCCCACATTTCCCCAGACACTTACAATCAAAATTTTGAGATAGCCATTTTGTTCAGCGTCTCAGAAAGGTCTGGAAACTATGTTTGAGGATAAAAATCGCCCAAGCCCTCAAGGCAAGGGTTGTAAGTTATGCCCTGGGGACATATAAGGTTTTTATAGAAAGCGTGGTCATAGAAACTTTGGAGGAGGCTCATTTGATTGGTAATCAGACGATCTACTGCTCTTTTTAAGAGTTAAAGTGCTCTGAGGTCAGATACCCCTCTCCCCGCTCACACACGTCGTACTGTCCCGAAATGTATCTAATAGAAATTTTGAGATAGCCGCTCTATTCAAAATAGTTTAAATATCATATAACAAGGCTTTTGGAGTTGAAACAAACCCCAGAGATTAGGGGCAAGGGTTTTAAGTTATGCCCAGGGAGTATTTAAGGTTTTTATGGTAGGGATGATTGTTTAACTTTAGAAGAGGCTCAGTCTTTCTCCCTGAAAAAGATTGCGTCAATATAAAACAAACAGAAATTAATTAAAAAAACTTTTTTCCACAAAATAAGTTTTTCAAAAAAAAGTAAAGAACTCCATTAAACCAAAAATTAACAAAATAGAATCAAATAATCTACCAAGCACACAACTACCACAAATCAGTATCAATAAATAAATGAAAAACAAACAGAAATTAAAATAAATAACAGAGTCAAACTCAAAAAGAGTATAAATTAATATAAGTAGGGCTCTAAACCCCATGCTCTAAAAGCCAGAATATAATTTGTACTTTGCTGAAAAATGTTCTTTTAAATGTTTTCACTTTTATAACTTTAGAAAATCAAAAATTAATTAAGATTATAAGGAATAAATATCAGCTTATGTATATTAAACTGACAATGCACATTTTTTTCAGTAAATTCATTTGAATTTTTTTCAGTAAAGTACAAGTTATATTCTGGCTTTTAGAAAGCATGAGGTTTAGAACCCTACTCATATTAATTTCTGCTCGTTTTGAGTTTGACTCTGTTATATATTTTAATTTATGTTTGTTTTGGGTTTCATTTACTTATTGGTACTGATTTGTGGTAGTTGTATGCTTGGTTGATTATTTGATTCTATTTTTGTTCATTTTTGGTTCAATGGAGTTCTTTACTTTTTTATTGAAAAACTTACTTTGCGGAATTTTTTTTTTTAATTAATACTATTTAAAACGCGATTGGTTCCTTAGCATGGCATTTTAAGCCAGTAAAAAGACCCATAGGTTTTTAGTCACAATGTTTTTACTGGTTTACTTGGTAAATTTCTCTATGGTAAAGAATTTTAGTTTCTAAGACTTTAATTTCAGACTTTAATTATTCTATGAAAGGGAAAGCTACTAAAAAAACGAAATATATGTGGAATACCTTAGAATTAGGAAATTCTAAGGTATGGTTGAGATCGTAAATTATGGGTTAAGATCGTGAGATCGTAATTATGGGTGAGATCGTAAATTACTGAGATTCTGGGGCAGGGTCAAATCCTTCGATGTGGCAAGCGTGTCCAATTTTCCCGTTTTAGACTGTGTAATTTTAGTGTTCCGGCTCAAATTTTGAGTGTTTTTTTTTTTCATTATTTCCAATATAATGTGATTTTTTTCTGCTCCCAATTTTAAATAAGCCTTTATGGGTAAATTTAAAACAAGAGAATGTCACATATTTGGAACCAACGTAAAATGTAAGCATGTATGGAATCAAATTCCGATTTTTAGAGTTTTGGTTTCTAGCAATGTCAATTGCTCCTCAGTCACCTTTCAATAGATTACAAATAAAAAATCTTACACTTTATAGGCAGAGAGTTAAAATCTTCGATCATGTATGTCAATTTCGAGTTCCTCATAGACCATTCGTCAAGAAATTGCCAAAAAACCATACGTTTAAAAAATGTGGTTGATACATCCAAACTGAATTGTTAATTTGTTATATGAATATTTATTTTTATGAAAATTACGTTTTTTGAAGTTTTGGCTACTATTGACACCGGTCGATCTTTGTATAATGTTCATTATTTTCGACACCTCTCTAATCTCTCTTCTACCTAATCTACCTAATTCTCTCTCTAAAAAAAATTAGGTACAAACCGTTATTTAAACTGAAATTGTCTCAAAATCTCAGAAGAAATAAAAAAGAAAAAATGTGGTGCAGTACATCTTTAAAGTAACAAAAAATCTGGTTTCAGATATCTTGCAGATATGGTGCAAAAGTTTAAATTTCATTCTACTTAGAATAATCAAAAGAAGAAACACAAATAATCCTAACTAGACTATGTCATAAATAATTAATTCTGCCATATCCTAACTTTTGAGTGAACAATTGAGCTAGGTCTTTGTCAATTTTAAATGGACGAGGTATTCCAAGGGTTTCATTTAAAGTAGGTCTAATGATTTCCTTTTAAAATTCTGGGAGCATTCTGTGGATAGGCCCTATTCGGATAGATCGCGAAATTTTTATATAGATGAAGGCATTGTGCACGAAAACTTGAGCTACGCCTAGCACTTTCAAAACATACTTGTTTCCTGAAAATCTTCATTGGATCTGGTCTATTCTGGACGTAGCCGTCATTAAGTGTCATTTTTTTTTAGGGTAATCATCCTTGCAAAACCAAACCGGTAAATTAACTCGGGGTTGCATATCCCCGACGATACAATTATCCATGTATACAATTATTATGGCTTCTATAATCTGGGTACAATCATCCAAGTGTAATCATCATTAATGCACTCATATGTAAGTTGAATAATCTGGTCATCCTTTTACACAGTTTTACCCCTTTCCCAAAATTGAATTGGCTGGAGCCCTTCTTCTCTCTGTGCAGAATCCTGGCTGGGCCTTATAGTCCCTGTAGATCACTGTTGAATTAAAATCAAGCATTTTGCAGGCATCAAGACATGGCTAATTTTAGAAAAAGCCAAGACAGATAGTTCAAGTGATTGAGAGGCAAATCTATGATAAGCCCTCTTTAGGATTGTATAAAAATGATGGCATTTCATTTGTTGATAGATAAGTCTTTCTACTGTACTGTAGATCACGTTTGTACGTCCGAATAGCTTTTAGCCTATTTTACTTGTCAATTTGATTGACAATTTCGAATCGACGATCATCCACATTTTAATTGCACTTGACTATCCAGCTGTGGAATCAGATTTTCTTTGACAATCCAAAAATCAGATTCTAGTTTGGACTGTAAGGTTGACTATTATTTTCTGAGTAAGTAAGACTTACATGATATTGAATTTCTTACTGAAACTGACAATAACCTCTAAGAAGAAGCAGGGAATGATGAAATTATTTAGAATTTAGATATTGAATAAAAAAATTTAATCTGAAGTTATTGCCTTCTTCTAAAAAACAACCACAGTTTGATTTTGGAGATTAGGCTTTTAAATTATCAAACTTGTCTAGAAATTAAAAATAGAAATGAAATGCTGTCGTATCTTTTGTATAAAATGGAAGGTTGTTTACTTATTAATATTTACGATGTGTATTGGCCATTGTTTTGTTTTATTTCTCAATATTATTTTGTTTTTCTCTATTTAAATTTTATGCCAGGCAAAATAGCAAAAAAAAATTTAAAAGATGTAGATGTAAGCTGCTAAAAGTCCGTAGATATAATTGATGTTGTCATTCACTTTTTTTCCATTAAAGATAATGGCAGGTACTATTTCTTTTAAAAACCTGATTGCCGAAAGTTTGACGATCAGCAGTGATTGCAGATGGTAGGGAAGACTTTCGATAATCAGACAGTACAAATTCAGAATCTGTATCGTGATTCCATGAGACGAATGTGCCCGTAAATGTGTAGTATCACCGGGATGTACGAATAATATGCATAATCATTGTGCATCGTCACAATGAGAATAAATTTTCAACATTGTGACATTATTTCGTCGTCTCTCGAAGAAAAACGAGCAGCTTTATATAATACAAGCCATGAACGCCATAAACTACCGCATAAGCTTCTAGGAGCTTAACGCTTAACCATTTCTAATTCGTTTCGTTCCAGATCTTTTTTAATAAATTGGATTGAACGGAAAGGAAAAGCTTTCATTTTTGACAGCAGGAACATCTAGCTTCTCTGACGTAAAACAAGACAAAGGAATGCATGATTTGAATATGAAATTCCATTTCTCGTGCTATTTAGATGCTAAGAACTGAGCACCTTCTAAATTAACATACTTGGTAGGACTTGACTGGGAATTAAGAAGTTGCAAAATCATGCAAGAATGCTTTTGGAATGCTTGAGTGCGTACCAAGTATAACACTGGAATAAAATGTAGGTAGTGTTTCCATTCTCATAGGATTAGTTATCCTGCTCAATTGGCTAAACAAGCGCGAATCATAACAAAGAGAGCACAAATGGTAAGAGCAGAAGCACTCAAGATAAAAGCAGAATAAAAACAAAATTACATGAAGTATGGGCGGCTTTATATATATATATACATATATATGCGAAATTTTACACAAATATGCATATTTTTGCTCTTCCAAGAGAAGAAGGGAAAGGGAAAATTTTTCCCCTTGTATTTTCCCCTTTTTTTATCTACATTTTATTACAAAAAAAACTATTTCTTTCTATATAACCACGAATGACATTACTTTCTTCTGATATACTTTCTCCTGTTTATTTCACAGTCTATAACCGTTTTAATGAAAACAGAAATTTTATTTAATCCTATTTTATTTGTACCTATACAAGAGGGGAAGAAAATTAGTTGACTTGGGCCTGAACCGGGTCACTTTTAGGAATGATCCAGCTGGTCATCTGAATAAGTCGGGTCACTGATACAAATTCTTCAAGAACATAACCTAAATGTGTTATTGCATTATGCTCAATAATATCAACGTTTGCCATGTTTTTCACATTTTCTAGTGGTTTTTAGAGCCTAAAATAGCATATACCTAAACCGCTAGACTGGTGGGCAGAGGATCACACTAGGCTGTTCCCTAGAAAGGAGTTCACCTGACCAACAGATCAGTGGAGGAGCTTTAGTCCCTGGCCTTAGATCGGTAGGTAAGGAGAACAACTGTCACAGTCTTATGCACTTCAAGGTGTGGGAGGGCTTAAGGCTAATTCAACTATTACCTCAAGATTAGGGTTTATCAGGACTTTTTATAGATTAGGGCTATTAGATTTAACTTGATCAGAAATCCCAGTACAGTATTTCAATTCTGATTTGATTTTCCTATAAGATCGGGAAGAGGGTCAGCCACCCTAAACAAAGGCTCTAAGGTTACTTCGAATACTCTAACTGAATTGCTTAAATAACAAAGAAAATTTACAATTAAGACTAATCAAACCATTGTAACAAACCTGCGAACCATTTTAGATAATTTGCGACACTTCTATATACGACTATAAACAGATTTTCGTTATTGCCATTTTTTAAAAGAAGGCACATATCAAAATCAAATATTCTGTGAAACTTAAGAAAGACTAAATAAATTGACATATGACTAAGACAGGAAAGGAAATAATAAATGAAAAATAAAACCAAAAAAGGTGAGAAAACAAGGATTTTGTCAGCCAGTGGCAAAAACATGAAGATGAAGATGAAAAACAAGCAAATATTACGACAAGGACCTCCGCCCAGTCGTCCTCAGTGCTAAACAAAAAAGAAAGAAAAACAACAAAAATCTAACCTTTTGGAGTTTACCTAACCAGATACGAACAGACACTGTTTCTGTGTCTGTAACCCCTTGACAATGAGGTTACAAAGAGCCTGAAGGCTGAAACCCCTTGACAATGTCGTCAGATCGAAATGAAAAGTACACCATTAGAATCAGCATGGTTGAAAACCTTGAATTGGGTAATTACAGTCCCCCCATCTTGAACAGCAAGGAAAACCACCTTTTTGCATGGGTAGCACTGATGTGTCTCCTTTTTTTTCTTTATTTTCTAACAGGGATAGCGAGTGACCAAAACATCATAGAGAGATGCTTAATGGTGCATTCGAACGGAAATTGAACTTCTAGAACCCTTTAAGTGACCAAAAAGACCAGAGGGCAGCTAACCCCCCTTTTCAAACCGTCCCCTCCCCCAAATCGGTCCGGTCAAAATTTCGAGATAGCTATTTTGTTAAACATAGTTCAAAGGTCCCATAACTATGGTTTTGGAAATGATTTGATCCTCCATAGTGTCCTGAGAAAAGGGCTTTATGCGGTATCTGGTGTATCCGTATCGTGTGTATCGGTACTGGGCGCATTGGTATCGGGCGTCTTCACCCTAATAAAGAGCAAACCACAGCTCTTAGCAACCAAAAGTTGAAAAGCGCGCTTTGAAAAAAAACTGCTTAATGAGAAATTTGCCGTCTGACACTGATTCAGGAATAGCAACTATTATTTCGGTAAATCTTAAAAGTAAAAGTTTATTGTGAAAACAAATTTATAATGATTTTGAAAAAAAGCTTGAAACCCCTTGGGAATGGTGTCAATTCAAAATAAAAATTGCACCATTGGAAACAGTATGGTCAAAAATCTTGTATTGGGCAATTACAGTTCCCGCCTTAAACAACAAGGAAAATCAATTTTTTGCATGGATAGCGCTAATGTGTAATCTTTTCTTATTTTTTTCAGGGCTAGCGGGTTACGAGAACACCATAAAGAAATATTCAATGGCTCATTCGAACAGAAATTAAAATGGCTAGTATCCTTTTTAAGCGACGAAAAAGATTGGAGGGAAGCTAGCCCCCCTCTCCAATTGGCCCTCTTCCCCTAAAGTCGTCCGATCAAAATTTTGAGATAACCATTTTTTTTTTCAGGATAGCTAAAAGGTCCAATAACTACACTTTTCGTGATTACCTGACCCTCCATAGTTCCTGGGAAAAGCGCTGTAAGCTCTGCAATTATGGTCCTACAAAAGTCAATAAATTAAATTGGATTACCAGAACTCGGAGTTCGGTCGGTAGACTACTAGACTTTAAAAATAGCTTCACTTTAATTTTGCATTTTCTTTTAGTATTTTGGAAATAAAAAAAATCAAGTTATTCGAATTCGTCAATTCTTTGTTTCTTTGGTTCACATTGACTCCAGAAATAGGGTTTTACATTTAATCTAGTATTTGTTATTGGGAAATATTCGGAAATATTTTTTAGGGAGAGATTTTTTGCAGGAGGGGAGATTTTCTACGTGAAGAGTTTTCAATGGGAATGAAAACTCATGGGTCTGCTTTCCAAGAGAAATTTTACAAGGGGGTAGAGGGATTTCCTAGAATTATTTGAAAACAGTCACAAGTTAAATAAGAAAGAAATAAAACTGGAAGTAAGGAGTTACATTAGAACTTAAAACGATTAGAAATTGTTCTCTATATGACGGGGGCTTCTTCTCCCCAGAAAAAATAAAATAGATCATGGCAGTGTTTGTTCTATAGTAAATTTCAATTAAAAACGGACAAAGATTAACTTTTAAGAAACAATGTTTTTCTGAGGGAGGGAAATAAAGAGTGAAGCTGGGACTTAAAACGAACAAGAAATATTGCTTCACAGTCTTTTTAACATATATCGATAAAACTAGTGCAAATAAACCAACTGATAATATTTCCTTATGTTTGTATGACTATAGAAAACTAACGCTTTAATAAAAATGATAATACAAAGGCCAGTATAAAAAAAACAAGCGCATTGATTTAGGAGTAAAAAGTGAATACGTGGCCTGACAATAACTTTCAAAATACAATTAAAATTATCTTAAAACTTAAGCATAAAAATAAATATTATTTTAATATCCACAAAGTCATTGAACAGCACAAATAAATAATAGACTGATTTATCAGGTAGTATTTGGTCTCACTAGCTATAACACCAGTAGTTAGAAATTAACCATTTTAAACTGTAAAAAACACGCTTTAGTATTACTCGAAATGAAAAACAGATAAACCATATTACGAACTCCGGAAATCCGATTATTTCTATCTACACAACGGAAAGTTTCAAGTTATGATACAAATTCTAAAGCTAGTCAATAGTCCTAATACTATCAAGATGGTTTCACTTCGGAATTGTCTACAAACTAATTATGAAATGTCCTTTTCAGAACCAAATCGAGATCCAATCATTGGACTCAGCTCATTCTGCAGAAATGATGCCAAATTACACGGAAAAAATGAAGCAACAATCCTAAAATGCTTTATTTTTTTCAAAAAGTGTCCTTAATTGGTTTACTTTTACTGTGCCAAAACTCTTATATTGTATTGTGTTTTCAGTAAAGCGCTAGTTTTCTATAACCATGCAAACATATGGAAATATTATAAGTTGGTTTATTTGCACGAGTCTTATCAATATATATCAGATAGACTGAGTACCAATATTCTTTGCTCGTTTTAAGTTCCGACTTCGTTCTTTACTTCCTTCAGGAAAACTTGTTTTATTAAAACTAATAACTTCTAACTTCGGCTCGACACAAGGGCTAAATTTCCCATTTCAAGCAAAGTTATCTAATTAACGGCAATATTTTCAAATCTGTAAGACGTTGTTTCGGTTGTAACAGATTTGCTTGTGAAAAACTAAATTAAACCATGCTATTTACAAAAATACTAACGAAAAGCAATGTACAGCTTACCAATGCTTTGAAGTATTCTTCTTTTACAGCAAGGAGTTCAGTCAGATTAATCAAAGTAAGTACTTTCATATTAGCCCACTAGGTGTGGAGGTTACATAATAGGCTAAGGTAGGACAGCCTTTTTTTCGAATCTAGTAAAATTTATTTAGCAAGAAAAGGAATAGAAAACCTCTCTGGACTATTTTTTCTGTACAGCCATCCAATACAATAGCCTAGCACAATTTTAATAAAATAGGCCTGTACCCTAAAAGATTCCATAGCTAACATGGTGGACACACAACTCCTTGCATCCTCCTTGCATGCTCCTTACAAATATAATAATTAATCAACATGTAAAGGTACTCCCCCCATGGTCATGTATAGGCTAGGGTCAGATACCCAGCTTAGCTGTTAGACTGTTATTCACCAGTTCTACAGCTAAATTAGCCTACTATAACATCTATATTATATCATCTAGGAATTAGATCAGTATCAATGTGCAATTGGTGGTAAATTTCTAGTTGGTTATATAATTCAGCTAAAATGAAAGGTAAAACATCATTTGATGTTTTTTTTATGCTCTTTCATAGGCTAATTCATATGAAATACCTTCTTAGCCCCTTTAAGGGCTCAAGATGCAATTAGCCCCAGAAGCAATTATTGAATTATGGAAGAGTATAAAAAAGGCATTGTATGTCATTTTCACTTTCATCTTAGCTAAATTACATGATCCACTAGAAATCTACCCAATTACAGCAATTGCAAAGGAATCACTAAAATTCTGAAAACAGTTTTGAAAAATCCTTTAATACTTATTTATTCCTAAAGGCTTCAAGTAATGTTGTATAAGCTTAATTACATATAATAATGAACAAAAGGCTAAGCTTGGACACATTCTGCAGATGAAGGATGACAGGTAGCCAAAGATTGTCCTTGTCCAACCATCTAGGGCCAAACAAAAAGCAGGCCATCCTCAAATGAGGTGGGAGGATGTTGTATAGAAAGATTGAAGGGAAATAGGAACTTTGGTAAAATTCTACTTTAGTTACTTTTGGCTATCTTGGAAAGGGGTTAGGTTAGGAAAATGAAACCTTCAGGGATGGGTCTACAGATTAAAGTATGTCTCAGGAAAGTACTTTGAAGTAACTGCCTCCCCTCCTTCTCCCTCTAAAGGGTCCTGAAATTTGCCTACATTACATGAAATTTTGACAAAACAACATTTTACCTTAATTTTCAGTTATCAGTTTCTTTTTCCCTGGCTTTAGTTCTGAAAATGCAATTCCTGCTATTTGAGTAGGAATTTAAGCCATATCAATGTTTTTTTTTCAAAATTTAGGAAATGGATTTGCTTATCTTTAAAACCTTTTAAATTGGGATTGAGCAAAGTTGTGAAGCTGAAACAAATTTTGTTTTACTTCATTTAAGCAGAAGATCTATTTTGCTAGGTTTCACTTTTGTAACACACAGAGGGAGAAGGAGTGGAGGTAGGTACTTCAAAATACCTTCATGGGACATACTTTAGCCTGTAGACCCATACCTGAAAGTTTCATTTACCTAACCTAACCCCTTTCCAAGATAGCCAAAAGCAGCTAAAGTAGAATTTTACCAGAACTTCCTGAGAGGGTGTAAAGAGAGAGGATTTGAATAGATTAGGATAGAGGAGGAGCATGTATAGCTATGTTGGCCTCAGGCAGCTTGGTGCTGAAGTGAGTTGTTAGCAGTAGCAGTTGTCTTTGCCATTTAGTGTTTTCAAACAAAAGAGTTATGTAATCAAGAAACAGAAAAAGGTAATATAGCGAAATATAGGATTTGGGCTTGCATATATATTTGCACATTTGGGGGGGGGGGTAGGAATTATATAGACAGTTTATTCATTGATACCCAATTATTCATTGATACCATCAGATGGTTCTCCATTAAAATTGCCATTTTTTTTTTTACAAGAATATAATTAGCTTGAACATCTTAACTGTATACATCACTTACAATTTCAAATGTACTGGTATCCTACTCAATAATAGAGTGTAAGCTTGGACACACATTTAAAGCTTGAGCCTAGTTATGGAAAGTGCTGTCCAATATTGGGTAATACACATCAAAGTTAGAATAATATATCTAAATTACAGACATACTCAATCTTTAACATATTTGTTATGAAGCAGAATACTTCTATTTAAGTAGGCTAGACTGCAAGGGTAACTTCTGTCTAAATTTTAAGGTCAAAAAGAATAAGTTTTCCAGTTGTAGACTGCCAATCTTAACTTCACCAGTCCTAACTATCAGCCAGTTTCAACTATTTAATCCTATATACACCATGTCCATTTCTGCTGGCCTGCTGTCTATGTTTAGAAAAGATATATTTTAATCTAGATATTGGTCTGGGATTAGGCACTGTTCAAATGCTAGGGGTCATACCATATAGCTCAAGTAATGTATAAAAAAAATAAAATTATAACAATAAAATTATTACTTCATAATATGCAGGATTTTGCTATAAAACAGATTATCATGTTTTCTTCCAATATTATCCACTTTAAAAATTGTTCCAACTAATAGTTTGGTAAAAACACATTCAATCACACATGGAGAAAAATTCTAGACAGAAGAGATAGCTGGTCCAAAATAGGAGCTAGGCTATAATATATGTCTATTTTGAAATAATGGAGAAATACAATATTAAGGCTATTTATGGGACCATCAGGTGGGAAGCATTTGCAAGTGAATTGATTATTATATTTGGAAAGAGCATAAAAAAGGAATTAAGTAGTATATTCACCTTGTCTTGTCCCTGTGTTAGTTATGGAATCTCACATATTTATCCCATTTTCACCTCTAATGCTCTTAGAAAATTAAGGCAAAGCTCTAGATAAGGAATTAAATGATCCTGTGGACAGTACAGAGCTACTGTTTCTAAAGGAAACATAAAAAAAGAGTAGTAATATTAGATTTTTTTATGCTTGTCCATACTATCCTGGTCACTTTTCTGACAATGTGGTGAATTGTGGGTCAGTGCATTTCTTTTCTAAATTATGGCTAAAGAAAGTCTTTGTTTTTTTATGGAATTACATAAGCCTAGATTAATATACTACTGCTAACAGATAATAGTAGCACCAAGCCACCTGAGGCCAACACAGCTACACACACTCTTCCTCCACTCTAATCTATTACAAAGCCTCCCTCTTTACACCCTGCCAGAAAGTTCCCAATTCCCTTAAATCTTTCCTAAAGGCATCCTTTAATTCCTCCTGCCCCAATCTGCTTTTTATTTGGCCCTAGATGGTTGATTGAAAAGGAAAATCTTTGGCAATCTGGCATCCTTTGTCTACAGGACATTCCCTAGCCATCTCAACCTTTCTCTTATTATGGCCCTAGAAAGCAGGATTGAGCCACACATTTAGTACAACCTATTGTTTGAGATGCAGTCACTTAATTGGGTACCCAAAACAATTCATAGGCAATTTCTCTGGAAAACATCTAGCAAATCTTCCTCTGTTTTTTGAAGTGACCATGCTTCAGAACCAAACTTGACCATTGTCATCACTGTAGCTCCCAATATTCTAATCTATTCTTCCAACCTTTTCCAACTGTTAAAAACCATCTTGGGCCTTTGCTTTTCCACCTTTAACATCTTCACTGAACCCACCATCTTTATTAATAATACTACCTAGGTAAGTAAAGCTGTCCACTTGATCTTCTTGTTACCCAACATCTCCTTTTCATCTTCACTTATTCCTAGCATTAGCAACTTAGTCCTCTTAACATTCATTTTCAGACCTATTCTTGCACCCTAGACTCACAAAATCTCTGAAATGTTCATTCATTTTGCTAACACTTTCATCTAGGATGCTTAAATCATCAGCATAGTCTAAGTCCAGGAGAGTTTTAACTTTACTAAGTCCAGGAGCTATATTAATATAATTTTTGTTTAGAACAAATAAGACTATATGGATATTTCAGGCTAGAAATGTGAATTTTATATGAATATTTTTTGATTACTTTGTCTTGTTGTTTAGTTGATAATCCTGAAAAGCAATGTCCAAAAATTAGCTGATGATCTCTAGACTTACATTATTAATTATTAGGTAGGATAACTACCTATAGGATAGTTTTATTACTAGTATTATATCATACTCCCAACATACTAGATATAATTCTTACTAGAAAAAAAAACTGTCAACAATTATTCTCTATTGTTAAAAGTCAGGATTGTGCTTGACTCGTTTTTTTTTTTCTGTTGCAGTCATAAGATTGAGAGGAAAAAAATATTCAACGAAAATAATAACTGAAGGTTATACAAAATGTGTACTTTAAAGTACTGGCTAGGAACTGAGATGTGTACTTTGTGTCATAATGGCTGTAGTATTGCTCAATTCTGGCATCTGATCTGGGAACTTGTGCATACTGGCTCTTGTTCCTGTAGTGAACATAAATGCCTCATTTAAGCTATTCTTGGCCAGATTGTTGTCTGCTAGTCTTATGGAACCATGTAATCAGGAGCTAGAGAACTGGCTGTAGATATTTTCACTACCAGATTGAAAATTTTATGCTCACTGTTTTGCCTCTTGATTGTAGGAGTCAGGCTCTGCCATTTGGTTTATTCTGATATGTGTCATTAATTTCAATATGTTAAGTTATGGGTATTACCCATTAATTATGAGTAATAATCTTTAGATATTTTTGTCAGTGAGTTGGACATGTTGAACCAAATTGGGGCTAGTGCTGAGACCATTGCCTTTACTTAGTAAAGTATGGCTCCCATTCCCTACACAGTACCTTTACTGTATATTGAAGGTTTAAGGATGTGAAAGATATGTAATCTTTTATATTCTTATTCAAGTTCATGTTTATTTAAAAATTTAATTGCAAAAATTTTTTCCTTGCTCAAGAGGGAGTTACCAAAACAATCCATTACCAAGCTTATTACATATTGCCTTTGAGGGTTGCCGTAAACTCCTAAAGCTACCAATATAACCCAAGCCCATGGTATTCTTGGTGTATAAATCATTAAATTACTTCTCAGGGTTGACATAAATAGCCAGACGTTCTAACACTTTCTAAGACCCTGCAAGTTTCATGCAGCAAAATTAGTTACACTGTACTTCACAAATTGGATCCCCCTATCCTTAGAATTATCTAGCATAAAGATTTTAATTTCAATATCTACAATTAAGTATATATTTTTTTAAGTTTAAAGCAATTGTATAGCTTTAGAAACAAAGATGGGGGTAAATAAGTGTTATATCTTGTTCCAGCTTGGATTTCCTTTCTATGCTCTGCATGTTTCTGCTAAAGCAGGTTAATCTATCTTGCAGGTTTTCTAGAGCAAACACCAGTGTCTATGCTGGTTAAAGTATGTAAATTACCTTTTATGGCAAAAGCAATCAACTGTCATTGATGTATGTAGGTCCAAATATTATGAAGTTGAGAGGAGGTGTACATCATAAGATTTTTATTGGGGGAGGAGTTTAGAACCATAACAGTAGATTTTAAGCCACATTTACAGTAATCAACCACTTTTTATTATTAGCATAAGTTGGAAGAGGGGAAGGGAGGTCTATTTGAGGATGAAGCATACCAGAATTTCCCAAAGGAATATAACAATGCTGTTTAGACACTAGTTTTTTTTTTAGAGGGAATCAGCCATTTTTTGGCAACTGTCTACCTCAATTGTCAAATATAATTAAGTGGCAACTAAAAATAAACCCTTGCTTACATTTCAGACCCTTAGGCTTTCAAAGCAGAGTAAGACACACAGACCATGCTTTGAGCATAGTATGATAAATAACAATTAGGCCATGGCTAACAATGCAGCTATTCACCCAAATATCAAACTTTTTCCATGCTTTACATTTGCAAATGCTTAAGTCATATCTGAATTTCACAAAACTAAAACAATTTTAATGACTTCTAAGAAACTGATTCCCAAATAGAGGTGGTGTTTAGAAATAATATTGTAGTTTGAATTATGGCTTCTGCTGAAATGCAGAAAGTCAAGTTAGGGTAAAGAGCCTCTTCATGAATAATTAAATTTTTGTTCTCATTTCTGTTTAAGTATATCCTTCCATCTACACAGTTTGAGGCATATGCCATTTCCTAGTCACTATTATCTATCAGCTCTCAGACAGCCAGAATAGAATGTTCTTTTTGTAAGCCTGCTCTTTGATTTTGGCTGTAAGGTTCAATTGATCAATCAATTTATTTATTATTTATTTAAAGTTTAAATAATCTACAAAGCACTCGAAAAACAAATGAAAGAAAAGAAAGAAAGCTGACAGACATATACATACAACTGTTAAACTGATTCAAGTGCTTTGGCTTACAATACAGTTTGTTTTATTCCATCATTGCTTATTCAGATTTTTACAATATTGTTGAAGACTAATAGCAAAAGAAGAAGAAAAAAATGTATTAATGAGATCTGTTCTACTCCTATGAAATTGAAGTGGAAGCAACTTTAAAGGTTTGAAACCTTGTTGATAAGTAAGCCCAGAAACATTTGGAACCATCTTAGTTACATTTCTTTGGATGTTCTCTATATTATTATTATTATTATTATTTTATTACCCATTATTAAACATAATGTTGTAAATGGAGTACAAGAAAAGAAAAAAAAAGTAACATCAAATAACAACAAAATATCCGAAGAAAACTCAACTACAGAAAAACAAGATTAAGAACATTCCTACGACAAACAAAAAAGACAAATTTAAGTTATTGCGACATATAATGAAGGGAGGCTTGGTTCAAACGCCTTTGCAAATCGAACACGGCGATTCAGTACAGCTATAAGCGGGTCGGCTATACCATACTTTTGAGATATATTCGAATTCCTCATCCGAACTGGAAGACGAAGCAGATACTTGCCGTATCTGTAGAAAATAGACCGAATATTGCGGCGATCAGACGAGGTAAATATTTTCTAAAACGGAGATAGGGCTAGCACATGTGGCAAAACAAAAGCATTATACACCCTTGCAAGCAGAAAACGGTTAAAGTGGCACTTCATTGAAACGAGAATTCCATAAGCTCTGCGTGTCTTTACAGCAAACAACGAAACAAGGCAATCGTGGGTTTCTTTAAGATCGCTACAAATTGGAAGGCCGAGGTACATAATCTTAGATGAAGACTTAATCGTATAAATTCCAAAAATAACACCAACTGGTACACTATCTTTAACGCGGCTATTAAATACGAAAACTTCACTCTTCTGGGGATTGAAAGAGAGACCTATGTTACCATACTCCTTACTCAAAACACGGAAAGTCTCTTCGATGCCTATAAGTGTTCTACTCGCGTTCAAAATGTCGTCGGCATAATCGATCAGCGAAACATTGAGACCTCTAAAGATACATGTAGACTGAACCGGTTCTTGCAATGAAATAATCCTATTATTGAATAGCGGTGGTGAAGTAAGTGCTCCTTGGCGTATTCCCTTCTCTACGGGTATAAGACTAGAAGATAGGGTTAAAGCATTAACACATGGTACATTTACACGCGCTTTTAAATTACTATACATATTCCTCAGTGCGCGTATAATAGGCTTATCCACGCCACGTTTCCGAGCCGACAACAATATCTGAGGGTGCACACCCGAGTCAAACGCGCGGTTGACATCGTGACCGGTAAAATACAAAGTCTCATTTGAATCATCGGCGTCAATCAACAAATTAGCAATCAAATAATGCGCGTGTTCTCTACTCATTTTCTTCTTGAAACCAAAATGGTTATCCGGCGTGTTACATGTAGCACTAAGCCTATTTACAACAAGCAATTCAAATAACTTGCACAGTATAGGCGCGACGGTTATTGGGTGGTAAGAAGAACACTGCCCCCCCGTCTTTTCCCTTCTTTAATACAGGAGTAATTACACCCGTGCAGAATAGGTCTGGGACAACCCCAGCATTAAAAATCATTTGGTACAGGAGACAAAGATGCTCGACAAGGTTCTGACTTCCCGCTTGCAGATGCAATCCGCGCAGGTTATCTACCCCCCCTCGACAACTTCTTCTTCAGTTTCGAGAGTGCCTCACTGACTGACGAATTAGAAACAACAAAACCACTTCCCGTTCACATTCCGCAAGACTCGCATCGAGCTCAATAGAAAATTTATTTTCCAGATCAGCATTAGGCGATGAAAATCGTGCGTAAAATATTTAACCCACTCACTCTCACTGGGCAGAACATCAACTGATTCTTTATATTTCTTCTTTTTTAGGAATTTCCACATGCGATCGGGTTCTTGCTTTATATATTTACTATCACATTCAATAATCATAGCACAATGTATAGCGAGGGTTTTTGCGAATCTTCGCTTAGTATAGAATCGGATGGAGTTCATTATACCATGCCTTTGTCGGTCATTATCTATCCACATTCTTAACCAGAATTTCGCGTTCGCACACGCATTTACAAGATCCGAATTATCAGACCAATGGGGTATTTCCAAGCCAATCCGAACACGACAAATCGGTACTGCAGCCTTTTCTGCACACTGCAGGGCATGAACTATTTCGCTACAGTATATATTGATCAGTACTTGTTTATCACTTGCTGCAACTGAAGAAGATTTGTGAAGTAGATTGTAAGGGACGCGAATTCTTGCTAAAATATCGTCACATACCTTCTGGTACAAAGGGGTATTAATTTTATCCCACATAACTTTCTGATGCCATTTTCTTTCACTGGGTAGGTCAGGGTTTTAGTTCTAAGATGTACTAGGTGGGAAAACATAACTAACTGGTAAGTGGTCAGATGCGCTGATAGACGTATCCACATGTGACTGGCAAAGGGGAACTGGTTGATGAGAACACATTATAAAATCAAGAGATGAAGTTGCCCCGGAGTTATGCACATACGTGAAATCGAGATCATTTTCTATTATGTTTAGACCAGCGCATGTAGTCGAGAGTACTCGGGATCTAGGGCTTTCCAGATTCAACAAATCACAGTTCATATCTCCGACAACAATGTACGACAAATCTTGGGTGCGACAATTTGCAATTGCGTTTGCTAATTTCCGACAAGCACTAACGAACTTGGAATATGATCTAGATGATTTATAATCCGTAGGCATATAAACTGAGAAGATTATTGTCTGTTCAACCTTGATCTCAATAAAATTATGGGAAACTTGGAAAACTGTCGCGCGTAAAGACTTTGAAGCAAGGATTGCGATACCACCTGACGGCCACATAGTCAAAGCTATTCATGGGCTTCTAAACAGAGGTGCTATCATCAACAATTGAACACACCAAAGAATTATAAAGGGTAATAAAATTTCTATGATTGAATATGCAGAAGCAATGCTTGATAATGTGAAGGGGAAAATTGGCAGCTTTTCCACCTGATATGCATGCTTTTAAAATTATAACTCTGCTTCAACGATTATGGAATGGCCCCTAACCATGTCACTGAAGGAATAACACAATTGTGTATAGTATAAGTACCCATATAGTTACAATCAATACTTCCATAATGCAAAACGATATACCATACTTCAAAGCATTAACAAGCATAGAATCATTTAAACACTCACTAATTAAACTATTTAAATGTTTCTTTAGCAACATAGCATATCAAATAATAACAATTTATTTTCAATCAAATAATAAACTTTGAAATTATCAGGAAGTATTTCCAAGAAAAATAAGTTACCGGCTATCACACTTGTATGTTTAATCATCCAAGTTATAATGTGAAATTTGAGGAGTTTTATCTTTACAGAAAGTATCCAACCTGGAATCGTTTGGTATAAGCTATAGTACTTTTATGTTCAATTATTGTATGTTATACTGTACAATCTGAGGAATTCTAACTTTATAGAAAGTATTCATCTGACAAATAAACACCTTTTTGAAATCAGAATCATGCTTACACAAGTGAGCATTTATTCGAGGCTATGTGCAGCTGCAGGGACACAAAACAGACGAATGGGCTTCAGTTTGCCTGATCAGTGTGATACCTGACAAAGACGCTGTAAATTTTAATTCACGTGCAAATGAGCGCTTCCAAAAGTTAAAAATGTGCGTTTTCTTTACATTATGTAGCTTTTTCTATGATGATTTTGAATGCTCACATTAAAAAATTACCCTTACGTCCTTGGACTTAGTCCCAAAGAAACACCAAATTTACTATAAATTGAATTTATTTATTTGAAACAAGCAAACAAAACATACCAGTCTCTTCAAGAGATGTTGCAATTATATGTGAAGCACAATACTGGGCATATGTCTCCCTCCCTCTTGCTAGCCCTACAGACATTTATTTTGTCCATGAAATGTGCCTGATTTTTGATAAAGGGGGTACCCCCCAAAAATCACGGAATCTCAATGAAAATCCCACCATCGTATTCAGCATATCAAAGAACCCTTCATTCAAGGTTTTAAGCTGCCCTCTGAAAAAAATGTGGAATTTTGTATTTTTTGCCGGAGAAAAGAGCCTGTGGTCTGTCTTTTGGCCAAAAAGCACAAAATTCCACATTTTTGCAGATGGGAGCTTGAACCTCTAAAGGAGGTTCCTTTGAAGTACGTTGACTATAATGGTGCAATTCTCATTAGGATTCCTTGAATTTTTGATCACGGGATTCGATAAAGTATCCCCCTTTATCGGAAATCAGACTCTCAGGCATATAATTTCTTGGACAGAATAAGTGCCTGTAGAGCTAGCAAGAGGGGGGGGGGGCATATGCCCGATATTGTGTTTCACATATAATTGCAACGTCTTCTGAAGAGAATGGTGTGTTTGTTTGCTTCTTTATAATAAATTCCGTTGTATAGTAGATTTAAAACTGGTATTTTTTTTGGGACACCATTAATTGTCTTCTAGTTAGGTTCATATGTAGAAGGGGAGGGGGGGATTTGAGTAAACTGCACGTACACTCAAAAGATGGCTCATTTGAATAGAAGTCTGAAAGCTGTTGGACCCCTTTTAAGCTGCAAAAAAGATGGCGGCTGTGCAAAGGGCTACCTTCTGCCATTTTGAGCTGAAAAAAAAAAACACAAAGGAATATTGGCGTAAATAAGATCAAAGAGCTGTTGACTGAAGATGTTGGGACAACCAACCAATGTCTTGTCTAATTATATTCCCCAAAAAAGAGGAGGGAGCTGAATAACACCTTTCTGGACCTAACTTAGGCTGTATATCCACTAAGCAATGTGTGTGGTGTTATTCAGTTTTTGGTTCTGTTTGATGTAATCTTTCTGGTCAAACTAAACAGTGAAATAAGCTGACAGAGCTAGTAGCTATTATCCCGTTTTCAACAGTGTTTTTTGAAAACTTGTGTCACTTTGAATTCTGTCTTGCCTGATTAGTTCACCATTTTGCTTCAGACAGTTATTAAGTGCATTTAAAATCCAGCCCACCACTAGTCCGAAAAAAAATATGTGATGCTATACATTAGTATTTCTTGAGAGTATTTTCCAAGTCTTTTTATTTTGGATGCTCGAAAGAATGCATACGTATTTTTTATGCCCGAAGCCCAAAGGCAAGTGAGTATATCTCATTAATAGAGATTGTATTCAATCAGTAGGTTTTCTTGAAAGGAAATGAATTTTGTCCTTAGTTTGGTGAATGTGTCCTGTACTATCTCACAGCTTTGGGGCCAAGTTGAAAGTTCCATAAAAGTTTTGTTTTGAAGGGGGGTAAGGGTGCTTAGAATTGTGTATGTTTTAACTGTCGACTTGGTAAGGCAATTGACATATCTCAGATCAATTATATCCTCAAACGGCACACTTGACGCCGAAATCTCTGCCAGATCAACCAAGGCAAACTCTGTATTTTGACGGCTCCTGAGGGTAGTTTTCCTCAAACCACAAATTAGTCGTAAAAAAAGCTCAAATTTACAAAGCTACAGTCTCAAGTATCACGCTATATTCTTCTGAGACGTTGCCAATAATTCAGACACAGCTACAAAAAGTCAATGCCGTTCAAACTAGACACATGCGTCGAATAGAAGGCATCAAATGGTATGACATGGTTCACAACAGTGAGATCTTGACGACCTTCAAGCTGGCAAATCTATCTCCTCAAGCAGAAGCCCGTTCCCTGAGGTGGTACGGAAACATACTCCTCCTCCCGCCAAGCACTCCTCAAGAATCATCACGGATTTCAACCGCTCGGAAAATGGCTGGCGACGTCCTAGAGGGAGACGTCGCATTAGGTGGGCTGATGTAATAAACCAACGAGTCTTCAATCGCAATATCAGCCCAAATGAGGCCCCGTCACTAGCCCGGGACAGGACAACCTGGAGAAGACTGACAGCGCTGTCAACTAGTTCCCTCTACGCGGGTGACCCTGATGAGCAAGAGCGTTTAAGCCAATTAAGTCAAGTCAAGAACAAACTGGGCAAACATTTTTTTTCTCCAGTCCTCATAAAAGAGTATATGCTAAGTTTTTTACCTTTTGACCAACAGGCCCTTTGGCTGGTTATTAATTATATGTATTTGATGAATGCTATAAATTTTTATGCTTAAGTATGCGTCTTTAACTCTAACTTTCTGCTTATTACGTTACAGAGTGGTCCATTATCACAAGCTGTTCGCTCAGCTGTGACTGTTGCTGCAGAAAACGCAGGTTCAATAACTACGACTCAAACAAAATGGGTGGGTCGGTGGTTGCTCGGATGTGCAGGCATGTGCTTTGGAGCTGTTGTTCTTGGTAAGTGAATTCTCTGCTCTGGATCATAAAAGTACAGGTCAATAAATAGTTTGTTAATTCATGTTAAATTTTGACTGAGACTTAAAATCCATTCCAGATTCCTTGAAAGTTTAAAGTGGAACTAAGGTTCTTTTCCCCTTAATGTGAAGCATTTACTTCGTTATCGTATTGGTTCAGTTTACAACGTCGATTTTCGTCTTTGGCAATGAAATGTTATTAATTCCAGTATTTGTATTGTAAATTGTGAAACGAACTTCAAACAGTTCGTGGTAACGAACTGTAAGTAAGGAGCGACCCGGCTCAATAGTAACCGAAACTCTAAAAACCAGAATTTTGATACCCATAGATACATCAATAGAATCATATTTTTATGCTGATTTGAAATATATAAGTTTCATTAAGTTTAGTTTTACCCATCAAAAGCTACGCGCCTGAGAAAATTTGCCTTATTTTCGAAAAAAATGGGAAAACACCCCCGAAAGTCATAGAACTTTAATGAAAATCACACCATCGGATTCAGCGTACCAGAAAACCCTATTGCGGAAGTTTCAAGCTCCTATCTGCAAAAATGTGGAATTTTGTATTTTTTTGTCAGAAGAAAGATCACGGATGCGTGTTTATTTTATTTTATTTTTTTATTTTTTATTTATTTTTTTTATTTTATTTTTTTTTTCCCAGGGGTGATCGTATCGATCCAGTAGTCCGAGAATATCGTGAGAGGGCTCATTCGAACGGAAATTAAAAGTTCTAGTGCCCTTTTTAAGTGACCAAAAAAAATGGAGGGCAACTTGGCCCCCTCCCACGCTAATTTTTTCCCGAAGTCACCCAATCAAAATTTTGAGATAGCCATTTTGTTCAGCATTGTCGAAAATATACTTAATATGTCTTTGAGGATGTTCCCGGGGGAAGGGCTGGAAGTTATGAACTTTGCCCATTGTTCACTTATTGTCTTATAGTATTGGGTAATGGGAAGTATAAAGACGTTTCAGGAGGGATCTTTTTATGATGGGGAAGGGGGGTGTTGGAGGAGGAGTTACGGGGGAGGATCCTTCCATGGAGCATGTTTCCTTGGGGGAAGGGATATTTCTATGAAGGGGGCGCCGGATTTCCCAGCATTATTTGAAAAACGATCAGAAACTAAATAAAAAAACTAGTTTTTTCAACTGAAAGTAAAGAGCAACATTAAAACTTAAAACAAACAGAAATGTGTTACGTATATGAGGGGGTTCGCCCCCTTGTCAATACCTCGCCCTTTTCGCTAAAGTTTTTTTTTAGTACTTTCAAAAGAGCTATCTATTCTAATTAACCGGCCTTTGTGATTCAGGGGTTTGTGATTCGTACAAAATTCGAACTTTAGCGTAAAGAGCGAGGTATTGACTAGGGAGCGAACTCCCTAATATACGTCATGAAAACATACGAATATAGAAATTCGTTACGTAAGTTAATTCGTAAGTTACATCTGAACAAAATTTCGAGAGAGCCAATTAGCCAAAAAAAGGAAAATCAATATGCGAATTTCGTTTTAATTATTCATGTACGGTGAGCCAAAATCAAAGCTGCATTAATTCAAAAACGTTCAGAAATTAACTAAAAAAAAACAAGTTTTTTTTAACTGAAAGTAAGGAGCGACATTAAAACTTAAAACGAACAGAAATAATTCCGTATATGAAAGGGGCTGTCCCCTCCTCAACGTCTCGCTCTTTACGCTAAAGTTTTTTATTGTTTTAAAAAATAAAGTTGTGAGACAGAGTCAAACTTTAGCGTAAAGAGCGAGATGTTGAGGAGGGGACAGCCCCTTTCATATACGGAATAATTTCTGTTCGTTTTAAGTTTTAATGTCGCTCCTTACTTTCAGTTAAAAAAACTTGTTTTTTTAGTTAATTGCTTTAAAGGATGGTCAAAGTCCAGCCAAATTATTAATGATTGTGGTATTTTTTTTTTCATTTTTTACTTTCATCAGTTTAACTTTGTTTTTTTATATTGCTTTTTGAGCCCATTGAAGCGCAAGTCTATCTTCCCTCCTATATGTCATAAACAAATTAACAGATTTTTGGAAAGAATCTGTTTCAACGGTGTTTAAAATCTTTGGAAATAATACATTCCGAAAAGTATCATGTTTGATTATACCCAGGAGTATACTGGGTCTGGGAACACTCCCACGAAATCTGGAATATGCAGAGCCCCCCCCCCCCCAAAAAAAAATAAAACACAATACAGTTTATAAACTTTTATTGAATTTTTTTGATTGAATTTCTTGACCGTCCTCGTTTTTTATCCCCCTCTCCAAAATAAAAAGCCCTGTGCTCCTCAGTTGAATATGCATTCACTAGAGTCAGACATGCGCAGCTAGAGCTGGCTTACACGAGATCTCATGATTCTTTTGAATTTATTTTTTCCAGATTTCCTTTCAATTTTCATACAGTTCGTCCATCTTTGCTGTTCGGCTGCTGATTACCCCCAATATAAAATTATTGTGTACCCTTAACAGATTAATTCACCAGTGCCTTTGCCTTCATTTTTTTTTTAATGGAGGCCACTGTTGTTCTGCTTTATGAATAATATTTAGCTTGGGAGCTGCTGCTTGGATTAATACACTTTTAAGTTAACTCAAAGGACAAACCTAATTCGTTACGGAAAATTTTGCCAATATGCCTGGTAGCTATGAAATCAGCTCTGATTTCATAGTATAGCCAGTTGTTAAGGTACCAACATTTTTCTCTGACAATTCATTGAGCTTTGTGTGACATTTTCATAGAATTAGATCTACACAATCTCTCGCTCCTCCCAATCAAGTAAGCTCCTCCCAATCGATTAGCATTTCCCTTTTTCATGTCTCATTTGGCTTTTAAGACGAACTGATTTTTTGACTCTCCCAAATTGTGTTGTCTCCTTTCTATGTAGGCAGAAATGCTTTCACGATTAAATTGCCGACTTTTCTTGGATGCCTAAAAACAGGTCTTGAACAAAAAAAAAAAAACTCGCACAAAAATAAAGACTATTGCCAGCCAAGCTGCCCAAGACTTTTTTCCAGTTCTAACATTCTCCTGTACAATTGATGCTTTACAACTTGATGCCTTTCAAGTTATCACAGCCAGATTAGACTGGCTGTTCATCAAGGGGGTATCCAAAATTTTTGTTCCGGGGAGATTTTTTTTTACAAAAAAACTTAAAAAATGCACCAAACATTCGTTTATATGCATTTTTGGGTATTTGTCTGTTAAGCGGAACACACCCAAGAATTAAGCTGCCCAGGATCTAACAAAAACCGATTTGCCTTTCTGGAATCGGTTATGATTTGCTTATTATGAGTGAGAAAACAACGATGTAGGTATATTTAATTAAATATTTAATATTTAGAGGTGTTTAGGGGTTAGGTTAAGTTAGGTATTTAATATAATGCGTTCTGCGCGGCTTGCTTTCCATAATTGTTTGTCGTAGTTACCATAATTTTGTTTCTTAAGTATTATATTATCATCTTGTTTTGGTATATTTCATTAGGATTAACCTAACTTCACTTCTTGGGTGTGTTCCGTTTAACAGACAGGTACTCATTTTTGTTACGTTTTTACTAGTAAAAAATGAGGTGGGGGGGGGGGGTTCAAACCTGGTAACCCTCTCTCCTGGATATGGGCCTGCTGTTCATAAACCTACTGCTGATGCTGCCATCTAATCATATCATTAAGCTGCCATGCCGTCAGAACAGTTGTGATAACTCCTCCACACAACTTTGTTTAGAGCTTGGGCTTATGCCACATCCTAAGCAAATACTCGAAGATTTAGGTAATTTTGATTACCCTGTCCCAGCCTAATCTGGTATATCCTGCTTTACTCCAACTGCCTTACTTAATATTTAGTAAAACTATTGTAAGGATGGTCTTTCAGAGGAAATGCTAAAGCCATCGTCATGTTTGGCACCTAATCACAAAGCTTGATTCTTAGGATTATCTTCAAACACCTTCTCTAAAAAGCGTCCAGCATAGTTTTCTTTTACTCATTTCCTCTTTTGACATCTTATTTAGCGTCGCTCAACAGTGTTCCCTCGATCACGTGGGGAGCTGCCATGGTGGCGGGTAATCATACGGTTTACCGAAGACAATGAAGATTAAATCTGATGGTTTAAACTGGTTAAGAGAAAACCATATATATCTTAGAAAATTAGAAGGGGGGGGGGATTCAATTTTTAATGAAAAAGAAAGAAACGGGATTGAAAAATCAACAAAAATAAGCTAAACCTGTGACATCAAATAGCTTAAGGAGGTATAGCTTTCCCTTGAAGGTGTAATTGTCTTGCCGAATCAACAGATAATCAATGTTTGAATTTTTACGGGTGACCAGAGTTTTCAAATTTAACTAACAAAATTTGCTTATTTGTTCCCACGGTTCCACATGACAACAGTGATAAAATTTAGTACTACCCTAATAACTAAATTGAAGTACTTCCCTAAAAACTTACTAAATTTTGAAACAACCAAAGAAAAATCATTAAAAATAGTGTTTTTCACCCTAAGACGGGTCCAGGGCATAAAAAAGTTTTTTTATTTTGAAGTTTTAGTATTTTAACTTAATTGAGAACTTTGTTTTAAAAATCATACTCGGGCTTCAGAATCCAAAAATATTAACGGTCATCTTCGTGCTATTTTCATAACAGCAACATCACTTACGGAAAATGAAGTAGGAGAAATGTAAATTTTGTAATTGCAGATTTTTAAGTTACCTTTGCCCACGACAAAGCTCGGTCGCAAACAAAAAAGTATGTCATGATAGATTGTTCAGTTTTTTTTTTTAATTTAATTTTTGCTTTAAAATGAACAGTATCTTCCGGTTGCATGTCCCCTGCAAGATCTATGGTGCTGGGGTACAAATTATAATAATTGTTTTGACCAAAGAACGAAAATATTTGATACAAGTTTTTACTGTTGATTGGAAAAGTTTTTACTGTTGATTTGCACCAAAAAACTTTCCTCAATGATTAAATGTCTTTTTAATAATTAAATTTCTTCTTTTTAAAGATGCATAATATTTAAATGCAATGATTTAAAGATTGCTTAAATTTTCTTAAATTTCTTTTTAAGCTTCTATTTCTAAGCTAAAATATGTCTAATCCAGCACTTTTCGTTGAATTTGGAAATGCAATCAGTATAATTCACTCGCCCTCAATTTCTCGAAATTATTAGAGCGAGTCGTCTGAATCAATCAAAGGGAAAATTGCATTTTGTATTTTATTATGTGGATTTGAACCTGAAACTTTCGTGTACGATTTGTCAAACGCAGACGTTTAATTCTTCTCTTCTTTGCACAAAAGCTGTGGGGGGAGGGTCAAGAGTTCCTCATTGTATAGACAAATCACGAGTGACATGTTGCATTAAGAGAACAAAATAAACTTGATGGAGCTGAAAACTGTGTTTTCCAGTTTTAATTCGAAATCTGCGATTGTCACTTTTTTCTATGCTCTGTTTATGAACTGCTCGTCTCATATTTCATTGTTATCTTTCATTTTCTGTCCTGGCTTGGAAAATAAAAGTTTCTTTGAAAACTAGTGAACCATTTTCCATTGTCAGCTAGAGTTGATTTGTAATTCCTGTAGAAAAAATACACTGTTGGCAGTTCAGCGAAATAAATAATAAAAGCTAATTCTGGTCTAATCTTTTACTTGGATCTGAGTTGCATTTTTGAAGATATGTATTGTCGAAACTGTGTGTAGAGGGGTTGGGGAGACTTCAACAGAACCCCTCCTCAGGGGAAGACCGACAACCTTGGACCGAGGATAAATCTTTTTGTATTTTTGAATCCCCCTCCCCCTGGGAAAATGTTCTGATATGGTTGTAAAATAATAATTGTGATAACTGCCAATAAATAAAATTTGTTCCTGCCAGTACGATCTGAGAACTCTTTTCCCCTTAAGTGAATGTTTAAATCAATGAGCCCCAAAAATAAGATAAATCTAGAAATTTAAAACAACAACTGGATAAGGCTAGTAACAGAGGAAAAATATGGTAAACATTTCGTACCATCGTTCATAGCCCGTCCTTCGTGCCTAAAAAAAGAAAATAAAAAATGTGGACTGTGAAAATCGCAAAACCCTAAAGAAGGAAGATTAAAACCCACGTTGACAAAAAACAGAAAATGTATAATTACTTGACCTTACAACTGAAGCACTTTTTGAACCTGTCTGATGTTACAATATTACAAATACTACCTAGTGAGCCTGTCCGACGACAGGTATCAAACAGAAAAAACCCATATAGTTTACTTTTTTGTGAGGACTAGAGAAAAAGTAGTTGGCCCCTTCCCCTCTAAGTCAAAATTCAAAATCGCCTTACCCTCCTGAAAGAAAACTTCCGCTATATTTTCCGGTTCATTTTTCAGTCTTCTTTTCTTCTTGCGGCAGCCAAGAGAGGTCCTCTGAGGTACGGCCGAAATACTCGGCATTCTGTCTCATTTTGTTTATTGTCACTTGTTGTTTTATCATCGTTTGTTTTTATTCGTTTGTGGCCCTATCTTTTCCAGTCAATTGCACCATTTTTTGTTCAACTGAGAAATAAATTGTAATTAGAGGTTTCTGAAGTAAACCTCTGTAATTTACCATATTTGTTATTCTAAATAACTGTAAGTGATGATGCTGATGCAAAATAACGTGAAAAACGAAGGTTTGTACTTTTTTTTTTTACAACGACGTCTTGCTTCAGTTTTCTTGTTATGTAATTATTTTCTTATAGTGTGACTATGCCTTTTCCTAAAGAAAACATAAATGATTTTTCCTGAAATAAGATTTTTTATGTTAAAAAAAAATCAGGTATAAGAAATGGGTTAGATACTTTGAAAACATCACTTTAACTATACGTCTGCTTGACGCCTGTGCTATTTTAAACCCGTTTCTATTGGTAAACCGTTTTCTGATTGGATTGTTTTTATTCAATTACAAAATCAATTATTTAACTGATAAAATACTTGTCTAGATATTCAATCCCTCTATGTCACCCTAAGTTCCCCATCCTTTAAACCAATACATCAACGTAATTATCACGTTCATAATGATTACGATTCATTACGCTATAAAGAAAACCATTGGAAAACTCCATCACTTTTCGGCTACTGGCCAACTTGGACTCTATTCCTCAGCGTTCCACTCAACTTCCCCTTAGCAAGGGGACGCTGCTTTCCCCTTCTTTAAGTAGTATAGAAACTGGTCACAAATCATATTCCGTCGGCCAAGATGCATAATATACAATGATTTAAAGCTCGCTTAAATTGCCTAGTATGTCCCTTTCAGATTTTTAGGAGAGAACATCGACTTACTCGATAGAAAATTATGTTAAGGTACTTAAAAATGGTTTGAAGCTATTATGCATACTGGGTGACATTCACGACTTTGGCTGAAATTTAGTATAAAAGGATTTAGACGGTTAGATGTTTTTTTTCCATCGAAAATCCTTAGGAAAGAGCCTTTCTTTTATGTATGTCGAGAATATGAGTTCCCAATCACTTATGATTGACTGATCTTGATTCTTCTATGAGGAAGGAAATTGAAGCTGGTTTCCAATATGTTATTTTCATTAGTGTATATAGGTTTGAGGCTTGTGGAGATTTTCCCGAGGAGAGGGTTGAAGAACTTTAAAGTATGCTTTAAGCCATATTTGCGTGGAAGTATCTTTTGAACCGACCCTGAAGGAATTTTCTTGTCTCTATCCCTCCTGTAGATGGACAGTTTTTGCGCAAAGTTGGTATAGGAGTGCCTTTTTAAGGTTAAAATCTGGTTTTCGTGTCATCAAAAACTATTATGCAAAAAAACAGTGATATATTTTTTTTTTCAAAAAGCACCCCAAGAAGAAAGCGCACCCCATCCTGTAAAATGTACGAGCAACGCTACGCTACTATAGCTTTTTTGTAGTAGAATGATCAACCCTAGACTGAGGAAGGGATTCTCGCCATAGGTCCCACCTAGTTAATCCGAAGGGAAATAGCCAGCCAGAGAGCCATATGTGTCCTACCTATCGATCACTTCTAATGGCTCGAACTCTAATGGCTATTCTATGACCACTCTAATGGCTATTGGGTATTAGAGTGGCTACATGCCACTCTAATGGCTATTGGGCATTAGAGTGGCTACTTGCCACTCTAATGGCTATTCCATGATCGGTAAGGAGGGCCAAGTCTACTCGATCATCTTTGCTTTCGTTCAGGTTTTGTGTAGAAACAGGTATATATGTTTTTAAGCCTTGAAAAATGTTAAGTATCAATATAGAAGATTGGGGGCTTAGGACTATTTCAGTTGGAGGGGCACTCAAAATAGGTTCCATTGTAACTGAACCCCCGTGTAACTGAACCCCAAGCAACTCAACCCCTGTAACTGAACCCCCATGTAACTGAACCCCCATGTAACTGAACCCCCGTGCAACTGAACCCCCGTATAACCGAACCCCCGTGCAACTGAGCCCCCTTGCAACTGAACCCTCGTGCTACTGAACCCTCGTGCAACTCAACCCCATTTAACTAAACCCCCGTGTAACTGAACTCCCATGTAACTGAACCCCCGTATAACCGAACCCCTGTGCAACTGAACCCCCGTGCAACTGAACCCTCGTGCTTCTGAACCCTCATGCAACTGAACACCCTTTAACTGAACCCTCGTGCAACTCAACCCCCGTGCAGCTTAGCCCCATTTAACTAAACCCCCGTGTAACTGATCCCCCATGTAACTGTAACTGTGTGTAACAATGTAACTGTGTGTTAACAGACCACAACTGATGAGCGAAAAGTGATGAAAAAGAGGGACAATACCGAACTCTCAGCTACCATTCTTGGGAGACATCTGACAGTTTATAAGTGACCATGGAATTCCTGTGTTGTTTTAAAGTCACTTTTCTGTGAATAGGCAGCGTGGCGGCCAGAGTGCACCTGGCGACGATAAATCACATCAGTCCAGTTTTTGTCAGGAAAAAATTACTCAGTGATAATTTATTGCTCCCGCTAGCATTATGTGCTTCTAGGTCTGGGCCTAGGGACCTAGTGGTAAATCCAGGCCTGAACATGCACATATTTCCTTTTGGTGAATTGACTTTCCCTTTAAGCACTCTCTGAAAGTTCCAACTTAATACACAAATCCCTTTTGAGATATGCCATTTTGAAAATCTGCATGCACATAGTGCCTTTTGATTTAGTTCAAGTTCCACCTCAAATACCTCATTCTGTCAAATTTTCAACTTGATATGCGTAGCCTTAATAGTGCTAGTTTATTAGTAGCAGAGGTCGTAGTAGGATCAGTCTAATGGGGGGGTTTTAGTGGAAAGAGTTTCTAGTCTTGTTGTTTGATGATACCTTCTGATAAGGGAGTCTCAATAAAAGTTGTTTGTTCTTGTGCTAACTGTTTAAATTTAAGGGGATATTAAGTTAAACTCTTTGCTGACAGTTCGCGTGTGGCTTACCTGAGTGGAGGCTGAACTTCTAGAGAGGGGAGCTTAAACTAGGAGTACGTGTAGGGAGCTTATATTAATGGCCATACCGAGTCGAAATCAGACTGATGAATTTCAGTTTCCCTTAGGAGCGAGTGGAGCCACAAGGACTAACAAACTTGAGAAATATTAACATGGAGAGAATAAAATAAGAAAGTAATGCATTTATTGTTACTCACATAATTGTCGCAGAGCTTCGGATATATCAATAAAATAACAAATTGTACTCAAACGAAATCATTCAGAGTTTGTACACTTCAGAAGTTTATTACAACATCGATTCACATAAGGCTGGCATAAGACTCAGAAAAAGATTGTCAATAGACTGATAATAGACTCACAATAACACTGCTAAAAAACTCCCAATAGACTGGCGCAAAATTGCTATGTCCTAACTATCTATCCTCTGCAATTTTGCCGGGGGTTACGTTTAGGCGTTGCTAAACGTATGTTTTACAATTCCTATTGGTTGCATTATTCGTCCTAGATCATTATGTGGCCGGCTTGCACCAATGGGCTACTTGGGTTTAATTGAAGTTTATGACTTTTGAGATGTCACTTTGAAATTCTTCTAACAATTCAAAATTTTACATTGCAACATTTTGCTAGCAGGTGTCGCTTAATTTATGACTTTTAAAGTATTACTTTGGAATATTTTCTAATGAACAAAGTTTTACATTGTAATATTTTCCCAGCAGGGTGTCTCTTGATTTTCAGAAGACTTATAATTTATTTCTGTGAACGTTGGTAAAAGCTGACACGATTTAATTACATTGAGATTGCTAGTTCTAAACTTAGTTTCCAGAACAATGCAACAGAGATATTTTGCATCTTGAGTGACTATTTTTTTGTATTATAAATTTTAGTCTCTTGACAGTTTGGTATTTTCGAGCTCTTAAGATTCAAATTACATTATACGTTGGCTGTCATATAAGATTTGGTCAAAATGATATTTATTGCGTTCATTGGCGACACCTGGGCGAATTTATTTATTGGATTTTTCTGTGGGAAAGATTCTTACAATGTTTATTACAAGGTATGACTACAACGTATAATTAGATACATTCGTTTCACTATGTTCAAATTGAAAGCTTGAGTCTTGCTCGATTTGTAGGTTATTTGAACTCTCCAGGTTCATATTTTGGGTGATTTTATTCTCTATTTGGGTAACTTAAATTGGGAGATTTTGGGGTTTTTGAAAATTGATCCCATTACATATCATCCTTCCCATTCTTAACGATGTCCTCATCGTTGTTTTCTGCTCTCCCTTTACACTTTCAAATTTTGATTTTTTTTTTTTTTTAAGAATTTATATTATTACTTATTACTTGAATTAGTTCTGCTTTGGCAAAATTTATATCTTTGTTCCATATCTCCGATTGCTCTATTAGACTATATATATATATATAACAACATTGCTTTAAAGTCCATCACCTACTCACTCTATTTGGCGAAAGGGCCAAAGAGTCTCTAATGACTAACACATAAGATTATATGATTGCATGATAGTTATTATTCCTCCACCTAATATCAATATTCCTCCACCTGATATGATTATCTTATTGCAGAAAATTGTACATATTTGCCTTTTTATAACACTTGACTACACTTCCACCTGACGCTATATAGGTACGATTATATTATTATTCCTTCACCTAATATTAAAATTCTTTTACCTGATGTTCTAATACTTCTACACGGTTTCAACTAGTTAAGTTTTGTTTTTGTAATTACTTTATTATTTGACGTGGTACATGTTCACTACTTCTAATGCTAGTTTATGCTTCCACCTGACATTATATTGGTACGATAGTTATTTGACATCAAAAATATTTAACTATATCTAAAACATCTAACTACAATACACTGATATGTATGAATTAAAAACAGTTTGGAGGAGAAAAAAAAAAATTTTACACCTTAACATTTTTAACTTAATGTTTAATGGCAACACTGGGATAAGGTAGCTTGCACTGGTTTTCATCTGTTTCTGATAAGTTTAACAATATTTATCAAAGTTGCTAGTTAGATACATAAGACTTCACACTTACTTCATCATTCTGCGTGTCTATAATACTCACATACGTTATCACTCTTACTTTGGGCTTCCATTCAGTTAATTATTAGGTTGGCTAATTGTTTCTGGTTTGTCTTCTTGGTGTTTCGTTTTCTGGCACTTGTTCCTTGGGATGAGCGTTTACATTGTCCGCAATCATGACTATTGCACAAAATTGTTCGTGTATGGTTTGTCATATGAAATACGCGGGTTTGACGTCACAGGAATGTTGAAATGTCTATTGTGTACATATCCCTTGGGGAATTGATATATGAAATGAGCATCTTAAACGTTGGCTGGTTAGTTCTTCTTGGACACTTTTATCCTCGGAAAATCTAATACTCGTACAGTCTGTGTTTTCCGTAAATTGATCACGTTCATTTCTTCTTTCATTGGGCACTTTTGTTTTTGGGAAAATCTAATACTCGTACAGTTTGTGTTTCCCGTAAATTGTTCGCGTTCAGTCTATATCTTGGACTATGGGCTGTGTTACAACATTTAACGTTAACTATGGCAGGATCAAAACTTGATCTTATGGCCTTGGTTTGACGCATTGTCTTTGATTCCCGGTCAAATGATTTTCAATCATTGAGGGCTTAATATGAAGATTAGAACAATAATGACTGGTTGTTTTTCTTCTCCGAACACTTCATTTTGGGAAAAAAATTTTATCACGTACAGTCTATATTTCCCATTAATTGATCATGTTTGATTTTTCTTCTCATGGAGGATGGTTAGGTTTTGCGACATCTAATAATGATTGGATAGCGTCAAATTTAACTTTTGATCTTGGTTAGCATATTGTCTCTGCTATAGGGCTTAAGATATATAGTCTTTGAGGGACTGACTCTAGGGTTATTCTTGGTGTTTCAAACATTAAATCTTAGGGCCGTTGCCGTCTAAGGATAGTTGTCGACGGTCTCTACGTAGTTTTACGACGTTGCGGTCGGGGTGGTTCTTTAGGTAATTATTAATTCAGATATATATACGTATATGTGGGTTCTTGGTTTGCCAATATTGCTTGAGATAATGTTACCTGGTACTAGGCTTGGGTGACTTGGAATGTCATCAGGATATTGTCTTCAGGGACTTTCTTGGTGAGTAGTTATCGGTGGTTGACGAATGATGAGAGTAGATGCTACTGGGTTGTATCCGTGTTGCTACTGGTACACCAATAATTAATTTGCACTGGTTACTCTGCTTCCTAGAATATAAATATCTGGGCAGAATCATATGCTCTTTATAATTACACAAGTTATAACACATACAGCAATAATATACAATTTACATAATACCATGTGGGGACTATTTTTTGAAATAATAGTCGTGATTAGACATATGGATAATATCAATTTTAGTATGGGTACAGTTAAACTCAACGATAGCGCAACTAAGGGCAACTCTCATGCTTTTACATGCATGTTGCAGCAATCACTAGATTATTGTGATATAAGCAAAGTTATTACAGGACAAAGGATTATGTTTACAAAAAAATAACACAATAAGATTTTCAAGATTTGGTGACTATATGTATACATGTACCCATGTGCGTTTGGCACATGTTCTATATTAATAACATTTAAATGTTATTAAACACTCATCTACTTTAGCATTTAATTTTCTATTCTACTTCTACTTTCAAGATAGATTAGTTGGTTTTTATTAGAGGTCTCGATTTACTATAAATTTTTCAAATTCTTTACCGTTTGTGCGCGTCCACGCTGCCCAAGAAATATATCTTAGCAGCTGCATGGGCTTGCGCAATAAAAAATTAAGTGAAAATTTGGGACTGGACATGGCACGAATGAGGACCTCTACTCTCATTCGCTCGATTATGTCCTCCCTTATTTTTTGCTTAAGGGTTATCAGGGAGTTCCGGGTTTAGGTTTTGCATCTCACTCGGCTCGATGTGTTCTGATTTTGCTCTTTTTCTACGTGTTATTCTCAACATTCTTCCGTAATTTAGGGTTAATAGCATTCTTATTGTCAGAGAGATCATGAACACGAATCCTACCGTCAGGAGGATATTCCACCAAAAATTTGTTGAGAATAGTCCATATCTACTTTCTACATATGTCAATCTTTGGTTTTCATTAGTGAAGAGGGGAATTTGAGAGTCTAATGCTTCTCTTATTTTTGTTAGTGGTAAAGTTTCTTTGACATTCTCCATTATTGACCATATTCTGGTTTTTACTTCTTCATTTTCAATGTTAGGAATTGTATATGATAAATTCACTGCTTTAAAATTGACCACTTTGGGGCTTATTATATTCGTGCTAGTGGTTATCAGAGGTGTTTGTACTGTGGCTTCTTTAGTTACCAGTCGGCATCCTTGCTTTATGGTTATCGTACCTACATTTTGTAGTAGTAATTCGGTTCTGTAGCTTGGATCGATTTTCTCTGTGTTATTATAACAAGAGATTGTCCCGACTGTTTCTTTTGGAACAGAGAACAGCCATAGATCATTTCTAAGATGAATAAATATTTCTCGCTTAGTACTACCTATTAGTGCTTCACATGAACTTGGAATTTCCTCTTGTTGAGTCTCTTTTAAGAATATATCCAACATACACGATCCGGGTTTTACATTATAAATGGGCAGTGTTAGTTGACATACTAGGTTTTTGAATGCTACACATTCCTTGAGGTCCTGTGGATTTGCTAAGGCATATTTCCTTCTATCTTGATCGACTAGCAGGTAATCCGCTTCGGGGGTAATAGTCATGAACGAATTGGTTCTACCTATGTTGGCTGGAAACGTAGAAATTTTATACAAGTCATATATTGATTGTTGGTTTATTAACGGGATTGTTACCACTGCAAATAATTGTTCGTTTATTTCTGTGATGTGAACCTTCAGCTTGGTGTAATAGTGAAATAAGTTTGCAACTTCCGGTTCTGTTGGTAGGTGTAGTCCGAACGTTAAATGCGTTTTTATTTCATCCAAGATACTTTTTAGGTTCGAAGGATCCACTAGGTCGTACGACAAAGTTCCTCCGGTAAGGGCAAATAAAGCAAATTCAAATTTGCTAACGTCAGTTGCCAGGTTAAGTAAGGACATTGTCACTATGTCTAATGATACCATGGTGAGGCTCGAATCGGTGATCACACGATCTACTTCATTTTTTAAATAATTCATTATGTTTACTGTCTTTGATATTTTCTTCGAGATTGCCTCAATTTTGTCTCTCTGGTAATTAGCTATGCTGGCTTGTATTTTTTGAACATGTAAGGTCACGTTCATAGCGTTATTTAGTTTTCCTACGTTTTCCCTTAGGATATTTAGGTCTTCTTCAGTCGAAAGCCCAAACAAGCGTGAGGCTAATTCTCCCACGATTGGTATTAGACTAGCTGATCTTCGGTATTTGCTTTTTCGAAAAAATACCTCGAAGATTCTCGTGGTACTTTGCTTTAACTTTTGTATTTCTGTGTTGAACAATTCAAATAGTGCTTGCAGTCTCTGTCTATATAATATTAGAAAAGATTGGTGAATCGATACTTTTAGAGCGTTTTTTCTCGTTTAGCTCAGGTAATGGTTCGATATTTTCCCTTGCCGGCTCGTCGGCCATTGCTAATCTTGCACAAGTACGTTTACCGTCTATTATCCAACACTTCTTATGTACGTAATCGTCTTCTTTTTCTTTCATACTTTTATTTTTCTTTTGTTCTGGTTGAATCGCTTGTACCTTGATCGTTTGCATCTCGGTATGCCTTACTGGGATTCTTGCCCTTAGGCCTATAGTGAATACGCCAATCGGCTGGGTGCGATAGTACGTGGGCCCTGTTGACCACGTCCATTTTGTAAGTATCGTTGGTCTTAGATAAGTTAGCGTGGTCAAGTTTCTAAGCGATTTATTGTTGAGTGCGCTCATTTCTGGGACTGTATTTGTCGTAGTTTCTGACATTGAAGATTGTATATCTCTCATTGGGGACTCATATGTAGGCGTGGTTGTCTTGGTGTCTTTTATGTTTCTTTCTATAGGATTTTTATTCTTATCATCATGTTGTATATTTGAGAATTTCAACTCCTTGAGGTTAATAATTTGTCTGTAGTCTTTTTCCTTCGCGAGTTTTGATAATATTTGCTTCGTAACATTTTGTTCAGCATGATTTTGCCACAAATCTTTGAGAAAGGTCCATAGGCTCGGTAATTCATTTAACATTGCGTAGTTTCCATCATAAAGTTTATTTTGCTTGGACGTAGTCAAGGAGTAACTTGTGGTAGATTTAATTGTAGTTTGTTCGCTCATGGAACTATCCACATTATTTAATGCTCTCCTTCTTCGGTTTTCGTTCTTGTTAAGTCCTAGAGCCTTGTCAATTTCTGCCATTTTCTTGTCGAAATCTTCTATTATGAATTTCGATTTTAGTTTAGGAAATACGGGGGGTAGATTTCCTTTATTTTCCTTATGGTGCATTTCTTTTGTTGATTGCAGGCTTTTGTCTGATTTTAAGAATTGGAATATGGAGTCCTTTAATTCATTGGTATTTTTCTCTAGTCTAATTACTTGTTGGAACAAGGTCTCAAACGGTTTGGGGTCCAACTTCATAAATATTTTCCAGGCATTATGACTTGCGAGCAACGAATTCTCGTGTTTAAAAATTATTCCATGTTTTACGATATCTTGGGCTAAAGTTTGGGAAATGAAGATTGTTATGACATTTGTTATCCACATCCTTTTTGCTGTTTCTGGAATTAATACTTCATTAGACATAATATAGGAAAACTTTTTACGATTGATAATTGAACATGAATTTTGGTTCCTATTATTTGTTCTCTTTTTTTTTTGAAGGAAAGAAGGTGTTAATTGTGATATTATATTTATATTATTTTATGATAATCTTTGTTGCCCAAAGGAAACAGGGTGAGACTAAGATTCGTGGTCGTTCAATTTGTTACTTTGCTTATGGTCATCGTACTGTTGACTCTTAAGCTGGGGGGATAGATATCTTAATTACTTTCACGTAAGAATTTAATTGTTTTAACGTAAGAGTAATTGGGTTTTAATTATTTGATTGTTTCAGCTTTTTTGTTTTCTTGGTCACTTTTGATTTTGACTGATAAGTTTTAATTCTTTTAAACACAATTTCATTTCTTCTCTCTCTATATAGTACACTCCTTGGATTGTACAAGTACTGTTTGTAATATTTTATTTCTTGGAGGGGGTCATGTTTTCCTTGGTATTTTACACAGTTTGGATTCCCTTCAATTTTGTAGACTAATTTTTGCTTTTTACATTTGTCGAGGAGTAGTAAATCTGTCTGGCAAGGACCTTTAACATACCAGTACCGGATTTTATATTGTTTTTGTAATTTCCTAATTTCATGTTGAATAAAATGGAGGTATTTTCCCTTTCTACCGTTATATTTGATTCCTAATTTGCCTCTCGCTGGCCGATATTTTGGGGTGTTTGCGAGATCTAGACCGAACTTATAAGATTTTACGTTAAACTTCCTTAAATCATACTTAACATCCCATTTTTTCTCGAAGACTTCCTCCCCTGACTTATTCACGACGATCATTGCAGCCGAGTATATGACGTTTTCTTTGGCATGTTTGATACATATGTACTCCGTATCGATAATTGCTTTTGCCATTGTTCTGAAATGAAAGGTAGTTTCTATTGGTCTCTGTCTAGTTAATAATTTTTGCCAAGATTGGTTATGATCATGGTATACTCTAGGTCGAGGCCAAATTACTTTTCACCGGCATTTCCTCAATACATCGGGTACTTATTCATTCAACCATAATTCGAGTCATCTGAGCTCCATATTAACCAATTTTGAGTGAAAAGAAAAAAAAACAAGGTAACTTCAGGTTGAGGTTGAACTACTTTTTCACCGGTGCCTCCTTGCACCTGGCTATTTGTGTGTTCGAACATAGTTACTACCCTAAAGTTCCATACTCTAGTTTAACGACTTTGCGGTCGTTTTATAGTCTTAAAAGTATAGAGACTTTTGAGAAACTACCTTCTTGTTAATATATTTATAATGTACTTAGATCTTGTGATATTTACTCTAATTCATAGTTCCATAAATATCAATACAATACTGGTTTATAATGCATTTTTTTTTTTTTTTATTATGATAATAATTGATTTTCTTAGTTATAACACTTCAGGTAATATTATAGGGTTCTTTCATCATTTATTTTAACAAGATTATCTATATACACAGTTTCTCCCACTGAGGTTGGGTTTTAATTTCAATATGGGTGCATCATCTGGCAGTGCCGCCTTTGAATTTGGAGATGTAAGCATATTTAGAAGTCGATAATTTTCCCATGACGAAACATTTGGGCTGAGAAATTGGAGTTCAAATACTATATCATTTTTACCGTTTTCGGGTATATTTAGGTACATTAAATACACTAGTAGTTGGTTTGGGAGGTGCAGGCCTTCCAAAGTGGCGGTTATATCATTCCTTCGCATATTTTGACGAATGACTTTCCGGCACAACTGAGATAATGACAATGGGTCATTTAATATCTTTACTACAGAGAAACTTAAATTTGTGTGTGATTGGCAACAACATAGTTGCTCACGCACGATTATGTCTAACCCAGGGACTATTTTTCTTCCAAAATTTTCATCTCCTTGGAAGAAATTCAGGGTTATTTTCTTTATGTCTTTATATTCTCTTGGGGTAAGTTGAAAAATTGCGGCTCCCATTGAAGGGTTTATCGGATTTAGATACGTGTTATTTACACAATTGACGTACAAGATTTTAAGAAGGGTTTCACTTTTTAACATATGTCCTTGGTCTATTAATATGGAGAGAAATTTAATGGGCCAAATTGTAGTTATATTATTATCATCTTGATCGTACCAAATATTGTTGGCGATATATTCAGACAACGAGCTATACATTGATGATGGGATATGTTGTACTAAAATTCGGAAGGCCAGGTTGGCACTTCGTCTAGTGTGCTCTAGTGTTCTTGTCATCTCACGTGCACTAAAATTATAAAGCACTAGGCTTGCCGTTAATCTTAGGATCACTCTTTGTTCCAACCTTGTCTTTTGAGATTTTAGAAGATAATATAGTTTTGGACAGTCAAGATTTTCTACTGCTTTAATAAGTTCCTCTTCTTTCATTAAATTGTCGACAAGTCCCCATTCTCTTAACGGAGCATTAATATTGTCTACGCTATGTCTTATCTTAAGGTTCCAAAAGATTGCATTTTCTCGTCTACGATTTTTAATTGTTGATGGCTTAGGTATCTTATCATGGTTACGTTTTTTTTTTCTATTATTATCTACTAAATTTTAGGCTAATATAAGCAACATACCGTATGGTTGCGTGTTCCAGCGTTTCTCTTAACACGTGGTTGAAGGTTAGTTACACACCGTATCTGGAAATGTGTTCTTATGTAAAATTTAAAAGTAATTGTGAAATAAATTAACTTAATGTAAAAATGGTTAAGGCATAATAATAATAGATTAGTTGGGTGCCTTTAATTTGGTGATATTTGTTATTATTTTTAGCTTTTTTTTGTTGGTTCCTCTAATTTATGGTATTTAACTTTCACTGGTATCCTTGGGTTTCTTTCCTATTTGAGTTGATCTTCGTAGGAAATACCTTGGCACGGCGCCCGAACACGAAATTAAATCACTCGCGCTCCAGCGCCCTGCCAACGTACACCCCACGTACCAGACTTCATTTCATATTCTTTCGCGGTCACTTCTGTGTCACATTGTTTTCTTATGGTAGAGATGAGTTAGGGTAGTTCTTGCGGGTCACTTTTTATGAAGAGGTTTGTTGATTTTCTTTTTAGAGTCCCATAGCTAAGTCCAATGACCAATGGAATAAAATACACCATAGGTCACAACGGTTGACCAACGGGTCCCCATGTTTTAGGGTAATTTTGTCCAACTTCAAAATTGTAGTTTTTCATTATGTGATGATCACTTTTTGTAACTGAATGGTCGTTCCTCATAAGAGAGCTAGGGCCAAACGGTAACGGCAACAGAAAGACTATAACACCATTGCCATTCCCCTGTGGCCACCGCCACCCATGACTAAAGGTCCCTTCGCTTAAGGAGTTGGTGACTAGACCGTCGTAGTATTTATCAAGTAATGTTTTATTCTGCAATCAAGTCTCGTATTTCCATAACTTTTTCTCAACGGAGGGTGAGAGTCAAGTGATTGCATGTTGAGACACTGTACACCACGTGCATTCCTGGATCTAACCTTCCATGCCTGGGGGTCCATTCGTTTTCACTATTATACGTTATGTGGATATTTAAGTCATTATTTCCTATACTATTTTAAGGTACTTTATGGTGTTGTCCACTGACGGTTATTTTATTTTGTTTTTATGAATTAGAATTGCCATGTATACTGTGCTTTTATTAATTCTTGAGAGAAGAAAAAAAAATTTTATTGTCACCTTGGAAGCGTATAGGGCACTACTACTGACTTTTAGTTGAAAGTATCTTTTACCTGGTTAAAGTGGGGTTTTGGGCTTAAGTAGTTACGTAAAGGGTCGTATTATATTGTTCGTTAGTATATTCTAGTTTATTCTTATACATCAGTTTGAGGGAAACTCTGTTATAACCTTAATGTGGCATCCAATTTCCATACTTGTTTTTCATGTTGTTTTTAAACAATCTTTTTTTTTTTTAAATATTTATAATTTCAATTTATTTCGTTAAGGCCTTTTTTTTGAAAATACAGTCTTATTTTTTTTTTTTTTTATACTTTCGAAAATTCAGCTACTAGGCTGTAATGCCTTTTATTTATCTTTATATTTTATTTAGCTGTGATGTGGCTAAGTTATCTATTCTTCACTTTCATCAGCCTTGTATATCCTTGATTAATGGGAGTAATGCGAGTCGAAGTATAACTCATTTACTTTTAAGGTGTCAAATCATCCCTCTCCTGTGGCGGAGTTAACGCCACGTGGTAGAGATATTTATTATCCAGCGCGGTATTACTTAAAAGTTTCGTAGTTTGTCATAAGCCACATGAGTTTAATTTCTTTGTATTCCCAAGAGAAAATTAAAATATATTTGCGTTTGATGTCGAACTTTGACGCCACTAAGATGCCGCACGATTGAAAAAAAAGGGGGGGCTCATAAATTTGTTTAGAACATTACTTATGGTATCTGTAATCCTTTTTCTTTGGTATTTTATCGCCATAATCTTAAGTAGGTTATCCTTTTGTAAGGGCTTGATTCAGGGAGAAAGTTTGATAATTTATCCTTGTTTATTTATGATCCTAGAGATGTATGTCCGAACAAAGGGCTAAATTACCTCACAGGTGTTGTAATCTATTTTATGGCTTCTGCTTTCACTTAATTGCATTAGAAATTACCCTTCAGTTATTCATGCTTTGTATAAATGTTCGTTTTGTTCTATCAATTTTAGTTAAGTATATGCTCACTAGTGTGTGCACATTCTCCGAACTCTTAAATATTGTGCTTTTCACAAGGCTTGAATTTTGTGAATAACATGTGGTTTACCACGTCATATTACTTATTGGGGGAATTAAGGATTAGCAGAGACCTGGGGTCGTAACTGGCTTATAAGGTTAGTAGAAGTTATTACATACTGTCTTGTGATATGAGTATTTGTGACTAATGGTCAATTTTTGGAATGATTTTCTTCCTTTTGCATTAATTGGTTATTTTTTGCATTGCTTTACATCTGAATTATTTTGGTCATTAGAGTATTTCGACGGACCTATGTTAGTTTAATTTAGTCTTGTTCGTCTCTAGGTGTATGTTATACGGTTTGCACCAATTGTGAGAACCTGCAGAGATTAAATCACATATCAGAAGCAGAATATGTCTGCTATTGTCATATAGCTATCAGCCTAATTGCAAAATCTTTCCAAGTTAAGAAATTGTCTAGCCTAGGAGACAAATTTTTTGTTATTATTTTTTTTTTTACAGGTTATTCTTTTATACTTTAATTGCGCGGTTCATTTGTATGCTTTAATTCTATTTAAGGTAAAATTGGTTGAGTTTATTGCTGCAATTTTTAGGGTTTGTGATGGTCACATTATCCTTTGCCTACCAGCTGTAAGCCTTCCACTGCTTTTGCCAATTATTGCAAAACTAATGTATTATTTAGCTCTTGTTAGTTATGATTTTAATTTATGGTACAACAGTTATCTATTAGGGAAACATATCCTCAATAATTGGCATCAAAAGTTGAAATTTTAATCAATACGCGTTTTTTTTTTTTTTTTACATATAGGCATATAGCGTATAACTGATCCTTGGACCATCGGCGAATGGTCTTATCGCAGGACTCGCCACTCTTTACCATCCCAGCCATGCGGTTCCATTTCATATTACTACCGCCACTTCTAAGATAATTTCCCGCTAACATTATTGATATAATTTTTTTTGGGTGATTGTTTTATCTTTCACTTAGCGATTGTACAGCAATAAAGCTATTTTTGTTGCTAGTTATACAATTACTGATTTAATTATCTTAGACATTGGCCACAAATTAAGTTCATGGTACCACTATTTTTGATAGTAAGACGCTTCCTCGATAGAGGGTCATCTCAAGTAAAAAAAAATAAAATTAATCAATGCTTTTTCTTTTTTTTTTGCCTTAAGTCGTATTATTTGCTATTCGCAGGTACAATATCTTACGATTTTGTTAACTATTTTATACAATTTCTTGATTTAAGGAAGGTTTATTTTGTCTTTCGAATTGTTTAATCTGCACGAATGATTACAGTGATTACTTGTCGAACTAGTATTGTTCATGGTTTTATCACACCTGGCTTAAAGATATCTTAATTAGTGTTCGACTACGCCACCATGAAAATTCAACTAAACAAATTGTTTAGGAGGTTCGATCATAAAAGTCTCCCTTTTTGGTTTTCATATGTTTTTTTTTTTGAGGGTTATCAAGGGGCCTATTCTTATGACTTAATAATTACGCCACTCTCGTTGTTTTATTTGTATCTGCGGATATGCCTCTTATTAAACAATTTATCGCATCTCTATAGGTCAAAATTTATGCACCAGATCGGCATTTTAAATTTTACAATTTTAGCTTATTTTTACCTTTCAGGGTTACTCTTGTGTTTTGCATTAATTATTTAGCAATTAATTTCCTTTGTTCATTTAGGTTTTGTAATGGAATTGTATTTCATTTATTCGGCTTTTGTTACACCGATTTATGATCACTACATGATTAAATGCTAATTATTATTAATGAACGTTGATAAACGTTAGTTAATTATTAGTTTTTAGACGAAAGAACTATCAGTTATAGGTATGCGATTAGTTCAAAATACACATGGTACACGGGTTTGCAATTTTTTGTTAATTACGAAATGAAAAGGGAAAGTTTCGTAATTCGAGATTATTACGCTTAGATACTTTGACTATGCTACCATGAATCTTAATGGCTTGTACCTGGTATCATTGGTGTTAATATCTTATCATATCAACGCTTTACAAGGGTTATTGGAATCGCAGAATTATTTTAACATTGACCGAAGTGGTATTTGCTTAGCAAAATTGGCGAGAAGGTAATTTATTTATTTATTTTTTTTTTTCTTAGCGACTTGTAGGGTTTGTTTAAGTAATTGGGCTTCATTTTAAGGCTCAGATGAAGGCCACGAATCATATATGCTGATTAAATATTCGCTATTTTATCCAGAAAAGATACAATTTTACTTATAGCTATTTCCAATTAGTTAATTTTTTGTAGAGTCTTTTTTTTTTTATCATTAGGCTTACATGGATAATTTTTGAAAGATTAATTAGGCTTGCTTCTGTTACGTAAGTTGACAGAAAACCCTGTTCTTATGACCAGGTTAGTCATTACACCCTTATGTGCAGGTAAAATTTGCCTCGCATATTACTATCCTCACACATATATACGCATATATATTTATATACACATACGCATACATACATATGCACGTACATATACACATAAACCCAACTGTTTGATCATTAGACTGCCGCTAATTATCTGTTTTCCTAATTGCCTTTTAGCTTGGTAATTAAAACAATAATAACTCGTACATATATTTTTTGACTGAAAATTTTTTTTTTAAGTTGTTGACGTTTTATATTCTATATGGCAAGTTTGGGTGGTGATTATTTTCGGTCATCTTTTCTTGTGATTAGATTTAGTATATTTTGGAGTTCCGTATTTGATTATGTCGTTGGCATAATAATTAAAAATAAATGTCCCACAAAATTGATTTTGAGAAGATGTAGAATCTATTAAAGCGCCGATCCGAATACCTTTTTTTTTTAAGTTAAAAGTAATTTTTGGAATGTAGTGGTCTGGGGTTATGGATTGATAGACGGCCGAACCTAGGATACGGACTTGATCCTCGTGCCCTGAAGCAAATCTCCTCATTAAGCGATCCCTTGTGATCGTTATGTTTACCTACTCTGGGGGGGGGTATCCGAAATGTTGTTTAACTATTCCTAGTAAGGTAAGGATGGCTATTCATTGCATTTTTTTTTTTTTTTTTTTTTTTTTTTTTACCATTGAAATTGTAACCTGCATTTATTTATCTATTTATTTTTTAAGGAAATACTATGTTCTCCTTAGCAGAAACATAATTATTTAGTTTAACGAGTTTTCGCTCGAATATTGTGTTATTTACTACTTTTTGTCGGTATACATTACATTCTATAAAATGTAGTCACTTTAATGTATTAGAAGGGGATTTTGACGAAAAAGAATTTTTACCTCTTTTTTTTTGATTTATTCTCATGTCTGGTATTTCTTAGTTTTCCGTACCTCCTGGCAATGGTTGGGTTTTGGGTGTTCCTTGTGGTGCATAGATTTCTGAGGAATCTTGGCCCGTAGTAACATTCTCTTGGGCGTCATGGTACTGGGCCCTCACAATTATATTATTATCCGTTGGAGGATTCTGTTGATTAGTTTCCACTTGGGGTCTTATGTGCTGATGACGGGCTTGATTTGGAATCGCAAAATATGCGGGTTGGGATGACCCTTCGTTGTAGGTGTTAGTGAGAAGATTTTCCAAATGGGGACTGAGGGGTAGGTCAATCTCGACAGTGAAGTATGTTGCAACTATTTTTTCTAGGTTTGAGCAGAAATCTCTTTGTTTCTGAAGTTCTTCGGTGATTTTGGCATGGTTCTCCTTTAGTCGTTTCTCTAAGCTGTCCTGTTGCAACTGGATTATTTCTTTCTGTGCTTTTAAATGATCGTACATATGCTGCAAGTCTAGGATCTTTGCTCTTTGGGGTGCCAGGGCTTCTTGTACTGCCATTGTCGCGGACAGAACAGTACTGTTTCTATAATCTTGTACTTTTTTACCAATTTCCTGCATTTTATCGTATAATACTTGTAATTTTAGGATCTGATCGGGATAATTATATCCCTCGAAAAGCGTGGCATCGCTTATTGATTCCATTTCATTTTGGATTTTGGCGGTCTGTTCTTTAACTTCCATAAACTGGGTTTCAACCAACTTATCCATTTGTTTAGTTATTAAAATCTCATTTATTCTTTTGTTCATTGTTTCTTGGGAGGCCTTCACTTCCCTAAGGGATTTAAGTGTGGTTTCTATCATATTGTCGATTTTCAATCTTTCTGCTACTAATTGTGCCGAGTCGTCGAGAAGTTTTGATCGTATTTGAAATAGTTGATCCATATTTGTTCTGTCAGTAACGGGGTTGCATTAGGTATTTTTCTTTTTGGAGGATGGTTTGAACAATTCTTGTTCTTCTTCTATCCTTGGGGTTCTTTACCAAGCCAGGATATAGTTTGTCTGGAAAAATTGACTAATAACTTCTTCTGACCTTTCATGGATATTTTTCATTATAATATTCTACACATGTACCCTTGTTTTAAGGTTTTTTTTTTTTTTTTTTTTTTTTTTTAAATTGTTCATTTCGATTTAATATTGCTATATAAGTTTTTGGGGTATTTTTGTTCCTAGATGTATGACCATTTGTCTGGTTTTTTGCTTATTCTGCCAGATTTCGTTGTAACTTCCTGTTCACCTTCTTGTTTTTTATTCTTTTTCGATTTTCCCATAGAGATCAGATCAAATTTCTTATACTGTTTTAGTAGGTATTTTTGACCTTTTAATTTTGCGGCTTTCGCGTGCGCCGCGGCAGAAGCCGGTTTTTGTTTTGGTGCGTTATGGGGGTAGTCAGGATCTGATTCATCGTCGGACTCATTAGAGCTAGTATCTGAGGATTCATTATTTGGGCTTTCGGGGGCGGTCCTTTGCGATTGAGGGGTATCTCCTGCCCTTGCTTCATATATTTCGTCTCCTTTTGAGGTTGAGGGTTTATTTTCCATTTCCTCGCGTTGAAATCCTGTTTCAGGGGAGTTAAAAGATTCTTGGGAACTGTGGGAGGAGTCAAATACCTTTGGAGATTGTCTCCACTGCTTAAATGCCATATCTTCCGGGGGGTGAGGTGTATTTCGTAGCAGGGTCTGTTTCCAGGAGTAAGATTCCTTGGGTTTTACTTTAGATACCGTTATGTGATGGTATTGTCCCAAGTTTTCATCTTCCGGGTGTTCCTGTGTCCAAGGCAAGGTACTTTGCCTTGTTTTTATCGGATAATTTACAATGTCCATGGCCTCTCTCAAGCTTTTTGTATTTGAATCCTTAGGAGGAGTCTTCCTCCTTTTTTCACCTGGGGTTTCCACGGCTCTGTTCAATTCCTCCTGTAGCGATAGGGGTCTTTCTATCGGGGTTGCTGGAGATACCATGTCGTCAGGAAATCTTTTGGGGGGACATGGGGTCGAAATTCTATCGGGGAAAAATTGGGTTTTTGGCGATAGCGTATAATCCAATTCTTGCTCCGAGTTTTCTGTGGATGAACTTTCTGGGCTTTTTGGGGTTCTTGCAGGCACGGGTATTAGGGGTTTTCTTTTAGGGATGACTAGGTTTCTCATGGCCAAAAATTCTTCAAAATCTTCCTCTTCGCTATTGTTTTCAAAATAGTTTTGTTTAAAGTTAAAGGGTTTTAGTTCGGATAGCCTGGACCTAGGAAATTGATTTTCCGCGTTTGATGATTCTGAAGATAAGGGTTCGGGTGCCCACTTAACGGGGTATTTGGCACCTTTTATACGGCTAACATGTGCTTTATATGTTCTCCCATTTTCCGGGCTTATCATTTTAAAGGTAAAATCGTTGTCATATTTTTTGATTATTCTGTAGGGTCCTGAATATTTATTGGAAAGTTTTTTGCCTTCCAGTTTAGCTTCATTTTTTAAATATACACAGTCGCCTACCTTAAAATTTATATTCCCTTTGATTTTGGATTCATTCCTCAACTCTTGGTTCACTTTACATTTTTCCAACTCTTGTCTAACTATTTTATAGGTTTTTCTCATTCTATTTATAAAATCTTGCTTGTAGTCCTCTGTATTATTATAATATTCTCTTGATTCTATAATTTCTTGATATGGTATTTTAAAATCACGTCCGAATAAAAGAAAAAATGGACTTTCTTTAGTCGCTTCTGAATAAGCAGTATTAATTACATTGGTTAAGTAAGGTAAATACAGATCCCAATCATTTCGGTTATCCCTTGAATAAATACTTAAAACATTGGAAAATATTTTGTGCCTATTTTCAATTTTTCCATTAGCTTGGGGATGGTAGGGTGAGGTTAATAATTTTTCGACTTTAAGGAAACTCATCAGATCCTTTGTTACTTTAGAAACGAAGTTAGGTCCATTGTCACTAATGACCCGCTGAGGAACGCCAAACTCCAAAAATATTTTTGCTAGGGCTTTACTTGTGGTATATGCGCCTTGATTTTTCAATGCTTTGGCAAAAGTGAAGCCGGTAAAATGGTCTATTACTGAGAGGATGCAAGTATGACCTCTATTAGAAACAGGTAATCCTCCACTTGTACCAAAAAGGTCAAATGAAACGATGTCGAAAGGGAACCTTGCCACTGGCACTCTTCCCAAGGGGGGATTTGGGTACGTTTGTGGATTTTTTCTTAAGTTACAAGCTTCACATGTACTTATAAAATCTTTGAGTTTTGTTAATGCCGACGGAATATAAAAGTATTGTTTTAGCTTGTGAAATGTCTTGGTTATTCCTAAGTGTCCGCCTATTTCCGAATGGAAGTACTCAAAGGCAGGTATTATTAAGTTTTGGGGGAGCACTGGGATTATTAAGGTTTGATTTCTATTCGTTTCGCCTGTTACTATCCTGCAAAGGATTTCTTCGTCAAAGTCATAATAAAAATTGTCTATTTCCCGTCTTAGGGCTTTGAACTTATCAGGGAGATTATCAGAATTCACAAAGTAATTAATGAGAGTCAAACACATTTCATCCTTAACTTGGTTTCTTTTAATATTGGCTAGGGATAAGGGAATTACTCGTGGTCCTTTTTCTTCTGTAAGGATTTTTGGTATATTCTTCTTTTGTTTTTGTTTACTGGGATTAATGGCATTTATTTGTTTATTTTCATTATCTGAAGGGTTATCCTCAGGGTATCTACTTAGGTAATCGCAAGGGGCATTCTGTTTACCGGTCACGTGTTCAAATTCGTAATCCAGATCCTGGATTTTCATTATCCATCGCGCTAAAATTCCGGTTGGATTTTTGAATGTGCTTAGGTACTGTAAGCTTTTATGGTCCGAGCGCAGTTTAAATTTTCGTCCTACTAAATAATGTCTAAATTTATCTAAGTGGTAAATTATAGATAGTAACTCCAATTGCGTTGCTGAATAACTACTTTCGCCTTTGGTTAGAGTTCTGCTTGAATAACATATGACTTTCTCTATATATTGAGGGGGGTCCTGTTGGGAATCGGGGTTGTTTTCCACGGGGATTATTTGGGAGAGGATTGCACCGATACCTAGAGCTGAAGCATCGGTGGTAACCACGAATGTACCTTTTTCAAAGTCTGGTAACGCTAATATTGGTTCAGAAGTAAGAGCTTTCTTGAGAGTGTCCAAAGAAGTTTGAGCTTCCTGAGACCAGGTGACATTTTGGGAATTCCCTTTAGTTAGGTCTGTTAGGGGTTTTGCGATTTGGGCGTAGTTACGTATAAATTTTCTAAAATAACTGGTTAAACCAATAATGCCTCTTAATTGTTTTATAGTTTTTGGCGGCTTAAGATTCTCTACACATTTTATCTTCTCAGGGTCCGGTGATATTTGACCTTGGGTCACTATCATTCCTAAGAATTTTATTTCGGATTGAAACAAATTTACTTTTTCCGGTCTACATTTCAAATTACCCTCTCTGAATTTTTCGAAAACTTTGGTTAATGTGTTTAAATGGTCCTCTGGTGTTTCTCCCACACAAATAACATCATCCACAAAATGGATAATATTTTCTATACCTCGTAATAAGTGTAACAGGGGTCTACATAACGCGCTTGAACTGGTTTTGAGTCCGAAGGGTACTCTCAAATATTCATAAGAACCGCATTCCGTCGTTGAAAAAGCCGTTTTATAAACGTCATCATCTGCTATCTTAACCTGATGATAACCTTGCGTGAGGTCAAGAGATGTAAAAATTTTATTTTTGGTTGAAATGGAATCTAGGATTTCATCAATTCGGGGCAGGGGAAATTTGTCACTAACTACCTGCTTATTTAAGGCTCTATAATCCACTACAAGCCTAAGGTCGTTGTTCTTTTTTGGTACTAGTATAACGGGGGCTGAATACGGGCTTATACTCGGCCGTATTATATTATTTCTTTCTAACTCACGGATTTTATTTTTTAACCAGCCTTTGTAGGGATGGGGGATGCGATAGGGCTGTTTAGCTACAGGTAACCCTGTGGTTTGGATAGAGTGTTGATAAAATGGTATCAACCCGATATCTTCCTCGCATGTAGAGAAAATATCTCTAAAATTCCAGAGCAATTCACATAATTTTTCCTTTAATTGCGTATTTTGAATATGATCTATTTTAAATTTTTCCAAAAATTGGGGTTTTGTTAGGGGGTAGTTATTCTTTGGATTCCTACCACCAACACTATTAACTAAGCTTTCCTTGGGGTTTCTCCATTTATTTAGCTCGTGCTCAGAAATAACTTGTATTTCAACGAGACATGTTCCTTTTTTCAATGTAATCATATCGTTTTCATGTGTGTTAGTTAACCAAATAAAACCTTCGCCTTTTTCGTATGAAATGATCTGTTCTTCACAAAACAGATTTTCTGGAATTTCTTTACACGGGGATGCGAACCAAATTTCGGAATTGTCATTTACAGGGGTGACCATTTGAGAGATTTGTACTCTTTGCATAGTGTTTGGGGGGATTTTTGTTTTACGTACCGCGAACCCATAGTATTTTTCTTTCGAGTCATTTTCTATTAGGTTAAGACTAGCGCTTTCTTGCGTCAAGTCTTCCACTTGTGGGGTTTGTTGTAAGGGTAAATCCAAGTCCTGTCCCCTTACAATAGTACTCAGATTTATTATTTCAGTCCATAATTTGGTTATTTTCTTTATTTCTGTTTGTCTATACTCCTGCATTTTCCCTATTTTTGCTTTTACTGACTCGATCCATTTGCTGCTTGAATTTCTCCCACGAGATGAGAGATAGGGTACAAAAGATTTTATTCTATTTACTGTTGTTTCCCCTCTCTCCACGCGTTGGAGAATAGGATCGTATGGATACACGAGTCGATTATTTGCTATATCTAATAACACCTTATTAGACTTTAAAAAATTAGCACCAATTATTGCTTCATATGGGAAATTTTTGCAGATTATGAAGTTTGTAGAAAAGATCCTATTGTCTTTTATCACATCTAGGCATATGGAGCCTATAGCTTCCAGCCTATGCCCCGTGACACTTGTTAAATTAGGAATATTGAAATTTTTCTGTCGTTTAATATATACTGGTAGTCTATTAAATACATTTGAACTTATTATGTTAACCGATGCACCCGAATCTATTAATGCTTTGAAATTAATACTCGCAACACTAAAATTATTTAATATAGGCAATATGTCATCATTATACTTAAGGAAGGTACAATTACTGGATGGGACCTATAAAAAATATTGGCCTCCAGGGTCCCGGTTAATTTTCTTGGGGGCCTAATTCGTTTCCCTGTGCGCTTATCTGATAAGTTGGCGTTTGAGATTGGGGTTCGGTGGGAATTTCGCTTGTTAGGGAAATTCCAAGTTGGTTGACATTTGATTGTCGTGGTTGCCACGTATTATTGCGTGGGTTAAAGTTTCTTGTGCCGACGGCTCGCGGCATTTGTTCATTTTGTATTGACGAAAAATTTCTTTCGTTTCCCGGGGGGAAGAAATATCCTCTGTTATCGGTTGTATTCCTGTTAAATCTAGTTGGATACACCGTTCGTGAATTAAATTGGTACATGTTTTGTCGCGTGTTTGCGTTGGGGAACCGATAATTATTTTGTCGGTTGGGTGAGGGATTGGAATAGGGTTGTTGAGGCGTATATTGGGAAGGATTCGAGTACGCAAATCCTTGTTGGTACGGGTTGCGGAACGATGGGAGACGTGGGGGGTTATTTCTATAGTTTCCTGACCCATTGGCATTTGTGTTTGTTCTCCCGAACAAACGATTATTAAAACTTGGGGTTGCTGATGTATATTTGTTTTTAGTACGGCATTCCCTGGCGATATGTCCTTGTTTATTACATGCATAGCATATAATTGGGGGGTTCTGCACGTAGTTTGTTGTATCGGTAGGTACAAAACGTACTATTCTTTGCCTCGTAGGGGTTGGAGATCTATTTTGGTTCGGTTTGGGTGAATTATCTCTTTGTATAAATCCTGGGGAAATCCCTCGTGATTGTCCCGGAGTTGAACTTTCTACATTATTTATTCTTGACTTGTTGTGATTTGCCACAATCGAGTCAATTTCAATCATTCTCTCTACCTCCTGAACTGCTAGCTCTAATGTTTGAATATTCTTTGAAATTAACATTCGGTATAGCTTGGGGCTTAATCCTTGCATAAAAGCATTAAGTACAACTTTATCGTATAAAGGGCCCGATTCTTTTCCATATTTTGCCTCAATGGATACCATTACCTTGTGTAGGTATTCCCTAACATTTTGTGTTTCATCGAAACATACCGTACCATGCTTTAGTTTGTGTGTTGAACTGGTTTCAACAAATCTTTCTCGGAACGCTTTTAGCAATTTTTCGATTGAGTTTATTGGGAGGTTGTTATCTTCTCCTATCGTTTGTTCTATTTGTTTCAGGAATGTTAATGCCTGTCCCTTAAGTCTCATTAACAACATGCCTACTAATGATTTTAAGTCCGTTTGAGTTACTTCTACGAATTGGTTTAATTGAATAATAAATTCGTCTACGTCTTCATCACCGTTATATGAAGGAAGCGATTTTGAAATTTCCACTGTTTTGGCAATGAGTTTTTGCTTTAATAATTGTTCGTTTTGATCCAACGACATATTGATTTGTTGTTGTTTTTTTTTTTTTTTGGGTTAAAATTCGGTACTGGTTTTATTTATTTTGATACTATTAAATTCGATACTTCTTAATTATATGTATTTTTTTTGCTACTATTTTCGGGGGATTTAGGTTTAACAAAATATTGTACTTCAAAATATGCACAAATTATGACACTTCAAAGCATGCAAAAAAAAAATATGACCCTTCAAAGCATGCGGAAAAAATGGTACTTTAACGCATGCACCCTCTCCCCATGCGTAATATTTCTCAACAATCTTTTTTTTTTTTTTTTCAATGTTGTCCTTGTGTTTTTGCTCCTTTAAACCGACCGCGCCAATTCTAATGGGGGGGTTTTAGTGGAAAGAGTTTCTAGTCTTGTTGTTTGATGATACCTTCTGATAAGGGAGTCTCAATAAAAGTTGTTTGTTCTTGTGCTAACTGTTTAAATTTAAGGGGATATTAAGTTAAACTCTTTGCTGACAGTTCGCGTGTGGCTTACCTGAGTGGAGGCTGAACTTCTAGAGAGGGGAGCTTAAACTAGGAGTACGTGTAGGGAGCTTATATTAATGGCCATACCGAGTCGAAATCAGACTGATGAATTTCAGTTTCCCTTAGGAGCGAGTGGAGCCACAAGGACTAACAAACTTGAGAAATATTAACATGGAGAGAATAAAATAAGAAAGTAATGCATTTATTGTTACTCACATAATTGTCGCAGAGCTTCGGATATATCAATAAAATAACAAATTGTACTCAAACGAAATCATTCAGAGTTTGTACACTTCAGAAGTTTATTACAACATAGATTCACATAAGGCTGGCATAAGACTCAGAAAAAGATTGTCAATAGACTGATAATAGACTCACAATAACACTGCTAAAAAACTCCCAATAGACTGGCGCAAAATTGCTATGTCCTAACTATCTATCCTCTGCAATTTTGCCGGGGGTTACGTTTAGGCGTTGCTAAACGTATGTTTTACAATTCCTATTGGTTGCATTATTCGTCCTAGATCATTATGTGGCCGGCTTGCACCAATGGGCTACTTGGGTTTAATTGAAGTTTATGACTTTTGAGATGTCACTTTGAAATTCTTCTAACAATTCAAAATTTTACATTGCAACATTTTGCTAGCAGGTGTCGCTTAATTTATGACTTTTAAAGTATTACTTTGGAATATTTTCTAATGAACAAAGTTTTACATTGTAATATTTTCCCAGCAGGGTGTCTCTTGATTTTCAGAAGACTTATAATTTATTTCTGTGAACGTGGTAAAAGCTAACACGATTTAATTACATTGAGATTGCTAGTTCTAAACTTAGTTTCCAGAACAATGCAACAGAGATATTTTGCATCTTGAGTGACTATTTTTTTGTATTATAAATTTTAGTCTCTTGACAGTTTGGTATTTTCGAGCTCTTAAGATTCAAATTACATTATACGTTGGCTGTCATATAAGATTTGGTCAAAATGATATTTATTGCGTTCATTGGCGACACCTGGGCGAATTTATTTATTGGATTTTTCTGTGGGAAAGATTCTTACAATGTTTATTACAAGGTATGACTACAACGTATAATTAGATACATTCGTTTCACTATGTCAAATTGAAAGCTTGAGTCTTGCTCGATTTGTAGGTTATTTGAACTCTCCAGGTTCATATTTTGGGTGATTTTATTCTTTATTTGGGTAACTTAAATTGGGAGATTTTGGGGTTTTTGAAAATTGATCCCATTACATCAGTAGAACTAATAATAGTGTTGAATTAGTAGTAGTAGTAGTAGCAGTATTAATAGCAGTAGTAGCAGTTAGATGCCCCAGAAGATTCATCTTGATGCGCTAAGCTGTACCAAAAAAAATTGCTGATACACCTGTATCAGCAATTTGTATGTTATTGCAAGTTACCAATTGTTAAAATTTAAGGTTTTTATAGAAGGGATTATCGTAAAAACTTTGAAGGAGGCTCATTCGATTGGAAATTGAAAGTTCAAGTTCAATTTCGAAGAATCAAAGGTAATCACAGGACAATCAGCCTTTCCCTCTTAACCGACACCCCCCTCCCAAATACATCCGATCAAAATAAAAATAAACATTTTGTTTAAAATAGTCTGAAGATCAAATAACCATGCCTTTGGGGTTAACAACCCCACCAGCAGCATCTGGGGCAAGGGCTGTAAGTTAAGCTAGTTGCTCATTGCTAATACATAAGGTTTTTGTAGAAATTTTTTTATGAACTTTGGGGGGGGGGGCTCATTCGATTGGAAATCAAAATTTCCAGTGCACTTTTTCAGAGTTAAAAGTGATCGGACGGCTTCCACCCCACCCTATTTTCCCCCCAAATACATCCGATCTAAATTTTGGGACGGCCATTTTATTTAAAACAGTTTAACGGTTAAATAACTATACCATAGTTAAATAACTATGGTTCATAACCCTATTGTTTTTTACCCAATGTAAGTACGGTGGTTGAGTTGCACGAGGGTTCAGCTACACGAAGGTTCAGCTACACGAGGGTTCAGTTGCACGGTGGTTCAGTTACACGAGGGTTCAGTTACACGAGGGTTCAGTTGTACGGTGGTTCAGTTGCACGGTGGTTCAGTTGCACGGTGGTTTAGTTGCACGGGGGTTCAGTTGCACGGGGTTCAGTTACACGGGGGTTTAGTTACATGAGGGTTCAGTTAAATGGGGTTGAGTTGCACGGAGGTTTAGTTACACGAGGGTTTAGTTGAATGGGGTTCAGTTGCCCGGTGGTTCAGTTACACGAGGGTTCAGTTGTACGGGGGTTCGGTTATACAGGGGTTCAGTTGCACGGTGGTTCAGTTACACGTTGGTTCGGTTACAGGGGTTCACTTACACGCACACCCTCAAAATATACCAGACATACTCAACATTTGTGGTACACATATCACAAAAAAATAAAACTTTAAGTTGGTCATTTCATTGTTTGTCCACTCTTCTATCCGCCGCCCTTATATTTTGTAAACTTGTTCAACTTTTGGTGAACCTGGCAAAAGAAGAAAATTGCAGGAACTTGAAAAACGGCACGTATCGTCTGATCAGGCTTTAAAGCTGATGAAAACTTTATTTCGAACAATTTTGGCTCTAATTCTGGTCTCCATAACTTGGTAGATACTACTACTAAAAACTCATCGCAGCACCAAGCCGCCTGAGGCCAACACAGCTACGCACGCTCCTCCTCCACCCCAATCTATTCAAAGCCTCCCTTTTTACACCCGCCCACGAAGTTCCCATTTCCTTTAAATCTTTCTTTATGACGTCCTCCCACCCCAGACGGGGACGACCTGCTTTCCGTTTAGCCCTAGATGGTTGGCCGAAAAGAACAATCTTCGGCAATCTGTCATCCTTCATCCGCACAACATGCCCTAACCACCTCAACCTTTCTTTCATTATAGACCTAGAAAGCGGTATTGAACCACATTTTTCGTATAGCCTTTTGTTTGAAATACGGTCAGTCAACCGGGTACCCAGAACAATCCTTGAGCAATTTCTCTGGAAATACATAGCAAATCGGATAAACTTCAAATACTTTACCTGCTAGTATGTCTATATTTTTGAGTAAATATTACCCATCAGACTACTTTTACGGTTTTTTTGCCTTCCTTCTTACTAAAGCCCTTTTGCCTCAATATGCCTATGAATTAACTCATTTTAAACATCATAACTGATCTATTTTTATTCTTACAAATTGGGTTTTTCTACGAGACTGTTGGTGACTTTTTTTTTCGGGAAAACACCAATTAGCTTCCACTTCATACTAATATTTTTTTTTTGCTGAGAACTTTTTATCTTCAATGGTGGTATGAAAAAAGTTGTCTGGTTGACAACCCTAAGTATTAGTTCTTTGGCAAGGCTAGAACCCCCTTGAGATTTTTCTCCAAGCAACCTTTGTTTATTTCAGTAAATACGGATTAATTTCTCTGTGTGAATCAAGCTTGTTTTTCCTTCTTAAGATTTAATTTCAAATCAAAATTGCTGCTGTTTTCTCCTTCATAGGAATATAGAACCACTACTAGGAATTTTTGGAATTTTTCTTCAGCGGAAATTTAAAAACCAGAAGACACTACAAAACATTGAGAAAAAACTGCTACAAAGGGGCGGAAACCCCCAATTAGCCCTAATAACGTTATCATGCAACGTTGTAAATATGTACGGTAGCATGCATATAGCGTATACTATATATAAGATATAATAATACGTAATAAAAGACATGAAATGTTAAGTTAAATGCCGCTTTGTTCAACGTGATGGTAATTAGTCATGTCGGTTACCCTTGTAGATATGTCGTTCATACTTCTCTGGGAAAATCTTTCAGAGATACGTCTTGTTATGGACGAAAAAAAGGTGTTGATTTTTCTTGGCGTGGCTAAACAACAAATTTGAAGGAAGCTTTAGAAACAGTCCATACCATGAATAACCAATACATACGCTTTTCCATTCCATGTACATATACATGCCGTATACATAAACACATTCCATGTACAGACTATAATACTGTATAATAATCATAAGCAGCGCAATAGCGCTGCCTAAGTAAAGAACGATATCGGCACAATGCATTTTTGTTTTTTTGTTTCTTGGTCTTTTTTTTTTTTTTTTTTTTTTTTTTTTTTTTTTTTTTTTTTTTTTTTTTTTTTTTTTTTTTTGGTTTCTTGGTCTTAGACCAGGCACTTCATATGGAAGAAGTTGTCTTAGAAACTTCGAAAAGGGATCAATCGATGGGAAATTGGAGTGGCTTGTGCCCTTTTTAATAGTCGAAAGTGATTGGAAGGCAACTAACACCCCTTCCACGCCCATTATTTCCCCAAACACATCCAATCAAAAATTTTGAGATAGCCATTTTGTTCAGAGTAGTTGACTTCGTGATAGAAATTATGTTTTTGAGGAGGACACTCCCCCACAGCCCTCAGGGCAAGGGCTGTAAGTTATGCCCTGGGGTCATATAAGGTTTTTATAGAAATCCTTGTCGTAGAAACTTCAAAAAGGGCTCATTTGATTGGAAATTCAAAGGGCTAGTGCCCTTTTTAATAGTTGAAAGTGAATGGAGGGCAACTAACCCACCTCTCACACCCACCTTTTCCCCAAACGCATCCAATCAAAATTTTGAGATAACTATTTTGTTCAACGTAGTTGAAAGTTCTGGAAATTAGGTCATTGAGGATGACAACCCCTCCATAGCCCTCAGGGAAAGGGTTGCAAGTTATGCCCTAGGGGCATATAAGTTTTTTTTATAGAAAGCTTTATCGTAGAAACTTAAAAAGGGCTCATTTGATTGGAAATTGAAATGGCTAGTGCCCTTTTTAATAGTCGAAAATGATTGGAAGGCAACTAATATCCTTCTCACGCCCATCTTTCCCCAAACACATCCAATCAAATTTTTGAGATAGCCATTTTGTTCAACGTAGTTGAAAGTTCTGGAAATTAGGTCATTGAGGATGACAACCCCTCCATAGCCCTCAGGGAAAGGGTTGCAAGTTATGCCCTGGGTCATATAAGGTTTTTATAGAAATCCTTGTCGTAGAAACTTCAAAAAGGGCTCATTTGATTGGAAATTGAAATGGCTAGTACCCTTTTTAATAGTCGAAAGTCATTGGAAGGCAACTAACACCCCTTCCACGCCCACCATTTATCCAAGCATATCTAATCAAAATTTTGAGATAACATTTTATTCAAAGTAGTTGAAAGGTCTGGAAATTATATCTAAGAGGATCACATCCCCCCCGCCCTCAGGGTAAGGGTTGTAAGTTATGCCCTGGGGTCATATAAGGTTTTTATAGAAATCCTTGTCGTAGAAACTTCGAAAAGGGCTCATTTGATTGGAAATTGAAAGGGCTAGTCCCCTTTTTAATAGTCGAAAGTGGTTTGAGGGTAACTAACCCCCCTCCCACGCCCGCCTTTTCCCCAAACACATCAAGTCACAATTTGTAGATAACCATTTCGTTCAACGTAGTTAAAAGTTTTAGAAATTAGGTTTTTGAGGATGATAACCCCCTCAGAGCCCTCGGGGCAAGGGTTGTAAGTTATGCCCTGGGGGCATATAAGGTTTTTATAGATAGTGATGTTGTAGAAACTTTATAAAGGGCTCATTCAATTGGAAATTAGAAGGGCTTGTGCCCTTTTTAATAGTCGAAAGTGATAGGAGGATAACTAACACCCCTCTCACACCCACCATTTCCCCAAACACATCCAATCAAAATTTTGAGATAGCCATTTTGTTTAACGTAGTTGAAAGTTCTTGAAATTAGGTCTTTGAGGATGACAACCCCCTCACAGCCCTCAGGGCAAGGGTTGTAATTTATGCCCTGGGAGCATATAAGGTGTTTATAGAAAGCGTTGTCGTAGAAACTGAAAAAGGGCTCAGTCGATTTGAAGCTGAAAGGGCTAGTTCCATTTTTAATAGTCGAAAGTGATTGGAGGGCCTGATATTTTTATAATAAAGATCGATGTGGGTACAATATATTATTATTTCTTCTCTTTTTTTTTTGTTTAGACCAGGGCATGTCGTATCGAAGGAGTTGTCTTAGGAACTTCGAAAAAGGCTCATTCCATTGAAAATAGAAAGGGCTAATGCCCTTTTTAATAGTCTAAAGTGATTGGAGGGCAACTAGTCCCCCTCCCACGCCCATCCTCTCATTTGTCCATTATGTTTAAAAACCAAATGCTGCCTTAAGATTAAATCAAAATGCGCTGTGTTTATGCTAATTCCCAATAAGGCATCTCAGCTGTATTCCAAGAATGACTGAGGGTATTTATTATGTTCAAACTTTTGGGGCTACTTCTGCTCTTAAAATTTAACCATCAAAAAAGCGTAAGTGTATCCCAGCTATCAAAGTAAACAGTAAACAGATTTTTTTTTTTTTGCGAATTGCATCAAGTTTTGTGTTTCAGGTCAACTAGAGGAGGTGTGAAACTAAATTAAACACTTCTATTTTTGTCCAGATTTTTAAAAGGATGTATGTTGTTAAAAATTGCTGAAAATTTTTCTGCAGCATACAAATAGCAGGCCAAACTATAAAGTCTTAAAAAACGAAAAGATATAAAGAATTATTTTCTTTTTCCCTGAAAAGACTATGTAAATGTAAAACGAACAGAAATTAATTAAAAAAAACTCTTTCCACAAAACAAGTTTTTCAAAGAAAAGTAAAGGACTCCATTAAACCAAAAATGACCAAAAATAAAATCAAATAATCTACCAAGCGTGAAACTACCACAAATCAGCATCGATAAATAAATGAAACCCAAGACGAACAGAAATTACAATAAATAACCGAGTCAAACTCAAAACGAGCAGAAATTAACATAAGTTGGGCGCAAAACCCCTATGCCTTCCAAAGGCCTGAACCTAGTTTGCACTTTACTGAAAAAAATACAAATGAATATGTATTGTCAGTTTAATATACATATACTGATATTTAGTAATGAAATTGTTAATATTATTTGATTTATTTAAAAGTAAAAACATTTATATTTTTTCAATGAAGTGCAAATTATGTTCTGGCGTTTGGAAGGCATAGGGGTTTTGAGCCCTACTCATGTTAATTTCTGCTCGTTTTGAGTTTGACTCGGTTATTTATTGTAATTTCTGTTTGTTTTGGGTTTCATTTATTTATTGATGCTGATTTGTGGTAGTTTCACGCTTGGTAGATTATTTGATTTTATTTTTGGTCATTTTTGGTTTAATGGAGTTCTTTACTTTTCTTTACTTTTCTTTAAAAAACTTATTTTGTGGAAAAAGTTGTTTTAATTAATAAATATATAAGATTCATATTATAAATGAATCAGTTTTCCAAATTTACCGGATATCGGAAGTAAAGTTTTTGAATATTACTCTGAATGTTTTTTTTCGGGAATTCAAATAAAACAATCTTATTAGAAATACCAGTGTTTAATTGAATAACATTGCTTCGTTTTGGTGATATACAAAATACTTGACGTACCTCTTGACTTGAAGATTTCTGAAATATTTTTAGTTTAACTGTGGTCAATTTCCCCTAATGCTTCCTAATAAATAAAAGCACTTCTAAAACTGGGACTCGTGGGTAAGGACCACTTAAGGAATCTTATGAGCGCAATAACTCATTTTCCCCTAAAAGTGGACTGAACACTTTTATGTATTGCGATTGGCAATTGCAGTGGTTGAAGTGCTACATTGACATAGCTGTCTCTAAAGACCCTGATTTTCATGAGCGAAACATTCCACCCTAATTTAAACAAATTTAATGAGCAGGATTTTTTAGCGGCTAAGATAAATTACCATACGCATGTGGCAATACCCAGTGCTGCAATATCCAACCAGCTTAACTGAGGTCAGAACTTGTCAATATACCATTAGGTCTGCAACCTTTATAACAGCAGGAATTTAACGGGCAAGAATTCTTAGCAGCTAAGATAAATCACCATACGCATGCGGCAATACCCGGTGCTGCAACATCCGACCTGCTTAATTGAGGTCAGAACTTGTCAATATAATACAGACTATTAAAGGAGGCACACTTGTGCCTCTTTAAAGAGGCGACCCACCACAATGTTAAGCGATTTCCGGTCCTAGAGGTCGCAGAGAGATGACGGTGATCGCATTTTGTAGCCCAAGCTCAAACTAAGAAACGTGCAAAATTTCATCCTCCTCCGACTTTATCTTCATGGGGTAAACTGGGCCGGAAGTTTCGACCCTCCCACCACAGCCCCCCCCTTTAACGTTGTCCGATCGGGCTGAAATTTAGAGGTTAAGCTTTCCTAGGGCCCGGGAGCTTATCCTCGAAATTTCAGCTCAATCCGATCACTCCTTCCCTGTTTTCCAAAAACCAGATATAGCCACTTAATGTTCATTTCTCTTTTTTTTTATTAGCCACGCCTACAGGCCACAGTTGGCAACGGATCCGGGTGAATGAGGACTCATTCGAAGTGGAATTCGACCTGTTAGGGCCTTTTGATATTTTCAGACCGAAAAAATTATCCCCCGAATTTACATTTACGAAAAACCTCGTTTTCCTATAAGAACCCATGTTAAATTTTCCCACCACAGCCCCCCTTTAACGTTGTCCGATCGGGCTGAAATTTAGAGGATAAGCTTTTCTGGGGCCTGGGAGCTTATCCTCGAAATTTCAGCTCAATCCGATCACTCCTTCCCTGTTTTCCAAAAACCAAATATCAAGTTTTGTGGGGATTTGCTTGCGTCAAAAATAGATTGCAGAGACTAGAAATAATATAACAAGTGTCTCTGTGGTACAGTGGTCGCTACTCCTGACTGTCAGGCGGAAGACCCGGTTCGATTCCCCGTCAGAGGAAATTTTTAATATATTGAATTTAAAGTTTAAAAAAGAAACTCAGTTTCTTTTTTAAATCCAATCTATTAAATCCTTCGGCTCAACAGGCGTCCCCAGAAAAATATCACAGTCGGCCTTCAGGTTACAGGTAAGTCTCCACTGCTTTGATAACATGCCGTATACCCCGCATGCTCGAAGACAAGTTGAAAAAAGAAAATCTTACTGTGCATTTGATTTGAGTATTCAGGAATTAAAAGCCTTAACACAAGAATCTTGAAGAGCGGGGGTTTTGGGGGCGGCATCCCCCCCAACTTTAACTCCTGACACGATCAGCTAACAGCTAGTCAAGCAATAATAAGTAATAAACTGTACAAAAATGTGCGGAAATTATTTGAAAAAAACTACGTTTTCTAAAGAGTTAAAGAGGCTGAGTCACAAGTTTGAACCTTAAAACGTACAGGGATTAGGAGGTACAGTTGGGGGCCTGCCGCCCCCCAAACCCCCCGCTTTCGCAGCCTTTAAATAAAAAAATGAAGTTTTTTAAACTGAAAGTAAGGAGCGACATTAAAACTTAAAACGAACAGAAATTATTCCGTATATGAAAGGGGCTGTGCCCTCCTCAACGCCTCGCTCTTTACGGTCAAGTTTTTTATTGTTTAAAAAAAAGAGTTGTGAGAAAGTCTAACTTTAGCGTAAAGAGCGAGGCGTTGAGGAGGGCACAGCCCCTTTCATATAACTCATTCCAGAAAAGTGTCCACTTTTAAAAACTCAACTCTTCAACTCATGTCAAGTCTAATTTGAAAGGTTTACATTCAGATAAGGAGCTTGGAAAGGACTTAAAAGAAGATGTGCTACTTTCAAGCGTTAACACGATAAAGGGATAAAAGCAAGTGCTAGCTGTAAAACGTGCAAGGTAAGTGGAATAGGGATTGGAATATCCTATTGAAACGGGGAAAGAAACACATTTAAGACATCATAGTTATTTCCAATTAAGCATCGTTTATTTCCAAGGAGGTTTTTTTCAATTAGGAAATATTAAGAGTAAAAAAATTAAGTTTTCATGGGTTAACTAATGATGCTCAGTACAAATTTAGCAAGCCGTGGACTATACGCTTAAAACATATATATATATATATATATATATATATATATATAATATATATATATATATATATATATATATATAATATATATATATATATATATATATATATATATATATAATATATATATATATATATCAATATATATATATATATATATATACATATATATATATATATATATATATATATATATATATATATATATTATATATATATATATATATATATATATATATATATATATATATATATATATATATATATATATATTATATATATATATATATATATATATATATATATATATAGATATATATATATATATATATATTATATATATATATATATATATATATATATATATATATATATATATAGATATATATATATATATATATATATATATATTATATATATATTATATATATATATATATTATATATATATATATATATATATATATATATATATATATCTATATATGATTCTGAAAAGAATCAGATTTTTATGCTGATTTCAAATATATAAGTTTTATCAAGTTTAGTACTACCTATCAAACGTTACGCGCCTGAGAAAATTTGCCTGATTTTCGAAAAAGGGAAAACACTCCCAAAAGTCATAGGACCTTAATGAAAGTCATACCATCAGATTCAGCGTATCAGAGAACAGTGCTGTAGAGGTTTCAAGCTCCTATCTGCAAAAATGTGGAATTTTGTATTTTTTGCCAAAAGAAAGATCACGGATTCGCGTTTTTTTTTTTTTTTTTTTTTTTTTTTTTTTTTTTTTTTTTTTTTTTTTTTTTTTTTTTTTCCCTCCAGGGGTGATTGCATTGACCCAGTGATCCTAGAATATCGTGGGAGGGCTCATTCGAACGGAAATTAAAAGTTCTAGTGCCCTTTTTAAGTGACCAAAAAAATGGAGGGCAACTAGGCCCTCTCCCACACTCATTTTTTTCCCCAGGGTCACCCGATCAAAATTTTAGATAGCAGTTTTTTTCAGCATGGTCGAAAAATATAATAACTATGTCTTTGAGGATGACTGAATCCCCAACAGTCCCCGAGGGAAGGACTGCAAGTTATGAACTTTGCCCAATGTTTACATATAGTATTGGTTATTGGGAAGTATACAGACTTTTTCAGGGGGGATGTTTTCTGGTAGGGGGGGGGGGTCGGTTGCTAAGTGGGAGGGTCTCTACATGGAGGAAGTTTCATGGGGGAAGAGACATTGCTATGAAGGGGCGCCGGATTTCACAGCAATATTTAAAAAAACGATCAGAAATTAAATTAAAAAAACAAGTTTTTCAACTGAAAGTAAGGAGCAATATCAAAAATTAAAACGAACAGAAATTATTAGGCTACGTATATGATAGGGTTCGCCCCCTAGTCAATACCTCGCTCTTTACGCTGAAGTTTTTTTTTTTATACATTCATAAGAGCTATTTATTCTAATTAGCGGCCTTTGTGATTAAGGGGTAATTTTTAAAGAATTCGAACTTTAGCGTAAAGAGCGAGGTATTCACTAGGGGGCGTACCCCCTAATATACGTATTAAAAATATATGAATATAGAAGTTCGTTACGTAGTTAATTCGTAAGTTACGTATATTTATTACGATAAAAACGTTCGTAAATAAAATTAAAGTACTTTCGAGAAAGCCATTTAACCAAAAAAGTAAAATTAATAAGCAAATTTCGTTTTAATTATTCATGTACGGTGAGCCAAAATCAAAACCTGCATTAATTCACAAAAGTTCAGAAATTAAATAAAAATAACAAGCTTTTTTTACTGAAAGTAAGGAGCGACATTAAAACTTAAAACGAACAGAAATTATTCTATATATGAAAGGGGCTGTCCCCTTCTCAACGCCTCGCTCTTTACGCTAAAGTTTGACTCTTTCTCACATCAACAGAATAATTTCTATTCGTTTTAAGTTCTAATGTCGCTCCTTACTTTCAGTTAAAAAAAACCTTGTTTTTTTTTTAATTAATTGCTTACCAGGTCTGAAGTTTCAAAATTGTATAATGTAGAAGAGAAAAATCTGAATTTATTATTTCATTATGAATGGGGCTGAAATAAGACTCTCTTATCATAGCATAGGCAGCTCAATAGCGCTGCCTAAGTACAGAACGATGTTGGCACAATGTATTGTTTTTTTTTTTTGTTTTTTTTTTTTTTTGGTTTCTTGGTCTTAGACCAGGGCACTTCGTATCGAAGGAGTTGTCCTAGGAATTTCGAAAAGGGCTCATTGGATTGGAAATATGAGTGGCTTGTGCCCTTTTTAATAGTCGAAAGTGATTGGAAGGCAACTTAAACCCCTTCCATGCCCACTATTTCCCCAAACACATCCAATCAAAATTTTGAGATAGTCATTTTGTTCAGCGTAGTTAATTTCCAGATAGAAATTGAGTTTTTGAGGAAGACACTCCCCCACAGCCCTCAGGGCAAGGGTTGTAAGTTATGCCCTAGGGGCATATAACGTTTTTATAGAGAGCGTTGTCGTAGAAACTTGAAAAAAGGCTCATTTGATTGGAAATTCAAAAGGCTAGTGCCCTTTTTAGTAGTTGAAAGTGATTGGAGGGCAACTAACCCCCCTCTCACGCCCACCTTTTCCCCAAATACATCCAATAAAAATTTTTAGTTAGCCATTTTGTTCAACGTAGTTGAAAGTTCTGGAAATTAGATATTTGAGGATGACAACCCCCCCCCCCCACAGCCTTCAGGGCACATTCAATCAAAGTCTAGAGATTGCCAGTTTGTTATACGTAGTTGAAAGTTCTGGAAATTATGTAATTGAGGATGACAAACCCCCTAGAGCCCCCAGGGCAAAGATTGTAAGTTATGCCCTGGGGGCATATAAGGTTTTTATTGAAAGCTTTGTAGTAGAAACCTGAAAAAAAGGCTCATTTGATTGGAAATTCAAAAGGCCAGTGCCCTTTTTAATAGTCGAAAGTGATTTGATGGCAAGTAACCCCCCTCTCACGCCCACCATTTCCCCAAACACATCTAATGAAAATTTTGAGATAGCCATTTTGTTCAACGTAGTTAAAAGTTTCAGAAATTAGGTCTTTGAGGATGATAACCACCTCAGAGCCCTCGGGGCAAGGGTTTCAAGTTATGCCCTGGGGGCATATAAGGTTTTTTATAGATAGTGATGTTGTAGAAACTTCAAAAAGGGCTCATTCGATTCGACATTAGAAGGGTTTGTGCACTTTTTAATAGTCGAAAGTGATTGGAGGATAACTAACACCCCCTCACACCCACCATTTCCCCAAACACATCCAATTAAGTATTTTGAGATAGACATTTTGTTCGAGGTAGTTAAAAAGTCTGGAAATTATGTTTTTGAGGATGACACTCCCCCCACAGCCCTCAGGGCAAGGGTTGTACGTTATGCCCTGGGGGCATATAAGGTTTTTTTTTATAGAAAGCGTTGTCGTAGAAACTTCAAAAAGAAATCATTCGATTGGAAATTGAAACGGCTAGTGCCCTTTTTAATAGTCGAAAGTGATTTGATGGCAAGTAACCCCCCTCTCACGCCCACCATTTCCCCAAACACATCTAATGAAAATTTTGAGATAGCCATTTTGTTCAACGTAGATGAAAGGTCTGGAAATTATGTCTTTGAGGATGACAACCCCCTCACAGCCCTTAGGTAAAGGGTCGTAAGTTATGCCCTGGGGCATATAAGGTTTTTATAGAAAGCGTTGTCGTAGGAACTTCAAAGAGGGCTCATTCGATTGGAAATTGAAAGGGCTAGTGCCCTTTTTAATAGTCAAACGTTGAATTGTTGAAAACGTTGAAATTGTTGTCGTAGAAACTTCAAAAGGGCTCATTCGAATGGAAATTGAAAGGGCTAGTGCCTTTTTTAATAGTTGAAAGTGATTGGAGAGCAACTAACGCCCGTCTCACGCCCGCCATTTCCCCAAACACATCCAATCAAAATTTTGAGATAGCCATTTTGTTCAACGTAGTTGAAAGTTCTGGAAATTAGGTCTTTGAGGATGACAACCCCCTCACATCCCTCAGGGCAAGCGTTGTAATTTATGCCCTGGGGGCATATAAGGTCTTTATAGGAAGCGTTGTCGTAGAAACTCAAAAAGGGCTCATTCAATTGGAAATTGAAAGGGCTAGTGCCCTTTTTAATAATCAAAAGCGATTGGAAGGCTTGACATTTTTATAGTAAAGATCGATGTGGGTACAATGTATTATTATTTTTTTCTTCTTTTTTTTTGTTTAGACCAGGGCACTTCGTATCGAAGGAGTTGTTTTAGGAACTTCGAAAAGGGCTCATTCGATTGAAATAGAAAAGGCTAATGCCCTTTTTAATAGTCGAAAGTGATTGGAGGGCAACTAGTCCCCCTCCCACGCCCACCCTCCCATTTTCCCATTATGTTTAAAAACTAAATGTTGCCTTAAGATTAAATCAAAATGTACTGTATTAATGCTAATTCCCAGTAAGGCATCTCAGCACTATCCCATGAACGACTGAGGGTATTATGTTCAAACTTTCGGGGCTACTTCTGCTCTTAAGATTTAACCAAATCAAAATAGCGTAAGTGTCTCCAAGCTATCAAAGAAAGTAAACAGATTTTTTTGCGAATGGTATCAAGTTTTCTATTTCAGGTCAACTAGAGGAGGTATGAAACTAAATTAAACACTACTATTTGTGTCCAGATTTTTAAAAGGGTGTATGTTGTTAAAAATTGCTGAACATTTTTCTCCAGCATACAAATAGCACACCAAGTTATAAAGTCTTAAAAAAAACGAAAAGATTTAAAGAACTATTTTCTTTTCCCCTGAAAAGACTATGTCAATATAAAACGAACAGAAATTAACTAAAAAGCCTTTTTCACAAAATATGTTTTTCAAAGAAAAGTAAAGAAATCCATTAAAGCAAAAATGAGCAAAAATAGAATCAAATAATCTACCAAGCATACAACTACCACAAAGTAGTATCAATAAATAAATGAAACCCAAAACGAACAGAAATTACAATAAATAATCGAGTCAAACTCAAAACGAGCAGAAATTAACATGAGTAGGGCTCAAAACCCCTATGCCTTCCCAAGGCCAGAACATAATTTCTACTTTACTGAAAAAAACGCAAATGAATTTACTGACAAAAATGTGCATTGTCAGTTTAATATACATAAGCTGATATTTATTCCTTAAAATCTTAATTAATTTTTTTTCTTAAAGTTATAAGTGAAAACAGCTAAAAGTATTTTTTTAGTAAAGTACAAATTATATTCTGGCTTTTAGAAAGCATATGGTTTAGAACCCTACTCAGATTAATTTTTGAGTTTGACTTATTTTTATTTATATTTGTTTTGGTTTCATTTATTTATTGATACTGATTTGTGGTAGTTGTATACTTGGTAGATTATTTGATTCTATTTTTGCTCATTTTTGGTTTAATGGAGTTCTTCACTTTTTTTTTGAAAAATTTATTTTGTGCAAAAAGTTTTTTTTGCTTAATATCTGTTCCTTTTGTATTGACATAGTCTTTTCCAGGGAGAAAGACTGAGCCTCTTCTGAAGTTAAACAACCATCCCTTCCATAAAAACCTTTAATACTCCCTGGACATAACTTACAACCCTTGCCCCTAATCTCTGGGGTTTTTCAACCCCAAAAGCCTTGTTATATGATATTTAAACTATTTTGAATAGAATGGCTATCTCAAAATTTCTATTAGACGCACTTCGGGACAATATGACGTGTGTGTAGGGGTGAGAGGGTAGCTGCCCTCTGATCACTTTGACTTTTAAAAAGAGCACTAGAGCGTCTGATTGCCAATCCAATGAGGTCCTTTGAAGTTTATATGACCACGCTTTCTATTAAAACCCTATATGTCCCCAGGGCACAATTTACAACCCTTGCCCTGAGGGCTGGGGGATTTGTCTTCCAAGACATAATTTCCAGACCTTTCTGATAGGCTTAACAAAATGGCTATATAAAAATTTTGATTGGAAGTACTTGGGGAAACGATAGGCGTGGAGGGAGACATTTGCCCTCTAATCACTTTCGACTACTAAAAAGGCAATAGTCCTCTCATTTTCCAATCGAATGAGCCCTTTCTGAAGCTTCTACGACAAAACTTTCTATAAAAACGTTATATTGTCATGAGGGCTATGGGGGGAGGGTTGTCATCCTCAAAGACATAATTTCCAGACCTTTCAATTACGTTAAAAAAAATTTCCATATCAAAATGTTGATCGGAAATGTTTGGGGAAATGATGGGCGTTGGGGGGGATTCTCCCTCTGATTACTTTCGACTATTAAAAAGGGCAATAGCCCTATCAATTTCCAATTGAAAGAGCCCTTTTGGAAGTTTTTACGACAGCGCTTTCTATATGACATTTTATGCCCCCAGGGGATAACTTACAACCTTACTCCTATCCCAGAAAGTGTTGTTTTCAGTGCTATATCTCACTTACGAATTGTAGAATTGATAAAAAGCACGTAGATATGAGCAAAAGTTTTCAAATAAGCCATTAAACATCACTCTAAAAAGTTCTGGTAGCCCAATAGCCCCAACTTTTCCATTTGAGACTTGGCACCAAAAGTGCCGTTTTTAGTGCCATTTGAAACTTGCAGATTGTGAAATTTATAGGAAGAACGTATATATGAGCAATTTTTTTATATGAGCTATCAAAAATCTATCTAAGATGTTCTGGTAGCCCGCTAGCCCCATCCCTTGAGAAACGGCATAAAAAGTGCCTTTTTTCGTGCCGTATGGCACTTGCAGGTGGCAGAATTTATATAAAACACGTACATATGAGAAATAGATTTTGAATGAGCTCTTAAGCATGTCTTTATGATGTTCTAGTAACCCTCTAGGCCTTGAAAAAGAAGAAATAAATGACCGTTTTAACGTTTTTTTAAGTTTTAGTTACTATAGGCTGTGGTTCGTTCTTTACTAGGTTGCAGATAATGCTTCAACCATGACAAAGAGCTCATTGCAAATTCTCCCCAGAAACTTTTTAACATTGAAATTTGTGAAATCTAATAGATGGTAGAATTTGTAAAAACCTAGTAAATATAAGCAATAGCTTTTAATTGAGCCATTAAACATCTATCTACGATGGTGTGGTAGCCTACTAATGTTTCAGTAGCTTACTGATGAGCAGACGATTTATGAAACTTACTAAGGGGACTGGGAGGGGGAGTGTACGGGAGGGGTTCTTGTAAACCTCCAGTTAAGGGTTCTGGAATATAACTATTACAATGGTACCTGTTTTGTACTTCAGAGCTTTTCCACTTAAGAAGTGGCACCAAAAGTGTTGTTTTTAGTGCTATATCGCACCTACGAATGATAAAATTGATAAAAAAAAAAGCACGTATATATGAGCAATAGATTTCAAATGAGCCATTAAATATCACTCTTATAAGTTTTGCTATCCCAATAGCCCCAGTTTTTCCACTTGAGAAACGGCACCAAAAGTGCCGTTTTTAGTGCTATTTGGAACTTGCAGATGGTGGAATTTATAGGAAGAACGTAGATATGAGCAATGCATTTTATATGAGCTATAGAAAAATCTGTCTACGATGTTCTGGTAGCCTGCTAGTGACACCCCTTGAGAAATTGCACAAAAGTGCCTTATGGCCCTTGCAAATGGCGGAATTTATAAAAAGCATGTAGATATAAGAAATAGCTTTGAATGAGCCATTAAGCATCTCTCTATGGTGTTCTGGTAACCCGCTAGGCCTGAAGAAAAATGATTTTCCTTGTTTTTCAAGGAGGGGGACTTTAATTTCCCTGTTGAAGGTTTTCGACCATGGTGATTCCAATGGTACATTTTGATCTGACGCTATTTTTGAGGGGTTTCAGGCTTTTTTTCAGAATCACCATAATTTTCTTTTCGTAATAAACTTTTACTTTTAAGACAAACTGAAATAATAGTTACCATTCCTGAATCAGTGTCAAATGACAATTTTTTCACTAGGCAGTTAAAAAAAAACAAAAAAAACACGTTTTTAACCTTTGGTTACTATGGGCTGTTGTTCGCTCTTTACTAGGTTGCAGCTACTGCTTCAACCATGATTAATTCGGTATAAATTGTTTCGTATCTTAGCTGCATCACTTGTTCATTGTTGACTTGTAGTGTTTGACTAACGAAGGGACAAATGGTTCACCCGGGTCAGAGGATCGGATGGTATTAGCAGAGGCGTCATTTATGGAAGAGGAGGGGGACGCCCCTCCCAATGCTTTAAGGTTGTCGATAAAAACTTGAGTTTGTAAAAAAGCAACACTGACGTACGGAGTAACGCCCCTTTCTGCCGTTAAAATTTTTCTCCCGGAAAGTCAAAATTTCAGCGAATATCACCCCCCTCAGAAAATTCCCTCCCAAAAAATGTTCGTATATTTCCCAATGACACATATTATATGTTAACAATGGGTCAATAGCATAACTTACAGCCCTTTTCCCAGGGGCTGTGGGGGGGGGTTACTTTGTCCCCAGATGCATAGTTATTGGACCTTTCAACTATGCTGAACCAATAGCTATATCGAAATGTTGATCGGATGTCTTTGAGGAAAAAGCGGCTTAGGAGGGGGCTATTTGCTCTCTAATCTTATTGGCTACTTAAAAAGGGCACTGGAACTCTTAATTTTCGTTTCAATGATCGCCCCCCCCCCTCTTCTAGGGTTATTGGTTTATATGATCAACCGTGTAAAAAAAAAAAAAAAAAAAAAAAAATGCATCCATGATCTTTCTTCCTACAAAAATACAAAATCCCACATTTCTGGGATAGGAGCTTGACACTTCTACAGTAGGGTTCTCTGATCTGTTAATTATTACAAGAATTGGTGAAAAGCCATTGGTATTAATTGTTATCAAAATTCCTTTTTAATTGGGCCGAGTCTCTCCTTTCTAACAATTCTTTACAACGAAGTGTTTCAACAGTTTGCTACCACGAGGTGTTTGGTAGTCTTAGACTTGTATCATCAAACTTCTAGTTCCCACCTAAGTCCTGCAATCTTTGACTGGAGCTTCATTCCCCTGTAAAGTTCGGCTGCTCTAATTCAAAAGACGTTATGTTATAGGTTTCAATAAACGGTTTGTAGTTTCTGGGCTGTTGTTCGCTCTTTACTAGGTTGCAGCTACCGCTTCAACCATGATTAATTCGATATAAATTGTTTCGTATCTTAGCAGCATCACTTGTTCATTTTTGTATGACTTGTAGTGCTTGACTAACGAAGGGACAAATGGTTTACCCGGATCAGAGGATCGGATGCTATTAGAAGAGGCGTCATTTATGGAAGAGGAGGGGGACGCCCCTCCCAATGTTTTAAGGTAGTCGATAAAAACTTGAGTTGGTAAAAAAGTAACACTGACGTACGGAGTAACGCCCCTTTCCGCCGTTAAAATTGTCGCCCGGAAAGTCAAAATTTCAGCGAATATCACCCCCCCCCCCTGCAGTTTGCAGTTTCTGTAAAACTAAAGAATTTCTATGGACTGACACAATCCCTTTTTTCTCCTACCTTATATAGTCATCAAGATGTTCATGATTTTTTCCCAAATATGTTACAACCTCTTTCTTGCAGAACGTTCCCTTTGTCCCTGTGATAATTCTGATGCTACAAGCCAGAGGTGTCACCAGCCAAAATGCTTGAAGGAAGGGGGGGGCAGTGGTCGGTTTTACCGACAGAGACCGATCGCCTTCCATGGATTTTACATAATTTATTTCCTTATCCCTTTTTTCTAACAAAAAAATTGAGTCAGTAAAATAGCGGCACTTCGTGCTACTATTTTACCACCTCCCGGGTATGAGAGGGGGAGTAGGCCCCCCCTCCCATAATTGACGCCCCTGTTCCTAGCGTCTTTGTTTTTTTTTTTTCAATTTAAGATACTGGCACCAAGTTTTGGATTTCCTGGATCTTTTTTTACATTTTCAAGTTACTATACCTTTGCATAACCGAAACTGATAATTATGTGATACATCCACAAACTAAGCTTTATTTCGTTCATTAACGCCGCGCATAACCCCTGAGGAGGTTTCAAAGGTTGCTGAAAGTTCTAAAAAACCTAATTTTCTTGTATACATCCATCTTGCTATGTTTTCTTTATTGTACTAAGCTTTTAATGATACATTTTTGGTATTATAGTAAATTATCTGAAATTGCTCCCCAATCATGCAAAATTTCATCAGGAAATGAGGAATTTTGTACAGCATCATTAATTAATATCTAGAGGCAATATCTTGAAAGTTTCTTGTATGAAGTCAATTCCTCAGTAATAATTAACTTTAATGCTATAGTGTTGTTCAGTTGAGTTATAAAGCTGTTCTGCTAAGGTGACAGCATCATAACCGTAAGTGAGTGTGTGTAGTTGGCGTTGGGGATAATTCTCTCTTTTTTGAGACTCTTATGAGTTTTTGCTCTTTCTCTTCAATCATATAATGAGTATCAAATCTACCTCACGTAATTCCACAGTGCATGACTGAATGGAAACCTAATGTTTGGGTGATTTACCTATTTTGCTGAGGTGACATTACCACAACCCTGAGTTAGTATGGCTCGATGGTGTTGGGGTTATTTTCTCTTTTTGAAACTGTCATGAATTTGTAGCCTTTCCCTTCAGTCTTATAATGAGAATCAAGTCTACCTCAGATTATATCACAATATTTGGATCCTAGAGCTCGAATAATTTGTCTATTTGGCCCAGGCGACAGTACCATTACCCTAATTGAACTGTGGCTAGATGGCACTGAGGATGATTTTCTCCCTCTGAATCCTTCTTGATTTTCTAATCTTATGAGTGTTGCTATAGTCTTGCGCCTTAGCCATATAAGGAAGATCAATTCTACATCCATTAGTCCATAGAATAGGAGGGAATGAGAGCCTTAATGTAAAAATAAACATATTTATAGTAAAAAAATAAACATATTTGTATAATATTTGTTGAAGCATTACAGCAAATACCAATTATTCTATTCTGTTCGTTGTTTATTAATGATTTGCAGGATTTTCTTAGGAAGCAAGGAGCCCCAATGGTATCATTAGATGTCTGTGAACTATGCATGCTGATGTTCGCAGATGACCTGGCACTAGTAGCGAAGTCGAGAGAAGATTTACAGTTATCAAACAGTTCGTGGTAACGAACTATAAGTAAGGAGCGACCCGGCTCAATAGTAACCGAAACTCCAAAATACGGAATTTTGATACCAATAGATACATCAAAAGAATCATATTTTTATGCTGATTTCAAATATATAAGTTTTATTAAGTTTAGTCTTACCGATCAAATGTTACGCGCCTGAGAAAATTTGCCTTATTTTGGAAAAAAGGGGGAAACACCCCCTAAAAGTCATAGAAGTTAATTGAAAATCATACCACCAGATTCAGCGTATCAGATTACCCTACTATAGAAGTTTCAAGCTTCTATCTGCAAAAATGTGGAATTTTGTATTTTTGCCAGAAGAAAGATCACGGATGGGTGTTTATTTATTTATTTTTTTCCAGGGGTGATCGTATCGACCCAGTGGCCCTAGAATATCGCGGGAGGCTTAATTCAAACGGAAATTAAAAGTTCTAGTGCCATTTTTTAGTGACAAAAAAATGGAGGGCAACTAGGCCCCCTCCCACGCTCATGTTTTTCCCAAAGTCATCCAATCAAAATTTTGAGATAGCCATTTTGTTCAGCATGGTCGAAACATGCAATAACTATGTCTTTGAGGATTACTTAATCCCCCAAAGTCCCCGAGGGAAGGTCTGTAAGTTATGAACTTTGCACAATGTTTACATATAGTATTGGTTATTGGGAAGTATACGGAAGTTTTCAGGGGGATTTTGTTTTGGTAGTTGGGGGGGGGGGGGGGGGGGGGGTGGGGTGGGTTCGGGTCGGGGTGTTACGTGGGAGGATCTTTCCATGGAGGAAGAGTTCATGGGAGAAGGGACATTGATATGAAGGGGGCTTCGGATTTCCCAGCATTATTTAAAAAAATGATCAGAAATTAAATAATAAAAAACAGAATTTTTTCAACTGAAAGTAAGGAGCAACATCAAAATTTAAAACGAACAGAAATTAATACGTATATGATTAGGTTCGCCCCCTGCTCATTACCTCGCTCTATACGCTAAAGTTTTTTTGTACTTTCATCAGAGCTATTTATTCTAATTAACGGCCTTTTGTGATGAAGGGGTCATTCTTAAAAGAATTGGAACACAATTTGAACTTAGCGTAAAGAGCGAGGTATTGACTAGGGGGCGAACCCCCTAATATACGTAATAAAAACATATGAATATAGAACTTCGTTATGCAAGTTAATTTGTAAGTTACTTTTGAACAAAATTTCGAGAAAGCCATTTAGAAAAAAAGTAAAATTAATATGCAAATTTCGTTTTAATTATCCACGTACGGTGAGCCAAAATAAAAGCTGCATTAACTCAAAAACGGTCAGAAATTAAATAAAAAAAAAAAAACAAGTTTTTTTTTTACTGAAAAGAAGGAGCGAAATTAAAACCTAAAACGAACAGAAATTATTCCGTATATGAAAGGGGCTGCCCCCTCCTCAACCCCTCGCTCTTTACGCTAAAGTTTGACTCTGTCTCACAACTTTGTTTTTTAAAACAATAAAAAACTTTAGCGTAAAGAGGGAGGGATTGAGGAGAGGGCAGCCCCTTTCATATACGGAATAATTTATGTTCGTTTTAAGCTTATAATGTCGCTCCTTGCTTTCCAGTTTAAAAAAACTTGTTTTTTTATTTAATTTCTGACCTTTTTTGAGCTAATCCAGCTTTTATTTTGGCTCACCGTACGTGAATATTTAAAACGAAATTTGCATATTAATTTTACTTTTTTTTTGCTAAATGGCTTTCTCGAAATTTTGGAAAGCAACTGAAGCTAAGTCTTGCTAAAGGTAAGTCCTTCGCCTGTGCTGTGACTGCTAGCCAAATGACGAACATACAGAACCTGAAGATGCATAAGCAGATATTTCATGTAAAGATTGCATCGGCTATGCATTATGGATCTGAAGTTTGGGGATACATAGCTGGTGAGAGGATGGAGGAGATTCAGCTTCAGAAATTAAAGAGAGTTTTAGGTCTACATTTTTCAACGAATAGTTTAGTATTGAGAGGAGATCTAGGTTTATTTTCTTTAAGAAGTACTAGGCTGGTAGGGAAGATAAGACTATGGGAGAAAATCCTGAGTATGCCCAGAGTAAGGATAACAAAAGCAGCATATTTAGAAGCTCTGAGGATCTTTAAGGGTGATAAGTGGTCATCTCAAATAAAGAAGATATTGGATGATAGTGGATTTTTATAGCTATGAAAATCCATAAAATTAAAGGAAGAATTAAAGGAATTAAAGGATTGGATTAAAGGAAGGATAAGTTGCAAGTAGGGTCAGGGAGAGGTTAGGGGACCATGAGATCCAGGTGTGGCATGCGCGAGTGAATGAGACCCGATCACTGGAGTTATATGCAAAGGCTAAGGAGCAGTGGGGAGAAGAATTGTATTTTAAGGCGGGACTTCAAAAGAGGTAGCTACAGTTTATTATTTGTGTTAGGTCAGATGGGTTACCACTAGGTGAGAAAAGAAAGTATCTGGGAGGGGTTAGACAAGCTTCTGGTCCTTACTTCTGTCCAATGTGGGGGAAAGAGGAAGGTTTGGTTCATTTTGTGGGGAACTGTAGTGAATAAATAGATTTAAGATAAGAATTGTTTGGGGTTGAGGTTTGGGAGAGAGATGAGATAATAAATTTATTAGCAAGGAAAGATATGGGAGGTATAAAGAGACCCGGAAGGTTCCTGACGATGGGTATAGAACATAGAGAAAGGTTTATATAAGATTAAGGATGAGGGTGATAGTTCACTAGCCTAGATTATACTTTTGTGCCAATTTAATTTTGTGTGAAAGTGTCTTTGTTTTTGTGACCACGGCCCTTTGGGCTTTTGTGTCAATAAATTCTATTCTATTAGAGCCCGTCCAATTTTCAATTCAGTGCTGTCGCATGCTAAATCGTCATTTCTCGCCTGCCAGCAACTTCCATCTGAAATGCAAAGTTGGATCTGCTTTGCCTATCCTACCATATCCTCTTTAGAGAGGAATTGTTTCAAAAACTGCCCCTCCCCTACACTCCCCTAAACATAAATCAAACATGACTAAATCTGCTCCCTTTTGTGTTTACTTTTCGTGTTCTAATATGAAGAAGATCGATGACATAGCTTTTTTCCTCTTTGTGTGCAGTCATAAAAATATTCCACTTTATTGACATACTGACGTTTAATTTTATCGTATTGGTTTATATGGAATTTATGTACTTTTGCTACAAGGATTCCAGCATAGAGAAACAGACTTTACTTATAAAAAATGTTGTCGCACTTTTTACTAGCTTAAAATTTCATTGTAAAGAACCAATCAGGTACTCGCTCAAGATTTGGCATAGCAACCGTGGATAATAAAACAACGAGTAAAAAAAGGTAGGGTGATTTAGCTTCGGTCTCTTAACATCCGCTTCCCGTTCCAACAACCAATGTGATTAGCTTGCGAGAATATGTCGTAAAAATAAACCAATGGGATTAAAATACATTTTCTAACATGGAGGTGTAGGACACTCATCTGTCTTTTTCTCTCTGGTTCCAATGTGATATATCCAAGAATGCTATTATACAGGCCAGGGCCCTAATTTCTATTGTATACCAGAATCGTTCAGGTTCTAACTTGTAGTTGTATTAAATGTCAGTTAGTCCAAAGAATGTGGAATGACAAGGAAAGAATTTTTTTTGAATTTAAACCATTTAGACAGGGGCCTTTCAGTAAAGAAACTTTAGAATTCTTAGTAAAGCAAATGTTTGTATCTTAGACACTCAGATTCCTTTATTTCACCAACTGTATTTTCTAAGATGGAAAACCATTTCAAAAGCACGTGACAGAAATGGAAAATGACACAAACAAGCTTTGCAGTGAAATTGAACTTTTGTGAGAAGTTTAACACCTGACGCCATTAAAAAGCTCTTTTCCTTTGTTTGATTTAAACTGCTTACTGTCTATGGCAATTAATGGTGTGTAAACTGAATCTGCCAGTGTGCTAAGTTTTTCTTTTGTTGTAATCTTTCATTGTGAAGCAAGAATCGGGATTTTTTGAGTTGGCTTGGGTGAAAGTTATACGTAAGTCTAAGGCTACGTTTTATAAACTTAGTCCGAAGTCCCGTCTTGTTTTGTGTTTTTGAGACCAAGTTGACAAAGTGACGTTAGAATCATTGACTAGTCAACGCATATACGGCTGGGATGGAATCAGAATTACGCCATTTGGATACCCTCTGATTGATTACCCATTCTATTTCGTATGAAAAACTTCACCCGAAAAAGGTACCTGAAGTTTAGCTTCGATTCGAACGAAAAGCCAGAAACTTATGTTTACCCTAGCATAAAAGAAACTTGGTAAATTTTGACTTTAGTCTTTTAGATCGCACATACTGATTGTTCAAAATTAACTGCTCTTACTAACTAGCTTTCTGACCCTTACTAACTGCTTCGTGCTGCGGTGAGTTTTGAGTAGTATTACTGGTACCGATCAAGATCTTTGAATTTCTATCTAAATACCACTGAATTTCACGAAATTTCTAATAATTCATTAATATTACTAGCAATAGATCACTGACATAAAACAATAAATTTCAATAAAGAGATAATTAGATAAATTAATAGAAATAGTACTTATTCCCAGCTGTGGTCAATAGCCTATTATTAATAATGATAATCTCTGTTTTATAGGCGGTGTCACAAGACTTACCGAATCTGGTTTATCGATGGTTGATTGGAGACTATACGGCGAACGTCCTCCAATAAGTCGAATTGACTGGGAGGAAGAATTTGAAAAATACAAGAAATTCCCCGAATTTCAAATGTAAGTTTTGCTTTAAGTCTTGTGTCATCAAACCGGAATGACTAATGAATCAACCAGAATGACTAATGAATCTGCATAATCTTAGACAAATACCTCTGAAAAGGGGCGCAATTCTGGTTGAAAATTAAACAATCAATTCAAGACGCTTGGGAAACCTTGAGATTCTCAGAACTGTTTACATTTGGAAGAATTATAAAAAAAAAGAAGAACTTCAACGATAAGAGCATTTGATCGGGGTGGTAAATTTCTTTATGTTTTGTAAAGTTTCATTTTGTTCCGCAAAGCAAATACAGCTAAAAGTCCTTATTCCCGAAACATTCCTGAACAAAATTTAAACTTTAGTGCAGAAAAGGGGGGGGGGGGTTGAGAGTACAGGCATTCCGCCTCCTATTCAAGATAGCTCTGAATTTGATGTTAAGCAGGAACAAAAGTTACAAACATTGACCCAGAAATAAGTTTTTTCAAGTGAAAGTAAAGAGCAAGGGTAAAATTTGTAGTGAATTGAAATTATTCTGTTTATGAGGGGGGGTAATACCCTCTCAAGTCCTCCCCCTTTACGCTAATTATTTACTTTTTTATGTCTCAAGAGTTCAATAATGAATGACACGAGAAGAAGATACAGCCAGATATAACACAAGAATAGGATGAAAAGTGTAATTCTTATTAGAATGGTTTTGAGATTGAAAGAGTACCTTATTCAAGAATGAATTTTCTTTAAATTATTTCGAGTATTTCAAAGGGGAATTGTTAAAGAAACTGCTTGAAGTTAAGAACTAGGTATATTTGGTGGATTCTAACATGTTTTCAGGAAAACACTGACCAAACTTTAGCATACAGAGTGGGAAGTTGAAGGGGTTGTATCCCCAACCCATATATAAGATAAATTCTGTTCATTTTAAGTTTTAATACCGCTCTGAATTTTTATCTTGAATTTTTATTTGTTGAAAATCTAACTCGCATTACGAGAGTGTACTTGGTGGTTATATTTAAGCTCATTTAAGCTCATTCATTTTTTATTGAATTTAAAAAAAGAAGAAAAATAACTTTTCTGTAAACACAACTTAAAATGATACTAAAAGAAATATAATACCGTCTAAAAATGACGCAAAGAAGACGTAAGAAGACACAAAAAATGAAAATTTGCAATTATTATAAATAGTAATTCTTTGGAACCACCACCTGAACTATCAAACGTGATAAGACCAAGAGAACGGCCGGAACAAATTAAATTCACAATAGGTGAAAATCAACAACCTGGACCATCAAATGAGACAAGACCAAAACGGGCATATATTATCCAACGGGTAATATTTGGCATACATAATGTAAAGCTAGATAATATTTCATTTTAAAGAAACAAATTCATTTTATTTCAAGAGTTAAATAAATTTCCTCAAAGAAAAAGAAACAAAGGACAGTAGTTGACACTAATAAGCATTAAAGGTCTGAAGGGCCTATGTGGCCGAACGGTGTGAAAAAGTGACATCTTGGTTTTGTTTGGTAAAATGTTTGGTAAATTTGATCAGAAATTCATTAAATTCTATTACGAAAACCGTCCCCCTCCCCGAAACAGTATTCCTACTTGAAATAAATTATTTCATTTTCATCAGTGTTCTTTGGGCTTCAAGAGGGTTAGACGGTCAAGAGCCGAGACTAGTCTAATAATTTACATATTGGAAATCACTGGGGTGATTTGTTTTGCATGATCGTTACGTGATGGTTGCCAACTTGACAGCAATCCTGTTCTTTCAACAGGATTTTTAGGGAGATGCTGACAGTAAATGCTTCAAGAATTTGATAATTTTGGATTTGCTAATTTTGACAGGTTGTCTTCCTTTTAATACATAATATTGTTTGTTTAAAACCCAGCTTCAATTTTAGTTTTACAAAAGCTTACTTTAGTTGTTCGAACTAAAAAGCTAATTTTGCACACACAGAAATAGAAAAGATAGAAGTCAGATTCTGCCAAATTTCATCATTAGGTTTATGAACAAATAAATGAAATATTTTATTACCCATCAACAAACAAAGTTAAGACAATGGAGGACAAAAAGAAAGAAAAACAGAAAAAAATACTATACACAAAAAAACATAACACCGACTACAAACAAATAAAATAATGAATACCCATCCAGTGGTGGTTGACCTCTTGGGATGAATAGCAGAAACTAGTATGAATCTGGCCTTTTTTCTTTCTCCATATTTTCACTTAGGTTAATCCTAAAATATAGCCATCCACCACAACAAACTAAAAATAGCCATCCATCACAACAAATGACGTTGTTATTAGTGATTATCATAAGGTACCACACCGCTATCAGTTAATTTGATAAAATAACATTCATCAGAATCAAAATTTGAGGAAAATTGATAATCTCACCCCCACGACATGGCTCCGTTTCTCTAACCGTTGGAGGCTGAAAATCATGCACCAAAACAAGGACTCTTCTCCTTTTGGAATCGAAACCTAAAACATTATAACGGTCGTTATAGCATAATATATTCAAGATTAATTTATTTAAGGATAATATAGGCTAATAAAAAAATTAAGCAATAATTTTTTTTAGGCAATAATTTTTTTTCACTTCAAATTAACTTTATGGACAGTCTGGAACAGCTGGGTTTCATAAGCTTGTCCCTGCAGCTGCAACCAAAGATTATGGCCTTAGGTTAATCAACAAAAGATTATGGCCTTAGGTTAATCTACAAAATATTATGGCCTTAGGTTAATCTACAAAATATTATAAATGATTGATTGTGACTATCCTCTACCTAGCCAAGGGTGGTAAGTGAGTTGGTTATGTGGTTAACTCTTTTTAGCTCATTTTTATTAATTAGGAAACAACCATTTAAGTAATGAAGCAAGAGAGCTGTGATGTTACCCAACTAATTTTCCTGCTCTTTGTTTAAAATTATGTTCTTTCTTGAAAATCCTTTCTATTTATCCAAGGCTAGGCTAAATGCAGTGGACTCAGTACGGCAGCTTAAGCTTTATGAAAAGTAAATTTAGTGTTGAAATGGAGGAAAACACTATACTTAAATCAATAAAAGAGCTATATCTGTTTGAAGAGTGCTTTTGTTACTAGTAAAACACTTCCTTAAATCAAGCAAGGGAGTGATCATGGGCACCATGATACTTATTTTGTTCTGGAAATTATAGGTAGATAATTGTTTTATCTGCGAAGTAGCTACTTTCTCCTAACTATAAAATGATCATTTCTTGTGTGCGTTTCATTGTGCCCTTTTGTTTTAAGTTGTTTTGTACGGGGTTGACAATAAACGCAACTACGCGTAAAATAATAAGCCGGTCTTCTTACTTTATTATTGCTGTCACCCTAAGGCCCAAATTTGCCGTCAAGTTTTTCAATTGTAATTTTCTTTTAAATGATTTTTTGAAAAATTAAGTAAATTAAGCTTAAAAATGTTTTATTGAATTATCTTCTTGAAAATGTTCTAACATCACTTTCAAATATCAAAGTTCCCTTGGCAAGTCTCTACTGACTAGAAATGTGAGAGGAGAGGGCTAACAGCCCATCCCCCACCATATGTCAATATTTTACGATTTGTTTCCTATTTTTGTTTATTCTTGATAGAATGTGTCTGTTCATTGCTATTTTGATGAACCTCTCCCTCCCTGGATTAAGACACTACGTGTATGCCTACATTCAAACAACGTTAAGTTGTGGATTCAAGAAACAAAATGGGTGTGTTGTTTCTTTTTCAAGTGTCGACCGTGTCGTTGATCGTTCAGAAAAGTTAATGTGTTTGCTTTTAACATTTTCTGAATAAAGCTAGATGAGTTCTTGCCAATTGAATAAAGTTTGAGAAAAGTTAGTTTTTCTCGAACAGTTTTTACGGGTCATTTGTCTATCCATAGACTGTCTTTGCGCTGGATTATAAAAGATTTTTCTATCTATGTTTTGCTAAGGATCCCATGTTGAAACAAAACAGGAAAAATCCAGATGTGCAAAATTGCTCTGTTTGTTTTGCTTTAAGTGAAATTTCTCATCTCTCACCACAAGAATAAAAAAAAAAAAAAAAAAAAAAATGAAATTTCTTTAATTTGACAATCACCTTCATTTCTATCTTGATTTGCTTTGTTTATCTTTTTTTTTTTCACAAAAATTACTATCATATTCTTAAAATTTCTCAACCGGCGAAGTCTCTATATAAAGGAACATAGGCCAACTATTTATAATTCCATTATTTTCAAGTAACCGTCATTTTTATGTTATAAAACACAGGGAGGACTCCATGTTGAAACAAAACAGTGAAAAATCCAGATGTGCAAAATTGCTCTGTTTGTTTTGCTTTAAGTGAGTTTTCTCATCTCTCATCACAAGAATTAAAAAAAATGCAATTTCTATTATTTTACAATCACCTTCATTTCTATCTTGATTTGCTATGTTAATTTTTCTCAGAAATTAGCATCATATTCTTATAATTTTTCATCCGGCAAAATTTCCATATAAAGGAAACACAGGCCAACTATTTATGATTCTATTATTTTCAAGCAACCGTTAGTTTCATGTTAGAAAACACAGGTTTCCTTGAATCATGAAATGATTCATTTCATGAATTACCTTGAATCATGAAATGTTCTCGTGAACATATATATAGAGGCGGGATATATATATATATATATATATATATATATATATATTATATATATATATATATATATATATATATATATATATATATATATATATATATATATATATGTATATATATATATATATATATATATATATATTATATATATCTATATATATATATATATATATATATATTATATATATATATATATATATATATATATATATATATATATATATATATATTATATATATAATATATATATATATATACATATATATATATCATATATATATATATATATATATATATATATATATATATATAATATATATATATATATATATATATATATATATATATATATATATATATAAAAATGGAGATCTTTTTTACATAACTAATATATACAAAAAAGCACGAAGCCCAGTATTCTGGGCTTGTATTGCTACCCCTAGAATACTCTACATTACACATATGCATCGGGTTACCACACCTTCCAACTACCAACATATCAACACAGCATTATAATTATAATTCTGCTCGAAAAAAAAAAAAAAAAAAACCAAAACTCATACTCATACAGGCAATGACGTCTTAACTGGCAACGGAAATCAGTCCTATCTGACTCATTATTCAACAAACAAGGCAACCCATTCCACAGCGCTGGAAGAGCATGACGACTGGAAAATACCGACCTTGTCGACATCCTCAGTGGTCTCCTATACTGGCTTACCTGTCTAGTTCCATAACTGTGAAAATCCGCTGCAGTAGAAAACATATTCCCAAAGCAAACCGGGACAATATGATTAATAATATCAAACATAAACAAAGCCTTATAAAACTTACTTAATCCAGAGAATGGCAGTATTTGGACGCAAGAATAATGGATCTTACAGAGGTTCGGCTCTCAACCGCATATATCACTCTCATCGCTTGGTTTTGTAGTGACTGCAACTGCTTAAGATGGGTCGAAAATGTATTAGACCATATCGAACAACAATACAATAAATATGGATGTATTAGTGAAAAATAAAGCAGCCGTAACACTTTTTGAGGAAACTGGTATTTCAGTTTTCTTAACAATCCTACATTTCTTGCAATCTTCGAGGATATGCATTGAATGTGTTCTGAAAAAACACATTGTTTCATCAATCAGAACGCCTAAATATTTCACAAATTTTCTTCGTGATATGACCGATTCACCAATATCAAGTTCTTTCAGCCACGGGTAATAGTTTGCAGATCTCCCACAAACAATAAAGGTAGACTTGTTGTAATTAATTTTGAGCTTGTTGAGTCTCATCCATCTCTCTATGCGGATCAGATCTTCCTTCATTAAGAACAAAAGTTGACTCTCAGTGAGTGCCATAACTGAATGGTTGGTGTCGTCAGCAAAAAGAACAAGTGATTTTCTTGGTTTCGAATTTGCAGTCTCTTCTCTCAATTCCGTCACCAACTCAGAGAGTGCGCAATGAAGATCATTTATATAAATCGCGAACAGCAAGGGGCCAAGAGGGGAGCCTTGGGGTACCCCGCAATTTAATGGGAAATCTCCCGACTCAGCCTCATTCAGTCGTACATATAGTGATCGTCTCCTCAAAATCGAAGCAAGAATCTTCAGGGCGTTTCCTCTGATTCCAGCATTTTCCATTTTCTTCAACAGGATCTCCTGATCTACGGTATCAAATGCCTTGAGGATATCCAAAAAATAGTTGCAACTTTAAGCTTGTCGTCAAGTGCATCATTTATTGTAGTTGTCAGAAACTGTATAGCATGCTCCGTTGAAAAACCTCTCCTAAATCCAAATTGGTTCTTATAAAAGGAATTATTTTTTTTTCCAGAAATTCATTGATTCGTATATATATTATCTTTTCAAAAATCAGCGATAAAATCGGTAGGAGTGAAATCGGTCTATAGTTGTTGAAATCACTTCGGTCACCACCTTTATGCAAAGGTTCGACTCTGGCTTTCTGAAAATGACCAGGGAATTCCCCTTCTTTGAGACAACCATTTATTAATGACACAAAGTCTGGAAGAATCACAGGTAAGATAAGAGTTATTACTTTCAATGATAGGGAATCTGCTCCCGCTGCTCCATTTCGCATATCACTAACTATTTCATTCACCTCATGCATAGAAGTCTGCCGAAGGCGGAGCCTGGTATCACTTGGCGGGCGGTAGATTTTGCTCAAAAGTTCCATCACTGGGGTTGCTTCCAATGGACGACTTCACTCTCTCACCTACTTCCGAAAAATGTTGGGCCAAATTGTTTACTAAATCTGTTGCTTCGCAATTTCCATTGCCTGCGGGCAAAACAGCTTTTTTTCCTCCAATAACTGACCTTATGGTGTCCCAAGTTTTAGCAGGATTTCCTTGATTTTCTTCCATCTTATTTTTGAAATACTCATTTTTTGTTTTCTGCAGCAAACATATTTAATGCGACATTATACTTTTTATAAAATTTGTCGATCTATTTCACGGTCACTGAGAATACTGACCATATAGAGGCTTTGCCTTTTTGTCACAGATTTTAGAAGTGCTTTTGTCATCCAAGGTCTCCTAGGAGTGATGGTTTTATGTTGCATAGAAGACACTTTTACACACGTCCTTTCAAGCAAAAAAATCATCTTCTCATACCATTTGCTCATTTTTTCACTATAAGATTTACACTCACCTAGGAAACTCCTATCTATTTTCTCCAGTTCATTCTTGAACTTAGACAAAGACCGTGGATTAAGATAAGTACGATCTTTCTTGCATCCAGAACCATGAGGACTGAGTCCCTTTACTTCACAAGTAACCATAACCCCGAAGTGGTCGGATGTATCGTTTATTATCACTCGCGGTCGGCGATACTTCACATTTTGCTTTATATTCACGAAAATGTTATCAATTAATGTCGCACTATTATCAGTTACCCTAGTGGAAATATTAATTACAGGGAAAAGGCTATAACTAAACATCATGTTAACAAACTGTCGAGAATCTCGGTCATCAACATTCAAATCAATATTAAAATCCCCCATAATCACACACTGAGACCTACATACGGGTAACTTTTCCAATAATTCCTCCAACAACGCAAAAAACCGAAATAAAGGGGACGATGGCGGTCTATAAAGAATCATAGGCAGCGCGCTAGCGCTACCTAAGTAAAGAACGATGTGGCCACAGTGTGTTTTTTTTCTTTCTTCGACAGGCACTTCGTATCGAAGGAGTTGTCGTAGAAACTTCGAAAAGGGTTCATTTCGATTGGAAATTGGGGTGGCTAGTGCCCTTTTTAATAATCGAAAGTGATTGGAGGGCAACTAGCCCCCCTCCCCCACGCCCATCATTCCCCCAAACACATCCAATCAAAATTTTGAGATAGCCATTTTGTTCAGCGTAGTTGATTTCCAGCTAGAAAATATGTTTTTGAGGAGAACACTCCCCCACAAGCCTCGGGCGGCAAGGTTTTAAGTTATACCCTGAGGGCATATAAGAACAATGTTGGCCACAATGTACCATGTATTATTTTTTTTTCTTTAGAGCAGGGCACTTCATATGGAAGGGGTCGTCGTAGAAAACTTCAAAAGAGCTCATTCGATTGGAAATTGAGAGTTCTAGTGCACTTTTTCATAGTCGAAAGTGATTGGAGGGCAAACTAGCCCCCCCCCCACGCCCATCAGTCCCCCAAACACATCCAATCAAAATTTTGATATAGCATTTTGCTCAGTGTAGTTGATTTCCAGCTATAAAATATGTTTTGGAGGAGGACACTCCCCCACAACCCTCAGGGCAAGGGTTTTAAGTTATGCCCTGGGGGCATATAAGGTTTTTGTAGAAGGCGTTGTCGTAGAAACTTCGAAAAGAGCTCATTTGATTGGAAATTGGGGTGGCTAGTGCCTTTTTAATAGTAGAAAGTGATTGGAGGGCAACTAGCCCCCCCACGCCCATCATTCCCCCAAACGCATCCAATCAAAATTTTGAGATAGCCATTTTGTTCAGCGTACTTGATTTCTAGTTAGAAAGTATGTTTTTGAGGAGGACACTCCCACACAACCCTTGGGGCAAGGGTTTTAATTTATGCCCTGAGGGCATATAAGAACGATGTTGGCAAATGTACTATGTATTATTTTTTTCCTTTAGAGAAGGGCACTTCATATGGAAGGGGTCGTTGCAGAAGCTTCAAAAGGGGCTCATTCGATTGGAACGTGAGAGTTCTAGTGCCTTTTTTAATCGAAAGTGATTGGAGGGCACCTAGCCCCCCACGCCCATAATTCCCCCAAACACATCCTATCAAAATTTTGAGATAGCCATTTTGTTCAGCTTAGTTGATTTCCCTATAGAAAATATGCTTTTGAGAAGGGACACTCCCCCACAACCCTCAGGGCAAGGGTTTTAAGTCATGCCCTGGGGGCATATAAGGTTTTAATAGAAGGCGTTGTCGTAGAAACTTTAAAAAACGCTCATTCAATTGGAAATTCAAAGGGCTAGTGCCATTTTTAATAGTCGAAAGTGATTGGAGGGAACTAGCCCCCCCCACGCCCATCATTCCCCCAAACACATCCAATCAAAATGTTGAGATACCCATTTTGTTCAGCGCAGTTGATTTCCAAATAGAAAATATGTTTTTGAGGAGGACACTCCCCCATAGCCCTCAGGGCAAGGGTTTTAAGTTATGCCCTGGGGGCATATAAGGTTTTTAAAGAAGGCGTTGTCGTAGAAACTTCTAAAAACGCTCATTCAATTGGAAATTCAAAGGGCTAGTGCCCTTTTTAATAGTCGAAAGTGATTGGAGGGCAACTAGCCCCCCCCATGCCCATCATTCCCCCAAACACATCCAATAAAATTTTGAGATAGCCATTTGTTCAGCGTAGTTGATTTCCAGAAAGAAAATATATTTTGAGGAGGACACTCCCCCACAACCCTCAGGGCAAGGATTGTAAGTTATGCCCTGGAGGCATATAAGGTTTTTATTGAAATCTTTGTCGTAAAAACTTGAAAAGGGCTCATTTGATTTGAAATTCAAAGGGATAGTACCCTTTTTAATAGTCGATAGTGATTGGAGGGCAACTAACCACCCTCTCACGCCCACCTTTTCCCCAAACACATCCAATAAAAATTTGAGATAGCCATTTTGTTCAGCGTAGTTGATTTCCAGATAGAAAATATATTTTTGAGGAGGACACTCCCCCAAACCCTCAGGGCAAGGATTATGAGTTATGCCCTGGAGGCATATAAGGTTTTTATTGAAATCTTTGTCGTAAAAACTTGAAAAAGGGCTCATTTGATTTGAAATTCAAAGGGTAAGTACCCTTTTTAATAGTCGAAAGTGATTGGAGGGCAAACTAACCTAGAAACTTGAAAAAAGGCTCATTCGATTTGAAATTCAAAGGGATAGTACCCTTTTTAATAGTCGAAAGTGATTGGAGGGCAACTAACCCCCTCTCACGCCCACCTTTTCCCCAAACACATCCACTAAAAATTTTGAGATAGCCATTTTGTTCAGCGTTGTTGATTTCCATATAGAAAATATATTTTTGAGGAGGACACTCCCCCACAACCCTAAGGGCAGGGATTATAGGTTATGTCCTGGAGGCATATAAGGTTTTTATTGAAATCTTGGTCTTAGAAACTTGAAAAAGGGCTCATTCGATCTTAAATTCAAAGGAATAGTACCATTTTTAATAGTCAAAAATGATCCAAATTTTTAGATAGCCATTTTACTCAACGTAGTTGAAAGTTCTGGAAATTAGGTCTTTAAGGATGACAACCCCTCCCCCCACAGCCCTCAGGACAAGGGTTGTAATTTATGCCCTGGGGCATATAAAGTTTTTATTGAAAGCTTTGTCGTAGCAACTTCAAAAGGGTTCATTCAATTGGAAATTGAAAGGGCTAGTGCCTTTTTAAATAGTTAAAAGTGATGGATAGCGAATAACGCCCCTCTCACGCCCCACCATTTTCCAAAACACATTCAATCAAAATTTTGCAGGCCAAACTATAAAGTCTTAAAAAACGAAAAGATTTAAAGTATTATTTTATTTTACCCTGAAAAGACTATGTCAATATAAAACGAACAGAAATTAATTTAAAAAACTTGTTCCATAAAATAAGTTTTTCAAAGAAAAGTAAAGAACTTCATTAAACAAAAAATTAGCAAAAATAAAATCAAATAATCTACCGAGCGTGGAAACTTACCACAAATCAGCATCGATAAATAAATGAAACCCAAAACGAACAGAAATTACAATAAATAACCGAGTCAAACTCAAAACGAGCAGAAATTAACATAAGTTGGGCTCGAAACCCCTATGCCTTCCCAAGGCCAGAACATAGTTTTCACTTTACTGAAAAAATACAAATGAATGTGCATTGTCAGTTTAATATACATATACTGATATTTAGTAATCAAAATGTTTATATTATTTGATTTATTAAAGTTATAAAAGTAAAAACATTTATATTTTTTCAGTAAAGTGGAAACTTTGTTCTGGCCTTGGAAAGGCATAGGGGTTTCGCGCCCAACTTATGTTGGGTGTCGTGATTACATACACAACTAAAGTCGTAATTACATATATCCAACTACAAACATATCAAAATGAAAACCAAACACTAATTACTTCTATTTGCGACTTTGGTGTCTCACTTCCATCGTTTTCAACACAAAATTTCCAACCATAAGAATCATTTGCGTAGTAGCTGATGAAGAATGGCAAAAAGTAGATCACCAGAATTTTCCTCCAACAAATTTACTCTAATTTGAGATAGCTCGTGGCGCCTCAGGAGAAAATGACCCAATCGATCCTCCTCTACATATGATTAGGGCCTAATTACGATGCTTCTCGTGCTTTCTCATCAAACTTGTGTTTCCTAATTTGAGTAAACTATGCCTATATTTACAATGAAAATAACCTTATCCTTAGTGCTCATCTCATCTTAAACTAAGTTCAAATTCAGTTATAATTTAATTAAAACCGTTAGAAACATTTTCATTATCTCCTATTCAGCCTATTCAAACCTTTTCAACCTATGATAGTTGTTACAGCACGTGAACTGTATTTTAAATGTCATTGATAGTAGTATCCAAGAGAAAAAGAGAGATTACTGTCTTGTACTTTTCTGTTAAAATGTGTGCTTTAACTCCATTCGCGTATTTTGTACGCCTTTTCAGCCTATTTTGTGCACATGTTTAGCCTATTCAGCCTTTGATATTTGTTACAGCATGTGAGCTGTATTTTAACTGTCATTGATAGTAGTATCCAAAAGAAAAAAAGAGATTACTATCCCGTGCTTCTGTGTTAAAAATTGCGCTATACCTCCATTCATGTATTTTTGTGCACCCTGTTCATCCTATCTTGCCTATTTTGTACACCTGTTGAATGTATTGAGCCTATAAGGCTATATTAGATGATACTTCATATGAGCTGTATTTTAACTGTCATTATTGTAGTATCCAAAGAGACAAAGAGAGTTTACTGTCCTGGTACTTTTGTTGTTAAATGTGCACTTTAACTTCATTCATGTATTTTTTTTTTTTACGTCTAGTGTCACATTTTTTTGGAACCAATCCCATTGTTCCTTAAGTATGTGCTAGAAAGGGAAAGCGAAAAAATCCCACTTTTCTGCCTTTTGTCGTGGTAACTTTTTTTGGAATTTTATAATAAGAGCACGACAAAGGCCGTGCGGAGAACATGGAATCACATGGGACAGTAAAAATCTCGTAGACTTATATTATACTGATGACTTGAATGTCCTAGATAATAATGTCATTGAAATGAATGATTTTTTGTAGGTTTTGAGAGTTCAGGGGGCACAAGATTAGGTTTGAAAATTTAGTGTTAAGAAGACTAAGTCGCTTCGCTGGGATAAAGGAAGGTGAAGAGATGATTTTGGGTAACGAGAAGACCGATCAAGTGGATAGCTTTACTCGCCTAGATCGTATTCTTAGTAAAGATTATGGATCCAGGGAAGATTTTAAAAGTAGAAATAGCGAGATGCTCAGTGTGTTTTTTTTCATAGTTGAAAAAGTTTGGAAGAATAGCAAGATATGCCTGTGAAACAAGATAAGAATGTTGGAAGCTACAGTGATGATAGAGGTCAATAATGTTTCTGAAATGTGGGCGCATCTAAAGACGGAAAATGATTTGTTTTTACTATTTTCAAGAGGAATTTCCAACGGATTGTTTTACGCACCCGTCTGACTAACCGTGTTTCAAACAGTAAGCTGACGAAACATGTGGTTCTATCCCGTTTTCTAGGGCTATAATGAGAGAAAGGTTGAGATGCCTAGGGCATGGTTCTGCGGATGAAGAGTCACAGATTGCTGAAGATTGTTCTTTTCGGCCAAACCATTTAGGGCCAAACAAAAGCAGGTCGTCTCCGAACGGGTTGGAATGAGATAGTAAGAAAATATTTGAAGGAAATCTGAACTTCTTGGGAGGGTGTAAAGAGGGAAGCTCTGGAATCTATTGGGATGGAGGAGGAATTGGCGTGTTGAGGAGTCCCCTCCTCAACGCCTCGCTCTTTACGCTTAATTTTTTATTGTTTTAAAAAATAAAGTTGTGAGACAGAATAAAACTTTGGCGTAACGAGCGAGGCGTTGAGGAGGGGACAGCCCCTTTCATATACGGAAGAATTTCTGTTCGTTTTAAGTTTTAATGTCGGTCCTTACTTTCTGTTAAGAAAATTGTTTCTTTTTTATTTAATTTCTGATTGTTTTTGAATTAATGCAGGTTTTGAAATTAGCTAACCCTATATAAATAATTAAAACGCGATTTGCATATTAATTTTACTTTTATTGGCTAGATGGCTTTCTCAAAATTTTGATCGTAGGAATTTGAGAAAAAAGGGCGGGGAGGGTGCCAAGTTGCCCTCCAATTTTTTTTGCTCCTTATTTATTTGTATATTTAGAATCAGGATTATAAGCCATTCTATTGATATACTTATTGACATCAAAATTCCGTTTTTTTTAAGTTTCGATTACTATTGAGCCGTATCGCTTGTTTTTGTTTTTATTACGTATATGTTATTATGTATATGAGGGGTTCTCCCCCTAGTCAATATCTCGCTCTTTACGTTAAAGTTCGAATTTTGTTCGAATCACAAATCCCTAAATCACAAAGGCCGTTTAATTAGAATAAATAGCTCTTTTGAAAGTACTAAAAAAACTTTAGCGTAAAGAGCGAGGTATTGACTAGGGGGCAAACCCCCTCACATACGTAATAATTTCTGTTCGTTTTAAGTTTTAATGTTGCTCCTTACTTCCGGTTGAAAAAGCTTGTTTTTTATTTAATTTCTGATCGTTTTTTAAATAATGCTGAGGAATCCGGCGCCCCCTTCATAGAAATTTCCCTTCCCCTAAAGAAAAATCCTTCACGGAAAGATCCTCCCACGTAACCCTCTCCTCTGACCCCCTCCCCCAGAACCAACCCCTCCTGAAAAGGTCTGTTTACTTCCTATAACCTATAACCAATATATGTAAATATAACACTATATATAACCTATAACACTTCCTATAACACTATATGTAAATAATGGGCAAAGTTCATAACTTGTGGCCCTTTCCCTGGGAACTGTTGGGGGGATTAACTCATCCTCAAAGACATATCTATTAGATTTTCGACTATGCTGAACAAAATGGCTGTCTCTAAATTGTGATTGGATGACTTCTGGAAAAAAATGAGCGTGGGAGGGGGCCCAAGTTGCCCTCCAATTTTTTTTTGTCACTTAAAAAGGGCACTAGAGCTTTTAACTTCCGTTCGAATGAGCCCTCTCACGATATTATAGGACTACTGGATCGATACGATCACCCCTGGGAAAAAAACAAATAAACGCATCCTTGATCTTTCTTCTGGCAAAAAATACGAAATTCCACATTTTTGCAAAAATTATTTCCACATTTTTTTTGAAAATTAGGCAAATTCTTTCAGGCTCGTAACTTTTAGTGGGTAAGACTAAACTTGATGAAACTTAATCGCACATAAAAGTACGATTTTTTTTATGTGCCTACTGGTATCAAAATTCCGTTTTTAGAGTTTCGGTTGCTATTGAGCCGGGTCGCTCCTTACTTACAGCTCGTTACCATGAACTGTTTGATATATTCTTTTTTTTATTTTGTGTATGTTTAGTTTTCAAAGTAATCCTTTTATTTGAAACCCAAAACAAACAGAAATTACAATAAATAACCGAGTCAAACTCAAAACGAGCAGAAATTAACATAAGTTGGGCTCAAAACCCCCTATGCCTTCCCAAGGCCAGAACATAATTTGCACTTTACTGAAAAAAATTTAAATGTTTTTACTTTTATAACTTTAATAAATCAAATAATATTAACATTTGGTCACTAAATATCAGTATATGTATATTAAACTGACAATGCACATTCATTTCTATTTTTTTTTCAGTAAAGTGCAAATTATGTTCTGACCTAGGGAAGGCAAAGGGGTTTTGAGCCCAACTTATGGTAATTTCTGCTCGTTTTGAGTTTGACTCGGTTATTTATTGTAATTTCTGTTCGTTTTGGGTTTCATTTATTTATCGATGCTGATTTGTGGTAGATTCACGCTTGGTAGATTATTTGATTTTATTTTTGCTCATTTTTTGTTTAATAGAGTTCTTTACTTTTCTTTGAAAAACTTATTTTGTGGAAAAAAGTTTTTTTTTAGCTAATTTCTGTTCGTTTTATATTGACATAGTCTTTTCAGGGAAGAAGAAAATAATACTTTAAATCTTTTGTTTTTTTTTAAGACTTTATAGTTTGGTCTGCTATTTGTATGCTGGAGAAAAATTTTAAGTGATTTTTAACAACATACACCCTTTTAAAAATCTGGACACAAATAGTAGTGTTTAATTTAGTTTCATAACTCCTCTAGTTGACCTGAAATGGAAAACTTGATACCATTCGCAAAAAAATCTCTTTACTTTCTCTAATAGCTTGGATACACATACGCTATTTTGATTTGGTTAAATTTTAAGAGCAGAAGTAGCCCCGAAAGTTTTAACATAATATCCTCTGTCGTTTCCTGGGGTACTGCTGAGATGCCTTATTGGGAATTAGCATTAACACAGTGCATTTTGATTTAATCTTAAGGCAACATTTAGTTTTTTAAACATAAAGGCAAATGGGAGGGTGGGCGTGGGAGGGGGATTAGTGTTCCCTCCAATCACTTTCGACTATTTTCAATCGAATGATCCCTTTTCGAAGTTCCTACGACAAACTCCTTCGATACGAAATCCCCTTGTCTAAACAATAACAACAACAACAACAAAAATAATACATTGTACCCACATCGATCTTTACTATAAAAATGTCAAGTCTTTCAATCACTTTCGACTATTAAAAAGGGCACTAGGCCTTTCGATTGCCAATTGAATGAGCCCTTTTTGAGTTTCTACGACGACGCTTTCTATAAAACACCTTATATGCCCCCAGGGCATAAATTACAAACCCTTACCCTAAGGGTTCTGAGGATGGTTGTCATCCTCTAAGACCTAATTTCCAGAACTTTCAACTACGTTAAATAAAATGGCCATCTCAAAATTTTGATTGGATGTGTCTGGGAAAATGCTGGGCGTGAGAGGGGCGTTAATCGCTCTCCAATCACTTTCAACTATTAAAAAAGGCACTAGCCCTTTCAATTTCCAATCAAATGAGCCCTTTTGAAGTTTCTAACGACAACGCTACGAATAAAAACCTTATATGCCCCCCAGGGCATGACTTACAACTCTTGCCCTGAGGGCTGGGGGGGGGGGAGTTGTCATCCTCAAAGACCTAATTTCCAGAACTTTTCTGCAACATTGAACAAAATGGCTATCTGAAAATTTTGATTGGATGTATTTGGGGGAATGGTGGGCGTGAGAGGGGGGTTAGTTACCCTCCAATCACTTTCAACTATTAAAAAGGGCACTAGCCCTCTCAATTTCAATTGAATGAGCCCCTTTTGAAGTTTTTACGACAACTCTATCTATAAAAAACCTTATACGGCCCCAGGGCATAACTTACAACCTTTGCCCTGGGGACTCTGGGGGGTTTGTCATCCTTAAATGCATAATTTCCAGAACTTTCAACTACGTTGAGCAAAATGGCTGTCTCTAAACTTTGATTGAATGTGTTTGGGGAAATGGTGGGCGTGAGAGTTAATTACTCTCCACTCACTTTCGACTATTAAAAAGGGAAATTTCAATTTCCAATCAAATGAGGCCTTTTTGAAGTTTACAACAATTTTCTATATAAACCTTATATTCCCCCAGGGCATGACTTACAACCCTTGCACTGAAGGCTCTGATGGGGTTATCATCCTAAAAGACCTAATTTCCAGAACTTTCGACTCTGTTGAATAAAATGGGTATCTCAAAATTTTGATTGGATGTGTTTAGGAAAATGGTGGGCGTGAGAGGGAAAATGGTGGCCTTTCGACTGTTAAAAGGGCACTAGCCCTTTCGATTCCCAATTGAATGAGCCCTTTTTGAAGTTTCTACAACATCGCTTTGTATAAAAAGCTTATATGCCCCCAGGGCATAACTTACGACCCTAGCCCCTAGGGCTGTGGGGGTGGAGGGGTGTCATCCTTAAAGACCAAATTTCCAAAACTTTCAACTACGTTGAATAAAATGGCCATTTAAAAATTTTGATTGGATGTGTTTGGGGAAAAGGTGGGCGTGAGAGGGGGGTTAGTTGCCCTCAAATCACTTTCGAGACTATTAAAAAGGGCACTAGTCCTTTGAATTTCCAACTGAATGTGCCATTTTTCAAGTTTCTACGACAAAGATTTCAATAAAAACTTATTTGCCCCCAGGGCATAAGTTATAACCATTGCCCTGAAGACTCCGGGGGAGGGTTCTAATCAAAGGTATAATTTCCTGAACTTTAAACTGGGTGGAACAAAATGGCTATCTCAAAATTTTGATTGGATATATTTCCGGAAATGGTGGGCGTGGAAGGTGTGTTAGTTGCCTTCCAATCATTTTTGACTATTAAAAAGGGCATTAGCTATTTCAATTTCCAATCGAATGAGCTCTTTTTGAAGTTTCTACGACAACGTGTTTTATAAAAACCTTATATGCCCCAAGGGCATAACTTACAACCCTTGCCCTGAGGGCTCTGGTGGGGTTGTCATTCTCAAAGACCTAATTTCCAGAACTTTCAACTAAGTTGAACAAAATGGCTATCTTAAAATTTTTATTGGATGTGTTTGGGGGAAAGGTGGGCGTGGGAGGGGGGTTAGCTGCCCTCCAATCACTTTTGACTATTCAAAGGCACTAGCCTTTTGAATTTCCAATCGAATGAGCCTTTTTTGAAGTTTCTACGACAACACTTTCTATAAAAACCTTAAACGCCCCCAGGGCATAACTTACAACCCTTGCCCTGAGGGCTGTGGGGGAATGTCCTTCTCAAAAACATAATTTCTATCTGGAAATCAACTACGCTGAACAAAATGGCTATCTAAAAATTTTGATTGAATGTGTTTGGGGAAAAGATGGGCGTGAGATTGGGCTTAGTTGCCCTCAAATCCCTTTCGACTATTAAAAAGGGCACTAGCCATTTCAATTTCCAATCGAATGAGCCCTTTTTGAAGCTCCTACGACAATGCGCTCTCTAAAACCCTTATATGCTCCAAGGCATAACTTACAACCCTTGCCCTGAAGGCTGTGGGGGAGTGTCCTCCTCAAAAACATAATTTGTTTTTGCCGCTCCGATTTCCAATTGAATGATCCCTTTTCGAAGTTTCTACGACAACTTCTTCGATACTAAGTGCCCTGGTCTAACGGAAAAAAAATAATAAATAATACATTGTGTCAACATTGTTCTTCTATGTCCCCAGGGCATAACTTAAAACCCTTGTCCTGAGGGTTGTGGGGGAGTGACCTCCCAAAAAATATATTTTCTATCTGGAAATCAACTACGCTGACCAAAATGGCTATCTCAAAATTTTGATTGGATGTGTTTTGGAAAATGGTGGGCGTGGAAGGGGTGTTAGGCGCCTTCCAATCACTTTCGACTATTAAAAAGGGTACAAGCCACTCCAATTTCCAATTGAAGGGGCACTTTTCGAACTTTCTACGACAACTTCTTCGATACGAAGTGCCCTGGTCTAAAGGAAAAAAATAATAAATAATTCATTGTGCCAACATCGTTCTTATATAACCCCAGGGCATAACTTAAAACCCTTGCCCTGAGGGTTGTGGGGGAGTAACCTCCTCAAAAACATATTTTCTATCTGGGGATCAACTACGCTGAACAAAATGGCTCTGATGGGGTTATCATCCTAAAAGACGTAATTTTCAGAACTTTCGACTACGTTGAACAAAATGGACATCTGAATATTTTGATTGGATGTGTTTGGGGGAATGATGGACGTGGGGGTAGGGGCTAGTTGCCCTCCAATCACTTTGGACTATTAAAAAGGGCACTAGCCACTCCAATTTCCAATCGAATGAGCCCTTTTCGAAGTTTCTACGACAACTCCTTCGATACGAAGTGCCCTTGTCTAAAACCGAGAAAAAAAAAAAAAAAAAGAATACATTTTGCCAACATCGTTCTTTACTTAGGCAGCGCTATTGCGCTACCTATGATACTGACTCCCACAGGTACTCCATATTGCCATTTGGGAACTCATTATGGAGTTTACGGACGCAAAATTCTTCATTTTTTTTTATTCTTCATAGCTCTTTCCTATCCAATTATAAAGTATATCGCGTATTTAATTTCCGTAAAGTAAATATCAATAAAGAAATGATGGAGTCACCAATAGATTTAACACTATGATCATAAACTTCGCAATTCCCTAACAAAGGGAGATTAGTTCTCGTTCGGAGCGTGGGGATCCAAGGGTCTGCAGCGTTTGCCGATCAATAGTAATAAGAGTATTAATGTACTATTTTTCAGGTTAAATAAGAATGGAAAAAAATCTTTGTTAGTTGTTTCTATTTTTCCACATTTTGTCTTGGGTGAGGGTTTAGTTGTTTGTAGTTTATTCTCATCAAATGATTATATTTGGTTTATTTTAAGTTAAAATTAAATTAATAATATAGTAAAAATTAGAATAAACAGTTAAGTTGAACTTGGGGAAATTGCTACAACAGAATTACTACAACATTTGCGTCTCATTGAAAACTATATGCGTTTTGAACGGTTCCATTGCAACTGAACCACCTTATAACTAAACCCCAAGTAACTAAACTACGGTAACTGAACCACCGTGCAACTGAACCACCGTAGAGCTGAAGCAACGTGTAACTGAAGCCCCGTGTAACTGAACCCTCGTTCAACTGAACCCCATTTAACTGAGCCCTCGTGCAACTCAACCCCCGTGCAACTCAACCCCATTTAAATAAACCCCTGTGTAACTGAACCCCCTTGCAACTGAACCACCGTGCAACTGAACCACCGTGCAACTGGACTACCGTGCCACTGAACCACCATGCAACTGAACCATCGTGCAACTGTACCCTCTTATAACTGAACTTACGTGCAACCTTGTTGGAATTGTTTGCTTTCTAAAGTCATGATATAAATGACTGTCAAGATGATTAATAAAAAAGCTCTGTTTTGTTGTCACAAAAAAAAAAGAAAATTGGACGTCACAAAGTCTTAAAGCCAAATTTATTTTTCCTTTTTTTAAATCTGTTAATTGGGGTTACCTTCACCCTGGAAAACCCTTCCCTGGAAAATATCCCCTCGCGAAACATATGGTTCTCCAAATTTGAATGTTTTATTTGAGTTCTGTTATTTCTTAGTTTAGTTGGCAAGTGCTAAGGAAAGTAGAAAAGAGGAATTTATGTGTAAGTCTTGATATCCCCTCCCTCCGTGCAAAAATGTTGTTCTCAAGGAAAATACTTAAGAAACTCCCCCCCCCCTGCAGAAAACTCCCACGCGAAAAATGTCCGTATGTTTCCCAATAACAAACACTATCTGTAAGCAATGAACACATTACAAAACTTAAAAAGGCACTTAAACTTCTGCAATGAGGTTCTCTGATTGTTTTGTAGCTAGGGAGGTAGGGAGATGCCTCAAAGGGTGCATTGTAATGCCAAAACATCTCAGCTCTCATTGAGCCTTTGGATAAATACAGTATTAGCTCTAAGGGAGAGACGAGAGGAGGATGGAGGTAGAAATTGTTTAATAATCCCCAGGTAGTTCTAGTCTTTTTTTTATAAGTCGAGAGTGATTGGATACCAACCAACCGCAAGGGCTATTTTTCGGGGGGAGATGTGTCGTAGGAGGTATTTTTCAGGGGGTCGGATTATTTTCCGCAGGGTTGTACTTCTCGGAGGTTATTTTCCACGGGAGGTGTTTTTTTCCCGGGGGGGGGGGGCTGGTTGCCCCTCCAGTCACTTTTTACTTTTAAAAAGGGCACTAAAATTTTCTATTTCCAATTGAATAATAAAACTTGATTAACAAAAACCCCCACAGCCCTCGGGGCAAAGGCTGTAGGCTATTGCAAGTTACCCATTGCTAAAATTTAAGGTTTTTAATGAAGGGATGGTCGTACAAACTTTGGAGAAGGCTCATTCGACTGGAAATTGAAATTTCAAGTTCAGTCTTAAAGAATCTAAGGTAGTCAGAGGACAGTCAACCTCTCCCTCTTAACCGCCATTTTTACCAAAAACCCATTCGATCAAAACTTAAAAAAAAATCTTTTTTTCAAAATAGTCTAAAAGTCAAATAACCATGCCTCTGGGGTTAACAATCCCACCAGCAGCTCCTGGAGCAATGGCTGTAACTTAAGCTAGTTACTCAATTCTAACACATATGGTTTTTATGGAAAATATTTTGTATGAACTTGGGGGGGGGGGTGCTCATTAGATTGGAAATCAAAGTTCCAGTGCACTTTTTAAGAGTTAAAAGTGATCGAAAGGCTTCCCTTACCCTTTTTTCCCAAATACATCTGATCGATAAATTTGAGATGACCATTTTATTTAAAACAGTTCAAAGGTTCTATGCCTCCAGGGCTCACAACCTGTAGTCCCTGGTGCAAGGGCTGTAAGTTATGCAAGTTGTCCATTTTTAACATACAACGTGTTTTTCCATCAAGAAAAGAACATGGATCATTAATGTCAAACCTTAGGTAAATGTCAAGAAGAATGCCAAACACAATCAAAAAACATTTTTTCCTTTATTGGTTGTGAAATATCACTAAAAAATATCACTGGAAATATCACTAATGATTACAATGGCTGATGGTATCAGCCGTTACATCGTCCGGAAAATGTTTAGGAGCATCTTCAACTAAATCAAGAGGTACTTTGTGCATCCAGTTTTTACAAGACGACGTATCTCTAATGTGTCGAGAACAGCTGAGGGTATAAACCTGAGTGTATGAAGTTTAAACTTTCAGGGCGTGTTGAACGAATGTTGACAAAAAGGCTGGAGTGCAACCAGTCCCCCTCCCATGTCCTTTTTAGTTGCAATCTTCTCAAGTACATCTGATCAAAATTCGTTATCTAGATTCACAAAGGTCAAACCTTTTCAACACATATGTTGATTACTTGACGTCCAGAAAGGTCTGATTCGTCTGAAAAAGAGAAATAAATAAGCTTTAATTGTTCGTAACATCGGATCTGCTTTTTTTTGCAAAAATAAAACAAAGCTTTTTCATGAATGATATTGACAGGCGTTAATATCATGACTTTAAGAAACAATCAATTCCGACAAGGTTCAGTTACACGGTGGTTCTGTTACAGGGGCTCAGTTACAGGGGTTCAGTTGCTTGGGGTTCAGTTACACGCACACCGTTTTGAACAATATTTTTAATTTGTCAAAAAAAAGGAATTATCATAATATTCATGACGACTGAATAGAACCAGTGAAAATATACTGAATGTTTAGTATACATTAATCTTATTCCTTGAAATCTCAGCAGTTCAAGTTTCAAGATTTTATTTAACACGATTTTTTGATTTTTCAATGTTACACTTATAATATATATATATATATATATATATATATATATATATATATATATATATATATATATATATATATATATATATATATATATATATATATATATAATATATATATATATATATATATATATATATATATATATATATATATATATATATTTGGTTTTCAGTAAAGCGCAAATGATGCAATAACCTTTAGAAGGTTTAGAAAGGAGGGGACAGTAGATTGACGCCCGTTGTGGTAATTTTTATCCGTTTTAACTTTGACTTGATTATTAACCTAAATTTTGATTCGTCTTAGGATTTATTTACTCATCTATGTCCGTATCTGTTATCTTTGTGTTTGATATGATTATCTACTTCAATTTCTGTTTGTTTTGGGTTTTATTTATCCATTTGTGGTAATTTTTGGTCGTTTTAAGTTTGAATTTTTGTAGGAATTTATTTCTGGTTGTCTTAGGTTTCATATGGCTCTTTACTTTTCTTTGAAAAAAAAATCCTTTTTTGGAAAAGTTTCTTTTTTAAATTAATGCCTGTTCATTTTTTTACTGCCAGATTTTTATTATTGGTTAGTATTATGAATATTTTTTCGTATTATGATCATTTTGATAACCTCTACGAACATAGTATCTACGAACTTCAAATTTAGTTCAGCATTCTCTAAAAGTTTCAACTTAATACCCTTAGCTGCCCCTGAGGTTTTGCACATACGCCCTTTTACATCCTGGGTTGACAAAGTGTCTTTTGGGTTAGTTCAACACCACTACAACACTCCCTGAAAGTCTCAACTTGATGCGTATTGCCATTTCCGAGATATTGCAGGTACACCCTTTTTACATCCTGGATGCCCGTAGTATCTTTTTACTAAATTCAACATCCCCTCAACATTTCCTCAACGTTTCAACCTAATACCCTTTGCAGTTCCAAAGATATTGTAGATGTGTCATTTTGCCAACCTGGATGCCCACAGAGTCCTTTTATTTGGTTCATTATCCCCGTCAACGTTACCTAGAAGTTTCAACTTAATACTATTCAACTGAATTTCTGTCCTGCGTTTTTAAGTTTCACTGATTGTTAATTTTAATTTTTACTCGTTTAAAATTTATTTATTCGTGTATATCAGTATATGTTATATTTATGTTTAATATGATTATTTTCATTTTCATTTCTGTTCGTTTGGGATTTTATTTCCTCATTGATAGTGATTAATTTTAAAACTTTTTATCACAAAACATGTTTTTCAAACCAAAAATAAAGAGGTCCATTAAACCAAAATGAGCAGAAATAACCACCACAAATCACGATCACTAGGCTAAACAAATGAAATCCAAAACAAACAGAAATTTCAATAAATAACAGAGTCAAACTCGAAACGAGCAAAAATTAACATGAGCAAGGGTGACAACCCCTATGCATTCTCAAGCTTAAATAAAAAAACAAGTTTTTTCAACTGAAAGTAAGGAGCTGCATTAGAAATTAAAACGGACAGAAATTATTGCGTACATTAGGGGTTCGCCCCCTCGCCAATACCTCGCACTTTACCTTAAAGTTCGAATTTTGTCCCAAACCTTTAAGAATGACTCCTGAATCACAATGGCCCTTTGATTAGAATAAAAACTTTTAAAAGTACTAAAAAAACTTTAGTGTAAAGAGCAAGGTATTGACGAGGGGGTAACCCCCCTCATATATGTAATAATTTCTGTTCGTTTTAAGTTTTATTGTTGCTCCTTACTTTCAGTAAAAAAAAAACTTGTTTTCTATTTAATTTCTGATCGTCTTTTTTTTAAATAGTGCTGGGAAATCCGGCTCCCCCTCCATGGGAAATTCCCTTTCCCCATGAAAAATTGCTCCATGGAAAAATACACCCACGTACCCCCCCCCCTCTACCAGAAAAATCCCAGCTGAAAACGTCTGTTTGCTTCCCAATAATCAATACTGTATGTAAACAACGAGCAAAGTGCATGACTTGCAGCCCTTTCCCCGGAGAGTGTTGAGTGTTAAGTCATCTTCAAAGATATAGTTTTATATAGTTTATCCTGGATTAGTTTTAAAAATTCTGTTCCATAGCTTAGTTCAGTCCTACGTCTCTTATTGCCCTACATTATGGATGTCAACTTTCTCTTCTTTTTTGAAACCACTTTCTAAGTTATAATAATAATTTATAATTTATTATAAGCCAAAAAACAGGCCATTGAGAACAGTATTCTTAATTACACTCCACAAGAAAAATAACATAAATATCAAGCTTCACTCATTGATGTCAACGCTTCATTTGCATATTTACATAACTGCCTGATTGTCCTTTTTACAGTCGTTTTCAGGATCCCTGGGAACTCCAAGTTACCACCCTCAAAATACTTTTCCCTTCATAGAGAAAGTTGCTGGTACTCGGTGAGAATATGGGCCACATCCTCAATACCTAGGTTACATCTGGAGCAAGAGTAATCCGCATTTGCATCTGGGGCCACCCTATTTCTTTCAAATACTCTTTTTCTATTTTTTAGTGGCAGGCAATTCGCTCGGATCCGAAACCAAGTCCTCAATGTCTCTCCCGGTATTCCTAGTTTAAAATAATATTCAAATCCAAATATCTCTTTTACATGGGAATAAAACTTCAATGTTTCAGATGTTTTAACTGCCTGGGTTCACATTTGGACTTCCTGGTCTTTTATTCTTTCTACAATCATAGCCAAAAACGACTCACCCTGATCTGAGGGTCCTAGCCCCTCATTCCAAATATATGATAATCCTAATCCATCTAAAACATTTTTTATTTGATACGGCCACGATCTTTTACGTTTCTACCGTAGCATCTCCACATAAGCTGCTTTTGCTAACCTATCTTCTGACAGACTTAGAACCTTTAGCCAGTACCGGATCATCTGTGCTAATCTACTCATTCTCAGCGAAAATATACCTAGGTCACCTTTTATTGCCTGATTGGGGGTCGTTACGTGAAGACCAATTAATCTCTTAAAGGGTTGCAGCTGAATTGATTCCAATTGTGGTGCCGGGTCATGCCCCCAGAGTTCAGCTCCGTAATTATATGATTCTTGCCTTATTATATGATAAGGCAAGAAGGCTTTATACAGGAAACAAATTGTTCTACAACTAACCCAACTAGCCCATTACTTGATTTGCAGTCTCTCTACATTCTTTCGTGCGCGTCTTTCACTTTTCATCAAATTCATGGCGATGTTCCCACAGCCCTTCGAACTACTCCTTCTTTCGTCACTGATAGGTCTTCACATCATCTTCGCAATTCAAGGAATATTAATATTTTATTTACTCCATCGGTGAGGTCTGACTTTAATCCATTAACTGCTTGTCATATCGTTTGGAATAGCCTACCTGATTCAGCCCAAGAATGTCACTCGTTTGGTGGTTTCAAAAGAATTTTAAGAAATTTTTTAATGTCTTGATTTTTCATGTTTAATTATTTTATTTATTTTTTTAATTTTATTTTTATTATTAAGGGGGGGGGGCGGTTGACCCTAGCCTGGGTTAGAAACGTTTGTTGTGAGGGGTATTTTTTGTGGCTTGGTTTCAAATATATATTTTGGAATTTTGGTTTATTTTATTGGATTGTCCTACATCTTTTATTTTTTTTTTTTTGGGGGGGGGGGGTCTCTTAAAATCGCTTTTTGTTTGGGTTTCTTTAAATATTTTTTTTTCTCTCTCTCTCTCTATTTGTTGTGTTCTGCAACTATGATGCCCGTAAATTATCTATAGGAAATGTTATTACAGGGATAGCTGCCATTCCAGCTTTTCTGCCGTTAGTTTTTTTTTTTTTTTTTTTTTTTTTTTTTGTCTCCTTTTCGTGTAGCATTGATTGGAGTCTGTTTAATTTATTCAATTATATTTGATGTGTTTAACATTTTTCTTCTATTGATTTAGTTCTTCATTGAAATGTATGTATTCCCCCTCTTTTACAGGCCTATGAGCCTTTGGGGGACTAGAAGAATGTATTCATTGTGTGATTAATTAACTACGAATAAATCTTATCTATCTATCTAGGTTTTTTGACTATGTTTAAAATAATGGCTATCTCACAATTTTGACCGGGTGACTTTGGGAAAAAAATGAGCGTGGGAGGGGGGCTAGCTGCCCACCATATTTTTGGTCACTTAAAAATGGCACTACAACTTTTGATTTCCGATCAAATGAGCCCTCTCCTGATCTCTTACGATCACTGGTTCGATATGATCATCCCTGAAAAAAAAAAAAATAAACAAACACGCATCCGTTATCTTTCTTCTAATAAAAAAAAAAAATGCAAAATTCCACATTTTTGTACATAAGAGCTTGAAACCTCTACAGTAGGGTTCTCTGGTATGCTGAATATGACGGTGTGATTTTCATTAACATCACTTGTTAATCTTTTCATCCAACTAATCCTAATCCCGTTAATCCTTGTTAATGCAACTAATCAGGGATGAGTAGTTGCAATAGAAGTAGTAGTGATAGTAGTATTAGCAATCGCGTTCACAAATTTCTTTTTGGTCAGATGTTTTGGAGGTGTTTCCTCCCTTTTTTCAAAAATTGGGCAAATTTTCTGAGGCTCGTAACTTTTTGTGAGCACCATTAAATTTGATGAATTTTATATATTTTGAATAAGCATCAAAATTCGTTTTTTTTTTTATGTATCTATTGTTGCTTAGGGATATTGTTTCTGTGTCTATTATCTATTGTTTCGGTTACTATTGGGCCGCACCGCTCCTTACTTACAGTTCGTTACCACGAACTGTTCGACCAGAGCATAATTCGCACTTTACTGAAAACAAAATACATTTTAAATGTTTTCAGTTTTTGACTTTAATGAATAAAAAACTTTTAAAACTAAAAGGAATAAATGTCAGTATATATACATATATATATATATATATATATATATATATATATATATATATATATATATATAATATATATATATATATATATATATATATATATATATATATATATATATATTATATATATATATATATATATATATATATATATATATATATTAAACTGACAATCCACGGTCATTTTTTTCAGCAAAGTGCAAATTACGCCCACTTGACAACCTGTGTGGGAATATTGTGTTTCGATTTAGTTACATACAGTTTCAATATTTCCAAAATTTTTCACCTTAATACCCTTAGTTTTAGTAGCAGCAGTAGTAGCAGTAGCAGTAGATTTTATGGTAGCAGTCTTAGCTTTAGTGGCAGTACTAGTAGTAGTTGAAGCAGTAATAATACTTGCAGTAGCAGTAGTATGAGTAGAAGCAGTAGCATTAGAATGCAAATATTTTCTTTTGATTAGTTCAACATCCCTCACAATAAGACCTGTTAGTTTCCACTTCACACGCCAAACTGTTCGTAAGATATCGATGTTACGCCCTTTTTCACAACCCCTCCTCAAATTCCTTGAATATTTCACCTTCATACCCTTAGATATAGTTTTAATACTAGTCACAGTAGTAGTATTGGTATTACTAGTAGTAGTACTAATAGTAATAGCGGTAGTACCAGCAGCAGTTGTATTAATGTATTGCCTTTTAATTAGTTGCAATAGAAGTAGTCGTTGAAGTAGTAGTAAATGTAACAGTGATAGTAGTATTAGCAGTAGTGTGCACACATTGCTTTTTGGTCAGATGATCTTCCCCTTTAAGCATTCTCTGAAAGTTCCAACTTAATACCCAAATCAATTCTTGAGATACGCTCTTTCGATAATGTACATGCACTTCCCGTCTTTTAATTTGGTTCAAATTTCCCCTGAATATTGTAAATGGAGTAGTGTGGAGTAGTAGTAGTAGTGGTGGTAGGTGTAGTAGTAGTGGTAGCATGCAAATATTGCTTTTTGATAATCTTCCTTATCATTTCCTGAAAGTTCCAAATTAATATACCCAGTCATTTCTGAGTTGCGCCCTTTTGATAATCCGTATACACATACCGTGTTTTAATTTAGTTAAGCACTTCCCTCAATATTCTCTGGAAGGCTCACATGAATGCCCTTCGTCTTTTTGGAAAGTAAAATTCGCACAAGTATTCCTTTTTCAATTACATAAACTATATGTAAACCACAGTTTATATAATTAGCAGTATGATCATTCTCTATCTCACCCATTATAAAAACCCGGACCGGGGTTAGCTTGTTTCTGCATTAGCTTTATTTCCGTTTTGGCAGATATAAACATAGGCGAAGTCAGATTAGCGGGAATGCAGGTTAGTCTGTTTCCGACTGTTTCCATCAAAGTGCATTGAAACAAACGGAAATAAAGCTAATGCAGAAACAAGCTAATGCAGAAATAAGGCAGAAATAAGTGGGAGGAGCCTTTTGTTCACGAAGACCAGAAATGATCTGCGATAAGATTACTGGTATATTCTGTCTACTGTGATGTAAACAATGAACGAATTACCTAAATTACAGCCCTTGCCCTGAGGACTGTGAGAAGGTTTACATTCCCTAAGACATAAATACTAGATCTTTAAACAATACCAAACAAAATAGCTCTCTTAAAATTTTGATCAGCTTTTTTTCTGGGTATGATGGGCTCCTGGGGTGGGACTGGTTGTCCTCCATTCAGTTTTGACTCTTAAAAAGGGCGCTAATACTTCCAACTTTTAATCCAATGAGCCCCATCCGATCCGAATTTTATGCGACCATCCGTTCCATGAAAACCTTATATGCGCCGGGGAATAACTTTAAACCCTTGCCCCTGGGCTCTCGGGTGCTGTGTCCACCCTGAAGGCATTTTTGTATGCTCTCTGGACTATTATGAACAAATGGCCACCTCCCAATTTCGATTGGCTGTGTTTGGGAAAAAGAGGGTGTCGGGGAAGGGGGGGAGTGTAGTTGCCCTCCTTCACTTTTGACTCTTCAAAGGGAACTTAAACTTTAAATTCCCAATCAAAGGAGCCTCCTCTAAAGTTCAAAAAACCACCCCTTCCATAAAACTTTTTTGCCCCCGGGACATAACTTACAACCATAACCCTTAAACTCTGGGAGGGTTTATCAACCCCAAAGGCCTTGTTATGTGATGTTTGGACTGTTTTTTAACGAATGGCTATTCAAAAGTTTCTCTCGGATGCATTTGGGGAAAATAGGACGTCAGGGGGGGGGGCTAGTTTCCCTTTGATCACTCTGACTCGCAAAAAGGGCTATAAAACTTACGATTTCAATTCTAATGAGCCACCTCCGAATTTCCACTTTTTTCATGAAAACTTATATGCCCCCTGAACATAGCTTACAACCCTTGCCCCGAGAACTTGGGTGGGGGAGGGTTTTCATCCTCAAAGAAATAATTACCGGACCTTTCAACTACGCTGAACAAAATGGTTGTCTCAATATTTTGATTGGACGTATTTGGGAAATGATGGGTGTGTGTGGGGGGGGGGGCTTGTTGCCCTCCAATGACTTTCGACGATTAAAATGGGCACTTTTGAAGGGGTACATCGAATGAGCCCTTTTCGAAGTTTCTATGACAACTCCTTCTATACGAAGTGCCCTGAATATAATATATATATATATATATATATATATATATATATATATATATATATATATATATATATATATATATATATATATATATATATATATATATATATATATAATATATATATATATATATATATATATATATATATATAATATATATATATATATATATATATATATATATTATATTATATATATATATATATATATATATAATATATATATATATATATATATATATATATATATATATATATATATATATATATATATATATATATATATATATATATATATATATATATATATATATAATATATATATATATATATATATATATATATATATATATATATATATATATATATATTATATATATATATATATATATATATATAATATATATATATATATATATATATATATATATATATATATATATATATATATATATATATATATATATTATATATATATATATATATATATATTATATATATATATATATATATATATATATATATATATCTATATATATATATATATATATATCTATATATATATATATATATATATATATATATATATATATATATATATATAATCTATATATATATTATATATATATATATATATATATATATATATATATATATATATCTATATATATTATATATATATATATATATATATATATACTATATATATATATATAGTATATATATCTATATATATATATATATATATATATATATATATAATATATATATATATATATATATATATATATATATATATACTAGGCCTATACATTGTGCCCAAATCGTTCTTTGTTACACATCACTATTACGCTGTCTATGATTTCTGGTTGTTTTAATATTGAATTATTATAGGAGCTTATTTCTGTTTTCTTTGGTTTTCATATGGCTCTTTACTTTTCTTTGAAAAACTTTTTTCAGAAATATTTTTTTATTAAGTTTTATTGTCAAATTGTATTCGTCAATATTATGGATGTTTTTTCATATTGTGGTCATTTTAACAGCCTGGATGCCCACAGTGTGTAGGTTTGGTTCAACTTTTCATGAAAGTTTCAAGTCATCACCCTGAGCCGTCCCTAAGATATTGCACATACATAATTTTTACATCCTGGATGCACTCAATGCCTTTTGATTTAGTTCAACCTTTCTCGAAAGTCTCAAACTTAATACCCTTGGCCGTTCTTGCGAAATTGCAGATACATTATTTGTGTCTTTTGATTTAGTTCAACATCTCCCTTATCATTCCCTAAAAGTTTTAATTCAATACTCTTAGCTGCTCAAGATATTGCACAAGCCCCCTTTTCCCTTATAAATGTTTAAGACAATTGACAACTTGGTATTATTTACGGCCTTTGCTCCATGCTCTATGGGGGCCATGTCATCACCAGAGGCATATTAAGTCGACCATTTTGGACAAAGTGGTTATCTAGAAATGTCGCTCAGATATTTTTGGGGGTTACAGGGGGGAGGGTAGCAAAAAGGACAAGTGAGAGGGGCTAGATTTCCTCTATTCACTTTTAACTTTTAAAAAGGGCATTAGAACTTTCAACTTCCATTCGACCATTTTGGACAAAGTAGCTATCTTAAAATGTCGTTTGAATGTTTTTGGGGGTCACAGGGGGGGGGGGGTAGCAAAAAGGACAAGTGAGAGGGGCTGGATTTCCTCTATTCACTTTTAGCTTTTTAAAAGGGCACTAGAACTTTCAATTTCCAATAGAATTCAATTTTAATAACCCATAAAAGGCATATTGCTCTTTACACAAGCAACGATAGACTTTTATTTCTCTGATTAGCTTTTCAAGTTTTTATTATTTCTAATTTGAAGTTTTGAACTGCTAGGAAATGATTCTCAACGGGGAGAACTCCTCTGCTGTGGTAAGGCAATTTGTTTAAAAATGTAAAATTTTTAGACATTTGGGAAGAGGTGTAACTTTACTAAATCCTTGTCCTCTCTCCCAGAAATGTTTCTCATTGCAGTTACTGTTAATGGTCGTAAATGTATCTAAGTCGTCGTTGTAATCTAAGTTCTTTTCTTTCATTGGCATATTATTCTTCTTACGGTTGAGCTATGAGTTTTTCTTGCCGGATGCGCATTAGTTGCTCAATCGTGATAATTATGCTGAAGAATATAAATATACGCTTAAAAAAAAAAAAAAATCACAAATTTTTCTTTGCCACAATGCAGTTTTAAATATATGCTCGTGAACAATCATATCAGGTATGCTTAGTAATCACATATGCTCATTCAACCATAGCAATCGTGGTGTCTTTGAAAATAAAAATCACGGAATAGCGACAACTTGAGAACACCCCAGAATGTTAACGGCAATTCAATGACAATCAACATATCAAGTATGTACCAAGCACGCAGACAATACTTTCATTACGATTTTCTCTTTATAGAAAAATATAAAGGATTTTTTTTTGTTTTCAGGAAGAATTCAAGTATGACTCTAGAAGAATTCAAATTCATATGGATGATGGAGTACGTACATAGAATGTGGGGTCGAGCCATTGGTCTTTTTTTCTTAGTTCCAGCAGCTGTTTTTTGGAAGAAAGGCCTATTTAACTCCGCAATGAAGAAAAGGGTATTAGCATTTGGAGGTTTGCTCGGTTGCCAAGTAAGTTGTCATAAAATATCAATTTACAATTTTACTAATTTATAGTAGTCTAATTTCTACGTATTAACAGGCATAACAGTCTATTCTGAACACAAATACATTAAAGATTAACTAAACATTACAATATCAAATAGTTGGCGATATTTTTGTTTCATGTATCTTTTTAAGACCCAAAATTTTTATTTGTAAACTTGGATCAGTATTTATGCTGTAAAACAAAATCCTTACACCAACATTACCCGTGGTTGTTGGACATGTATTTCACTGTCTTTCTGAATGTCTATTTGTAATTTCATATAGAATAGATATATTTCTAGGGGCTAGGAGTTTACCCCCCATTCGGAAAATACCCCCGCGGAAAATAACCCATGCGGCTAGTTTGCTCCAGTCACTTTTGACTTATAAGAAAGGACCAGAACTCTCAATTTCAGATCGAATGAGCATCCTCCAAAGTTTCTACGACCATGAAGTGGAGGTGTGGATGAGGGGTATTTTTCGGGGGAGGGGATAAACGCCGGCTCCCATATTTCTAATATAATTCATTATTAATGAATATATTAGTGAATTAGCTAGAAATTAGGAGTGTACTGGGGCAGAGTGTTTAGGAACCACCATTGTTGGAAGAAGGGGGGGGGGGGTCTGCGGAATTTAAAACTAATCTGTAACGTACATTTACATACGTTAATTGTTTTGCACTTAATACTCACTGTAAGTGGTAATGACATACTCTTTTTCCTTTAATGCAAATATATGTATTTAAGCTTTAGCTATTAGCCATATAGCTGTCATATATGGCAAATATTCAAATATAAACAGATTCTGAATGCTTTTGCTGGCTTTTAAAAACTAATCCCCCTCTCTTTCCTTCAGAGTGGAAAATGCTTTTCCGCTCTGTCATGCATCATGTGCTGGGTTTTGATAATATTAAAAGATATTCAAATTTGCTGAATTCAAAATCTTTGCCTAGAATATATTTCCACCAACCAAAGGCAATGTTAATGTAAGGCCTTTGTTTTACTGCATAAATGCTTATCCAAGTTTAGAAAATAAATTTATTTGGTGAAAAAGGATACATAAAACTAAAATAATACGAAATCTTTGAAATCGTAATGTTTATTTAATCTTTAATGTGGTTGTATCCAGAATAAACTGTTATATACCCCTGTTCATACCTCTTAACACTGCTAATATCTATTAAACTGGTATATTGTAATGATTTTCCCAAACTGTTGTCTGTTGTTGCAGGTGTTAACACAAGGGTTGTATTTGGATGCCTGGTAATAATCAAGTCACGTGATTTCAAAGATTGTCTATATTTCTTTATGATTTTTATGTCATTTGTCTTTTTTCGTTTTAACTATCCCCCCCCCCCCTAAAATTAATTCCTATGCACTTGTCTGCTTGTTCCTTTAGTCGAGTAAAAATAATGTTCTATTTAGCGACTAATTGCAACACGAACACCTTTCTCATCCCGCCTCCCAACATTTAAGTGACTTTAGAAAAATTAGTTTTCTTCAAGCGTCTGAACTACAGTTTGTGAGTGTGGCTTAGTTGTATTCTTCAACACGGGTTTCTAGGCTGTTCTCATGCCTAGGAACATTGTAAACGGCATTAAGAGCAGCTTTTATCAATATTAGATAAAGGTACCATAAAAAAAGCAATCAGCAGAATTCTCCTTCGACTAGTCCATCGCTACATCCGTATCCTATTTGGCTGTGATATACCTTCTATAATTATCATGTGTAAAATTAAATGTGTCTTAAATCAGGTCGCTTTCTGACACTAACGCTGACTGTTACTGTAGTCCCCTGCGAGCATAGTTCACTTGCATTATAAGTTTTTCCTAGAATTTTTGGTGGATCCTTGATGATCGACAAAGTATGCTATACTGTAATTGCCCGCCCGAGTCTTTAGCTGGTAGAAATAGGTGCTCTTGCTCTGCACGTATAGATGCACGGAGCGGAGTTCGGCCACGAGTAAGAAGACCAGAAGATCAGTCCCATCGCCTATCACCTGGATTGTTATAGAGCTTTTGCAAACAAATGGCTATTAATTTGACTATATGAGGTTGTCTCTCTCTTCTCTGGGCTTAACCAACATCTGAACTTTTAATAAATATTGTCAATCAACTAATGAAACTCTTACTTTCTTTGACCAAAAGAAAAGCGTCTTTTATCATTTTATATGTTACTCTGTAAAGTTCACAGGTAGGTCGTAGTTTTTATTTCTTCGCAATTCAGTGAATCCTCTTTTCGAGAGAAGTCTGTCATCTCGATCGAAGACGTCTACCAAACCGGGTATCTCTAGTTCCCTTGTATGTGCTTTCAGTAATTCTAATATATCAAGAAATAAATCAGGCCTATGGTTCTTGGGATTTTACGAAGAAGTGCTCCTCTATCTGTAATCTTTGTGATAGCATCTTCAGGAAGCAATGGTTTTGTTTGTGCGACAACTTTTGCTATAGCAACTTTTAGGTGACCTTTCCCATTGAGGCGCTTTAGCCTCTCTATGCATCTGCAAACACTCCAAAAGAAATACAGGGTAAATAGATAGCTCATACCCGAAGATTTTTTCATCGTCAACGTTTTTTTCGTACAACAGGCAATGTTTTCTGGACAAGCAAAAAAGGATTAATATGCTTCAAATCTGACACTTCTGCTGGTCTTAATGTCCTCAAGACCTGATGACAACCCGCTTAGTGTCTTTTCTTGAACGACTAGCTTGCTACTCACTCGTACACAAATAACCTGTTACGCTGTCAGGAATAACTTTTCCCAATATCTGTTTCGTATCGACGTTAAGTGATTCGATTGCTCTAATTCTGATTAATATGTCTCAAAGGCCGCCATTCTCTGAAAAAACATTATCCTCATAAAGGTATTCAACAGTAAGATTCTTCTCTTCTTTGTAGCGCTTCTTGAAACGTGAAATTCGTAAACGAGGTTTTTTTGGAAATTCCCTTTTGTGCACTAGTTGTGTACTTCATTTTGCTAAGCTTTTGCAAGTTTAGGTTCATTTTTGATAAAGCCGACCTAGAAAGGAATCAAAAAGCTTACTGTGAACTCGTCCTGCTTTAGCAGCCCCACCTATGATGTCAAAATGTGTGTATATTCTTGTTCAATCACAATTGCTGCAGAAAAACTGCCTCGATACAGATCGCTCCACTGCACGACGTGTTTTTCCTTTCAGAAACTTCTGGCGAGAAGATAGGCGAATAAGTGGCAGAAACAGAGGGGCAGATTTATTTGTTATTGCTGTAAAGTGATCGCTTCGGAATATTTCAATAGATTTGAGATGCTTTTGCTTATTATTTTATGACGGCTTGCATTTATTAATGATAATTTTGCATGAATTTGGACATTTCTATTGGTTGACTGTTGGGTTATACTGCTTTGTCCTAGGTGATTGGATAGGTGAGCATAGCCAAGACCTGGTTCAAGTGCTTGTTTATCTCAATTGCTAAAGTAGGAAAACAGTTCTTTTCTTCTTCTTTCTTTCCCTTTCTTTATTTTTTTTTTCTAACCTAAAAACTACCTTTTAGACATTATATATTATATTATATATATATATATATATATATATATATATATATATATATATATATATATATATATATATATAATATATATATATATATATATATATATATATATATATATATATATATATATATATATATATATATATATATATATATATATATATATATATATATATATATATGTATATATATATATATATATATATATATATATATATGTATATATATATATATATATATATATATATATATATATATATATATATATATATATATATATATTATATATATATATATATATATATATATATATATATATATATATATATATATATATATATGTATATATATATAAAATAATAATAATAATAATTTATTTTTGACCCACTATATAGAAAATGAAGTGGAGTAACACGAGAAAAGAAAAAAAACACAAAAATACATTTAACAACAACACAGTACATAAATATTAGGAAAACAGTTCTTTTCTTCTTCTTTCTTTCCCTTTCTTTATTTTTTTTTTTTCTAACCTAAAAACTACCTTTAAGACATTATATATTATATTATATATATATATATATATATATATATATATATATATATATATATATATATATATATATATATATATATATATATATATATATATATATATATATATATATATATATTATATATATATATATATATATATATATATATATATATATATATATATATATATAAAATAATAATAATAATAATTTATTTTTGACCCACTATACAGAAAATGAAGTGGAGTAGCACAAGAAAAGAAAAAAAACACAAAAATACATTTAACAACAACACAGTACATAAATATTACACTCAATGCGCTGTGGCTACCCGGATAAGTGGGTGGTTAACACCCAAAGTAGCATAAATGTTCTCTTGAAGACGGCTACTTTGTTTGACAAAACAATTTACAATGTCTGGAGCGCCAAAAATCCGCATCATCTTTCTATTACTGTATCTGCTTTGCAGATACAATAAAAACTTGCAATATCGGAAATACATAATTCTAATATCGCTAATATCCCCTGGTCGAAACAGGATGTGAAGGCCAGCTGGGAACAAAACCGCTTGGTCACAAAAGCTCGAGTACAATTTAGCCAATGCCTTTCTGTTATATCTTCCCCTGTTGTGGACAATTTTCGCGTACCCCAGTTTCAGCTTCTCTTTAATATCACTCAATGCCCGGAAACGAAATAACGTAGGCGATTTGCAAATTTTAATCCCAAGCCACCGGAAAGATTCAACACTTTACAGAAAATAAGCCGTAATCAAGCGGCGTTGCTGAAGATTTTGAATTAAACACTAAATATTAGCATTTATCAATGTTGAGGCTTAATCCGATTTCCCCATACAGCCGCGATACTAGTAGCACAGACTTCGTTAAAGTAAACTTTGACCTGCTAACAAGCAGAAGATCATCCGCATATGCAATATAGGAGACATTTGACAACCCTGAAGAGTAAGAAAGCGGTATCGTATTAAGAACATTCAATAAAAAAGCTTTAAAAATATGAGGTGAAAGCACACCACCCTGACGGACCCCAGATCTAACTGGGATTTTACCGAAGGCCCAGGAACCCTGCCTCAACTGAATAAATGAATTCTGGTACCAAAACCGAAGTACACAAATAACTGAACTATTCACACCCAAACGTGCCAGAGAAAACCATGCCTGAGGGTGACAAACAGTATCGAAAGCTTTAGATAGGTCTAACGCACAAAAGTGAACTTCCGTTTTTAAACGATGTGCTTCTTGTAACACTGTTGCAAGTATACGTGGGCATGCTGGCATCCTATACGCGACTTGAAACCGAACTGATTTGCGTCATAATCCACCTTATCTTGAATAAATGGGTGCAATACATATTCAAATAGTTTGCTTAAATTACACGCTACAGTGATAGGGCAGTAGGATCCACAATTAAGCGGATCCTTCCCTCGCTTCAGAACAGAGGTAACAGTACCACACAGGAAAGAATCAGGCACTAGTTAGCTACTAACACACATCTGAAAAAGTAGTTGCAGATGGCTAATCAACTCGGGAGAATCAACTCATAAATGTTCAACACAAATTCCGTCCAAATCAACCGACTTAGATTTTAGTCTTTTAATGCCTTTCACAACAGACTCAGCACTAATAGGGCTAATATCTTTCTGGCGTAGTCTACGCGGAATAACTGAATCAAGCCGTTTACAAAACCCGGAATGGACTGCATAATTTACCGTACTGAAAATTGTCGAGTAATGACTAACCCATGAATCACCAGGAATTAAACTGGACGAAACAGTCGGGTTTAGCTTACTAGAGTTCACCACTTCACTCCATTGCCGAGGACTTTTTGGAAATTCCTTACCCTTATATCGGACGCTTCGCATGTAAGATTTGAATTCAGACTTAGTTTTTCTTTTAATATTAAATACATCACCCCAAGTGGGGCGGCCACCCGCATTCCATATCCGAAGCCACATTTTTGCCCGATTTTTAACAATTTTTAACTGAGGGTCCTCTTTCCATAAAGAACTTCTAGTTTTCAAACGAATACGCGAAACAGGGACAGCAATGGCCTCGGCTTGTTTGAGGCAGGCGACAATCTGAGAATAGTAAGAATTAAGTTGTGATCGAGCATTAGGCGAGAGGACACTGGTACAAAGTAAATGGTAAGGAATTGTCACAGATGAGAGCAGAGTTGCCAAAGTACAGATATATAATGTCCAGTTAGCTTTATTCCATTCATGCTTATTATACCATTTCGTGCCCCGTACAGAAGATTCACACTGATTCGGGCCAGAAGAATGCGAAACAGAGACGGTAAAAGATAGGGGGAGGTGATCATAATCTCTTTCTTCATCATGTACCTCGACACTCGAGCATATCACAACAGCCGAGCAAACACAGTGGTCTATATCAGACACACATTCACTATTATGAATATACGAAAAATCTGCACTCTTAGCTACTATCTGATATCCATCTGGCAAAGACTGAAGCACAAGATCAGACCGAGCTGACTCTCTTTTTATGTTACAATTTAGGTCTCCCACTGTGATCCACTTATAGCTATGACTTTCAGTATTCCGAAGGAAATTCTTCAGAGATGACACAATTTTTGTGAATTTATTAAGTGACAAAACTGTTTTTATCATGAGGTAGGTAAGTATTGATAATCACTAGATCTGCAATTCGAAGGGTAATAAAATTATCGCAAGAGTGTATGCACTGGGGAGAAAAGTACGAAAGTCTATTACTCACAAGACATGCAAGCCCTCCGGAAGGTCTGCCCCTCGTACGTCTGGCACTGGTTGTATAAACTACATGTTCGTCACTTCTGTTTAGTGAGCTGACACTTACAGCCGGCAAAAGATGTTCCTGTCGCAACACTATGTCAAAATCGTTCATTTTCTGATTTATTAAATAATCTTTGTCTTTGGTGTCATTTATGATGAAAGAACACACAGAAAACGTTACTGTTCCAGCCATTTCTTGTTCGAGGCATGCTTAGCTATGGCATTGCGGATTACGCGGCACTTTAGACTGAATGCAACATGGCCTTCACCACATAGCGCACACTTCGGTTCAACCAAGCATGGTGCATCTTTTGTCGATAAATGCATACCGCTGCAGCGGGAACAGCGTCGAGGGCTGGTGCAATTGACCTTCACATGATCAGGCGATTGACAATTATAACAGCAACGGGGAGGACGGATGCACTCAAATACTCGGAAAATTTCATATTCTACCTTAAGTCCGATACGAAGTGCATTTGAAAGTCCAACAGCCTCGTAGAAGAATACCTTAACAGTCAAGGACTCCTTTACGCCCCACGAAGAAACTGACGTCATAATCTAGCGGCATGCCTTTAACTATTCCAACGAGTTTTCGCTCTTGAAGTTTTGAATCGCACTTCAGAACATTAGGTACCGCATCACAAAAGTCCTTTGCAGCAACTGGGTCAATCTGCACTAATAGTTTATTGCCCGATGGCTTGATAGAATGAATGGCTTGGTGTCCCTTGATTTGGTCAATGGCTTCGCGACGTTTCACAGGATTAATAAAAAAAACTTTTTCCACAAAATAAGTTTTTCAAAGAAAAGTAAAGAACTCCATTAAACAAAAAATTTGCAAAACTAAAATCAAATAATCTACCAAGCGTGAAACTACCACAAATCAGCATTGATAAATAAATGAAACCCAAAACGAACAGAAATTACAATAATTAACCGAGTCAAACTCAAAACGAGCAGAAATTAACATAAGTTGGGTGCAAAACCCCTATGGCTTCCGAAGGCCAGAAAAAAAATTTGCACTTTACTGAAAAAATATAAATGTTTTTACTTTTATAACTTTAATAAATCAAATAATATTACCATTTTGATTACTAAATATCAGTATATGTATATTAAACTGACAATGCACATGCATTTGTATTTTTTCAGTAAAGTGCAAATTTTGTTCTGGCCTTGGGAAGGCATAGGGGTTTTGCGCGACTGCTTCCAGATGTAGATACGAACAATTGTAATGTCTTGCACCAGCTCAAAAGTGATACAACCACTTCTCAACCCTTTCTGCACAGAGAGACTTCTGAAGTAGAGAATCCATGTCGGGCAACTTGAGCTATATAGCAGCAGTTGTGTTATTGCCGATATCTTGCTTTAGTGGTTCAACGAACGTAGTGAAGTAGTGCGCTGCTTTACAGTCTGATATGTTTTCAAATAGCAGAGTTTTCTATTTCTGCGGTCTCTCATAGACCATTCGACCCGAGACCAAGTATTCAAGTGACACGAAATCGTAGTCTGGTGTCGCATTTGTGTTCAACACTGAGTAATAAGCAGTAAAGCCAAATGCCCCTTAATAGAGCAGCACTAAATAATAAGCAATAAACAAACATGAAATGCAATGTAGAATGATGTAAACCTTAAAACGAACACATTAAAGGTGGTGTTGCCAACACCTTAAGCCCGCCAATAGGCTAGTGCGTCATTATCGTTTTACTTAAAATAATAAAGCACTTTTTCATTATATAGCATTAACTATTTTTTCATTGTAGAAATTATTTTTCTTTTTTGTTATAGAGTTAAAAAATTTTACACTCTTCAACTGTCAGAAACTCTTTATTCGGGACATAAGTATATTTGTAACGGTCAATTGGTTTGATTAGTCCAAATTGCTAAAAAACTTCGATGTTTTTTTTATAAAAGTTTAATGATAAATATAAAAGTTTTTACTTTTATAACTTTAATAAATCAAATAATATTAACATTTTGATTACTGAATATCAGTATACGTATATTAAACTGACAATGCACATTCATTTATATTTTTTCAGTAAAGTGCAAATATTGTTCTGGCCTTGGGAAGGCATAGAGGTTTTGCGCCCAACTTATGTTAATTTCTACTCGTTTTGAGTTTGACTCGGTTATTTATTGTAATTTATGTTCGTTTTGGGTTTCATTTATTTATCAATGCTGATTTGTGGTAGTTTCACGCTTGGTAGATTATTTGATTTTATTTTTGCTCATTTTTTGTTTAATGGAGTTCTTTAATTTTCTTTGAAAAACTTATTTTGTGGAAAAAGTTTTTTTAATTGATTTCTGTTCGTTTTATATTGACAAAGTCTTTTCAGGGAAAAAGAAAATAATACTTTAAATTTTTTCGTTTTTTAAGACTTTATAATTTGGCCTGCTATTTGTATGCTGGAGAAAATTTTTCAGCAATTTTTAACAACATACACCCTTTTAAAAATCTGGACACAAATAGTACTGTTTAATTTAGTTTCATACCTCCTCTAGTTGGAAAACTTGATACCATTCGCAAAAAAATCTGTTTAGTTTCTTTGATAGCTTGGATACACTTACGCTATTTTGATTTGGTTAAATTTTAAGAGCAGAAGTAGCCCCAAAAGTTTGAACATAATACCCTCAGTCGTTCTTAGGATACTGCTGAGATGCCTTATTGGGAATTAGCATTATCACAGTGCATTTTGACTTAATCTTTAGGCAACATTTAGTTTTTAAACGTAATGGGCAAATGGGAGGGTGGGAGTAGAAGGGGGATTAGTTGCCCTCCAATCACTTTCGACTATTAAAAGGGACATCAGCCCTTTCTATTTTCAATCGAATGAGCCCCTTTCCCACGACAACTCCTTCGATACGAAGTGCCCTGGTCTAAACAACAACAACAACAAAAAATATCTCTAATCACTATCGACTATTAAAAAGGGCACTAACCCTTTGATTTTCAAATCGAATGAGCCCTTTTTATGAAGTTTCTACGACAACGTCTTCTATAAAAACCTTATTTGCCCCCAGGGCATAACTTAAAACCCTTGCCCTGAAGGCTGTGGGGGAATGTCCTACTCAAAAACATATTTTCTATCTGGAAATCAACTACGCTGAACAAAATGGTTTTCTCAAAATTTTTATTGGATGTGTTTGGGGTAATGATGGGCGTGGGGGGGGGGAGGGGCTAGTTGCCCTCCAATCACTTTCGTCTATTAAAAAGGGCACTAGCCTTTTGAATTTCCAGTCAAGTGAGGTTTTTTGAAGTTTCTATGACAACGCCTTCTATAAAAACCTTATATACCCCCAGGGCATAACTTAAAACCCTTTCCCTGAGGGTTGTGGGTGAATGTCCTACTCAAAAACATATTTTCTATCTGGAAATCAACTACGCTGAACAAAATGGCTATCTCAAAATTTTGATTGGATGTGTTTGGGGGAGTAATTGGCGTGGGGGTGCTAGTTGCCCTCCAATCACTTTCGACTATTAAAAAGGGCACTATCCCTTTGAATTTCCAATCGAATGAGCCTTTTTTGAAGTTTTTACGACAACTCCTTCTATAAAAACCTTATATGCCCCCAGGGCATAACTTAAAAACCATTGCCCTAAGAGTCGTCGGGGAATGTCTTCCTAAAAAACATATTTTCTATCTGAAAATCAACTACGCTGAACAAAATGGCTATCTCAAAAGTTTGATTGGATGTGTTTAGGGGAATGATGGGCGCGGGGGGTAGGGGGGCTAGTTGCCCTCCAATCACTTTTGACTATTAAAAAGGGCCCTAGCCCTTTGAATTTCCAATTGAATGAGCCTGTTTTGAAGTTTCTACGACAACGCCGTTTATAAAAACTAATGTTCCCCCAGGGCATAACTTAAAACCCTTGCCCTGAGGGTTGGGGGGGGGGAGTATCCTCCTCAAAAACATATTTTCCATCTGGAAATCAATTAGCCTACGCTGAACAAAATAGCTATCTCAAAATTTTGATTTGATGTGTTTGGGGGAATGATGGGCGTGGGGGGGGCGAGGTGCCCTCCAATCAATTTTGACTATTAAAAAGGGCACCAGCCCTTTGAATTTCCAGTCGAATGAGCCTGTTTTGAAGTTTCTACGACAACGCCTTCTATAAAAACCTTATATGCCCCCAGGGTATAACTTAAAACCCTTGCCCTGAGGGTTGTGGGGGAGTGTCCTCCTCTAAAACATATTTTCTATTTGGAAATGAACTACGCTGAACAAAATGGCTATCTTAAAATTTTGATTGGATGTGTTCGGGGAGTGATGGGCGTGGGGGGGGGGGCTAGTTGCCCGCCGATCACTTTAGAATATTAAAAAGGGCGCTAGCCCTCTGAATTTCCAATCAAATGAGCCCCTTTTGAAGTTTCTACGACAACGCCTACTATAAAAACCTTATATGCCCCCAGGGTATAACTTAAAACCCTTGCCCTGAGGGTTGTGGGGGAGTGTCCTCCTCTAAAACATATTTTCTATCTGGAAATCAACTAGCATACGCTGAACAAAATGGCTACTTCATAATTTTGATTGGATATGTTTGGGGGAATGATGGGCATGGGGGGGGGGGGCTAGTTGCCCTCCAATCACTTTCGACTATTAAAAAGGGCACTAGCCCTTTAAATTTCCAATTGAATGAGCCTGTATTGAAGTTTCTACGACAGCGCCTTCCATAAAAACCTTATATGCCCCCAGGGCATAACTTAAAACCCTTGCCCTGAGGGTTGTGGGGGAATGTCCTACTCAAAAACATATTTTCTATCTGGAAATCAACTACGCTGAACAAAATGGCTATCTCAAAATTTTGATTGGATGTGTTTGGGGGAATAATGGGCGTGGGGGTGCTAGTTGCCCTCCAATCACTTTCGACTATTAAAAAGGGCACTATCCCTTTGAATTTCCAATCGAATGAGCCTTTTTTGAAGTTTTTACGACAACGCCTTCTATAAAAACCTTATATGCCCCCAGGGCATAACTTAAAACCCTTGCCCTAAGAGTCGTCGGGGAATGTCCTCCTAAAAACATATTTTCTATCTGAAAATCAACTACGCTGAACAAAATGGCTATCTCAAAATTTTGATTGGATGTGTTTAGGGGAATGATGGGCGCGGGGGGTAGGGGGGGCTAGTTGCCCTCCAATCACTTTTGACTATTAAAAAGGGCACTAGCCCTTTGAATTTCCAATTGAATGAGCCTGTTTTGAAGTTTCTACGACAACGCTGTTTATAAAAACTAATGTTCCCCCAGGGCATAACTTAAAACCCTTGCCCTGAGGGTTGGGGGGGGAGTATCCTCCTCAAAAACATATTTTCTATCTGGAAATCAATTAGCCTACGCTGAACAAAATAGCTATCTCAAAATTTTGATTTGATGTGTTTGGGGGAATGATGGGCGTGGGGGGGGGGCGAGATGCCCTCCAATCACTTTTGACTATTAAAAAGGGCACCAGCCCTTTGAATTTCCAGTCGAATGAGCCTGTTTTGAAGTTTCTACGACAACGCCTTCTATAAAAACCTTATATGCCCCCAGGGCATAACTTAAAACCCTTGCCCTGAGGGTTGTGGGGGAGTGTCCTCCTCTAAAACATATTTTCTATCTGGAAATGAACTACGCTGAACAAAATGGCTATCTTAAAATTTTGATTCGATGTGTTCGGGGAGTGATGGGCGTGGGGGGGGGCTAGTTGCCCGCCGATCACTTTCGAATATTAAAAAGGGCGCTAGCCCTCTGAATTTCCAATCAAATGAGCCTTTTTTGAAGTTTCTACGACAACGCCTACTATAAAAACCTTATAGGCCCCCAGGGCATAACTTAAAACCCTTGCCCTGAGGGCTGTGGGGGAGTTTCCTCCTCAAAAACATATTTTCTATCTGGCAATCAACTACCATACGCTGAACAAAATGGCTACTTCATAATTTTGATTGGATATGTTTGGGGGAATGATGGGCATGGGGGGGGGCTAGTTGCCCTCCAATCACTTTCGACTATTAAAAAGGGCACTAGCCCTTTGAATTTCCAATTGAATGAGCCTGTATTGAAGTTTCTACGACAGCGCCTTCCATAAAAACCTTATATGCCCCCAGGGCATAACTTAAAACCCTTGCCCTGAGGGCTGTGGAGGAATTTCCTCCTCAAAAACATATTTTCTATCTGGCAATCAACTACCCTACGCTGAACAAAATGGCTATCTCAAAATTTTGATTGAATGTGTTTAGGAGAATGATGGGCGCGGGGGGGTAGGGGGGCTAGTTGCCCTCCAATCACTTTTGACTATAAAAAAGGGCACTAGCCCTTTGAATTTCCAATCGAATGAGCCCGTTTTGAAGTTTCTACGACAGCGCCTTCTATAAAAACCTTGTATGCCCCCAGGGTATAACTTAAAACCCTTGCCCTGAGGGCTGTGGGAGAGTGTCCTCCTCAAAAACATATTTTCTATCTGGAAATCAACTACCCTACGCTGAACAAAATGGCTACCTCAAAATTTTGATTGGATGTGTTTGGGGGAATGATGGGCATGGGTTTGGGCTAGTTGCCCTCCAATCACTTTCGACTATTAAAAAGGGCACTTGCCCTTTGAATTTCCAATCGAATGAGCCTGTTTTGAAGTTTCTACGACAGTGCCTTCTATAAAAAACCTTATATGCCCCCAGGGCATAACTTAAAACCCTTGCCCTGAGGGCTGTGGGGGAGTGTCCTCCTCAAAAACATATTTTCTATCTGGAAATCAACTACGCTGAACAAAATAGCTATCTCAAGATTTTGATTGGATGTGTTTGGGGGAATGATGGGCGTGGGGTGGGGGCTAGTGGCCCTCATATCACTTTCGACTATTAAAAATGGCACTAGCCATTTCAATTTCCAATCGAATGATTCTTTTTTTAAGTTTCTACGACAACGCCTTCTATAAAAACCTTATATGCCCCCAGAGCATAACTTAAAACCCTTGCCCCGAGGGCTTTGGGGGAGTGTCCTCCTCTAAAACATATTTTCTATCTGGAAATCAACTAGCCTACGCTGAACAAAATGGCTACCTCAAAATTTTGATTGGATGTGTTTGGGGGAATTATGGGCATGGGGGGCTATTTGCCCTCCAATCACTTTCGACTATTAAAAAGGGCACTAGCCCTTTGAATTTGCAATCGAATGAGCCTGTTTTGAAGTTTCTACGACAACGTCTTCTATAAAAACCTTATATGCCCCCAGGTTATAACTTAAAACCCTTGCCCTGAGGGTTGTGGGGGAGTGTCCTCCTCAAAAACATATTTTCTATCAGGAAATCAACTACGCTGAACAAAATGGCTATCTCAAAATTTTTATTGGATGTGTTTGGGGGAATGATGGGCGTGGGGGGGGCTAGTTGCCCTCCAATCACTTTCGACTATTAAAAAGGGCACTAGCCACTCCAATTTCCAATTGAATGAGCCCTTTTCGAAGTTTCTACGACAACTCCTTCAATACGAAGTGCCCGGGTATGGAGAAAAAAAAAAACACGTTGTGCCCACATCGTTCTTTACTTAGGCAGCGCTAGTGTGCTGCCTATGATTAGGGAAAATACATTGACTAAAGTGGACTTTTAATTTAAGCTATTTAAGCAGGTTTCAGTCAAGTGCAAGTGACACATTAGCCGTTCTAAGTACTTACTGGCGGGGCGTACTTTGCTAAAGGAAAGGGGGGACCGTCCCTCCCAGACCTCATCCCCCCCCCAAATTGAAATTTAGTTTCTTCAAAAATCTTAACCAAACTAAGATAAACCTACATAATTCAAATATCCATAGAAACGGGTCAGTTTTCCTTAGTATATCTTTACCATTTTTTTTACTATAAGGCTCATTTTTCAGATTTTACTGTCATTTTCACTTGATTTGGGAAATTGGCTCCAACTTTGCCCCCCCCCTCCAGGATTTTGAGGGAATTACGCCACTGCCTAAGGGATGGCGACACCAGACCTTCCTATTGTAAAAGCGTTCAACACAAAAACAGCTTTAACAACAACTTTGGTCATATTATTTCGTAAAAGGCCGTATTTTGTCACTGTTTTCTTCAACCGATCTATTCTTAATGTATAGAAGTATCTATATGCTAATAAAAGAAAAAAAAGACCCTCAACTTAAGCCATGTATATAGTTTTCTTTTGTACAGAAATGACACATTAGTTTGGCTTTGGCAAACTAAATTCAAACTTTCATGAGTTTGGCTTCATTGTCCATTAAAAGTTCTTAGTGTTTTTTAGATTTCATTGCTTCATCCATAGTATGTTCTTTTTTTTCCTTTAGTGTTCCTTTAGTTTTTTAGTTCTCCTTTAGTTCTCCTTCTGTTCCTTTAGTTCTCCTTTAGTTTTTCTCCTTTAGTTGAATTAAATAAACTAATTTAAGCTCCTTTTATGAAAAAACTTAATAAATCAATTGGTACAGAAACATAAAATTTAAACTAAAGACTGCCGGTCAGAAGCATCTTCAAAAAAAAAAATAAAAAATAAATAACACCACGGAATCACACACCCAAAAGAAAGCTAAAAGGAAACAGAAAGCTAAAAAAAACTTCCTTAAAAAATGGAAAGTAAATAGAAATAGTTTATTCAATGGCACGGTTTAATGACAGATCAACACTAAATAGTAGATAAAAATGGTGTAGCAGTAAAAAAAAAAGAAAAGATTGTTAAACACTAATTAGAAAATAAAATTACACCGATCCTAAAGTTGAATTAACAACTTCGGTTTAACGACAGATCAACACTAAATAGTAGATAAAAATGGTGTAGCAGTAAAAAAAAAAAAAGATTGTTAAACACTAATTAGAAAACAAAATTACACCGATCCTAAAGTTGAATTAACAACTTCGGTTTAACGACAGATTAACACTAAATAGTAGATAAAAATGGTGTAGCAGTAAAAAAAAAAAAAAAAGATTGTTAAACACTAATTAGAAAACAAAATTACACCGATCCTAAAGTTGAATTAACAACTTCGGTTTAACGACAGATCAACACTAAATAGTAGATAAAAATGGTGTGGCAGTAAAAAAAAAAGAAAAGATTGTTAAACACTAATTAGAAAACAAAATTACACCGATCCTAAAGTTGAATTAACAACTTCGGTTTAACGACAGATCAACACTAAATAGTAGATAAAAATGGTGTGGCAGTAAAAAAAAATAAAAGATTGTTAAACACTAATTAGAAAACAAAATTACACCGATCCTAAAGTTGAATTAACAACTTCGGTTTAACGACAGATCAACACTAAATAGTAGATAAAAATGGTGTAGCAGTAAAAAAAAAAAAAAAAGATTGTTAAACACTAATTAGAAAACAAAATTATACCGATCCTAAAGTTGAATTAACAACTTCGGTTTAACGACAGATCAACACTAAATAGTAGATAAAAATGGTGTGGCAGTAAAAAAAAAAGAAAAGATTGTTAAACACTAATTAGAAAACAAAATTACACCGATCCTAAAGTTGAATTAACAACTTCGGTTTAACGACAGATCAACACTAAATAGTAGATAAAAATGGTGTGGCAGTAAAAAAAAAATAAAAGATTGTTAAACACTAATTAGAAAACAAAATTACACCGATCCTAAAGTTGAATTAACAACTTCGGTTTAACGACAGATCAACACTAAATAGTAGATAAAAATGGTGTGGCAGTAAAAAAAAAAGAAAAGATTGTTAAACACTAATTAGAAAACAAAATTACACCGATCCTAAAGTTGAATTAACAACTTCGGTTTAACGACAGATCAACACTAAATAGTAGATAAAAATGGTGTGGCAGTAAAAAAAAAAGAAAAGATTGTTAGACACTAATTAGAAAACAAAATTACACCGATCCTAAAGTTGAATTCATATAGTAATGTTAATTGCAGTACTAAAAAAAATCAAAAGCAAACCCTCTCTATGAAATCTCTTTGAAGTTACAATAATTCTTTAAATAAATATGGGAAACGTAACTTTCTAGCTCTCGTTGTGGTGTCATGAAGACTTCTTTTGTGGCTCCTGAGAAAACTCTGCAATAGGAACTATAAGCGAAAACATTTTCCCGAAGTTTGCTCAAACTTTCCTGACAATGACTTTCTAAGTTGTATCGATTTCAAGAGGTAAAAGAAGCAGGAATATATGAATATTGCAAAACTAGGTCATTTATGCTTCTTTTGTTCTTGAAGAACATAGCGGTTTTTGTTAGCAATATTTTTTTTTTTGATTTTGTTTAAGAGCCAAGCGTATGAATACTTAAGAAGATTGAACAAGTATGGTAAAATGCTGTATGAGAAATATTTATCGAGATGAAGGCAATTGTTTTTGCACTAAATTACACTAATTAATTAATTAATTAAATTAAATAATTAATAAATTAACTGCTGCCGTTTAGCGGCAGCAGTTTGGATTCCACTAGCATGTGGAATCCAAGAATTCAAAAATATATACAATTAATTACTAGTCTATAATTTAGTCAGTTGTTGTTTGTTTTTTTTTTTTTTTTTTTTTAAGGGATTTTGCAACACAAAAAACGTTCATTTGAATTATGGCAGCCAAAATGTTAGGGTATCCTTTTCAAGTAAGATTTTCGGATTCGGAACTATCTTTTTCGAGTAGGAAAGAAATGTTGGTTTTGAACGTATTAGCATACTCCTATCCTTTTTTAGAGCGTTTTCATGTTTTGCAGTTGGAATTATCTCATAAATTTTGTGTAAACAAATAAGAAGTAAACTGAAAGCCATGTTATAACAGCCGTGTTGAAGTTGTAAAATAAAATACATTTTAAAGAAAACAATTTTATTTTATTTTTGGTTATGGAAATGCCTTTTGGGAGTCCCCTCACCAATTAAAATTAACTTAAAAATAAAATCGCTCCTTTTCCATTTAATAGTATTTGGTTATTAATCATATTTAATTTTAGTAATGGAAACTAAATCTCAGTTTTGATGAATTTATATCTTTTTTGAAAAAAAATGAATTTCCTCATAAGCGTTATCCTTATAAAACGTCTATTACTGTAATTAGAGGGTAAAATGTAAAGCTAATATAAAAACAATTAAAAATTGCCCATGAAATATAACAAAAAAATAAAGAAGTTAATTGTTTTCTTAAACACAAGATTTTTTTTGCGTTATATTGTTTAATTATTAAAATTTTTTGGTAAAGTACTAAATATTGTGTTGAATATCGTTAAAACAAAAAAGGTTATTAATTTGAACTATTTAATTACGGTTTAATGAGAACTTTTTTTGGTCTCTCTAAAAATTGCACTGGAGGCTATATGTGGGAACTTTTTGATCAAGTTTGCTGTAACTTTCCTGTTAATGATTCCCAAAGTTTTATAGATACCAGAATATAATTAGAAGCAGAGGGCTTCACGTAATAACTTGTTTTTTGTGCCTGCCATTAAAGATTTTTACTTTTGACTTTTTGACTTTTTTCGGACTTTTGACTTTTTTTTTGACTTTTTGAATTTTTTCGAGTTTGCTCTCAATTTCTTCTCAATTATTTGACTTTTTTCGATTTTTGACTTTTTGACTTTTTTCTTTTGACTTTTTGACTTTTTTCTTTTGACTTTTTGACTTTTTTCGAGTTTGCTCTCAATTTCTTCTCAATTATTTTAAAGCCTTGTCTGTGTCGATAAGGGAAAGTAGCAGATAAAACTTTGTAGTAAAATTGGTACTGGCGTAAGAAATTTTTTTTTAAGAGACGAGGGGGGGGGGGCGAGGCTCGGGCTCCTCCCCCATTACGTGACAAATAAAAAAAACTAGTGTAACTACATACCTCTTGATTTTATCATAGCTGTAACAATGCTTATCCTCAGTTGAACCTCTCCCCCCCCCACCTTAAATGCATTCCTGTCTATAATCCTGAAATCAGACCATTTTCTTTACATTTTTGAAAAAGGGCAAAAGCGCCATACAGGTGCTCTTTCGCAGTGCCCATGGCAATTTGTTCTTACTAAAAATATTTAAATTATGGTTTAAGCGTTACCAGTTTTTAATAATCTTGCAAAAATACCGTCAAAAATAGAATTAAGCCTACGAATAAGGGGCTTAATTTTAATAAATAAAAGAGGGCGTATTACCCACGGGCTTGAAGATCGCAAGTGATAATAAATATAGATGGTGCTGCGTTCACCCTTTTTGACCCTCCATTTAAAAGTCAAATAAACAAACATTATCACTAGATATTTCTGTTTCTAGCTCAGCTAAGATAATGGCTGCTAAAACACATAATTTATAATATATCAATTAAACAATGGGTAAGCCAAGGAGACAGGGAAGATAATGGCCTTCCAAAAGCCTAAAATTTTTAATAATTTATAAAACAAGAGTTTCTTGGAAATGAAAAAAAAAATAGAAAAGAGAGGTTTCTGTGCAATTTAGCCATTCTAGTCACCAAAATAAAATTATCAATAAGCTCTTAAATCAGGCTCAAATAGAAACTTGTATTTCTATTTTATCAGGCTCTTAAATTAGGCTGAAATACCTTACCTAACATTCCTTGAAGTTTTGCCATTGGGTTTTTTATTTCTTGAAATGGAAAATCAATATTCAGGTTTTCTAATAATTTCCAATACTTGATCTTATCTTTTTTAAATTATTTTTGGTGACCTAATTTGACCCCATCTTTGACTAATTTGATGTTGGTATCCTAACTAATATTTAATGTTAAATTGTGGTAATTCCCTTGTTCTGTTAATTGTAGTAAGCCTCGTTAAATGACGATTCTAAAAACAAAATAATGTTGTAACTTAAGTTTCTATTTTGGACGTTGTTTCAACGTTATATCTGGAAGTGTGTGAAAAATACTTGGACCGTTTCTAGCTTGTCCTAACAAAAAGATCTACCCAGTTAAATGAAAGAGTGCTGTATTTCAAGTAATATAATATTGAATTTAAATTCCAAAAAAGTGAAGTGTTATACATTGTGTTTTTTTTGCTCTTTATTTTTTATTTGACGTTGTTTCAAATGTTGCCTTTGCTCCTCACGTTAGTTCCTCGTCCCATTTTGTCCATGCTGCATTTCACTTTTTGAAAGGAATGTTTTTATAAAAAATGAATATACATTTTGTTTTGGTTTATAACCTGTTATAGATGATGCACTTTTCAGTTCTCTCGGATATGTCACTTTTTTATTTCACGTTGTTACCTCTCCGTAGTTAAAGTGGTGTTATTTTTACGCAACGTCAAGTTTCGTGAGCAGAAAAACCTGAAAATGTACAGTCGCTGTTGTTACGACTGGTTGCTGTTTTATGCATCCAAGATATGGTACAATAAACAGAATTCGGATATGAGAAGCTCAATTTCCTACGAATGAGAAAGGGAAAACAACAAAATGTAGTTGAACGTGTCTTGAAAATAAATAAAAATAGGGAATAACTAATTTGACCAATCGATAGAACGTTTTGAGTTCTATGAAGTCGGCTAGAAATTTAAGTTCGACAGAAATGGTCACATAAACTTTTATTTGTTTTTATTGTCAGTTATATTGGATGTGGCTTTATTCCATTTCTGAGTATTAGAGGTGTTAACATCCATCTACTGCAGCACTCTCCTTTGACATGGTGTTTTCTTTTTCAGTTTAATCAAACCGAAAAGACAATCGTAGAATGAAACCAAATCAATCAATGAAAATGTTCCTATAAAAAAAAGAAAACGCACACAGGATAATTTTTTTTTGTAGAAATTCTAGGCAGTAGCGTCAAACAATGCTTCGTTGAGAAATAGCATTGCAATCGAACCAGTGACCCGTGGCAGGTGGAAATATTATTTCTAAAGATTCTGTATTGTTAGACTTCCAATACTGGTAAAATTATATTGAGAAAGCCGATATGATTTATATTTCTCCTGGACGCAATTTGCGTGATTGGGTACATGGCCACTCTATGGCCACTCACATGGTACATGGCAATATCGTGAATATTAGTAGAGGGGGAGGTGCTACTCCCATTGCCCACCCCTGCTGCCACCTACAACTTTTTTTACATAATTTATTCAAGGATTATCGATCGAGTCTAATGGGGGTCAAGGTCAATCGATCTGTTGTTGTTTGGCCACGTGCGAATGACACGAGGGGTGATTTACATAATCGATGGGGGACATAATTTATTCAAGGATTATCGATCGAGTCTAATGTGGGTGTGTCAAGGTCAATCGATCTGTTGTTGTTTGGCCACGTGCGAATGACATGAGGGGTGATTTACATAATCGATGGGGGAATTATTGATTCACGAGCGTGGGGAATTATGAAACAATATGGTCATAGAGTCCCTAGGGAGAAAGATTACGTAATGGGCTCAATGACCTCTTTTTCCAAGGTCGATTTATTTGATGTTTTTCTCGGCTAGCCTGCCCTGAGAACTTGATTTACATAATCGCTAGGGGAAATTATTGATTCACGAAGGGGAAATTAAGAAACAAACATGGCTTCATTGTTGTTTGGCTAGCCTGGTCTGAGAACTTGATTTACATAATCGCTAGGGGAAATTATTGATTCACGAAGGGGAAATTAAGAAACAAACATGGCTTCATTGTTGTTTGGCTAGCCTGTCCTGAGAACTTGATTTACATAATCGCTAGGGGGAATTATTGATTCACGAAGGGGGGAATTAAGAAACATTAAGGTTTCTCTAATCTTTAGGCCTGAGGGATTTATTTATTATTGTTGTTTTGGACAAGTGCATGCTAGGGGTGAATGTCAAGGTGTCCTGGAACAGGAAACAGTTAGATCACGTGTTTCCTTCTCAGCCAATCATCGAGTCGGATACATCCTCCTTCTCAGCCAATCAGAGACGTGCTTACATATGATTTTCCCGTTACATAACAATTCGCCCTTGAGATTTCGTATATAACGGGTATGCAATGTGATTAAATTATCAGAAAGTTCCAGAACACAGTTCAAACAACTAGAATGGATACTATTGATGAAGTTGAAGTCTTGGCAACTACAATTAGCAATGTAAGTTCTGTTTTCATTTTTTATTTTCAAAATAAAATTGTTTTCCGTGGTCACCCTCTACTATATTCGGGTAACCCCCCCCCCCCACCCCTATACAAACGCCACTATATGATGTTCATACTCGATAAAAGGCGTAAAATACGCTCTTTTTTCGTTACGTAAACCCCATCCTTCCTTCCCCCTCTGTTTACGACCATAATTCTGTTTTTGATAAATTCCGTATCTTATCTAAAAGCAACTGTCAACTTTCTGTCATTCCCTTAATATACAGTCCGCTATGGCTTGACTTACAGATTTCTCGCAACGATTTAATTATCTGATAATTACTGACATCCCCTTTAAAGTACATCCGGCTTTGATAAATCCTTATGAATTTGGATAGCAAAAGCTTCCGCTGAAAAAATGATACTTTTTCCCGTTAAATTAAAAGCAGTTTCGCGTGAAAAGAGAATGTCAAGTCTAACACCTCCATTGTAAGGTGAAAACAAACTGTTTCTTCGCGTGAAAAGTAATGGGGATTGGGTTTAAGAAAAAGATACATTGCTCTATTATGCGTAAATTGAATAGCATTTTTACCATATCTTTCGGTGGGGGGAGGGGATATTTTTCCATGTCTTTTTTCTCAGGGATATTTTCCGTGGGGTTATTTTCCGTGGTCTGTTTTTCTGGGGGGTGTGATAAATATATAAACTAGGCCGGCCTTTGAACGGTTCAGTGAGCCGTAATTCTTCTTTCTCAGATTCAAAAAAGGATGCAATTAGTATATTTCACGAAATTTTTTCAACGTTGTTGTGTAAATTGAATAGCATTTTTACCATATCTTTCGGTGGTGGGGGAGGGGATATTTTTCCATGTCTTTTTTCTCAGGGATATTTTCCGTGGGGGTTATTTTCCGTGGGATGTTTTTCTGGGGGGTGTGATAAATATACAAACTAGGCCGGCTTTTTGAACGGTTCAGTGAGCCGTAATTCTCAGATTCAAAAGGATGCGATATCTTTCGGTGGTGGAGGAGGGGATATTTTTCCATGTCTTTTCTCAGGGATATTTTCCGTGGGGTTATTTTCCGTGGACTGTTTTTTTCTGGGGGTGTGATAAATATACAAACTAGGCCGGCTTTTGAACGGTTCAGTGAGCCGTAATTCTCAGATTCAAAAAGGATGCAATTAGTATATTTCACGAAATTTTTTTACTTTTTGCTTTCTTAGTGATAAACTAAACAAAATTGCATGGATGAGGGTACTAACTTTCTTTCTGTAAAAAAAGGGGGCAAATTATTTAGATACTAACTTTTTCTCTTCTTTTTAAGGACAATTGTGAAGAATGCATACCCCCTCCACCCAAGAAAGCAAAAGTGGACGAGGCAGCCACCATACAGTCCGGTCAAAAACCGAAAAGAGAATGGATGGCTTCTTATAATATGGAGAACCCTGCCGGCTCATCAATGCAAGATCGTGAAATAGCCGACCCAGTCGCACAGGAACATAGCGACGCCGTTCCATACACCCTCCAACGCTCGCTACCCGGTCCATCTGGCACCCAAGTGCAGCCGAGATATAAAAATGTAAGCATTTTTACCTCTAGTTATAGAAATATCTATCGATTTCATCCAACTTTTATAGGCCTTTTTCCACATGCAACATTTTCGAACACTGTGTAAGAGTATATCTCAGCGGGAATATTGAAAGATTTTTTCTCCCCAAAGGAAATATAATGTTCTCCCTTTTGAATCACGTCAAGTGCATGCATTCGCCCTTTTGCTAAATTAGATTAGTGAAGACAAAAAAAAAGGCACTATATTCTGGTCATAGTAAGGTTTGGTAATTTCTATTGCGATATAAACGAATGGTTCACCTTGCCTCTACAAATATTACAAAAAAAAAACTTTATATCTGAATGAGTTGTGTATCATGACAGGAGATGGCTATCCTTTTCAAATCATGTTTTTTTTTTCCACAGAGCAGATAAAGAGTATTAATATGAAATTTTATTTGGAGGAATTGTTTGAACAAAATCAAAACCTACTATGTCATGTTTTCACCCTTTTGCTAAATTAGATTAGTGAAGCCAAAAAAAAGGCACTATATTCTGGTCATAGTATGGTTTGGTAATTTCTATTGCGATATAAACGAATGGTTCACCTTGCCTCTACAAATATTATAAAAAAAAAAAAAAAAAAAAAAACTTTATATCTGAATGAGTTGTGTATCATGACAGGAGATGGCTATCCTTTTCAAATCATGTTTTTTTTTCCACAGAGCAGATAAAGAGTATTAATATGAAATTTTATTTGGAGGAATTGTTTGAACAAAATCAAAACCTACTATGTCATGCGATGTTTTAGATTGTAAATATCTTATACTAATATAAGATATGCCGCGGGTTCGAGAAGCGTTGTGGGGCGGGGAAGCGTTGCGGGAAGCGATGCGAGCCCGAGAAGCGCCACAGGGATGCGCCACGGGCCAGGGAAGCGCCACAGAGATGCGCCACGGGCCAGGAAAGCGCCACAGAGATGCGCCACGGGCCAGGAAAGCGCCACAGGATGCGCCACGGGCCAGGGAAATCGCCACAGAGATGCGCCACGGGCCCCGAGAAGCGCCACGGGGGAAGCACCGAAAAAAAAAAAAAAATTGAACACTTTGAAAATAAACGAACAAATTGTCGCCTTCTATGTCATATCTTAAGTTGGAACTTTCAGTTGTATTAACCAAATGTTATTAAGCAATAATAATCCAAATTTTAAAGGCAGTAGGGAATGATTTGAGCACTTTGAAAATAAGCTATTTTTCATCTATAGTGTCATATCTTAGATTATCTTCAGTTGTATTAACCAAATGTTATTAAGCAATAATAATCCAAATTTTAAAAGCAGTAGGGATGATTTGAACACTTTGAAAATAAGCTATTTTTTCATTTACAGGTTGTCCTGGTTCCATACTCCCCATCTCCCCCCTGCTCGTCAGTTGGAGAAGGAGAAGAAGATGCACATGTGGAACTCCCCAACAATTCACTATGGGATGATTTACATCAAATTCCAGATAATATTGACGACTTTTTAGGTGATTTTTTAAATGTTGATTATAGCGCAGTTGAGCTGGTAGACTTGAGTCCAAACACATTGCAAATTTTAGACGATTTCACCTGGGAATTAACAGGGAACCCTCCAACCTCCGATATCCTAGCGACTCCACTTCGAACAACTGAAGTGGAGCATTCGCCAGATATTGTTGAACAGCTTGGGGGAGGGGGTAATATACAAGAGGGGGCGGGGGGTACAACTCTCCCAGACTTTCAGGTGTCCAACAGAATTTTAAATAATATAGTTGTTTTCACTGCAGTGTTTGGTGATCCTTTTAATTCGCTTTTGTGTGGTAATTTTGTTTATGACCCTATAGAAATTGTACACAACTATGTAGAAAAAATTCGTGCACTTCTGGAGAATCAAATTCAGTTGTGGGGGGGGGGGTAGGGATTCAATTAAGGTCTCCATTGTTCTAAAAGTGTTTTATTTGAATGAGGGAAAAAGCGAGGTTTATTATCATTTTATACATTCCGAGATGCGTTTGGTTTATTCAAATTTAGAAAATTTTGAGGGAGCTTTCTTAGATTGGGTCGATCAAATTATAACGCATCTCGAGAACTATAACGAAAATAAAAGTGGCTCAGTAGTTTTATTTGTTGAAAATTTAAGCGTAAATATTTGTAAAATTAAGAAAGATTTTATTTTAAGAGGGGGGGCTAGGTCTGAAAGGGATACAGTTTTAAATTATAATCCAGATCTAGTAGGTTGTCGTGGTGTCCAGAAGATCTGTTTTGAAACAGGTCAAAAGTGTTTCCGATATGCTTTCCTCATCTCAGCATTCGAGCCTCTAGCTCGGGACGCTACCAAGAAGAATTTAGACATTTGGGCTGTACATGGGAAGGAGGGCTCCGTTTTCCCAGTTGTAGATTTTTCTTGCTTAGAGGGGAAATACCCAGTAACGCTTCGATCTATTGACATGTTTGAAAGGGCTAATGCTCATTTAAATATTGGCGTTACTGTGGTACAATATGAAACAGAATTTGAAGATGGGACTCGTTCAAAAAAGAAGGGGGTGGTCTTCCCCGTAAGGGGTCCCTCAGTTGATTTGGTTAAACACTGGGTTTGGTTGTTATACACACCACCTAGTCAACCGAACACAATCGGTCATTTTAACCCTATCACTGACATTAGTAGAGTTCTGGGGGGTGGTAAGCATAGGAAGGCACGTTTCTACTGTCCAACATGTTTGTCACAATTCCGTAGTGAAATGAAACTACGGGATCATATGAAGCATTGTAGCCGCCATGGCTATCAGACAGTGGAAACGGTTTCAGGGGATAGGGCTATTTTACGCTTCAAAAATTTCCAGAACACCCTTCTCCAGTGCAACAAAATATCTTTGGACTGTGAAGCTAAGTTGGTGGAGGTGAATGACCACCAATTTCCAAACCGAGTCAAAGAACATCAGGCTATTGCAGTGTCCTACGCCCACGCGCAAAGAGACAATTCTAACACCATGCAGTTGTTAGAAATAGTTGAAACATTGGATGAGGGACCTGAGTGCATGGACAAGGCATTGACTAAACTGATTGGCACGGCTAATGGTGCTATTTCTCGTTTGAGAAATACGCATTATCCAATGGTGTTGTCTGCAGAGGATCGTCTCGCGATTAAAAATCAAAAAATATGTTGGGTTTGTAAGGGGGAGTTTGCAGAGGAGGGGGATAAGGGGACTAAAGGGAAACGTGGGGGGAGGGGGAAAGTTAGAGATCATGACCATTTGTGGCAGGAAATATCCTCGGGAGGTAGTAATTTTAGAGGGGTTGCGCATCAATCGTGTAATTTAAATGTTAGCCAGCAGTTTTTTATCCCTGTTTTTATTCATAATTCCAATTATGATTTAAAATTTATTTTACCGGCACTGGCACGTATGCACAGGGAGGGAGGGGGAGTAGATTGTCCATGGGTAAATAGTTCATTTACCTACAACATAATTCCCAAATCAGCTGAGAAGTTGCTGCTTCTCGAGCTGAAATGGCAGGCAGTGGATAATGGGCATACGTGTTGGAATAAAATCAGGTTTTTAGATTCCTTTAGTTTTTTCCCCAAGGCATTGAGTCAATTGATTCAAGTGCAAAAAAGCGACAATTTTGATAGCTTTCCCTTGCTTAAACAGCACTTTCCAGACAGTGAAATGTATGACCTGTTGACCTGCAAAGGTATATACGCATACGATTATTACTGTTCTGGCGCACGCTTAAGTGAGGAGAAACTACCTCCAATTGAAGCTTTTTACAATTCACTGACCAACAGTGAATGCACAGCCGAGGAGTATGAGTTTGCCAAGAAGGTGTGGTCCAAGGGGGATTGTAAAAATGGGTGGGATTATTGTAGACTGTACTTGGCCAGTGACGTTCTAACTTTGTTGGATATAGTCTGTAAGAATACAGACCAGATCTATTCAGAGTTCGGGTTAGATATAGGCTACTATTTTTCTACGCCCCATTTAGTGATGGATTTAATTTTAAAAATTAGCAGGGAGGAAATAGGCCTAATCACTGACATAGATCAGCACCTTTTTGTAGAGCGTTCAATGAGGGGAGGGTATGTTTTTCATGGGGACCGCGTCTTATCAACCGATCCGAGCGGACAAAACAGCACCGGTGCAAAGTCAAATGCAGTGTTCTTGGACATGAACTCATTGTACCCCTCGGCAATGTCCAACTACTCTTTGCCGTGTGGGAACTATCAATGGCTTGAGAATCCTTGTGAGTTCCCCGACATTACCACCGTCGAGGACAATGGGCCACAAGGATGGTTCTTTGAAGTAGATGGTCACATTCCGCTGGCGCTTCACGACTCAGTCAAAGATTTTGTCTTTCCCTGTATCAATCGACCGGTGAGCAGGGACTCTCTGAGCCCCTACAATCGTTCATTGGTTGAGGATATGGGGATGCACTGGACTCCCTCTAAACAGAAACTGATTGCTGATTTGGACCCTAAGGAGAATATCGTTGTTCACCATGTGCTTTTGCACTGGATGGTGAGCAACGGCTTCAAGATCACCAAAATACACAGGGTCCTGCAGTTCAATCAGCGACCCTACTTGAAAACGTTTATCGACACCTTTGTCGATAAACGCTCTAAGGCAAATTCAAAGGTGGAGAAGGAAATGTATAAGCTCATCCTAAATTCAGCGTTTGGCAAAATGTGTGAAAGCGTTCGTAATAGATCTCGCTGCGACGTCGTGACTGACCCTCTAGAGTGTGCACGAATTATTGCCGACCCCAATTTTACATCGTTCACGAGCATAGAGACCGGCATGGTTCTTCTACACAGGCGAAAGCGAAATGTAGTACTGAACAAGAATATTGCAGGTGGCAGTTCAGTACTAGAAATTTCAAAAAAGCTCATGTTGTCGTTCTTTTACAATGTGTGCAAGGTGCAATGGCCACGGGAGGGGGAGGTTCAAGTTTACTATGGTGATACAGATTCTCTGCTGTTAAAGGTAAATGGGACTGAAGATTTGGATTTATTGGGTGATTTGCAAAAGGGGGTGCACATCAGCTCGCGGATGGATTTCACCAACTGGAATCCATCACTCTACCCCGAGCTGGTGAAACGTCAAGCCCCCAACCAACTATTAATGTTAAAATCAGAGACGGGGAGTGATTTGATATCCCGGGGGTGTTCCCGGGCCCCAAAGTCTATTGCGTGGAAACTCATAGTGGGGAAGAAAAGAAGGCGTGTAAAGGGGTGCCTACACATTTTGTAAAGAGCAATTTCAACATGAGCGTGTACAGAGACTGTGTAGAAAGTAGTCTAGTGCCGAGAGCACAAGTGCTTGCAATTCGCTCTCTACAGTATAGAAATTATACTGTGAGAGTGGAAAAGAATGCAATGTCGTGTATATCCGACAAGGTCTATGTGCTCGAGAATGGTGTGAGTGTTCTACCCCACGGCCACTACCGTATTTCAGATCGAGTTGAATGCATTGACTATCGCAATCAACTTGGTCTGGATAAATTAACCTAATCTGAATCTAACCACTAACCAACCTTTCACTACCTTAACTCAACTGTTCATCTAACCCAAGCACTAACTCAACCTCAACTAACCCGCAGTAGCAGTGACGACAACTATTCTTTTTCGCCCCATGGCACCGCGGCTCCCGGGGGGGGGGGGGTCCCTTCCCGCGGCCGCCCAGGGGGGGGGGGGGTCCCGCCCGCGGCTGGCCGGCCTTCGGCCCCGCGGTCCCCGGGGGGGGGGGGGGATCCCACACACCTTTAAATTCATAATGCTCAACTGTGCTACTAGTTCTAGCGTTTCCCGTGTGTGTATTTTCTGTTGTGCAAAAAGTGTTATTGTATAGAAAAGTGTTGTACAAAAAGTGTTTAAAGACAAAAAGTGTTGTATAGAAAAGTGTTTAAGTTGATGATGGACAAAAGTGTTTTTTTTTTATTGTACATAAAGTGTCAGGTACAGAAAAGTGTTTTTTAAAGACAATAAGTGTTTATTTATTGTAGTGTTATCATTGCCCTGTGTTCATGTTGACTGCAAATAGAGTTTTCATTTTGACCATGAAATTTTGTCACGTTGAACAAGTGTTATTATTTTTATCGTTGTGCAGTTCATGTTGACTGCACAAATATTTGTTTTCATGCAGTGTCGAAATAAATGCTGCCATGTAATATTGTTTTTTTTTGTTGTTCTTGAATAGATAGATCCATGGGGAAAATTATTACTACTACTTATTCATTGAGCACAAATGATTTACAGTTAGTTGTAGTCCGACTGTTGTCAGCAGCATGTATCAATTTAAAACACCCTTCAGATCGTTTCTGTGTGGTCCCTCAATGTCGGGGAAAACAACGCTTTTAGCTAGAATAATTCAAAATTGCGATAAAATGTTTTTGGAAAAGCCGAAAAAAATCTACTATTGCTATAGTATTTGGCAGGAGTCCTATGATAAAATAAAAGCTATTGCCACAACCATACCAATACAATTCATACGGGGACTTGATGTTTTCAATAGTATTGAATCGAACTCGTGGCTAATCATTGATGATTTGGCTGAATCCATTGAACAGTTCTCACAGGAAATGCTACAACTGTTCACCGTTCGCTCCCATCATGAACACATTTCCGTTACCCTAGTTCTACACAATCTGTTTCATCAGAGCAAATGTATGCGAACCCTTGCTTTGAATTGCACCGTCTATATTATCTATCGAGTTGTTCGTGATTCTAGCTCGCTCATAACTCTCAATAAGCAGATATACCCCGGCGCCCCTAAATTTCTATTGTCAGCGTACAGTCAGGCGACTAGCAAGCCCTACGGTTACATTTTGCTGGATCTTAATCAGAGCACGCCCGAGGATCTACGTGTAGTCACCGACATTTTCAACAATGAAATTACAGTATATCTTCCGGTGAACAGTAGAAAAGACTATTAGTCACCATTATGACACTGAAGAAACTACACGAACAACGGCATCTGTTTTCCGTTTTAAGCACTTCAAAACCATTGCTTAGGAAGGCTATACTCAAACATGGGGTTGACAATGATTTCATTAATCTAATATCTGAACTTTGTTTAAATTTAACTGAAGGCAATGTTCAACTGCCAGAAGGTGTTAGACAACAGACAAAGCAACATCGTTCCACTGTACGCGCCTTGGCTTGTAAAAACAAGGGAAAAAAATTAAAAAGAAAACGGCTCCTTCAAGCGGGCGGTAGCTTCTTCACACTTTTACTACCGATAATTGCAGGACTTGTAAACAGTTTTCTCTAGAGAGAATGGCAAAACCCTATAAATTGACACCATTTGAACTTGTCCTCTCGCCCATCGAACATTTTGAAGACAATCTAAGCAAATTCATTAACGATGAGAATATTGCCGACGACAAAAAACTGCTTTTACTTCAAGATGCATTGCGACGTGTGGACAAACATAAACCTTATCGTGAGAGACCTGCCACCGTCACCGTCACCACTGATCCCTCTAAACATGAAACATCTCCTCAAGATTCTGCAGCAGCACTGCAATCAAAGGAGAAGGAATTGAATTCGATTGTATTGAAAATTGGAAACCTATTGCCATTGACCTATCGAGAACAGAGTAAAAGAGTATTATCTTATCTCATGTTGGAAACTGCTGGTGAACATCAAGTTCAAGTCGAGAGCACAGGGAAACGAATTATAATTCAGGGAAAAAGTTATAATCTAGTTGATTTAATTTGTGATATGGTGACGAATCGTAAAGGTCTCTTATCCTTTGACGATAATCTATACACCTTTCTGTGTGCAATAAACTTTCCCAAAAGTCTTATTGGCAATAAGCAAATTCTAAAGAAACTAAGAGAATATAGTCCACCAACAACACCATTTAAAAAAGAAGAAGATTCAATATTTGAAGATACTATCAGCAGCAGCGTCACTGATTTTACAACACCTGTGGCTGCTAGTCAAAAGCGAAGACGAATTGATTCGCCCGCCAGTGTGCAAAAGGGGAGTGGACATTACACTACGTGTTTACGCTCAAAATGGATGAAGTTCTGAAAGGTGTCTATGAAAATATTGGCGAGGTGGGAAGTTTAAGTTCTCCCAAAACGCTTTCCAAAGCTGTCTCCGGCACCACCACCACATTGAAAAATGCAAAAGAGTATCTAGAAAATGAACCGAGTTACACACTGCATCGGAATCACAGGCTTCGCAGTAAACAATATCGACAAACTAAAGCCTTTTTCCCTCTGCATATAATGCAAATGGATCTTTTAACTTTAGACACAGTTCAACGGCGTCACAATGCGCCCTACAAATATATTCTAGTGGCAATCAGTATCTTTAGTCGCTATGCCTATGCCATTCCACTGCGGTCAAAGAGAGGTGTTGAAGTTGCTCGGGCCATTGAAAGTATTCTAGAACAGGATTCGTATAGAAAAATTCAATCGGATCGTGGCAGTGAATTTGTTAATCCCCATGTGCAAAAGGTTCTTTTGAAATATAATACAACACTTTATCATAGTCACAGTCCGATAAAGGCTGCATTGGCTGAACGATTAATAAGAACGATTCGTCTATTAATTTCAAGATATTGCACATTGAAAAATACACCGGCTTTTATTCATGATTTAGATAAAATCATGCAGATATACAACCATCGACCCCATCGATCTCTGTCCAACTCTACACCAACGGATGTTCACTACAGTGAAAATACATTTGATGCTTTTCTAAAGCAATACTCCAAGGGTGAAAAAGAGAAAAAAAGAAGAAGAAATTCAATGTTGGTGATACTGTTCGAATTAATAGAACCACCAATATTTTTGAAAAGGGGAATTATTTATGGAGCACTGAACTTTTTAAAGTGTCCAAAATCCTGGACACCATACCCATAACTTATCGGCTGCGAGACACCAAAGATGATGAGATTCTCGGCGGTTTTTATGAATATGAACTGCAAAAAGTTAGAAACACTAGTGAAATTTATCAAATTGAAAAGATATTAAAGAGTCGTACACGCCATGGCAAGAGACAGTTGCTTGTTCGCTGGCTAGGATACAACTCAGATTTTGATTCTTGGGTCAGTGTTGAAGATATTGACAATGCCCAATGATTTCTATGTGACTTTCATGTCCAATGTTTCTGATCCTCTCTACAATGATTTGAATAGAACAAGTGATTTTTGGACGAAACTCTCCCCCACCATCAAATTCGACGGAAAGTATGAAGTGGCTCTTGTCGACTGTATTCTCAAAAATACCTATGACATCCTGAGAAAGGATCGTAAATATGAAATAAAAATTAGACCCTATGATTGGCCGCCACCACCAACAGGTGATCAAGAACAAATTCAAAAAATCAATTGGATGGAATATCCATATATTGAATTACCCTACGAGGAACTCACCTGTATGAATGATTTATGTCGTACTATCAATAAAAGAATTTCCGCTCGTAAAAAGGGAGCTTTTCATTTCAACTATTCAAAGGAGGAGGGCAAGATCTACATTAGTTCACCTATTGCCAGTGAAAAGGTTATTCTCAACGATAATCTAAAGGATGTTCTTGGCTTTAAGCTCAATATAATCAATGGTAAAAGTGCCGGAAACACTAATTTCATTTTTGCTGACTACCCGCCTGCCTTCTCCACAGACACCTGTATATTTCTCTACGCTTCATTTGTGGAAACATCTCGAGTTGGTAATTCAAATGTTCCCCTCCTACGAGTTCTTGAACGAAAAACCAATCAAGAACATATTCACCACTACAATATAAAGCATCTTCAGTATATCCCCGTAAACACTTCCTATTTGGAACTCTGTCAGTTAACACTAAGAACCGAATTGGGTGATCCAATAGCAATTTCAAAAGGTTTGGCTGTGATTACATGCCATTTTCGACCCATCGTTCAACAACAAGATGTCTAATAAAAAAGTGGTATTCACTTGTCCTGATATTGACTGCTATGTTAATACTCTTGGCCCAAGACAACAGGGCAATGGAATGGACTACTACAAAGGTCGCTCGTCAATGTCTGGCTACGGTCTTGGCAGTTGGTTTGCTAAGCTGTTTCGCTCTTCACTACCACTGGCCAGAAAATATCTTGTACCGGCTGCGACAGATTTTGCATCCTCTACACTATACGATTGGGGCTCTGGCAAGGATTTTAAAAAAAGTGCTTCGGAAAATCTTAGGTCCAGTGCGCGAACCCTTGGCGAGAGATTAAAACAGAATGGTAAAGGCTTAAAAAGGTCAAGAAACAATGCATCCCTCATCAGTCTCCACTCAGGTCGGAAACGAAAGACATCATCCCTCTTGTCAAAGAAAAGAAGGAAAAAGCCGACACGTGCTGTAAACAGAAGTCCCAGGAAGAATAGAATTGTCAGATCGAAACTAGATTTCTTCTCCTAAAATGTCCTACCTACCGCATAAGGATTCTCAACCTTCAATCACCGCCTCATTGAATCTATTCAATGCCGAAAATGTTGATGTGAGTGTCAAGCATGGATACTATGAACAATTTTATCCACAACAACCCCTCTCCGATAATATCCACTTTCAAATTTATTCCAATGAAGACTACTTTATGGACATGTCTTCAACATTTATAGATTTGCAAATGAAAGTCCGGAAATCCGATAATACAATGCCAATTCGGGCCGATGGATATCCTATGAAAATTGTATACTACATAATTTATTTCGTCAAATTAGTGTCTACATCAATGGCACGCTGGTGAGCACAAGCAACAATCTCTCCAACTATACAAGCTATATGCAATTCATGCTGATGACACCCAAGTCATACAAGGAATTGAGAGGTGCCTCCAATGGATATGAATATATTACTAATACTGATAGTACAGATGCACTTAAAAATGCTACAACTAGTGAATTACATCTAGTTGGAAAAATATATCATGAAATATTTAATATACCTCAATGGCTACCGCCCAATGTTAAAGTGGATATAAAATTGACGCTTGCACCCTCCAATTTCATATTGAGAAAAGAACTTGCTGCCAATCCTGATGTAAGTCTCTCCCTCACCTCGGCAATACTTCATGTACGCAAACAACAGGTTATGAGTTCTGTTGCTTTGGCCGTGGAAAAACTGAGAGCCAATGGCAACAATATTAAACTACTTGTTCCTCATACAATCACCAATCAGCGTCATATTGCAATGGGCTCACGCACCTTCACCGATTCATCCTTTATCAATGGCGAAATCCCCTCGAAATTGGCTTTGGCCTTTGTAAAAAGCGCCAGTGCAATAGGATCATGGACTGAATGTCCACATAAATTCGAGATGTTTGGACTTTCATCTCTTGTGTGCAAAGTAAACGGCATCCCACTCTACAATCTATCTTTTGATAAATCCTATAGAACATTGTACGAGTTGACCATGCAAACCCTAGATCACGATTCGCAACTATTTGAAAATGGTATAACCGAAGATATGTTTGCTAAAACACATGGTATCATTGTACTGGATTTGTCGGGTACACAGGATATGAGTATAGTACGTACGGGGAGTGTGCGTTTAGAGTGTACATTTGCCGACCCATTGGCTGAGAGTATTGCCCTAATCTCACTAAATCAATATGAAACCTATTGGGAAATCACTCCCGAAGGCAGTGTTCTACTAGACTTGGCGCCATGAACACCAGTCAAATAATCAATGTATTTAATATGGACCCCTACATGTCCCAGTACAAATCCTATTGTCTGCCCTCAGACTATCTTGGAAAAATTCGAAGTGTCAACAATACCTTGATTATTGTTAATAGCAGTCCATCGACTGTGCTGACGGGTCATTGGCTGTGCATCTTTCAAACAATGAAGACGATTGAATTTTTTGATCCTCTTGGTCTACCCTATACATTCTACACACCCCACATCAGCAACTATATTGAGAGCAGTGGGAAAACTATTATTCAAAATCGGAAGAGGGTACAGGATCTAACGACTAAAAGCTGCGGCTTCCATGCACTACTATATTTTGTGTTCCGATGTCGCGGCTATACTTACAAGCAGTTTCTCCACATTTATGTTGACAATCCACGTCTGAACGACTTTCTAGTGGAAAATATCCTCTCAGACCTATATAGTATTGATTTCAGTGCCCTAAGAGTAAAGTGCTTAAAAAATGTTTGTGAATTTGTTTATTAATAAAATGCATATATATACAACAATGTCTTTAAATCTTCACTTTAGATTTCTTCATCTTCGATGTATAGGCAACTGTCGTGAACCACTAATGCTGGTAAATCATTTGGATTCACTGTATATTGATCTTGATTGACTGCAAAGTCAGGGTCACATTTTCTACAGTACAATGTAACTTCACTCTTGTCATATCTCTTTGTATAGTCAATGATACTATTTGCATTCATATTATGAAATTCACGAGTTTCAATCTGTCTATTTGAAGCAATATCACATACAATGTTTTCAAATGGTGAATCACATTCCGTCACAGCCAAATAAAAATCACTTGGTTTATAGTCATAGTAGGTGGTGTCATCACAGCGATGACGTAGAAACCAGATTGTCTTGTTACCCCAACAGTTGAATCGTAGACCAGATTCCTCTTCCCAGAATAATTTAAATCCACGACGATACCAATCTCGTAGAAATAAACTAAAATCACGTTTGGGATTCTTTCCAATCATAGCGGGGTAAGTATTCTCCCACTGATCACATTTATCATAGTGACAATTGGAGCACAGGTGCCCTCTAGGATGCGAGTCACACACCTCCTCAAGACATGAATTACATCCTTTAATTTGTACTGCATAGCCTCTATGTAATTTACAAGGATTACATAATTTACACTTTTCACTATAGTCATCAATAATTGTACAATTCTCACATTGATTCCAACTGCCAAGAGTGTACATGCACAATGGACATATATAGAACATTTTTCGGTTTCCGATGTCAACTCACTCACAGCTAAAACGAAACTGATCCTCTTCGTTCGATAAATTCAAGGTGGAGGGAAATGGTGGGAGAGAGGAGTAGCTCTGTGTCGTTACCTCTTTCGAATGATGGGGGAGCCATCTACATTGAATCCACTGGCAATACTTTCAAAAGTATATCCACAATATGATTCTGCTTTGTTCCAATTAATATATCAATAAATTGACTATAAGCATTTGAATCACATTTTAAAAGTTTCATACAATAGTCCAATGGGGGAGAATCACTCCTCATTATATTGTCAAGTGTTCCCGGACAAGAGAATATCCTGCGTTTAAGAGATAACTCGAGAAAATCATCATCCAAAATCAAATGTTTTTCCATAAACACTAGATTTGATCTAATTCTCTCTTTCTCAAATTTATTCATTTTTCAATCCTTTCACTCCGACTGCTGACTCTAGACTGACCCTGATTCGTTAGCCTAACCTGACCAGAAAAGAAAGGGAACATTTTCGATTTCGAAACAATTTTATTGAATAATTACAACAACATCAATAATACAGAGCATGTACATTCAGCGATACTGTTTATTGTCTTCAATATGTTTCACCAATGCACTTAAAGCACATTGAAGTCTATTCACATGTGCTATATCAACTTTAGCGGCGAAACATAATTGATCCTCCATTTTAAATTTGCTCAAGGATATCACATATCTTGCATATACTGCATCCCATTCCAGACAAAGCCGTGATCCTTTCGTGATTTCCACCGCAATGTTTGGTGCTCTTGTACTATTATCATCAACTCCACTATCAACTTCTAATAGGGTAAACATTCCACTCATCGCCATCAACACAAATATATATCCAAGTGAGTAAAGTCAAAACTGTTCTTCTTCTTCTCACTCCTTTGAATTCTATTCACAGACTAATAAAACTCTAGCAAAAATCCCTTCCTTATATTCCCACCGCCGCTAATATGTAAACAAGCCCTCTGATTGGCTGAGAAGGAGACACGTGATCTAACTGTTTCCCGTTATCGGATCAATAAAATTCCCAATCGATTACGCAATCAAGTTCTCGGAAATTCACTTCCCCCTCGAGTCCTAGATCAATAACATTGTTCCCGTTAGAATTCAATGCGCATGTGCAACCTTCGTCCCGGTTAGGTTATTACACATAGAAACAACAAATAAATCGATCTTGAAGGAAGAGGTCATTGAGCCCATTACGTAATCTTTCTCCCTAGGGACTCTATGACCATATTGTTTCATAATTCCCCACGCTCGTGAATCAATAATTCCCCCATCGATTATGTAAATCACCCCTCATGTCATTCGCACGTGGCCAAACAACAACAGATCGATTGACCTTGACACACCCACATTAGACTCGATCGATAATCCTTGAATAAATTATGTCCCCCATCGATTATGTAAATCACCCCTCGTGTCATTCGCACGTGGCCAAACAACAACAGATCGATTGACCTTGACCCCCATTAGACTCGATCGATAATCCTTGAATAAATTATGTAAAAAAAGTTGTAGGTGGCAGCAGGGGTGGGCAATGGGAGTAGCACCTCCCCCTCTACTAATATTGGCTACAAACCATATAAAAGCATATTGTCTATGTAGATGTATTCAGCTCCTAAAAATAAGACGTGTGGATATTGCTTAATATGGTGTTGTATGATATTTGTAGTATTCTTAGGTTTTAGGGTGTGTAGTACGAGTGAGGTCAAACAGGCGTGCGACAACCGGAAGTATACACTATTAGGGAAGAGGCCCTAGGAAAATCATAAAATACTGAAATGAGTGATGATTGGCTGCAAACAAAATAATTTTTGACATAAAAAAAGTTTATAGAAACTTCAAACGAGGAAACACATATTTTCTAGAACATTATTTTACATCTCTTATATAGTAGATAAAAAGTCACCTTCAGCATTTTTCAACTTTCCCAATTTTTATAATCTCAAATATTTGTTTATGTAAGCTTCCATCGAAGAATTTTCTAGACAAACGAAACAGAAACACTTTAGTCCCACTACAATAGACAAATTTCTGGCCTGGAGCCGGCGCAAGTTGTAATGGAGCAAATCTTCCATGATTGCGGAGAAATCCTCTCCGAAAAAGAAGAAGAAAACCACAAATCGAAAACAATTGGAATTTCATCTTTTTTCTACGGAATAGGTTTGCTGGCTATTTTGTTCAACCCAGTATTGTGACTTTGTCATTTTGCCATCGTGGAATTTTTTTTTTTTCGTAAGTGGAAAAGTTTTTCAAAGATTATCTTGACATTTATCCTTTCTTAGAGAGAATCCTTATTTTCAAAAACTAAATATTGTTGGGCTAATGAGCCTGGCTGCTTCACTTTACAGCTATTTCATAACCAACAAAATTTAAACCTGAATTCTCTCGGAAAAAAACTAGAAGAAGTAAATGCCACTTGTAAAAACCTACCGAATTCACTACTACTACTGCTACTACTACTAACAACTCACCGCCGTACCAAGCTGTCTGAGGCCTACACAGCTACGCACGCTCCTCCTCCATCCCAATCTATTCAAAGCTCCCACGAAGTTACACCGTCTTTACACCCTCCCAAGAAGTATCCATTTCCCTTAAATCTTTCTTTGTGACATCTTACCACCCCAACTGCGGACGACCTGCTTTCCGTTTAGCCTTAGGCGGTTGGCCGAAAAGGACAATCTTCGGCAATATGTCACCTTTCATCTGCAGAACGTGCCCTAGCTAGACCCCGGCGCCGCGCCGACGGATCGACCGAACGCCGCCGACGAGAGGCCCGGTCGAACGCCGCCGAAGTGTTTTACCGTCGCCGGCGTGCCACAGGCGTGCCGCCGCCGGCAGAGGCGGCGGTGTTCGGTCGACTTCAAATTAATTTTGCGGCAATTCTTTATTGCGTCAACCGCAAAATCGGAGCTTTTTCTTCTCGTGTGGTTTAGTATTTCGATTTTCCTGATTAGAAATCAAGAAGGGCTTGCACTATCCCCGAATTTTCGGGTATTTTCCCAAAATCTGCGTCACCCCGAAAAAAAATTTGGTTCCCCAAATCCCCGAAAATCACGCAATCACGGTGCCACCCCTAGCGATTTATCACCAGTGACTTTCCCTGCCAAATATTACTTTGCATACCATAATTCTTCACTACTCTGTTGTTCATTAATTTATGATAATACCTCGATTTTTTTTGAAAGCAGGGGTGCCAATAAGTTAATTATTTTTTTTATTTAAAGCAGAGATGTTATCCTATCAAGATGGTATCCAGAGGGGGGGGGGCATAGGGAGTTATTATATTTAAGTGATAGTACCTTGATTTTTTTTTATTGAAAGCAGGGATGCCAAAAAGTTGAAAAGTTGACAAAAATTAACAAGATTTTCGTGAGTTATACTTGATACAGCACTTGTATGGTTTTGTCGTCCAAAGGGAAAGGGACATATGCGTTCAACCCGTTTTTTCTTATTGATGAAACGGGTTTACTTTGAAAACATTCATTCATAAGTACCAGGCAGATTCACACTAAAACGAATTGGTGTGACGAAAGCGATATCGACATCCCCACTCGAGTGACAATGGCGCCGTTATGTCCAGTGCCCAAGTTACATTAAAAGTCCAGGTCATAATAAAAGCTTTCAATTTGGGAGGTTCAAGGAGGAGTCTTTGACAGTCTTATGACCTCAGGGTACTAGATGTTGCAACGTTCTTAAGTATCTACAGTGGTTTAAAAAATTCGATCACCCCACAAATGATTACCAAAAATATGCACAAATATAACAAATGTAACATTTGGAATATTATAACACTTTTTTCAAATCTTTGAAGAAAAGCAAAAAAGGGTAAATACCCCTAACTACGCTTAAAAGCTATTTTTAAAAGAAACTCTGGAGATTTCCATCGAAATGACCATAGCAGAAGCTTTGAGCCTGAGTGGGGGTCAAAGAGGAAGGTTTGAGTATTTTGACCACATGTGACTTATTGTTGCGACTTTCTTAAATTTGGTAATTTTTGTGAGCATTTGGGAATCAAAGCTTAAACTCAATAAATGATACTAAGTGTCCTAACATTTTGCTTGGATTAAAAGTGACGAACTAGGATGAAAATCCCAACATCTTCCTGGAGCTACTTCAGTCTGCATATTATTTAATTTAATTACATTTAAAACGGATGAGCTTTTCATTTTTTACCTAAGAAAATAGCTGGCATTTCATGAATAAACCGTTAAGTGTTTTTTGTTTCATTGTGATTGAAATGTTCTCATGTGGAGTGTTCATCATGTTTTTTTCAATTTGATAAATTTACTCCTTTTAGATGCAGTTTATAATTTGACTGATATTTGGTATTTATCTGTTTATAATTTGGAATGAATCCCCAAAAGAATAAATTAATAATATCCAAAAGAGCAGCCAAAACCAATAAAAAAGCAGCAGTTCAGCCTTAGCCTACATGACATATATTCTATAAAGAAGCCAAAAAAACTTTAAAATTTTTTTTTTTTTTAAATTGTTATTAAAAACCAGTTTTTAATACAAGAAGGCTTTTTAGGAATCCAAAAGAGCAAAAAAAAAAAAATCAATATCAAAGTCGCACATTTCAACTGTTTTAAAGGTGACAAAACTGATATAGGCAAAGGGCATTATGAAAAAATTAAGCTTCTAAGTTCAAAGTTATATTCAGAGTTTTTAGCCAGATAACTGACGAATTTTGTGATACGGTATTTGAAGTTTTGTATGTAGCAATGCTCGGTGAAAAAAACTACTAATTTTGATAATTATTTATGTTAAGAATACATAGCTAATAGATACTTCAACTACTCGTATTATGCAAAGGTTCTGAAACGTCACAGCCATTTCGTTTCTACCAGATTTCTACTTCTCTTGATGAATAACGAAGAAGACCAGTTTCCAGCCAGCGACTTGTGAATTTTTGAACTCGTGAATAGGATCGAATCTGTTGTAAATTTAAGCTGTGATTTGAGAAAGACTGATGAAAACATTAATATTAGCGGTCAAGATTGATCGCGCCGGCGGCGCGGCGGGGTGCGCTATTTTTGGCCCCGCCGCCGCCGGTCTTCTTTCATCGGCGCGGCGCCGGGGTCTAGCTCTCGCCGTCTCAAGCTTTCTCTCATTATAGCCCTAGAAAGCGGGATTGAACCCTTTAAAAAATAAAACAAATACAAAATTAAATCTGCAAAATGATAAATGTCAGGACCTTTTTTTTAATTTATTATTTTTTTTTTTTTGTAGAAGCTCAGAGAAAATCATTCAGTCTAAATCCAAACCAAATCCCTGAAAAGTGACTCCTGATAAAAGGAAGCACAAGGCAACTAGAAAGACTTCAGTAGTTTAGTACTATTGTCCTCGTCTTACTTTAAATCCCGTTTTTACTGCACATTCTTCTCTAGTTTGGGAAGCTTTGAACTACTGCATATTGAATTATAAAAGCTTGAGATTTTCTTTGATCTTTGGCAGAATTTCATGTTTCAAAGTATTTGATTTCATGCTAAGAATTTCCAACTATGGCGTATTTGAACTTTGACTTCTGAACTAGCTTGAATTCTCAAAGAATAAACTCTCTTTAGAAGTAAACTTTTCTTGAGAAGAAAAGAAGTAAACTTTTCAATTACTGTTTGGATCTCCTTTCCCCTTATCCAAGAAAAATTCAAAGCCCTATCGTTGAATTTCTTATGCCCTATATCTGTGATCCTTCATTGAAATTCCCGGCTTTTGATACTCCTAAGGAAACATGAGTAGGGAGTCAGAATAAGAATTCTCGCCAGGTTTGTATTATGAGCCACTCAAATGTCATTTTGATTTGCTCAGCTAAGAAGCAAGAACGTAAAAAGCAATAAACAGTATATGTTACCGTTGAAGCCCAAAGATCGGTAAATTTAATTCAATGATTTTCTTTCTGCAGACTATATAAAATAACAACTATGGAAAATAACACAAAAAGGACGAGACAATAACGAGAAAATAACACAAAAAGGATGACAAGCAAAGCAAACTAGCTAAGACCAAGTAAAGATACAGCAAAAACTAGACAAGCCGGAACATTTACCGTTAATCATTGACAGGGTCATATCCAGGAGTATTTCGGGGTGGGGGTCTCTTGTTGAATTTCCTGTTTAAGGTTTTTAAGCAAATATTAATAGTCATTAAGCACCAAGGGTATCAAAATGAAAATGGCCCCTGGCTCCATCTTTTTTCTATTTGTACCTGAAAACCGGGATTTTCTACAATTTTCCGTTTGGTTTTTAAACAGTTATTAAGGTTTTTTTGTTGCGTAAATTCTCTCTTTTGTTGTCAAACTGTATCGTAAAGAGAAGTAAGCAGAAACTTCTTGTTTACACAAAAAGCCAAATGAAAGATTGTGCCGCCCAGCTTACTACCGGCATCATATAGTCAAGTATTTCAACAATCAATACGGTGCTACAACCATTTGCTATTGAACAAATATAGGCTGGTGGGAATATGTCAAAATTAAGTAAGAAAAATGATAATTATCGAATCAGAAGGTAAAAAGGATTCTATTGATATGCTCTTTTCACTTGAGTTGCATGCACTATTGAAAGCGTTTGAATTTATTGCAAGTGTTTTTCCAGTAGGTAAATATTTGATATGTAGTGACTCACTTTCAGTACTGAATTATCTGATGTATGGTCATAGGCCAGCAAGAAAATCAGTGCTGCTTTTAGAAAAGATACTGCTAAAACTGATTACAGCCAAGTATGAGATTGTAGCAACATGGGTACCAGCACATTTTGGAATTAGGGGAAATGAGCAGGCAGATAAGCTGGCAAAATGGGGTGCTAGCTATGGGGAGAATTTAGTATGTCAGTGTTGAATGATTTTTTATGTCATTATGATAAGTCGCTAAAGGAGAAGGAGAAAGAGGTTTTTGGTCAAAGGTCTCAGAACCAGATCCTTGATTTGTATGATTATGGTACCCCACCTCCTGATCTATGCCACCCAGTTAGACCCCTGGCTATCAGTATATTCAGGCTCAGAACAGGCCATGCTCGAATTAGGAGTGTATTATTTAAATGAAAGTCAGTACACTCTCCATTATGTTAGGTCTGCAGTGTAGAAGAGGATGTTAGGCATATTTTAATGTATTGTAAAAAGTATGAGACACAGAGATTGCCACTGAAAAAAGCTTACCTAAAGTATTTTGGTGCATTCACGGTCAGAAGTATGCTGGGTCATGCACAGGCACCACCATGGGCTAGGAAAAAATCTGTGGAAGTATTAGGCCGTTTTATTGTGGATACTAAGCTACACTTAGTACTGTAATATGTATTAATAATTGTATACATTAATATTATTGCACATTGTTTTAATATTGTACATGTAAATTAGTGGTATGCGTATGTATGAGCATGTGTATATATTGCAAGCCAAGCTCATCAGTTTAAATTGCCCTATCAGCCAGTTGTGTTTGAATTGTAAATATGGAGGCTCAAATGTGACATCATTAGATGGAGTTGAATATAGCTCGCAATTGATTTTATGGATTTTGCCTTGAGACTCTTCAAAACCCCTCCCTAACCACAGTGACAAAAGCCAGATGGCTTTTTAAATTATTTGACCCTCGGTCATGACAAAACGACAGCTGGACAGCTGAAATTTGACGTAGAGTACCTTTCACCCCTAAGGGCCCTAATGAAATCGAGGAGACGTGCACAATGGGCAGCCTGCACAGGAGTGCATCAAACAAACAACAAAAAACAACTATTGATATGCCAATATTCAGCTAACGGGAAAAGACAACAAAATAGGGTAGCCAATATTGATATACCAATATTCAGCTACCGGGAAAAGAACAAAATAGGGTAGCGTACTCGGTCTTTTTGAAAATGTGCTCCTATAGGTGAGTAAATTAACTGGTAATTTGAAGTATTTAATCTCGAAGAATTTTAATAATAAATATATTAATGCGTGGCTTCGGTTTTTAGGTGTTCAATGATATATACAGTTATTTCAATTCCTATTTGGTAACAAGATGTTAGGGTTATATTCTTAAGTAATTTTAATCATTCAATTACTTTTTTCACCGTTTTTTCATCAGGAGAGTTATACTTTCTATAGCTCCATGATCATATATTTTTGCTCCTTTTTTGCTGATTTTTCGATCACGTTCTTTATTTTTGAATTTGGCGCCCGCTAAGTGTTAACACTGCATACCTGCATCGGACGTTTATTGCATTAAAAATTATGTTCCCAGATTTTCCTAAATTTTAAAGACATATATGGTTGTGTAAACTTCCACTACGCGAATTTAAAGAATCGCATTTCATTTTTAGTGTTCTTGGTACTGTAAGGAAATATGGAAAGGGAGCCGGAATCCGTATGCTCACCAAGTTGAAATTATGTGCCGCTCAAATACCGATTCGATAGCTCAATAAGAGAAACAACAAGAGAAAAGCAACAGCGAGTATGTGTTGCAAAAGCCATGAGATCAGTAAATGCTAGGTTCAACCGGCTCATCCAAGTATTTACTAATTTTAACCAGTAAATTTAAAAAAAGGATTTTCAAATCGTTATCTTTCATTGAAATTCTCGTTTCGACTTTTGATACTCTTGAGAAAATATTAGTAGGCAGTGAGAATATGCATTTTCATGCAATTGATAGTATGGACCGCTCAAGTGCTCCTTCGATTAGCTCGGCGAAAGAAACGAGAAAAGAAAAGCACGAGAGAGTATGTGTTATTGTTAAAGTTCAAACATCAGTAAATACTTGGGTTAACTGGTTAATTCACACATTTACCAAGTTGAACCGGTAAAATTTAAAAGGTTCTTGCAAATTTTTTTAGGCTTGTCAAATCGCATTGGTAAATGCTTCATATTTTCTTATGCCTGTTGCTGAAAGCTTAAATTATATGTTGTTTTTGAATAAATAATTATTACAGCCGGGTTAGATTGGTGGGATTTTCGATTTCCTGGAACCCAAAGGATGAAAACATTAATGTAGATGGTAGATGCTCAGATTTCTGCTCTCTGACTCTAAGTCTTTATAATATCACTTGGAAATAAAACACAACAACTAAGATTTTGTGTTTGATGTTCACATAGAACACGATTTTCAAATTTCGTTTTGAACCTTATTCAACCCTTAAGATGACCATTTTTGGACATACTCGTTTTAGGAATATAATTTGAAAAAGGGGAAGTACCTAGAGATTTTTGGAAAACCTTAATTAAACCCCTTTTAAGCAAGATGATGAGATATGGGAGTCCCTTCCTTATGATATAGTTCAAGAGACTGATAGACCGAATTTTCGTGAGTTGCTTAGGGACCATTGTTTTGGTATTTATGATTTATGTTTTTTTTTTATTGATTTTATATATATATATATATATATATATATATATATAATATATATATATATATAATATATATATATATATATATATATATATATATATATATATATATATATAATATATATATATATATATATATATATATATATATACATATATACATATATATATATATATATATATATATATATATATATATATATATATATATATATATATATATATATATATATATATATACACATATATATATATATATATATATATATATATATATATATATATATATATATATATATATATATATATATATAATATATATATATATATATATATATATATATAGATATATATATATATGTATATATCAAACAGTTCGTGGTAACGAACTGTAAATAAGGAGCGACCCGGCTCAATGGTAACCGAAACTCTAAAAACGGAATTTTGATACCAATACAAAAGAATCAGATTTTAATTCTGATTTCAAATATATAAGTTTCATCAAGTTTAATCTTACCCATCAAAAGTTACGCGCCTGAGAAAATTTGGCTGATTTTCGAAAAAAGGGGGAAAGACACCCTAAAAGTTATAGAACCTTAATGAAAATCACATCATCATATTCAGCGTATCAGAGAACCCTACTGTAGAGGTTTCAAGCTCCTATTTACAAAAATGTGGAATTTTTCATTTTTTTGCCAGAAGAAAGATCACGGATGCGTGTTTATTTGGGTTTTTTTTTCCCAGGTGTGATCGTATCGACCCAGTGGTCCTAGAATATCGTGGGAGGGCTCATTGGAACGGAAATTAAAAGTTCTAGTGCCCTTTTTAAGTGACCAAAAAAAATGGAGGGCAACTAGGCCCCCTCCCACGCTCATTTTTTCCCAAAGTCACCCGATCAAAATTTTGAGATAGCCATTTTGTTCAGCATGGTCAAAAATATTATAACTATGTCTTTAAGGATGACTTAATCCCTCGAAGCCCCCAGGGGGTGGGCTGAAAGTTATGAACTTTACCCAATGTTAACATATAGTATTGGCTATTGGGAAGTATACAGACGTTTTCAGGGGGAATTTTTCTGGTAGTGGGGGGTGGGGGTGGGTGGGGGGTTATATGGGAGGATCTTTTCATGAAGGAAGTTTTCATGGGGGAAGGGACATGGCTATGAAGGGGGTGCCGGATTTCCCATCATTATTTAAAACAAAAATCAGAAATTAAATATAAAAAAACAAGTTTTTCAACTGAAAGTAAGGAGCAACATCAAAACTTAAAACGAACAAAAAATATTAGCTATATGATTGGGTTCACCTTCTAGTCAATGCCTCGCTCTTTAAGCCAAAGATTTTTTAGTACTTTCATAAGAGCTATTTATTCTAATTAACGGCCTTTTTGATTAAGGGGTCATTTTTAAAGAATTGGAACAAAATTCGAACTTTAGCTTAAAGAGCAAGGTATTGACTAGGGTTACGTAAGTTAATTTGTAAATTACGTCAGAACCAAATTTAGAGACAGCCATTTAGCAAAAGAAAAGTAAAATTTTTATGCAAATTTTGTTTACTTATTCAATGACGGTGAGCCAAAATAAAAGCTGCATTAGCCTAACTAAAAAACGATCAGAAATTAAATAAAAAAAAACAAGTTTTTTAAACTGAAAGTAAGGAGCGACATTAAAACTTAAAACGAACAGAAATTATTCCGTATATGAAAGGGGCTGTCCCCTCCTCAACGCCTCGCTCTTCACGCAAAAGTTTGACTCTGTCTCACAACTTTATTTTTTAAAACAATAAAAAACCTTAGCGTAAAGAGCGAGGCGCTGAGGAGGGGACAGCCCCTTTCATATACGGAATAATTTCTGTTCGTTTTAATGTCGCTCCTTACTTTCAGTTTAAAAAACTTGTTTTTTTTTTATTTAATACCTTTAAGGAAACATTTATCACCGCATTATTTTTAAAACTTATTGCATCTTTTTCAATTCAGTGATTATTACTAGGGTCAGATTTAATAACAATTATTATGTATATACAATTATTAAAAATATTGATGCATGTTTTTTAAATGTTCAGTGTATGTACTCTAAATTTTACTCATCGCATGCATTTCACTACTTTGTTAGCTTATTACTATTATTGCATTTCTTAGCTTGGCGGTTGTGGTTAGCTAGTTCATCAAATGGTGCTCGCAATATAATGACAATTTGGCATGCCAGTTCAAAAAATGGTGTTTTATTCGTACAAAGCTAGTGCCAAAGGGAACCAGAGTCCCATACGGCTCTGAACAGCTTGAACATATTCAAAAATAGACTCAAAGCTATAAAGTCCACACCATAACCAGAATTATGGTAATACCATAAAATTATGGATCCAGGATCTTTGATTTTATTAGAGTGTATTCGGAAACCTAGTCAAGCTAAGGGTCACACTGGATATTGAGAGAGAGAGAGAGAGAGAGAGAGAGAGAGAGAGAGAGAGAGAGAGAAGAGGAGAGAGAGAGAGAGAGAGAGAGAGAGAGAGAGAGAGAGGAGAGAGAGGAGAGAGAGGAGAGAGAGAGAAGAGAGAGAGAGAGAGAGAGGGGGGGGTTATTCTAAACAAACAATATAACATCAGTTTAGCGGCCACCCCAAGAAGTAAAAACTTGTCCAAGGAGGTGGAAAAAATACACTAACATACCAAAACAATAAAAAAACAAAAAAAAACAAAACCTATCTATATCACAGTCCCCAAACGGCACCACAAACCTTACACCTTAATATTTTCATTAAATTTACTATCATATTCATAATCATAATCATCACCCCCAGGAGCCATGAAGGTTTACCAAAATCTTTAAAAAACAAAACAAAAAAAAACACTAAAATTCATGCTTACTAAAAAGCATCCCTTTAATTACTATCTTAAACGAAGAAATATCGTCTATATTTTTATATTTTGATCAAGATGGTTCCTACTTCTGATCCCCCTATGAAGCAAAGAAAACATCGATCGGGCCGAAACAACTAGCGGAATACTAATCTCTACAGATGACCTATTATCATAATCATGGACGGAAGATCTCAGGTTTATTAAGCTATCAAAACACGGGAGTTTATACCCTTTTTAATCCTAAAAATGAATAGAATTGTATACCACTCCCATAATCCGGAAGTGGCAGTATCTTAACACGCTCATACGCGTTTCGTACCGAATCCCAGGGTTGTAGGCCATCTAACAGCCGAACAGCGTTGTTTTGTAGAACTCGTATTGGCTGACTTCATTAATTGACTCAATTAATGTCTGGTGGATTTAGATATTAAGGATAATTAAAGATATCCAATTGGGAATGAATTTCATGATTTGATACAAAGTTTATTCGCCAGAACTACCTGCAGTTATTGAAGTGTTGTCACAAATACTTCAATTGTTTCAAATTCTAGCATACAAGGATTAGAGATGACGCAGCACGGGGAGTTAAATTTTCTTAGAATTTCTAGAGAGGGCGTAATTTTATGAAATTGAAATAGGCAATTTAATTCTTTATTCCTCTTTGTCAGTGAAACGCAGTATAAAATGAGAATTTTGAAATGTTCTACTTATTCCTTTCTTAAACGCCGGCTGGGACTTGATATAAAAGGAATTATAGCCCATTTGTTCGTCCTTTTTCTGTTTACCACTCTAAGCTTTATTCATAGTTGCCATTAAAAAATGAATATGGTGCAATATATGAACCCTCGTAAAGTGCACTGAGCTCTAATAAATATGGGGAGTAAGAAGTAAACAGTAAACAACCACAAAAAGAGAAAATTCTTTAGCCATAGGAAAATTGTTTGGGAAAATAGTAGCCTAATGCCTGTGGTGACCTCCCCTTTTAAAAGGTTGTTTAATATGTTTTCAAAGATTGTATGTTTTTGACAGTTTTTTTTTTTATATCCACTCAGAATACTCGGGAAAATATTGAACTGGGAATCTGAAAGAGGATTCACAGTATACTGAATCGTTTGTTTAAAATCCATTCTATCATGTTTAGAGTAAAAGACGGTTATTGTTCGTGTTTTGAGTAATAAATATAAGCTAGTCAAATCAATTAATTTTTGAACAGAAATCCATATCAAATTATTCATGTTAATAAACGGCAAGTATTGAGCGACGGACTTCGGTGGTAATTGAAACTAGAATATTCAACTTCTAAACCAATAAGCATTCAATGTATTGGTAGATATAACATATAACGTATTATAGATAATGAAAAAACGTGTTATAAGATAAAACGAATTTAACATTTAAGCTGATTCCGAATATGTAAAATTTATGTCGTTTAAATTTTCTGTCTGTTAGCATGAAAAAATATGCATAATATTCAGAAATGAGCAAAGGGGAGGGAGCACCCTAACAATAGCTGGTGAAAACTTGGCCGTAAGTTCAACATTTATGAGGACACTTGAGGTTTTAGGTCACTATTTACGAACATGCGACATTCGTATTTTCAAATGCTCCAAGGGAAAGAAGTTAAATTCATAGTGACATATGTCGATGCTAATCGAAACTTTAAAAAACAGTTTCACTATTTATTAAGTTTTCAGTTACCTTCAAAGGTTACAAGCATAAGAACAGTTACAAATTTTTTCGAAAAAGGTTTTCTAAAGCTTTGTATTCACGTTTATTTGAGAATAACCCTAAAATATGGTGAGGTCTTAGTGAAAGCTACAATATCAAATCCAACTTTTATGAGAACTTCATAAGTTTCAGCGCTTTATCGGTGAAAATACGAACTTTTGTAGTTTTGAATCTATTACTGTAATGAACGATGAATCTTGTCAATATCTAGAGAAGGAGGTCAAGTGTTTTTTTTTTTTCAAATTAAAGTAAATGGCGATATTAAAAGTCAAAACAATACAAATTGTCCTGCATATGAAATCTGAAGTTTTCAAGAATGAAATTTTTGACGGAAAAGTAATGTAATAAAAAGCTTATTTTTTTATCACTTTGGTTTGATGGTGAAACAGCTCATTTTTTTGTATTTGCTTTAAAAAACAATTAAATCAGGTTAAATACAATCGCTAAACAAAACGCTTACAAGTACCAACTGGCTATATTTTTTGCATTCTAAAACGCTTTCAGGAAATGAATTTTTAATCTGGCTCTCTGTAGAAACAGCAGGATTTTTCGTTAAAGTATTTTAATAGACGATTGTTAAATAAAATATGAGTATTTTTTTAACAGGCTATATTTGTTGGATTCAAGTGAGGTTTCAGAAAAGGGAAAGCTACTCTCTAAGCGTAAAAAACAGGGCTGAACATGATTATTTTATACTTGTGAAAATTGAAGATTTCAACGCCGACAATGATTATGTCCTTTAGGTACATAGTTTAGGCTAAACAGAAATAGCCACAACAAAAAGAAGACACTAATTATGACAACGAAATTACTAAGCGAACAGTTAAATGCAAATAAATAGATAAAACCTTACGATCTTCAACATGGCTCATTCTAACAGGATCTTACCAGCCATCTAGTTGTTTCGTTGAACACATTTTCAGCATAAAAACGCACCTCTGATTCCCTTTTAACTGTCTCTGGTGTGTTTTCTTTACTCGAGAGGCAAACCGGTTGGCGTTACCTCGTAATAGAATTTAGAAAAACACATCTCGGTATAAAGAAAAAAAACTTTTATTGCGACATTAATAGTTAGGGTATTTTCTATTCTCCTGGTCCCTTTTCATGTACCGAAGTATGGACCAAAATTTACTCTGTGTTTTTTCGCATCTCTCTATTGTTTCATGGTTCCATTTGAAGGCTGAGCAATGGTTATTCTCTATAAAACTACCCTTTTAAACCTCCCTCTTTCTAAGTTTGTTTAACTCAGAAATACTTTTTTTTGAAGATTCACTTTGGAAAGAAATAGTAAGTGAAAAACTTATTGCCATCTTCTATGATCAACGTTTTGTGGTGTCTTTTCTTTTTGTTCCAATATGTCACATCTGTTTTAGTTATTTATAATCTTTGGTTGGATTCTAAATTATTACATTGGAGATCATCAATATCTTTTCTCTTCTCCCACAGTGGTTAATTGACATCCATCTTTGTGCTAGACTCACCTTATAAGACAGTATTTATGACATAAAGAGTGATGACGAAAAAGTATGTCTCTCTGATTTAGTGTTATTGATAGAGGACTCAAGCGGAGTAATCCAAACAGCCAATACGGTACCATTGATTCTCTTAGAAAGACAGTTGTTCAATCTTTTCGACAGTCTAGAAAACTCCCTATTGGAAGCAACGTAGCAGAAGAAATCCTTTGGTTTAATTCGATAGTTTCTTATATCCTTTCTTGTCTTTCTTTTGCCAACTCTGAAAGGACTTTTCCCGGTTGATTTGGTTGATTATGTATCATTCGTTTCTAAGAACTGCCTGTATAAAATGTCATAACGCAACTTTTTCCACTTCGATGAAGACAAGAAATATATAAATATTGATTTCCCACCTTTGGCCAAGGGTGGGCTGCTTCCGTGTTTAATTGTTTGTGCAATATAATATATTTGTCTCAATTTGGCTGCGTTTAAGATTAAGAATCTCTCAGTCTATGGCTATGTGGATCTAACGAAACACACTTAAGAATTAAGCTTAGGTTATATCCAGAAAACCGGTGTCATAGCAACAAAGACATGACAGGTGATAGAATGCATTGGACGTATATAACTTGAGCTATATATCTGCACATTAGGGTGGGGGGGGGGTAGGTTAGGTTAGGGGCGCTGTCCAAATACTTTACCCCCCCCCCTAATTTGCAAATATATAGCCCAAATTATATCATTATATAACTAAAGGTTATATGAAGGTTATGTCTTATTAGGATTGAACTAACTTCACTTCTTGGGTGTGTTTCGTTTAATTAACAAGTACCTGCTATCAAGGCCATACCCAGGGGGGTTAGGGGGGTTTTAACCCCCCCCCCCCTCCGAAATGTTTGTCTGACTCGTAAAGCCTAAAAAAATGGAAACAAAAAACAATTATGCGTTTTTTAAGTTTTTTGTGTAACCTCCCCCCCCCCCAAAAAAAAAGTCCTGGGTACGGCCTTGCCTGTTATATGCCTAAATTGAACAACTTCAACATTTTAAAATTGCTAGTTTTCTTTCATCAGTTTCATCAGCTAGTTCAATTTTCAGATTGCTAGTAAAGTTGCAACGTTTTAAAATTGCTAGCTCCTATGAAAAAAAAACCGCGATTAATACAGCTGTGGACGCTCCTCCTAAACGATTTTTCTTAGACCAGGGTACCTTTCCATTTGTAATAAAGGGAAATGAAAATATTGAAAAACATATAGAACTTTTAATAAGATAGTGAACCTTGAAAAAAAATGTCAAAAATAATTAATTTTAAACATTTAGGCAGCATGTTCGGGAGGCTTAATCAACGGGAAAAAAAGAAAGGGGATTAAGAAAAAAACTAGCTTAAAAAAATTAAAATACACATAAAAGATGATCAGATACATATTGCTATCCAAGAAAACTCACATCTGATTTACTATAATATTTTTTTAAAAATAAGTCCAATAGCATAAGGACAAATATAAGGCAGGATGACTGCTATATACTATTATGTTTGTCTGAGATGTCTTCTGATATGAGATTGTCTGAATAGTATACTTGCTAATTTTAAAAGAAATCTAATATGACAAGCACAAAGCCCAAGGCAGGGTATTTGAGGCAAGTCCAATATGATTAGCACAAGCAGAACTGTTCTATTAAAGTTTTACCCTTTTTTCTATATTTTCGTTTCATTTTAATCATGGACGCTCCTCCTCTGTTCCATTTGTGTTGTTTAATCGGCAATAAGTAGGAGGGACCCAATAGATTATAAATAACTATGGTTTAACTTTAGTGGTTAGAATGGTTAATGGAAATAACTACAAATGATGAATTGAAATTGAAATTCAACAGTGGCTACCAACAATTCTGGCTGCAAAAGGAGATCCCTAAGGCTTAGCCACAAATTTGGGCTGTCATTCAAAAGTTGTTGATTGCATTTTTGTCATCATACTTAGTGGAACGTGGATTCAGCGCTTTGTTGTGTTTTTTCAGTATTTTCATTTGGCCTATAAAAACTCCATTTTTGCTCGTTTTTCTTTCTTTATGTGATGTCAGGCCAATGCGGTTTAAGAAATTATCTTTATATATATATATACATACATATATATATATATATATATATATATATATATATATATATATATATATATATATATATATATATATATATATATATATATATATATATATATATATATATATATATATATATATATATATGTTTACTCGGCAATACTTTCCTCGAGTAGCGCCACTCCTTAAGGTCCTCCTATACCAGTGAGATGGCGTAGGGATTCCCTTCCAGAGATTAGTAAAGAGGAAGGAGCTGATTGTGAAGTCCCGCAACCATCTCACCACACCCTAACAGCTCCAGCTTTTTATACCCAGCTTTTCCTTGTTGGGGCATTTTACCGGTGACTAGTTTTTGTTTTCAGTACCTATGAAATGTCAGTAATAGTAGTAGCTGTTTTTGTCGTTGTAGTAATAGTAGCAGTATTCAGTCTGTATAAATTGTTGGGACTTCGGATTATGATAACGCTTGAATAAAAGTTGAGAGCAATAAACAAAAAAGAAAAGTAGACTTGGTCCACTCGCTTGAAAGGAAAACATAATTTATAGATCCCTTGAAAAATTGTTGACATATCTCAGTCAATGTCCTGCTAACTCATGGAAGCATTGAAGAATATTGAGATCCAGCTACATTTTCCTTTAAGCATTCTGAAAATGTCTACATTGAACTTTGTCTATTTCTAAACTACTCGCCAGTTTGGGTATCAGGAAATGGCATTAGGACGTTTTCACCGCTATTCTTTCATCCCAAGCCTTTTTTGTGAATATGGGGAAACTCGAATTTAAGTGATAACCATTTGATGAAGGTAATAACTATTCAAGGACTTGGCTATGTATGCTTATTTTTGTATTAATCATGCAGGACAAATAAAAAAAACTAAAAAGAGAAAAAAATTACAGCCTTTAAATTTTGGAGGATATTTGGGCCATGCGTAAAATTTGAGTCTCGTGGCAGCAAAGATATCTGTTAAGTGACGGTAATACTATGATGTTTTCACAAATTTTTTGGGAAGTTTTTAGTTAAATTCAGTGTTGTTTCAGACATCATTGTTATTTTGGTTCTATGTTGTTTTCAGTAAATTTTCGAAAAATTTTTAGTTGAATTCAGCGTTTCTTCGGAAATCATTCTTATTTTGGTTAATCCAAAGGATTGGACAATTTCAGGCGGAATGAACATATTTAGTGTTGAAGGTTTAGTTAATGTGTTATGGTTCTTTGTTCTTGATTATTGCCCTTTACTCTTTCATTATTATTTTTTTATGCGGGTTATAAATGATTATCTTATCGCTCTTTTTCAACTGGATTGTCTTGAAATCACGTGTGTGGGGTGAAATTTTTCAAAAGTTACTTTGAAGCTCGCATATATTTCTCAGTACCCTCTTTATCGTTTTCTGTAGCTTTATTGATTTCCCAGTTTGCTTCATTTTAGGTATCTTCTTTTTAATAAATCACAGTCATTCCTGTTACAAAAGCTATTATTTAAAACCATTTCCATCGTTGCTATCTATTTCCCTTCAGATCACCAGGGATGATTTTTCATTTTGGTTAACGTGTAAGGGGAAATGGGATAAAAGAAAGGGGATTTCTGGGATATTCCTTCAAAGTGTCTTGTCTTTCAAGTTTGATATATAATACAGATTTCTTAGATTACTCATAATGCAAAAGTTCTTACATGATTTCTCTCTTGTTGAATATCCTTATCTGTCTTATTTTGAGTAAGTTTAAGTCGTTTTCCTTGTACACTTTTTCTGAATAAATTTTTAAATAAAAACAAACGAACTGTTCCATTGTCGCTCATGAGAGGTTTTGGTTGAGGAATGCGTGATCGATTTGAATTCTCAGTCAGTTATTTAGAGACTTTTTATTTGAAATTTTAGAGACAAAAAACATTGTGCTGAGCTCAGAAAAAGGCGAAAACCCTTATATTCATGAACAGTAAAGTTCTTGAAAAGGAAATGAGGTTGTACTAATATTTTTGTTTATTGGGACATTTTAACAGTTATTCTATATTTCAAGTATACTTCCCAGAAATGTTCGTTCCCTTTAAACGAAATATTTATCAGGTCAATGTTGCTGCTTAGCAAGAATAAACTGTTCCAGGTGAAAATTTTTGGGAAAGTCAGATCATGAAAAGCTGCTCTAGATTTCTACCTTTTTTCCGGAGTTGTAGAATCATGATTGTTTCGATAATTAAAATCTTTTAAAAGTGACTGTCATTATTCCTTTCTGTTTGAACCTAAATATAACTGATTTGATATAATTTGAATATAATTTATCTGACCAGTCTAAACAGATCAATCTAGACCTCTCTTCATGACTCCGCCTCTTCGCGCACGCGCAATGACAAATGTTTAGCACTTTTATCCGATAGAAAACCAAGTAGTAACCGAAACTATTGCTCTGACGTACTGGGAACTTCCCAGTCAGCGCGCTATGATGTGTGTCATTTTTGAAGAAACTTTTCGCTACTGTTCGTATATATAGGCCTACCTTTCTGTGTGTTAAATACTGATCATCTAGTGGGTTTAGGTATGAAGTTTGATTCTGCCAATCACTGCCGCTGGATGCTATCGAGATATTGCCTATTACATTAAAATCTTGAGACGGACTGATACTGTTTTTTTTTATGTTTTTTTTTCTTTTTTTAGTAGACGGGTATTTGTTTGCAAGATGAAAGCATAACTGGCATATTAGAAAGTGGTCATCGGTATCCCACTGCATTGTATAGTAGTAGAAATAAAAACGATAAAATATAAAGGCTATACAAGTTCAGTAGAAAAAGAATATCTGGAAAAGGAAATAATTGTTTCCTTTGTGGATGCCGCAACATATAAAATGTCCTTGAATGAGGACATATGTATCAACACAAATATAGAAGACAAGCAAGGTTGTGACTCTGACTAGTAACCTAACCGTGTATATTGAGGAAAGTTTGAATCGAAATAATACAGTTACCTATAGAAGGGAATATTTTTTTAATAAAGGTAATAACCATGGATAAAATAGTAAAGCACAAATTATAACCAAGTAAATGGTCATATATTATCAGATATTATTCAAGAATGATCAAATTAAACCTGTCTTCAGTGCTGTGCATTTCGAAATTTGCAAAAGAGAAGCTAAAAAACATTGAAAATCATTCATTTCCAAATTCAAAGATTATAAAAAAACATTACGACTAAAAATATGTTTTGACTTTCGCGGACTAGTCGCCGCCTTTGTGCTGCTGTGTCAGACAATCTGGTGAATACCCCTTCTGCATCCAACCGTATTTAAGGCTTCTGCTTTTACCACCTCCCGAGAAACCCTCAGGATGTATTGTCAGTCTTGCAGCTTCATCTCTATCAACTCCGTGAACTTCTCCTTACTTGTACCTTAATGTTGGCTATTTAGTAAAGGTACTGACTATGATTGCGGATTCTTTACCTTGAATAAAACTACTGAGATGGTAGACGTCCCTGTTTTGTCAGTAAAAACACATAGCTTTTTCACGTCCTCCCTTATTTTCTTGAACAACAGTTCACATTGCAATCACGTTTTATTTACAAAAGGCAGAGTAATTAGGTCCGCACATTCTAAGATGAAGAAAATCGAATTACTGCACCTAATAAAAATAGATGACGCTCTAAACACTGGCATTTCTTGCTTACCAGACTTTCTCTTTGTTTTGTTTATACATCTAGTTCGTAATAAGAATGGGGCTAATTAAATGTCTTAATTTAGAGTTAGTTATCTCCTTAAGATGAAGGTTAGTTTTGGTAAATTCTGTTAGATTAATTCCATGTTTTGCCTACACCATCCTAATATTCATCTAGATATACTTGCATTAGCTCTGTAAACATACAATGCAGAGTTAACAAGGCATGCATTAGGAATGCTTATTTAGGATAACAGAGAATAATCTCCACTTTATCCACAATTATTCTGGGTGGCTATAATGATGGACAAAAAATGAACTGAATAAAGTAGCCAATCATTTAAGTTAGGGAAATTGTGGTATATGAAATGTTAAGACTGCGATGATATATTTACTAGGTTCTGAAAATGAAAAATATCGACATTTTTGGGGAATTAAAAAGGGGAAGCAACACTGCCACATTTAAACAAAAGTGAAATAGTACTTCGCAAAGCCTTATCCAGGGGGGTGGGTGGATTTACTGGGTCCCCCCTCCTGAATTTTTATCAGACTTGTAAATAATTAACAAAAATGCATATAAACAAAATTTTGATGTGTTTTGGAAAAAAAAATCGTAAAAACCCCTCTGAAAAAATACCCCCCCTCCCTCAGAAAAAGTCCTGGACACGCCATTAGAGAAAATTCTTTTTCTTTACTCTTTATTATCTTCACTTCTTTTCTAGATACCATCCTATTTTTTTCTCCTTCTTTTTATTTTGTAAAGTATCAAGAATCGGACTACGACATGAAGTTTTTCTACGACTGTGATGCCAATCTTTAGATATAGACTTTTTCAATCAGTTTTAAGGACAGTTTTGTGTCTATATAGTGTATCCATTCTCATTTCGGCTTGTGTAAAGTGTGACATAAATAGAGTCTAATCTAGTGCTCTAAAACATTTCATTGAAACTCAGTCGATACCAGTGTTGCCAACGCTTTGAAATAAACCGTACCAGTTTTCCGATTAAAATTGTACCTCAAGAAAGTAATTTGTATCATTGGAACAGCAGGTTAAAAATTTGCCATAACAATAAGAAAATTTTCAATAAACTAAAACTTGGAACAGATGTTTGAGTCAAAAAGGAGCAAGTAAAACCTTAATGTATCGGGAAATCTGACTGTACCAAAAAATTTCCAAATGTACTGCACTGTGCCAGAACCTCTAAATTGTACCCAAAACGGTACAATTGTACCGCGTTGGCAACGCTGGTCGATACTCTGACTAAATCAAGATATTGGCTTCAGAACATGTTCCTCATTTTGAGTGAAGTACCGAGAACAGTGAAATTGAATCGGATTGTTTGAGTTGGTGACGTGGGAACTTACGCAACCATATATATCCTAACAAATTTGCAAAAATCGGGAATTTAATTCCTAGTGTTAAGAATCTACATAAGCTATTATGAAGTTTTGGTATTAGTTCGTGCTTAATTTAAAGAAAAGAAATATGGGTGAAAAATCAATAAAAAATATACTAAAAACATGTGCCATTGAACAGCTTAAGGTTTATCTTTCGTTTGAAGGTGTAGTGGTCTTTGAGAATCAACACTTTGAAATTTTACGGACGAAAAGCGTTGGTAAATTTAATGAATTAGCTTGGTATAAATCTACAATTCTTACTTCAGAATATGCAGAATATATGGAGTTAACATATTTCGACGGCAGTTTTACTATATGTTACCCCCTCCCCCCTAATGTGCAGATATATAGCCCAAATTACATATTTCCCATTAATACATATTTATTAATGCATATTTAATACATATTTTATATTTTAATATTATGTAAGTAAATATATAACCTGTCTTTTATTTTAGGGTCTCCTTGGATGGTACATGGTTCGTTCCGGTCTGGAACACGAACGATTCCAGGGCCCATCTGATATACCGCGTGTATCACAGTATCGTTTGGCTTCACATCTTGGCTCAGCTTTTATTCTCTATTCGTTGTTTCTGTGGTCTGCCCTTGGTCATTTGCTACCAGCTGAGGCTCCGCATAAGGTCACAAAAGGCACACTTCAGTTGAGACGATATGCCCTAGGGGTCAAAGGATTTATGTTTTTAACTATAATTTCGGGTATGTGGTCTTCATTTAGTAATACTGAAGAATAGAAGATATTGATTTTTGATCAAAAATTTCTTTTTAATGATTAACAGCTACATATTTAAAAACCAAACCATTTATTCTGAACCTAAATTTAGTTTATGCTTCCTGTGTCTTATCATCCATAAAGTTTACCGAGTTTTAAATGAGAATAATATAGTGTTGCGTTTATTTACATGATTGTCGTCGATGGCTGCAACTGTTTAAACTTTTTCTTATGAGATTAAGGTAAGAGATAAAAATCCTACAAAAATTGTTCAGGGAAAGACGTAAATAAGTCTGGAATTTCTTCACATTAGCTAGTATCATCAAAGTTACTTTGCTTAACATAAAAGTTAAAAAATAAATCTCGAAAGATAATTATTTATTCATACTAGGTTGCAGCATCAAAGTTGCTTTGGTAAAAAAAAAAAATAGAAACCACGCATTTTTTCGGGGTGGGCCTTGAATATAATAAGTTTCACGGAGGGGTTAAGGCGAGAGCGAACTGGTTAATTGAGCAGCAGCTGACAAGGCCGATTAAAGAAAAAAATCTCAAGTGCGAGAAAAAAAGGGCATTCGCAGAATTATCACAGAGTAACCACAACTATACAGCATCTATTTGACAATATTATTCCATGTCTCTGCCCTTTCTATAGATTTGATAATCTTGCTATGAAATGATTTCTGGTGCTCCCAAAATGAACTTTGAAAGCATATCTACTCACAGGTGGGGAGATTGATCTCACGTCTTTCCCAAGCCCCCCCCCCCAATAAAAAAAAACTATATATTATGGCCTATAACCAAGCATTATTCGTGCCCCCCCCCCCCTCCCCTCCCTATTCCTTAAGAGTAGACCCATGTGTGTAATTTGTAAATTAATAAAGCAATGATTTAACGATCGAAGAGCAGTTGTGGAAGGCTGGTTCAAATTTAATCACCGGGCTGAAGCCCAAATCCATTCAGAAAATGGCTGATTGATAATATGATCACAAGACGAAAAGGATAATTTATTATATTTTATTTAGGCTACTTTGTATGCATAGGTAGAAACGAAGCTTCCTCCACACTGGTCAAACCATTGCCGCATTTCAGTTAATTGATAATAAGGTCAACGGAATGCTCAGACAGAGTCCAAAATAGAGGGGTTTCAAGACATGGCTGCCTTAGGAGCCATGTGAGACAAAGACCTGAGTAGTTTGAGGATTGATCAACTCATTGCTCTCGTATAGAATATCCTGGTTTCATTCTATCAGCAGATAGGGTTTCCGCTAAGTCAAAAGTGAACTCACTAACATCTTGGGTGGGGGGGGGGGGGGGGTGGGGTGGAATCACTAAATGAGTGAAAAAACCACTAAAATTACTATTTGTGTACTTAATTCTTGAAAGGGGTAGAAAGGGTATATTTTTCGTTTATCTTAGAGTAAATTAAAAAGAATGCAGACACTCTCCTTAAGGGTAGTCCTTAAGGTCCATATCTCAGTATGGACCAAACACCACAGGATAAAAGAAAAAAAAGAATTTGTGTATTAGACAAGGATTTTGTATATTTTTTAATATTATGTCTATTTATTAAAAAAAAGGCCAGTCCTGAGTTCAATACAGCTTATTGCAATCGATTAATTTTTTTTTTGTTCACTGACAGGCATCGAAAGCCATTCCCTTACAAAAAAAAAATGATTTTCGTGGGCTGTCTGTGGTGAAAATCAGTTGCAATCGATTGCAGTAAGTTATATTGAACACGGGTTAGCATTACTCTGCTTTCAATTACTCTGCAACTCTGCATTACTCTGCAAAGTGGGAGCCGATTTTCCAAAATCAAGTGAAAATGACAGTAAAAACTAAAAAATAAGCCGTTTGGTATCATAAAGGTACTATTTAGCACTTTAAAAGTTCTATAAACGTACTTTTTGTAGTACTATATAAAGGTAACTTATAATACTGTAAAGGTAAATATGTAGTAAAAAACTGGTCTGTTTCTATTGATGCTCGAATTATGCAGGTTTAATTTAGTTTTGGCAAGATTTTGGAAGAAATTAAATTTCCTCTGGGGGGGGGGGGGCAAACCGGGTTGGGGGGCGAAACGGGGCTGGGGGGGGGGGGGCAAACTGGGGTTGCGGGGGGGGAGCAAACCGAGGTCTGGGAGGGGTATTTGCCCCCCCCCCCGGTGCTGCATAGCAAATAACGCTCCTGCTCTACTTTGATAACATCTTGTATTATTCTTCCTTGTAATTGTTCTGAATATTCTTTCTATAATATAACCTTTCTTCTTTCAAATACTTTATCCTGGCTACAACCTCTCACCGAACTAAAGACGTCATCTGTGAGTGTCAAATAAACTTATGAAAAAAAGCGTTCGCCTTAGTAGAGAACCAGATAATTGGATATCAAACCTCTTCCCACATGGCGGTGAGATCGACTTTTAATAATTGCTAAAGAAAATTACATTTTGACGCTAATGGGATATTGCTTATCCAAGAAAAGATTTCTTTCTCCCTTGGAAATTGGGGGAAATCTAATTACTTATTTGGCGCCCGTTTCAGGCCCAGCTCATGCTTTGATGAATCGATGTAAAGGAATGGAATTAGTGTTGCTGAAATAGCAAAGAATTTTTGTCGACATCCACCATTGATAAAATCATCGCTTAATAATGTTAGAGCGAGAAAGAGATGAAGACGAGAGTATAATTGTATAATGGGAATATGTATTTAACAACATTTGCAATAAGAAGATAAATAACTAACGAAGAGAAAATTGAATTATAGACAAGTTTTGCTTGGATGGATCTGTCACTTTTTTAGCTGTTAATGTAATATGTCTATTTTATTTAGTTTTTCGAATTTTATTCTATAATTTGTTTTTTTTCTTTCTGCACTGAAAATGGCTAAGTTGAGGTCTCGATTGAAATGTTTGCATTATATTACGGTTTAGCTGATAAATTTTCCTCGTTATTTTTTTTCCTAACCTAGGTTTGCATGCTGAATTGATTGTTTAAGTTTATTTGTCGATTTTCATGTAATTAACTTAGTTAACAGCTCATGTTTCGGTATTTCAGAATATTCCACTTTGTATATCAGTGTATTTTATCCGTAACACTATGTTTCCAGTATATATTTCAGTCCACTGCCATTATCACTTTGACCTTGAGAGAATGGGCATTACAATTACTCTGCCACCATTATGAACCTCATCATGATTTATAGAGAAAGGTGATAGGAGTGGCTTCTTTTACTCTCCAGCACAAATTGAATGTTTGCATTTGTCCCTCTGTGGTACGGATGGACTATTTCGGCACTAAAATTTCAATCCTTATTTTGAATCTAAAATCAAAACAAGGGTAGCCTATATATTCATGTTCTAAACTATAAGCACCAGTATTGTATTGTTTGGTGAGGTTTGAGAAACAGTTACATTCTTCTTTTTGATATTTAAGTCTCACATGCTGATCCTAGTGACTCCATAATAAGTTCAGTTAAGCGTTTAAAATGTATTATTGAGGACGTAGCACCGATTCAACAGTATTTAAAACAGATAATATAGAATGTCCATGAGATAACAATTGATATTGCAGTTTCTTTGGGACCAAGGTTGGTTGGGTTACTACTACTACTTACAGCTCACCGCAGCGTCAAGTCGCCTGAGGCCAAAACAGCTACGTACGCTCCTCTCCATCCCAATCTATTCAAAGCATCCCTCTTTACACCCTCCCAGGAAGTTCCAATCTCCCTTAATTCTTTCTTTATGACATCCTCCCACCCCAACCGCGGACGACCTGCTTTTCGTTTAGCCCTAGACGGTTGGCCGAAAAGGGCTACCTTCAGCAATCAGTCATCCTTCATCCGCAGAACGTGCCCAAGCTATCTCAACCTTTCTCTCATTATAGCCCTAGAAAGCGGGATTGAACCACACTTCTTTTCATACAGCTTACTGTTTGAAATACGGTCAGTCAGCTGGGTATCCAGAACAATCCGTTGGCAATTTAAAGTCAAAAAGTAACACAGTCAGATTTAACCTGCTAATTAATATTAATATCGTAGGTTTACGCATTTTCTAACCTTTGGAAGGGCTCAGTCAATTTTTTTAACCGTGACTCAATACTCGCCGTAACTCTAAAAAGCGAACTTTTGACACCAATAGATTATACCAAAAGAATCGGCTTATTATGCTGATTTCAAATATATAAGTTTCCTTAAGTTTAGTTTTACCCATTAAAGGCTACGCGCTATGTAAAACTTGCCCAATTTTCTGAAAAAAATGGGGAAACCCCTGAAAATCATAGAATCTTAATGAAAATCATACCATCAGATTCAGCGTACCAGAAAACTATACTGTGGAGGTTTCAAGCTTCTATCTTAGTCCGGGGGCCAGACCACTATAATGTGCCAACTAGGTGATCAGAAAGACACAGTCAGTTTGACATTAGTTTCCGACTATATTGACCACACTGAATCCGAATATGAATGGTGGCAAAGCTGGATATTACGGCTTGACCTTGTAAAAGCAAAAAAAAAACACCCTTTTTAGGCCTATAAAACGTATACAGACTTTTATATTTTTTTTTCTAAAGTTGTAACACTCCGATTTAGTGGCGCGACATCTCATTTTGGTCCTAATATGGTCTTCTCATAGAATATTTTAAATTTTTTCCGATATATTGTATAGCCCAGGAGCTGTAGGCTAATATTTATTAATTTTCCCCAAAAATCTCAAAATTCGAAGATTCATTTTCAACTAAACCACGTATCTCGGACCTTTCTAATAATTTTTTGTTTTTCGTTCTTTTCCAGAATTTACCTTTTGTATTTAGCTTCACATTGCCGTAAAGTTCAAAGCTTAAACTGTTCGGTGAAGCCGTCTAGAATTTTTTGAAAAAATATAGGCCCAAAAATATGTGCAAAAATACATTTTTCCAAAATGGTGATGGGACACATCTTTTATGCTAGAATTTAACACCAAATCTGAATATGAACTTTAATGTTCAGCCCAGTCTTAACCTGGTTTGTTATAGGCTAATTACTTATTTGTAGGCCTAAATCTTTTTTGATAAATGGTATTGCAGGACATGTTTTTATGCCATATTTTGACGCCAAATCCAAGGGTAGTGTTGACTTGGTCATCGTGTTTCGACTTTAGTTGCTATATGCTATTTAATTTGCTATAAGCTCGGATTTTCTTGCAAATATAGTTGTAAATCCAGATTATAATGAACCTACGAAGCTTTGCAAGGTAGTAAACCGACACGGAAGAACCATGCTCGACAGAAGCTGAAAGTTCAAACCGGTAACATGATTAAAGAATATTTATTATTTTAAGTACTTTACATCTATATAAAATACTTGTGTTGAAATTAAATTAGTAAAGGTACAGGTAAAGTACACTGTCGAAATACAATTCCCGCACATCCCAGCGGTTTTCCCCAAACATACGAAAAAAAACCGCTAATCCTCGTCCGAATCGTCGCTATCGGCAACCACATCGCCCACCACATGCGCAAAGAATGTCGCATTGCATTATCCGCAAACAAGGGCACTTTTTACCGCACACAGTTTTACAGTAACAAAAGGTTGAAGGCTTGTTGACAGATGGAGGCCAGGGGATCAGCGCTGAAGTCACTGGACTGACTCCTAAAATGTCGTGATGGGTCCAGCCAAACTCAAGTGGGTTGAAGACATAGGGCTTCGGAACCACTGCCTGAAGAATAATTCTCCACTGAAGTATAGCTCCCTTGACGTGATATACGAAAGAACCATCTGTTGGGGGTAAGCTGTTCGAGTTCTTTTTTCTCGGAAATAAATGAATTCGAGGTCATTGAGAGAATCTAATTCGAACTGTTTTTTGCTATATACCGATACAGCCAATTTCGTACAGACACGCAAGGTTTCGGGCTCGTACATAATGATTTTTTTGATATCACTCCTCACTTTCAGTGTAAGATCAGCAATTCCTTGAATGAGCTGTGATTTAACAGCAGATGTAGCAAGTGCTTTTTGCCCTTCGAGAAGAAAAAACTAACCGTATCACATCCACTAATTCAATGTAGCAGCCCTATTGACTCTACAACAGCTCACGATGTTCTGTTCACAGTTTTATGGATCGGAAAGACTTTGTCACGGAACTGAACCTAGAGCTCGGGTTCATAGCCTGGATCACACCTGCAGAGGAATATTTCGCGATAGTTCTGTAATAAAATGACAACAATGTCTGTGTCATTCGCTTCAACAATTACTTGGGAACATCCATTTCTGTAGCATTCGGCAACATAGAGAGCAACGCGCTTGTCTGCTTCTTCATATGTGCTGCACAAGTTAGCTTCGTAGTCCGGGATCTAAAGTCATTTTGGATGGGACCAGTTTTAGCACCTTCATTCTGTCACTGAATCCGCCAGAGAGGTAAATGGTAAATCTTAATTCAGAAAGACAGACATGGCTCCACAATTCAAAAATACATTCGATAAATCTTGCCTCACTGTCTGACTGCATAAGAAAAATATCCCAGTTTTCTAGCACCATGCTCTTCGTAGCGATAAAACTCTTCGTCATTGTATTTCCTCTCCGCTTTTTGCATACACTACTGTCTTTTAGAACAATAGGATTCCCGGACATGTTTACAAGGCCGAACACTCCGTCATACCAATCAGCTACAATACACAGCTCGGTTGTGGATTTTGGGATTCAATTTAAGAGCCTTGCAAGGATTCGTTTCGGAAATGCCTCAACGGTTTTGGTTTTGTCTGGCACTTGCGATCGGATTAACGGCATGAAATCTACCACCACACCAGTTCCCGTGACCGTGTTAATCGGTACTTCGCTAGGCGATCTTTCTAAACTTGCAGAGGTGCGAATGAACTCGAGAAAACTTGGACTTCGTACCCAATCGAAGTTTAGTACATTCACTAGCTACTGCTTCAAATATTGCTGGGGGGTAGGGTAAAAGTTCGTGTGGCAGGATCTTACTTAGCATCTCAAGCGTAGATCCTTGACTAGTGCCAACAGTAACCAAAATCCTTTTAACAGCTTCCAATTCAGTATAAACGCTGCTACTGGTCTTGGTTGTTGAACGTTTGGCCTGTTTTGTTTCCAAGTGTTTGTCTAGGTTGTCAAAGGAGCCTCCAGAATTCATGAACGCAGACATCAAATCTGACAGCTCATCAAAAGTACTTGCTTCTTTGTCTGATTCAATGTAATACTGTTCAAGAGCATTCCAATATACTCTATACAAGGCCTCTACTACGATAATGTGAGCCCCCATACACCTGTAATAGGGTTTGGTATAGGTATACATTTGGTACAAGGTACCCAAAATAACGGATTTATGGTAGATTGGCTTAAGGTGGTCTCAGTAAGATTAAGACTAACAACCCTGATCTAACTAAGCCTAATTATGGTATAGGCCAAGTTTACATAGAAATGTTACAACATGTTCATCAAACAGTTTGAGATAAAAACTCATTATTAATTCCAACCTGGTCTTGGGTTTTCATCTTGAAGCCTAATACTCAGTTTCTGTTTACTCTTTTCCAGCAATCTGAAAGTTATTTAGCCTACCTGCCCATGACATTACATAGTTACACAAGGTAGGTATTAGGCGTCGTTCAGTTCCTACTCTTAGCTCTAACCACTAACAGTACAGCTTCTCAATCACACTATCAACCTCAAGTTTAATCAGCAACAGAGTTCACAAAATTGTTTCTTTCACGAAAGCTTTTTTTTTATCATTTTCGTCTTCTTCTTCCTACGAAATGCATACCTGCGAAATTTGATCTCAAGATGGAGTAGTAAAACAATTAGCCTATAACAACTGAAGTCGATATTTGGTTGAAAAGTAAAGTTCATATTCGGATTTGGTGTTAAATTCTAGCATAAAAGATGTGTCACATCATCATTTTGGAAAAATGTATTTTGTATATATTTTTTGGCCTGTACTTTTTCAAAAAATTCTAGATGGCTTCACCGAACAGTTTAAGCTTTCAACTTTACAGCAATGTGAATCTAAATACGAAAGGTAAATTCTGGAAAAGAATGAAAAACACAAAAATTATAGAAAGGTCCGAGATACGTGGTTTAGTTGAAAAGGAATCTTTGAATTTTGAGATTTTCGGGGAAAATTAATAAATATTAGCCTATAGCTCCTGTGGTATAAAAGATATTGGAAAAAATTTAACATATTCTATGAGAAGACCATATTAGGACCAAAATGAGATGTCGCGCCACTAAATCGAAATTGTACAACCTTAGAAAAAAAAAAAAAAACATTCTGTACACGTTTTATAGGCCTAAAAAGGGTGTTTTTTTGCTTTTACAAGGTCAAGACGTGATCTCAAACTTTGCCACCACCCATATTCGGATTCAGTGTGGTCGATATAGTCGGAAACTATTGTCAAACTGACTGAGTTTTTCTGATCACCTCAACTCAGAAATAAACGAGATACGCTTTAGTAGCCTATGGACTATCTGTAAAAATGTGGTTTTGTATTTTTTTGCTAGAAAAAAGATCACGGATTCGTGTTTTTTTGGGACGACGGGGGGGGGCGAATTTACTTCTGTTTTTTTTCCACGAGAAAATTTCCCATTGGGAGGGAAGTTTCCAGGCAGTGAACTTGTCAGAGGAAATTATACACTGGAAGAATTTACCAGAATTCCTAAACAAAATTCTTTTCATGTGTCTTGCTTTCTCTTTTCCGTCTCAATTTTACGTGCGGAGTTGTTAAGGGTAATTGTCAGCGGTGAATTTTCACCGGGATTGAATTGTCTAGAGAATTCCAGATTTCCAGATTCTTGAAGGGCCAGATTTCCTGACATTATTTAGAAATGATCAGAAATTAAATGAAAAAACAGGTTTTTTCAACTAAAGTAAGGAGCAACATTAAAACTTAAAACGAACAGAAATTATTATGTATATGAAGGGGATTGCCCCCTGCTCAACACCTCGCTCTTTACGCTAAAGTTTGAATTTTGTTCCGATTCTTTAAGAATGACTCCTGAAACACAAGGGTCGTTTAACTAGAACAATAAGAACCTTTTTAAAACTACTAAAAAACTTCAGCGCAAAGAACGAGGTGTTGAGGAGGGGGCAATATCCTTTTTATACGTAATAATTTCAGTTCGTTTTAAGTTTTAATCTTGCTCCCTACTTTCAGTTAGAAAAACTTGTTTTTTTTTTTTTATTTAATCTCTGTACATTTAGATTCCATTGTGAACCAACATAGTTACAAGTAAATAGAATGGTCTGGTGGGGAAAAAAAGAAGTGGACTTAATCATTTTAGCCTCTTAATGATTTATTTCCTGGTTGAAATCCAATATATTGATATATATTATCTAGTAATTAATTTTATGTTATAATATAAAGTAAAAGTCAGATCTATGAGATTTAAATGCAAAATCGTATTAACATCAAACTTCTATTTCTCGAAGTTAGTTTCACCAAATAATGTAATGTGGATGCCTGAGATCTAGTGGCGTGCTCACTGAATTCATCGAAATAAAGGAACAGAATTGCCGTTGATGATACAGCAAAGATTTTCCTTTTATAACCATTCTAGTAAAACGTTCCTTTGTTAATCTTAGAGAAGAGGGGAAAAGAATAGAATTGCCTGATAGAATGAGTAAGCATAGGGTTGTGTGAAAAAGAACAGTTTTAGTGTTAAATTTTGTTGCTCTGGTAGACAAAATAACTTAAATTTGCTTATAACTATAAAACAAAAATAGTCATAAACTTCGATCGCTTGCGCTTTAGCCCCAAGGCATATCTTCTTATACCAGATTGGGGAAGCTCTATTCTTCGCTTATTTTTCAAACGTGGGCTAGATGTGATGAAAATGGCGCTCGGTCACTTCTTAATTTATTTTTAGCAAAAAAAGAAACCTGGGTCTTGACTATTCTATTCTTTACATCTTAACTGCATCCACCGTCTTTACTAATAATACACCTAAATAAGTGAAGCTATCGACTTGATCCATCTTCTCGTTACTATATATCACCTTTTCACATTCATTCATTCCTAGTCTAAGAGACCTAATCTTCTTAACATCAATGTTCAAACTTTTTTTTTACCCTGAACCCTCAAAATCCCCAACAATTCATTCATTTTGCTAACACTTATATCTAAGAAACTCAAATTCATATGCATAATCCAAGACTAATATAGTTTTTCTTTCCCTTTTGGTTTCATGCTCTCCCATTATCTTTGCCGTGTTCCTTTGGGCGTTCATCAAAATAATCCTTATAAACGTTCATAGGGAGCAACCCTGCTTAGCCCCTGATTAAGCACAAAACCAGCTATAATGCCTCACTTCCTACCTTAACCGCAGCAATTGTTTTATTTTTTATACATAGCAATAATCACTTTAATATATTCACCTGGTATATCCTGCAAGGATAGGACCCCCATTAAAGCTTCTCTATGGGCTGAGCCAGATGCCTGCCCATGATCTATAAAATTGGGGGCTGAAACGATCTGATGATTCAGTCGTTTCTCAACTATTAACTAAGAGTGAAAATTTGGTCGACTCCCATTTCTCTTTAGCGTTTTTCCTGTCACTAATTGAGGCCCCATTCATATATTTAACTGGGACAGGTCCAGACTGACTACTTACTCTCAATTTCTTATCATCCCAGTACACTATTTTACTATTATGCCGTCTGGCCGTAATTTCCAGATCTTTAGCAGTTTTATCCGAGGCCTCCACTTCACACCTCCTTAATTAATACTTTAATAATTTATCTACTCCAGTTACTTTTCTCTTATTCTCATATGATGCATCGCTCAAATACCTTTTTAACAAACCTCTGTTATACCAGGCTTAAAACGTTTTCGCTAATACTCCTAGCTGCATTTTCAACTCTCCTCTCTAAGACACCATCTTCTTCATTGTCAAATTGTTAACTCTCCAGTTCTATATTCAACTGTTCTTTGTAGGTTCCTCTTGAAGTCTTGTCCTTGAGTTTACCAACGTCATTACTCCTCGGAAAGTATTTGCCCTTCCTAAATGCCAGCTTGAGATTAACTCTAGACACTACTAGATGATGATCTTTATTTTTAACATCAATAACATAACAACCCTATTGCCTTATATTGATCTTGCCATTCTTCAATTTTCAAAAACGTTCTCGATAAGGTAACATAATAACGTAATCGATAATTGATCTTACTGTTATATACCATGTTAACTTATGGATCATTTATGACCAAATACCGTATTGGTTAGAACCAGGTTATTTTACCTACAGAATTGCAGCAGTCTGTAACCGCTGCAATTTTCCTTCCCTTCACTGAATTTTCCTTGTCTAGAATGCCATCTATCTATATTTCTACCAACATAGGCAATTAAATCTCCTGATAAAAATACCGTATTTCTACCTGGAATCCGGTTCTTTTTTATCCTGTAGCTGTATGTAAAATTCATCCGAGTCACTACTGTCTCTGTCAGTCATACACGGGCATATACTACTATGACTCATACCTTACACTTTTTGGTCATAAAATGAACAACTAGAATTATATTATTAGCACCATACTAAACAAGACTTAGATACTTCCATATCCATCATTAGCTCTTTGTACCCTATCCTTCCTACTTTATCCTTCCTATCCTTCCTTCCTACGTTCCATTATTAGGATTCTATTTCGATATACCATAGCCCTTACGAATTTTTTCCTTTTTCGTTAAAATTCCTTGAACAGAAATTCCAAGTTCAGTTGTACATCGTATAAAACGTGAAGTTGTAATTTAAAAGTTTTGGTAGGTATTTGTCTTGAGAACTCAACCACTAGGCAGGATTGAAATCAAATTGGAATGGTTTATTGTCCTTTGTCTCACATAAAAATAAGTGGTGACACTTCTTTATTGTGTTTCTTTATTAAAAGCACAAAAATTTGTGCTTTTAAAACAACCAACATTATATTACGTTTCAGCATTAAGTCTTAAACATTTACGTTCGCCACCAGTTTTTCCCCTTTCTTTTCTCAAGGGAGCAATAGGGAAAAGAGAGAGATGGTTGTAAAAAATTTCGTTGTTGTAGAAATGTTTTGTAGAAATTTTTTCTTGAAAAAAGTGACAGAAGAACAAGGAAGTATATAATTCATTCTGAAAAAGAAAAATGCTTTGAAAAACTGCCGTTTTTAATCGAATAAAGAAAAGAGTGGCGATTCCTGGCACGTATCTTGTTAAATTTTCCATGGATGCTCCGTAAAGTAAATACTTATATTGATACAAAAAATAAATGTTTACCATTGAACTTCAAATAATTGTTTTCGAAGTCATTGAGATTAAATCTGTTTCCCATGTACTTAATAAAGTGCTCAGATACGTGGACCTTAATTTACCTTTAGGTGAACACTCAAATAAATTTTCCTCAACGGACTCCTACTAAGTAGGGTCAATATGCAAGTTTAACTTAGAATATAAGAAATCATTGGAGGAAATAGAGAAGAAACTGTAAAAAGGAGGCGTTTTATCGGGGCTAAGTCTCCTAAGAATCTCATACTATACGTTTCTGTCGATATTTCACGCTCAAGCACATCAGCGAACAAGAAAACACTTCTGAATACTTCCCCCAATTGGTGGCTGTTCTCAAACCAAAATAGCGACGAATCTTGCTTTTGAATTTCGGCCATTCTTTGCTAGATTGAAACTAAAACAGAACAGAAACTATTCCGCATATGAGGATGGGGACCACCCCCTCTTCAATTTTTCATTTTTTACGCTAAAGTTTCTTATTGCTTTAGAAAAGCTTGTTATCCTAATTAAACAACCCCTGTGTTTCAGGGTTCGTTTTTGAAGAATTGGGAAAAAAGGAAAGAGCGAGTAATTTTAGCATAAGGAGTGAGGGATTCAGGAAGGGGTAGCCTCCCTCATATGTTTAGCAATTTCTTTTCGTTTTAAGCCTAAATGTTACTCCTTACTTTCGGTGGAAAATTTTGTTTTGTTTTTAATTTCTGATTGTTTTTCAGATCATGCCTAAAAATAATCCGCCTCCCTTCGTGGAAAATCCCCCCACGAAAATTCTTCCTTTGTGAAACCCCCCGAGTAAAATCTCCCTGGACAATTTCCTTCTTACTGAAAACTCCCCCTGGACAAAAAACTTGTTTCTTTGTTTAATTTCTGGTCGTTTTTCAAATCATGCGGGAAATCCTCCTCCGTGGAAAATTTAACGGGAGCCCCCCCCCCCCTTATGGAAAGTTCCTCCCGCGGAAAATTCCCACAACGGAATTTTCTCCGATATGGTCCTCTGATGTGCTGAATCCGATGGTTTGATATTCATTAAGATCGCTTGACTTCTTCCCCGTTGTCGAAAATTGGGCAAAATTTCTCAGGCTCCTAAGTTTTGATTTGTGACGTTAAACTTTTTGAATTTTATATATTTGGAGTCAGCATAATAAGTCAATTCTTTTGATGTATTAATTGTTATCAAAATTTCTTTTTTCAGAGTTTCGGTTACTATTTGGACCAGTTGCTCTTAATTTGTAGTTCTTTATCATGAATCATGAACTATTGGACAGCTTGACCAAATTTTTCTCTGAATGGTTCACATGCGAGTGCTGTTTGCAAAATAGTTATGAAATAAATAAACCTAGAGTGAGAAAAACTAATTCTTATTCTGCTTGAATTCCAACGAATCCCATGTAAGGTATACAACAGCAAAACAAACTCTAACGTTTTATCCAGAAATGCAAATATATATTTTTATCTTGTTTTCCTCAACTCACCGACTTGTATTTTTGGAACTTTTTGGTTGAAAACCTTTTGGTGAAGTGACCTCTGTCACTTCAATTTGTGAGCCCTTTTTCGACTTCTTCCGAATGTTCAATTACTTCGTAATTTTATTAGTATATGTGCTTCCGATGAGTGTGCAAAAATACAACGTCAAAGCCCCCCAGCCCCCCCCCCCTCTTTTATGCTGCCTCTTGTAGAAATAAAACAATATAAACAGGTGATTGGACACAGCAAAGATTATAAAACAAGCACTATTTTAAAAGACTTGATAGCGCAGTGGCGAGGACCCTTGCCTCTGGCTGTGGTAATTTGTTTGAATCTTGGATAAGTTTTTTTTTTCTTTTTTTTTTTTTTGAATAGGCAAGCTTACGAGGAAGATGTCTTGCCATCATTATGCAATAAATGAAATGGAAAGAATGCGGAATTAGTAGCTTTGAAACAAAAGATTATCGATAATAACTTCGGTTTATTTTCTCTCGTTTCAGGCTCCATCTTTCGCAGCGTCAATAAATACAATTTCATGATAACAGTGTCGGAAAACTAAAAACTTGAAAATAATAAATATAAAAGAGAAAGTTTAGGCTCGTTTTCAAAATGGACTAAAAAGTAGCATTTTTTTTTCTCGAGAATCTATTAATATAATAAATGAAAATTAGGGGTCCAAAACGGACCTGGTTTCACGTAACTTGGATGTTTTTAACTCGTTTTTCTCAACTCATCGACTTTCTTCACAGCTTAAATCAGTTTGATACCTATATTATGTAAAACCCAATACATTTTGGCCCATCCTTTTCGCTTACATTCATAGATTCTCGAGGAAAAATTCTACTTTCGTGTCTATTTCGAAAACGAGTTAAATTTTGTGTGTGTTTATTATTGAAAATCAATTAACTATCCCAGTAAAATTAAAGAACAAAAAATACGCTTCTACAGAGAACATTTTTAACAAGTTTTATCCGTTTATTTTCTTGTTATTGAACTCTGGGCTTTTTTCAAGATAATTTAAATGCGAATTAGTTTTGTTACAATTTATAGTTTTTCAATGACATCAATGACCTCAAAAGCTCATTTTCCACTCCCGTTTCCAAGAGCTCTCCATAAAATCGCTTTATTATATTCCAACTTTACTAAAAGCTTTGACACATATTGGTTTTTTGAAAGGACACCTTTGGCAAGGTTATCTTTCTTTTTTGTGAAACTTGATAGCGGTGGAAATCGAGGAATATCCGGGAAGTTTCGGAAATTTTCTTGTCTTATGTTTCCAGGGACAAGATGTAATTTGTCTTGGTTATTGATTTTATTATGAGGAACAACAACGCGATACGACATAGTTTTGCATTTGCAGTTCTGGTGGATAAGGTTGGAAGTTTAAATTATTTTACAAAATATCTCATCATTCCTGAGGAGCTGCCTACTTAAGAAAAAAATTGCACCAGGTGGTGTAAACAAGCCACGTATGGTAGAATTGCGTCACATGTGGCGTGGAATGTGCCCTGCACGGTGCAAAGAAGTGTGGTTTGATGTAACCATACCATGCGTGTTGAAGTAAGTGGTTCTCTGAGCATCACATCAGATCGCGGTGATTGGGTAAATCCTCAGAGGTTCACAAAGCCCAAAATGTATATCACACCTATTTCGGAACGAGGAAGGATCGGTGTTTTATTTGCCGGTAGCATTTGTAGAGGCATATACTTCATGAAAATAAGGGAAATGAGGAAACAATTGCAAAAAAACTGTTTTTGCGTCTCGAGTCCACGAACTGCCTAAAGAAATTTATGTGCTGCATACCAATTTGTGGCCTTTATCTGTTATGCACTTAATTTTTGCAGGTTCTTAATATCTAGAACATTGAAAAAACAAAACTGTTCCCGAAAAAAAAACACACCTTGATCCTTGCTTTATTGTAAAATTAAGAATTTGTGAGATGCAGTGCGACAATAAATTTCCAAATAGGCAGAAAAGCCAGGAAGAACTACCTTGGAATTGCTTGATTTCTTCTGTATGACTAGTTTGTAGAACAGGGAGGCTCTTACGAAATAAAGACGTATTTCGGTGTAAAAGGTTTCAACGTCTAAGTATTACTGCAAATGGTAAAAAAAAAGTCATATTGCTTTCGTGAAAAAAATATCTTGGGAAGTTTTTTTAACATTTTCTTAACATTCATAAAATTTTTTTTAACATTTCTGCAAATGTTAAAAAAAAAATTCATAGTGCTTTCGTGAAAAAAAAATATCTTGGGAAGTTTCTTTTAACATTGTTTTAACATCTATAACATTTTCTTTTTTTTAATATTTCTGCAAATGTTAAAAAAAAAATCATAGTGCTTTCGTGAAAAAAATATCTCAGGAAGTTTTTTTAACGTTTTTTTTAAGATTCATAACATTTTTTTTTAACATTTCTGCAAATGGTAAAAAAGAAAGTCATAGTGCTTTCGTGAAAAAAAAAATATCTTGTGAAGTAAGATCGACTATGATTGTGATTCAGAAATGGTCAGAATTCTTATATTAACAATTTTCAAATGAGTAGCTCTTTTTTTTTTATCTTTACCATGACAAATATTTAAGAAAGTCTTAGAACAAAGCATATTTTCAAAAACTTTCCCTGAATCTTTTAAAATAGTATATGAAATACCTTGCTTCAAAAAGTCTTACAATTTTCATGGAAGAAAATACAACTTATGGAAGAAAAATTTGTTTGGTATTTCTTATTTTTTCACTTTTTTTCAAAATAATAGCTATCTTGCTTTGGAAAAAGAATCAATCTTTGCCTTGTCGTCTCTGTCGTGACAAATATAGAAAAGGTTTTTTTAGAATATCTTCTAATACTTTTAATTGTCCTTCAAAAAAAGGAACACAAACATTTTTGTCTCTCTTCCCAAAAATAAAATCTCTCTCTTTTTTTAGTAATTTCTAACTTTCTAAGAAACTGTTCCCGTGGGATGAACCGTCTTATACGATTTCGGATTGGTTATTTCCCCATAGTATACTTTCATGCCTAACTTTTTCTTGGGAAAGTAGTTTAAATTTTCCTATTACTTTCGCTCTTTGATATATATATATATATATATATATATATATATATATATATATATATATTATATATATATATATATATATATATATATATATATATATATATATATATATATATATATATATATATATATATATATATATATATATATATATATATATATATATATATATATATATATATATATATATATATATATATATATATATATATATATATATATATATATATATATATATATATATATATATATATATATATATATTATATATATATATATATATATATATATATATATATATATATATTATATATATATATATATATATATATATATATATATATATATATATATATATATATATATATATATATATTATATATATATATATATATATATATATATATATATATATATATATATATATATATATATATATCACTGTAGGAGAATTTGGATTGATAATCTGTCTTTACCTGGAATAATCAAATAAGTAAGTGTTTCCATAAATCCTCCGCTAAAATGTTCGTTCGAAATACCCCCTATAGTTTTTTTTTTTTTTTTTTTATTAATATTATTATTTAATATGGCTAGTGTGATTGAAAGTACCATACGTAAAAGTTTTAATTGAAAGGCTGAAATTAAAGTTTATCTCAAGGAAACTAATTCTAATTAGTGAGCAACACAAAAGCCAAATCAACTCTCACACTGAAAAATTTCTTTTAGGTTTTAGATTCAAAGAACTTTATTAACTCTTCACTTCATTAGTTCGCAAGAAAATTTTCTAAAAACAAAGACTGAACAAGATTTCAGTAAAATTGACCTGTGTGTATAAGATGATTTTATAGAAGCCAAATTGACTAACTCCATACTAAAATGAAATTGTTTGTCATTCTTCATTTTCCTAGAAATATTCAACCAAAACACAGAATAAATTTTCCATCACGTAGTTGGTATGTTACGATTAAAAGCAGGATTGTGCCAACTTATTCCTCTTTTCTCAATAGAATTTCTTTATAGACTTAACCGAGCGCTCCCAAATTCGTCTGTTTCCTCGCCCCAAGATAATCTCCAGCGTAATATTCAAACTCCAATTGACCAAAACCATATTCATGTGCGCTTTTGCGTTCTGATTTCAGACATCCGAGTTTGGACTGAAACAAATCTAGATTCCTTTAAATAAAGAAAGATGTCCTTGGGAAACTAAAGGATTTCAGAGGTCCAAGAAAGGATGTTTGTAAATCTTAAGACCATTTGAACTTTTCGTAGGATTCTCCAGAAATAGCTTTTGTAACTCTAGCTTACGTGTCGACCAAATTTTCACTCTTAGGCTAATAATTGAGAAGTGCCTGAGTTGTCAAACACCTTTGGTCCTCAGTTTTATAGATTATGAGCAAGCGTTCGATTCTGTTGATAGAAGAGCTTTAGTAAAGGTTTTATCCCTGTATGGTATACCAGACAAATACATTAAAGTGATTAGTGTTATGTACGAGAATAACACTGCTGCGGTTAAGGTAGGAAATGAGGTTAGCAGCTGGTTTTGTATTAAATCAGGCCAAGGCTTAGGGTGTTTTCTCACAGTTAAAAAAAGTTTGGAAGAATAGGAAGATAAGTCTGCAAACCAAGATTAGAATATTAGAAGCTACAGTGATGACAGTGGTCAAATATGGCTCTGAAGCATGGGCGCTCAGAAAAGCGGATGAAGATTTGCTAGATGTTTTCCAGAGAAATTGCTTAAGGATTGTTCTGGGTACCCGGCTGACTGACCGTATTTCAAATAATAGGCTATACGAAAAATGTGGTTCAATACCGCTCTCTAGGGCTATAATGAAAGAAAGATTGAGGTGGCTAGGGCACGTTGTGCGGACGAAGGATGACAGATTGCCGAAAATTGTTCTTTTCGGCCAACCGTCTAGGGCAAAACGGAAAGCAGGGCGTCCACGTCTGGGTTGGGAGGACGTCATAAAGAAAGATTTAAAGGAAATGGGAACTTCGTGGGCGGGTGTAAAAAGGGAGGCTTTAAATAGATTGGGATGGAGGAGGAGTGTGCGTAGCTGTGTTGGCCTTAGGCGGCTTGGTGCTGCGGTGAGTTGTTAGTAGTAGTAGTAGTAGTAGATTTTTAAATTTATTTTCTTCCTATATTTCTAATTACAAACTTCCCTCTTAAGTAGCTTTAGACTAATCATGTCATTGCCGGTAATTTCTTTAATAATAAGTGAAATATTTCTATTCAAGAGTCTCAATTGAGTACCATGCTGTTGTAAGTGTTATCTGTACGCTGACCAATGGTCTGCGTAGTGTAGGTACGGATCTCCTGATTCTCTGTCTTCGGCGGGGAGCGCAATGCGTGGTTGGGGGCAAATCATCCGACGCTTCCCATGTTTTTCTCGCGGATGTCTCCAGGTACCCATTTAGAGCTGGGTCGACTCTGACTGAGCTGACAGAGTCACACCCGTTACTCCCGTTTACGACCAAATAACGAGCGACACCAGGAATCGGACCCCTGTCCTAACGGACAATGTCAAGTCTAGCGCGCTAACCTCTCGGCTACAACGGATTTTCATATTCATGAATGACCTGAATTTTGCCGATAATAGGGCTTATTTAAGATCCGTTTCTAAAACACTTCGTGTATGTGAGCTACTTCTGAAAATAAAATTTAACGATAAACTAATTGCTCCTCAAATTTTTCGGTCATTGGAAGGGCTTTTGAAGCGCTTCTGTTTTTCAAGAATCTTCTTTATTTTATTATTAAGCAAAGTTCTACTTTAGCCCAAAGCCTTTAATCTTGGCTAATTAGTGGGCACTTATTATACGAATGTCCTTCTCTTTTTTGGAACAGCTTCGCTCCCTTGAAGATTGAAAAATAAAAAAATAAATTGCTAGTTTGTGCTAGAGATAATAGAATGTTACGGATCAGTAAGATTTGAAGGAGCGAAGGGGAGAATCAGTAAGATTTGAAGGGTCTTGTAATGAAGAGGCGAAGCAGAAGATTTCAGTTGACTATAATGTGTTATAGTATTAGGGTCAGCTGAAATATGAACTCGTCATGTTTTATCTCTTTGCTCCTGTAGCTGCATGCAAAATTCATCCGAGTCAGTCAACTTTGGTCGTGGTTTGTTCTTTTTGCAATGCTTTTAAACTTGGTTCAGAAAATTGGAGGGTTTTAATTTTCATGTCTTGAAAGCCACCTGAGATACTCTTTATTATTCGAGCGGTTAACCATTTTTTAAACTTTCTTGCGCCCAAAAGCGAAATAAAGACACCAAATTGTGTAAGCTATTTTCGAAGGTTGGGAAAAAATTCAGTATACTGATTCCAGATTACTTCCAGGTGCATTTGTCGCTGGTTTAGATGCAGGATTAGTTTATAACAGTTTTCCAAAAATGGCAGACCGTTGGATCCCAGAGGATATTCTTGCTTTTTCACCAGCAATTAGAAATTTCACCGAGAACCCTACAACCGTTCAGTTTGATCATCGTATATTGGTAAGTGTGTACCTCTTTTAGTTGCTAATTTTACCGCGTGTTAGTGTTTACTTTCACGTTAATAATCATAGCTAGCAGGACTGTCTATCAGGGCTCTAACATTGTCTAGTCTACAGCCTCTCTAAAGATTGATCGGACACCTTGTCATGGGAGATTGAAAATAGGACGTCCTGGAGAGATAGAGGAAGTGTATACTGGAGAAGCTTTGTAGTGGTTTGAAGTGATAAGATTATTGGACTGATGATAATGGCGACGTGTTGTCGATGTTGTTAATGTCATCATCATTGTTATCTTCATCGTCGTTGCTACTCTATTATTTGTTTCGATGTTTTTATCTGACCTCACTGTGGCCTGTAGTCTTCATTAACACTGTACTTGGTCATCAACTTTGTTCACTTATTTGAGTAGTCGTTAGTTCCTGTTTATTCGTTATCAATGTCTTCGTCGTTAACGCTGATGTTCGCGATGTCCTCAGCTTTCACTGTCGTTGTTGGCCGACATCGTAGCACAATCCATCCGTTTTCAAAAGTTTTTTCCAAGGCAAGTTGTTCCAAGACCATTTCTGCTCCTATTTCTCGTAAATCCTGTGAGTAACGCTTAATTGTTTGTATTGCGCTGTATTTTGAGTTTTCTTGAAGATTAAGACAATTTCATATCAATATGCATAATATGATCAAAGCATAGACGTTATAATTCATGACAGGCTATCGAACAGCATTAGTTTGTACATTACTCTTTTATTCATTACTTTTTTACATTACTCTTTCCTCCTAATTTTACTTTCTACTAACTTTGGTTAAGATCTTGCAATCCATTCTGGTGTATATTTTGATTGCATGAATTAAGGGGGCCCTTCTCTTGTGCAGGGTGTCGTATTGTGTCTAGACATAAAAAAAGCTCAGTTAGAACGATATTTCTTATTTCTTGCCAAATTTATTTGGGATCCAAAGATCCTTCCCCTGTCCCCCATTGAGTCCGGAACAAGCCTGGAATGTGAAACTAGTTCTAAGCCCCTCTGAGTTTTGATGAAATCAGATAACCCCTTGGGAAAGTTAAATTGACAGCAAGAGGCTAATCACCCTTCCTCCTCAGCCAAATGGATTAAATTAATCCCTCTCTTCAAAAAAGAGAAATAGCGCATCAGATCTTACTTCTTATTAAGCTTGTATAAGACAAACCTTTTCTGTTATTTTTCTGATGAAACACATTTTGATTTCCTATTGTCCTTTACCGACAGTGTTTCTGACAACCCGAAGTAAATTTCCTGTTGAATAAAATCCAGGGACCCCGTTCACCCCACATAGGTTAGATCAGGTTTGAACTGCTAAATGACAGTTAGGACGCATACTCATCACTAAGCTTAATTGACGTTTGAAAATTCGTTCTGCTAGAGGCTTTGCTAACATGAATTAAGGGAGCCCCTCCCCTCACAAATGTTAAAATGGTCAGGTTGGATCTGAATCCCAAACATCTTAATTATTACATTAGTTCAACTTGGTGGACCTTCCGCTCTAGAAGGTGGGTGGGGTTGTTATCCTTGAAAAGTATAACTAGGATACTCCTTTTACTTCCTACCAGTTTCAGGCAGGATGTGAAAATCCCTTCTGGTGGTTCTAATGACAAGAACTCATGAATATTCCTCCAAAACTTACCCAGCAGAGGTTGAATTATGTGCGATCAGGCCTGAGACGCATCTAGGATCTATGCTCTTGCTTCCAAGTAAGTTTAATTAAAAAATTTCTGATAGCCGATATTTCTGATATTTTCTGATGTATGTGCAAATGAAAAGATTCCTGATGTTTTCGTTTAATGTGCTTCTGGGTTCGAGCGTTATATACAAAATTTAAGAAAGTTTATACAATATTCAAAATTTATTTAAAAAGAAACTGGTAATTTAGGATTTCGAGACTAACCTTTAGTGATATAGAAGAGATGCAGAATTTCGACATCAGGAATTGAAGAGATGATTTTATGCTGTGAGTCTGACATTTACTGATCCCTAAGAGGTCCGGACAGTTGGGTTTCTTTAAACCATTCACCAGATAAAAAAAGCTTTTTTTTATTTTCTTGAAAATTACTGGAAAATTTGCCAATTTCAGAGATACTTTTCTTCTCCCTCTCACGATTCCCATACTGGAAGACTTTTTTTCAAAATTCATCTCTTACCATTACCAAACTTTAAGAGAAGAAGCAACTACGAAAGTAATAGTGTTACTCAACAACAAAATTACGAGGATTTGAGATAATTTATTGTAACTCAAGGGAATTTTATGTCGTTTAAGGTAAGGCGAAATGTATCTAGGGAAGCTTAGGACGCATAATTGACTATGTTCATGTCCAATGTGTTTTAAATTAGAAGACCTTAAGGGATGTATTCCTTCTGAAGCAAGCGATATTGCGACAAGTCTGCAGCTGTAACTTGCACCAAAAAACAAGATGCTTATATCCTTGGATTCATTAACCTCGGACCTATTCATTCACCGTGCTACAATTTTGATTCGAGAATTGTGGACTTTTAGATTGTAGGATTTTGAATTTAAATCGTAGACCGTTGAATTGTAGACTTTGACTTTTCCTTGGAGAAGGATTTAAACTTGCTTAAAACTAGGAAAATTGTCCCTTTTCCAACCATGGTCAACTAACACTTAATTTTTTTTAGATCTAAAAGGCTAGGTACACCAAATTTCACACAATTAATCCGGTAGATGGATAGAAGTTAATCTCAGCCATGGAATGATCACAAACTTTCTGTCTTTCGTTGATATACTGAAAGCGCTGGAGAGCAGAAATACAGTGATAATTTCGAAGACCACATTGCCTTTCCATGACGATAAATAAAAATTAAAATAGGGATAAATCTCTTCAAAGGACTAATAAATTTCACAAGAAACACTAGATATTTCGGTCACATATGCAGTGACCGTCATGAGTAGTAATACATATACGAGTATTACTACTGAGTACTCGTGTTACTACTGATGACAGTCACTTTATATGTGACTGAAATATCTAGTATTTCTTATGAAATTTATCACTGTGTATTAAAAGGATTTATTACAGCATAAGGATTTTTATAACCCTTATATAGATAAAATACAAAAGGACAAAATAGACGAATAGACAAAAGGATTTTTGTCTATTAAAAACAGCATACCGAAAATTGCACTGGAAGCATAAACCTTTTTCATATTATCTGTCTTTACACTGCTTACGGGACTTCAAAGAAAATCGTTGGGCTGAACGGTACAAACCTTCGAAAATCGAAAAGCCGTATAGAAGTTTCAAGAGTTCAAAAATACGGCCCGTCGATTGCGACATTTTGAAACTCCTTATTCAATAGGAGGAGAAAATGTCTTGAAATACTATTTTTCGAAGCTTTGTTTGACGCTGCAAGGTCATCTGGAACAGTCCCCGTGAGTTAGTTCAAGACAGATCAGTTCGAATCTTTTTATTTCACAGAACATTAGACAAGATAGTAAAAACCATTGCACTTGAAAAAAAAAGGAATTTCTTGCGGTTTGTTTGACAGATAAATTCCTGTTTTATTTTAGAACTGGGTTTTAGAATTTTAGAGCTGGGTTATGATTGTGGTTATAGTTTGTCTCTGGTCACAAAATGAAGTTGTTTACAACTGTAATCAAACCAAATCTCTTCTCTTCTCGGTATTTGTATGATTTAGCCCATACCTAATATTATTCTAATATATTTCTCTGAGATTCAATCCTAATGAAATATAGCTAAGTATGATAAAATTATAATACTTGGAAACAAATTTGGGCTATATATTTGCACTTTAGGGGGAGGGCGGGGGTAAAGTATAGCGGGTCTGCATGCCTAATGTGTAAGGTACAATTATTCTGCACATTATTGAGTAAGAATTGTTTTCTAACTTCACACTGTCCAAATACTTTACCACCCCCTCCCCCATAATATGCAAATATATAGCCCAAATTACATATTTTCCATCTATTCTGTCACTTTTCTTTGTCTTGTCTCACGCTAAGCTGAAAGAAACTAACGGAAAAAAAAAAACACTTCTATAGCGTGTCAATGAATGAACAACTTGAGTGGTAGGGGCTTCATCATACAAGTCCCTCTTTTCATACAAGAATGATAGTTATTTTCTATCTTTAAAGCTTTTTTTTAAAGATAGGTCATAGTCGCTCAGAATTTTTAACTTCTGCTTAGTTGTAAAAATTATTTTATGGTTGCAAAGATTGTTTAATTATTGAAAATATCTTTATTTCTAGTAAAGGAAAGTTCCTTTATCCAAGCCTTTGAGCAGCTGATAATCGTTTTAATTATGAAGAGTATAAAAGCTCCTTTTCGAGAAAAAATGAAGAAAAAATACCATTTTTTTTTTTAAATTTAATTCTAAAAACAGTAGGCGAAAAAAAGACAGGGAATAGCAATTTTGAATAATTAATTTAGTTTGTACATAGTATCTTATTGCTTTTTAAAAGAAAGTGAACATTTTTTATTATTTTCTCTCTCTCTCCCTCTTAATTGTCTTTTAAACTTGTGTACTTGTTACTGATTATCTCGACTCGCAGTTATAGTTCAACAAATTCAGTTCGTCTTCTATTTACACATCCTGTGGTTTTCCCCTTATCGCTTTCATTCCATTCAATTGCTCAGGATGGTCATTTCAGAACTGATGCGATGAGCGAAATAAATAAATTGCCTATTGCTTTGGCTTCTTAATACTATCTATGTATTGTTTCATGTCTCTTCTCTCATAATCCCCTTAATAGTTTTTTGCCTTTTCTGATTAGCTGGCTTCTGATATGGCATATCAGCTGGAGCCTTTTTTTTTTTTTTTTTTTTTTTTTTTTTTTTTTTTTTTTTTTTTTTTTTTTTTTTTTTTTTTTTTTTTTTTTTTGGTGAAAAAGATGTGTCAGTCAAGTTTTGTTCTTGCAAAATAGCTTAAGTCCCATTCACAATGAGATTTACCTACGCCCAGATTCATCTAACAAAGGACACTTAAAAAAAAGATTTATTTAGGTAAATCCGTCACTGAAGATTAATTTATTTTAGTCTCCTTGGAATTTAGCTAATGCAAGCCAATCAGAGAGTTTCATTATCTATTCCTAGCTATATCGAAATATTCTGCGTAGGAATTTAAGCAGGTCCTTTAATGGTGCAGTGTGTTTGATCTCAGTTTGGTAATACATGACCCTTAGTTCGATCTCTTCTGTAGCAACACACTGCAGGGCTCGGAATTCAATTCTGGTTGTGTGGATGTGTGAAAGCGTCTTCATTTTAGTCCAAACATGAAGAAGAAGCATAAGGACACAGTGTCTCCATAATAGTTCAAACAGGAAGAAGAAGCATAAGCAAAGTCAGGGGCAAATCTACAACATTTTCATTGGGGGGGGGGGGGCAAGAGGGGTCTACTTTCGGATACTCAAGGAGTGTGGGTTCAATAATAATTTTTTCTCAGAAATACTGGGGGGCGATTATCCCCCCCTGACCCTCCCAAACGACGCCCCTGTGCAAAGTGGAGATGAGACTCTCCCTTCAACTCTCCCTGTGCGTGAACAATTTCAATACCAATGTTGAAAAACAGCTGAAAAACAATGTTTTAGGAGGTGTATCATATTAACCATCTATGTGGTAGCTCATAGCCTAGTAATCATGTGGCAGTTACTACCATACAGTTTGGGCGATTATTATTTTATTATTTCAAAAGGTCGTCCTTTTCGGCCATCCACCTATGGCCAAGCGAAAAGCAGATTGTCCCCGAATGAGGCAGGAAGAGGTCGTAAGAAAGGATCTAAAGGAAGTTGGAAGTTATTGTGAGGTTGTAAAAGAGGGAAGCTTTGAATATATTTAGATGGAGGAGGAGCGTGCGCAGCTGTGTTGGCCTCAGGCGGTTGATGCTGATGTGAGTTGTTAGTAGTAGTAGCATGCGATAAGGAGAAAAAGTGTTCAAATAACCCTTCTTGACACATTTATAGAAATAATTATTTGTATATGGCGAAAATTTTCTATCTCAAGTAGCAAATCGGATGATTTTTTTTTGTGAATCTCGATGGTAACGAAATACTGGAAATAGCTAAATCTCGTTGTGAATGAGCCTTTACTGAAAATCGACATATTTGATCTTGAAGGACAAAAGCCTGGGACAACAATTACTCCTGATAGCCTAATGGGTAGTAATGTCTAGAATTTTATTATTTTCTACAGAAGAAAAAGTGCATACTTTCATGTTTTGTGACAAAATATAGCAATGCAACTTTTATTTTCTGTGTTCGTCGGGAAGCAAATTATAATCATAATTTTATGATAATAGTTTCTTATAATTAAATTTTGTATATTGTTTTATATATAACTAGTACTAGTCATATATATAACTAGTCATAAAATATATTTTCATAAGATTGATTTTCTGTTTACATATTAGCTTTTGATATTTTGGTAAATACTGAATCAGTAATTCTGAGTTGTTTTGATTTCGCTTCTGCGTTTTTTCTGTCTTTTTTCATTTACGGAACTGAAGCTTAGGGTTAAAAAGAAATTTAAAAGTTTGTTTTTTTAGTTCGGTATTATATGTATTAATTATATAATAAAAAATATATATATAATTATATATTACATTATAATATTATAATTATCTTATAATTATGTTAAATATTATAACTTAAATTTTAGTTTGGTTGGTTTCTATGTAACCCTGTCTAATGTTATTATTTTTTTTTTCTATCAAATAAAATCCTTGTTGATAGTCAGTTGGAGATTAGTTCTCTGTGAAGCAATGTCAAAGCTTTGAAAACATCATCCGGAATAAAGTCATCTCAATCTTCTATTCGATATGCTCTTCTGGACTCGTCAGTAAAACTGACTTTAAATTGAAGTTGGATTACAGTTTTGTTTTGAAGAAACTACTTATTTCCCTAGGGACTGGAGGAAGGGGGAACTCGAAGATTGTAACATAATTTAAATTTTTATGAAGGATTTAAGGAAACATGATTGTCTGGTTCAAAATGCAACTAAAATAGTAAAATCTTTTCAGTTAAACTGAGCCGTTTAGATTGTAACTTGATTAATTCCATAAAATAATTATATGAGAAATTCCAGAAAGAAGATTCATTGCTTTCATTGCACCAATTTCGTAGGGAAAAGGCCTGAATATTTCGTCTTCGCTCATGTGCTTAAGTGTATAGGATATTCTTAAGAGAGTTTTATGGTCAAAACGGAATTTAAAAACATAGCTGGTACTAGATGGCGAAAAATTATTTTGTTATTTTATTTGTTCAAAGTCTTATTTTTACAGAGGTAAATCATTATAAGCGAATAATGTCACGCTATTGTGCCGCTTGAATCTCAGAATTTGAAATTAAGATTCAGATTAAGAAACTTCTTAATTTGAGTTTCTGACTTTCCCTGTGTATCACCACATATTTTTAGTTTTGAACTGTCAACTTCAACATGTTTGTCAACTTCAATATAGCAAAGTCGACAGATATGACTAAAAATAATCAGACGCAAAATAGATTATTCTTAATTACGGCAGTAAATGAAGTGAAACCATATATTTTGTACCAATTGATGGACCGTCCCATTCAGTACTACCATACTGATTATTTCATATTAATCCCCCTTTTCTTTACTATCATCACTGGCTGCAAAACCAGCAGAAAGACGTGAGTCGTTCTGTAAGGTGTGAACCAAAAGGCCAAGGCTTAGCTCTAGTGCGATTCTGATAGGTTGATTCCAGTTTGAAAGAAACATCTGACAGAGAGAACTCCATCTACGTGGAAAAAAGATATGCTGTTCAACATGGAATTCCTTATTCCTTCTTTGAGAAAAGATCCTCTGACCGTTGCACGGCTACTGGATGTCTTATGTCAGTTAGTGCTAACGTTGACAAATTTCAGGATGAGTGGTAATTGCTCCAATTAGAAGATGAACCTTAGGAATTATACAATCAATGCGTTGATAGCTATTGGACTTATCCCCTTGCGTGCAACAAGAATAGGAGCTATCATAATTTTACCAGCATCATACGTGCTATTTTCATCTTTTCACATGTACATATGTAGAACGTGGTTTCTCCGAATAAATAAATGTACCTAACCAGCATCGGATTCCGATGATTCTGATCGGAATTCTCTTCGGATCATTCTGATCGGATCAAAAATCGGATTCTGATGCCAAAGAGAATTCTCAATGGCAAACTTATCGTTAGAGATGTACTGATGTAGTACTCTGGGAGAGGTGAATTGTATCTCATCTCTAATGGGATTGCAAAATCTGCTCAACTGACATATGACAAATATCTTTAAAAATTAGCTGCAATGAAAGCTGAAGATACTAGGAGAGAAAGCAGCGAGAGGAAAAGGAGCGTCGTGGAGTGACAGAAAGCCTCGAAAAGGAGATAGAATCTATTGCTGCATTAAAAAATGATGTGGATAGACAGAAAGAGCAGTTCTGTGTACAGGAAACGGTTTCTGACAATTTTTTGAAAGAAACAACTAAAAGACTAAGTAACGCTCCGAGGTCAAAGGACATAGTTGGGGTGCATGTAGCTAAGGCTATGTTAAACGCATTTAAAGCTCAACGTGAAAAGGACAAAGACTTGAAGGCAGACGTTCAGAAGGTAAGATCGACTGTTGGAAAAAAGAAAGCAGGAGTTGATGTCAAATGTGTTGAAGAAGCTGCTGAAAAAAGAAACTAGAACATTCGACTTATCTAATGTGCCTTTTCATGTCATATTTTCTTATTATTATTCTATCATGGTCATTGACTCAGTGCTGTCACGAGGTACAGGCAACTTAGGAAGGTTACCTAGTGTTCTGTGAGCTAAGGGGTGCTGGACACACTAAACTTTTACCAGTAACATTAATTGAGATAATGGCTAATATTCTTTAATCATAGGAAGCGCGCTAGCGCTGCCTAAGTAAAGAACGATGTGTATCAGTTCGTATCGAAGGAGTCGTCGTAGAAACTTCGAAAAGGGCTCATTCGATTGGAAATTGGAGTGGCTAGTGCCCTTTTTAATAGTCGAAAGTGATTGGAGGGCAACTAGCCCCCCCCCACGCCCATCATTCCCCCAAACACATCCAATGAAAATTTTGGGATAGCCATTTTGTTCAGCGTAGATGATTTCCAGATAGAAAATATGTTTTTGAGGAGGACACTCCCCCACAACCCTCAGGGCAAGGGTTTTAAGTTATGCCCTGGGGGCATATAAGGTTTTTATAGAAGGCATTGTCGTAGAAACTTCAAAACAGGCTCATTCGATTGGAAATTCAAAGGGCTAGTACCCTTTTTAATAGTCGAAAGTGATTGGAGGGCAACTAGCCCCCCCCACGCCCATCATTCCCCCAAATACATCCAATGAAAATTTTGAGATAGCCATTTTGTTCAGCTTAGTTGATTTCCAGATAGAAAATATGTTTTTGAGGAGGACACTCCCCCACAGCTCTCAGGGCAAGGGTTTTAAGTTATGCCCTGGGGGCATATAAGGTTTTTATAGAAGGCGTTGTCGTAGAAACTTCAAAGCAGGCTCATTCGATTGGAAATTCAAAGGGCTAGTACCCTTTTTAATAGTCGAAAGTGATTGGAGGGCAACTAGCCCCCCCAGGCCCTTTATTCCCCCAAACACATCCAATAAAAATTTTGAGATAGCTGTTTTGTTCAGCGTAGTTGATTTCCAGATAGAAAATATGTTTTTGAGGAAGACACTCCCCCACATCCCTCAGGGCAAGGGTTTTAAGTTATGCCCTGGGGGTATATAAGGTTTTTAAAAAAGGCGTTGTCGTAGAAACTTCAATAAAAGCTCATTCGACTGGAAATTCAAAGGGCTAGTGTCCTTTTTAATAGTCGAAAGGGATTGGAGGGCAACTAGCCCCCCCCACCCACACACACCCATCATTCCCCCAAACACATCCAATAAAAATTTTGAGATAGCCATTTTGTTCAGGGTAGTTGATTTCCAGATAGAAAACATATTTTTGAGGAGGACACTCCCCCACAACCCTCAGGGCAAGGAGTATAAGTTATGCCCCGGGGGCATATAAGGTTTTTATTGAAATCTTTGTCGTAGAAATTTGAAAAAGGGCTAATTCGATTTGAAATTCAAAGGACTAGTACCCTTTATAATAGTCGAAAGTGATTTGAGGGCAACTAACCCCCCTCTCACGCCCACCTTTTCCCCAAACACATCCAATCAAAATTTTAAGATAGCCATTTTATTCAACATAGTTGAAAGTTTTGGAAATTAGGTCTTTAAAGATGACAACCCCTCCTCCCACAGCCCTCAGGGCAAGGGTTGTAAGTTATGCCCCGGGGGCATATAAGAACGATGTGGGCACAATGTGTTTTTTTTGGTTCTCCATGCCCGGGCACTTCGTATCGAAGGAGTTGTCGTAGAAACTTTGAAAAGGTCTCATTCGATTGGAAATTGGAGTGGCTAGTGCGCTTTTTAATAGTCAAAAGTTATTGGAGGGCAACTAGCCCCCCCCCCCACGCCCATCATTCCCCATACACATCCAATCAAAATTTTGAGATAGCCATTTTGTTCAGCGTAGTTGATTTCCACATAGAAAATATGTTTTTGAGGAGGACACTCCCCCACAACCCTCAGGGCAAGGGTTTTAAGTTATGCCGTTGGGGCATATAAGATTTTTAAAGAAGGCGTTGTCGCAGAAACTTCAAAAGAGGCTCATTCGATTGGAAATTCAAAGGGCTAATACCCTTTTTAATAGTCGGAAGTGATTTGAGGGCAACTAACCCCCCTCTCACGCCCACCTTTTCCCCAAACACATCCAATCAAAATTTTAGATAGCCATTTTATTCAACGTAGTTGAAAGTTTCGGAAATTAGGTCTTTAAGGATGATAACCCCCTCAGAGCCCTCAGGGTAAGGGTTGTAAGTTATGCCCTGGGGGCATATAAAGTTTTTATTGAAAGCGTTGTCGTAGAAACTTCAAAAGGGCTCATTAAATTGGAAATTGAAAGGGCTAGTGCCTTTTTTAATAGTCGAAAGTGATTTGAGGGGAACTAACCCCCCTCTCACGCCCACCTTTTCCCCAAACACATCCAATCAAAATTTTAGATAGCCATTTTATTCAACGTAGTTGAAAGTTTCGGAAATTAGGTCTTTAAGGATGATAACCCCCTCAGAGCCCTCAGTGCAAGGGTTGTAAGTTATGCCCTGGGGCATATAAAGTTTTTATTGAAAGCGCTATCGTAGAAACTTCAAAAGAGCTCATTAAATTGGAAATTGAAAGGGCTAGTGCCTCTTTTAATAGTTGAAAGTGATTGGATAGCGACTAACGCCCCTAACACGCCAACCATTTTCCAAAACACATCCAATCAAAATTTTGAGATATCTATTTTGTTCAAGGTAGTTGACCGTTCTGGAAATTAGGTCTTTTAGGATGATAACCCCCCTCAGAGCCCTCATTGCAAGGGTTGTAAGTTATGCCCTGGGGGCATATAAGATTTATATAGAAAGTTGTTGCATAAATCATAGGCAGCGCGATCGCGCTGCCTAAGTAAAGAACGGGGACACTCGAGAACGAGACAAGAAACGGGGACTAAGTAAAGAGGAGGACACTCCCACAGTCCTCAGGGCAAGGGTTTTAAGTTATGCCCTGGGGGCATATAAAGATTTTATTTAAAACGTTGTCGTAGAAACTTCAAAAGGGCTCATTCAATTGGAAATTGAAAGGGCTAGTGCCTTTTTTAATAGTTGAAAGTGATTGGATAGCGCCTAACGCCCCTCTCACGCCAACCATTTTCCAAAACACATCCAATCAAAATTTTGAGATATCTATTTTGTTCAAGGTAGTTGAACGTTCTGGAAATTAGATCTTTTAGGATGATAACCCCCCTCAGAGCCCTCATTGCAAGGGTTGTAAGTTATGCCCTGGGGGCATATAAGATTTATATAGAAAGTTGTTGCATAAATCATAGGCAGCGCGATCGCGCTGCCTAAGTAAAGAACGGGGACACTCGAGAACGAGACAAGAAACGGGGACTAAGTAAAGAGGAGGACACTCCCACAGTCCTCAGGGCAAGGGTTTTAAGTTATGCCCTGGGGGCATATAAGAACGATGCACAATGCATTATTTATTAATTTTTTCCTTTAGAGCAGGGCACTTCGTATCGAAGAAGTTGTCGTAGAATCTTCGGAAAGCGCTCATTCAATTGGAAATTAGAGTGGCTTGTGCCCTTTTTAATAGTCGAAAGTGATTGGAAGTTGACTAACACCCCTTCCACGCCCACCATTTCCCAAAACACATCCAATCAAAACTTTGAGATAGCCATTTTGTTCAGCGTAGTTGATTTCCAGATAGAAATTTTGTTTTTGAGGACAGTCCCCCTTAGGGCAAGCCCTTAGGGTAAGGGTTGTAAGTTATGCCCTGGGACATATAAGGTTTCTTATAGAACGCTTTGTCGTAGAAACTTTAAAAAAGGCTCATTCGATTGGAAATTCAAAGGGCTAGTGCCCTTTAAAACAGTCGAAAGTGATTAGAGGGCATCTAACCCGTCTGTCACGCCCGGCTTTTCCCCAAACACATCTAATCAAAACTTTGAGATGGCCATTTTATTCAACGTAGTTTTAAATTCTGGAAATTTGGTCTTTGAGGATTACAACCCCCCCCCCCCCCACAGCCCTCAGGGCAAGGGTTGTGAATTATGCCCGGGGGGCATATAAGGTTTTTGTATAACGTGTTGTCGTAGAAACTTCAAAAAGGGCTCATTCGATTGGAAATTGAAATGGCTAGTGCCCTTTTTAATAGTCGAAAGTGATTGGAAAGCAACCAACACCCCTTCCACGCCCACCATTTCCCCAAAAACATCCAATAAAGATTTTGAGATAGCCATTTTGTTCCACGCAGTTCAAAGTTCAAGAAATTATACCTTTGAGCAGGACACTCCTCCCATAGTGTTCAGGACAAGGGTTATAAGTTATGCTCTGGAGTTATATAAGGTTTTTATTGAAATCTTTGTCGTAGAAACTTGAAAAAGGGCTCATTCGATTGGAAATTCAAAGGGCTAGTGCCCTTTTTAATAGTCGACAGTGATTTGAAGGCAACTAACCCCCCTCTCACGCCCATCTTTTCTCCAAACACATCCAATCAATATTTTAGATAGCCATTTCGTTCAGCGTAGTTGATTTCCAGATAGAAAATATGTTTTCGAACATATTCAAAAACATATTTTTTGAACATTTTTTGTTCAAATACATGTTTTTGAACATTTCGATTTTCAATCATTCGATTGGAAATCGAAAGGCCTAGTGCCCTTTTTAATAGTCGAAAGTGATTGGAAGGCTTGACATTTTGGGTTTAATGTAATAATTTTTGTTGTTGTTGTTGTTTAGACCAGGGCACTTCGTATCAGTTCAGTTCAGTTCAATTTGTTTAACATCAAAATACAACTAACAAATATGCCAATACCCGCCCCAAGAAAGATACCAAAAAGCACTTGCGACTGGGCGGGTACATACAACTCATTTACTAATTAATGATTAACTATAAAAAAAAAACAAAAAAACACTAAAAAACAAAAAAAAAATCAATCTTTCATCAATTCATTTAATAATAATAATAATAATAATAAAGATAAATAATAATAATAATAATAATAATAATAAAAAGAGAGAAAAAACAAAAAAAAACTATGAACCTTGACCTAACAAATATTTTTTCAATTTATTTTTAAATAACCCCAGGTGCTCAGCCGCCAGAATGCTCTCCGGGATAGAGTTCCACACATTAGGTCCTGAAAATCTAGTATGGAAGCCGGCCCTGGTTCCACTTCTATTCGGAACAATGAAATCACTAGCATGACGAGTTTCATAATGGTGCAAAGACCTATTGTCATTAAAATAATCACGAAAAACCTCTGGGCTAACATCATTCCAGCATTGATAAGCAAAAATTCCTATTTGGTAGTCTCGTAGCTGTCCTACATTCAACACTTGCAACTTGTTGAAGCAAGACGAAGTGTTTTTTACACCTTCAACATACCCACCAATAAGACGCATCGCTCTATTTTGAAGAGTCTGAACACGTTTAAAATTCACATAAAAATTACTTGCCCATAACATACAGCCATACGAAGCATATGGGTGGATCAAAGCATGGTATAAAAGCAATAAAACTCTCTGAGGTAAAAAAATTTTAAAACGACGAATCGCTCCAAGGCCACGTGCAACCTTTGTGGCAACAACATCACTGTGGCGTTTCCACGAAAAATTACAATCAATGTAAAAACCTAAGTACCGGATTTCTTGAACTACAGGCTTATTATTAAACAGAATTCTACCGTCAATATCACTGGGCTTGCCTACTCTAGAATATACAATAAAATTAGTCTTAGTAACATTAACTGATAACAAACTCAAACTAGTAAAAACATGGAAATATCTCAGAACACAATTCACTTTCAACACAAGACTATCCAAACAACGACTAGAAAACGTAACTGCAGTGTCATCAGCGAATGACGTTAAGCAACAATCTGGAAGATAAAACCTCATGCTATCCACATAAACCAGATACAGAAGTGGACCAAGGACCGATCCCTGTGGCACACCACACAACACTTGATAAGGGGAAGAAAAAGCATCATCAATCATCACTTTAATAGACCTCCCACACAAATAAATTTCAAACCACTTCAAACTCACTCCTTTAACACCTAAGCATTCTAATCTTTGCAATAAAATTTTAAAATCTACCGTGTCAAATGCTTTCCTAAAATCAAAAAATACTGTTAGGGGGATTTCACCTTTTACTAAACAATTATTTACAAAATGAACAAGATGAATGGCAGCATGACTAGTGGAATGACCTTTTCGAAACCCGAATTGGGTATCACTGAGTAGGCTATGTTTCGTGAGATGGTCATATAGACGGCGATGAATCACTTTTTCCAAAATTTTTGACAATAAAGGCAGTATCGATATTGGTCTCCAGTTACCGGCATCTGACCTGGCACCTCCTTTGTAAAGCGGGATAACTTTAGCTTGCTTCAACGCTTCTGGAAAGGTCCCCGTTTCCATAGATAAATTAATAATATGGAGAATACATGGTAGTATATACATTAACACAGCTTTAAAAGTTCTCAGATTCACGCCATCTATCCCAGCAGAATTCGATTTTATATTTTTCACTATTTTAATCACTTCATCACTTGTACACTTTTCAAACTGGAACTCAACAGTATCTCCACGAGAGTCCACGAATTCCTCGCTAAGAAAATTTTCCCTGTCACACCTTACACTCTCTTGAACAGACGAGCCAACATGAGAATAAAACTGGCCAAAATGATTCGCGACTACATTTTTATCACTCACATAACTTCCGTTTATATCAATGCAAGGCGACTGACTACTTTTCTGATTTCCCATAAACTCATTAATAACCTGCCATGTAGCTTTGGTATCTCCCTTACTATCAGAAAACTTTTCTTTAAAATACTTCTTCTTTGCTTGCCTTCTCATACTGTTCACCTTATTTCTCACTCGCTTGAACTCTGCAAAATCTGCGTCATCCTGACTATTAAGATATTGCTCATATAACAAGTTCCTTGTTTTTATCATGTCTATTATTGCCTCCGTAATCCACGGCTTGCGGGGATCGTCCCTCTTTTGTTTGGTCAAGAGCAAGGGGCATGTTTTCTCATAATTCGGTTGGAAAATATACATGAACTGATTGTACGCTAGAGAAGAATCGCCAGAAATCCCCAGGACCGAGTCCCACTTGATACAGCTCAACTCCTCGGCAAAGCTATTCAGATTTTGCTTTTTCAGCTCACGTGTTAGTATTTTTTTTAGCTGGGATACGTCGTTTTCTAAGACACGTCACATGAGCAATTACCGGAAGATGATCTGAGCCTGGATATACTATCACATCTGAATAGCTTTGACTCAAATAGCTAGGTCCCACGAAAACGTTATCAATTAAGGTCGCAGAATGAGTAGAGATTCGGGTAGGTACACAAGTTAAAGGGTAAAGGTCACTTGAAATCATATAATTAAAAAAATCCAAATTGTCACCTGAAAGATCTAAAAGATTATAGTTAAAATCACCCATACAAAAAAAATCCATGCTTGTAGACGAAACCAACCTCATCAACTCATCAAAACCTGCTACAAACTCATCCAGGCGAGCACTGGGTGGCTTATACACCACACTAATTAAAACTTTCTTTTTTTCAATTTCAAATTCCAAACAAAAACTTTCAATCTTACCTTCTATCCATACACCCAAATCCTCCCTCACCATATACTTCATATTTTTCTTAATCAAAAATCCCAGGCCTCCTCGGTTCATAGTTGATCGGTTCCTTACCTCAAAATCATATCCTGGAAAAGAAAAAGCCGAGAGAGATTGGTCAGAACTCAAAAAGGTTTCACAAATACCCATTATATCAAATTTTGAAGAAGATATCTCAATCATCTGCAGAACATCTAAATATCCCGTAGTAAGGTGGCAATTCCACGTGCAAAGACACAGCGACATGTCTCCACTAACTTGCGACGGCAATATATAAGAACTCTCACGAAGAGGCTTTGAATTAATAATAGGCAAATCATCACTTCCAATTTGAGCCTCTAAATGATCTTCAATACGGAGCGGATTACGCATAAATCTATTCAATGAAGAAAAATCATTCAACATAAATAAGGAAATAAAATAATTTCTCTTAATCTAAAAAAAAAAAAAAAAAAAAAAAAAAAAAAAAAAAAAAGAAAAAACAAATAAAACAAACAAAAAACACAAATAATCAACATTTACTAAAACACTAAAGAGTGTCAACAAGTGAGCAGATTCGTGTTGGGTGGCTATCACCCTGCTCACGTTTGTAAACACGGCCACGGTCAGACCACACGTTTTTTACACGATATCTGTTTCTCGCACCTTCAAAAATTACTTTTTTCATTTTCGTAAGATATTCAGTGACGAATACACCTGATTTCGCCAGCTTTGATTTCGCTCTGAAAATATTATACGCCGTATCTTTAGTTGCAAATTTAACGAGAACTGGCGCAACAGTCGTAGGTGTCTGGATATTCCGGGCAGCGTTCGGAAGTCTAAAACTGTTCACAGACAACAACTGTTCTTTCTGGACATTTACACCCATTCTCTTCACTATATCAAGAACAGTAGTACCCAGGTCGTTTCCGGGGTCCTGCTTCACTCCGAAAAAAACCAAAGAATCAAGCAAACGCTCCTGTTCGTAATCGTCCAGCTTTTTCTCAATAGTAGCCACTCGAAGCTCTAATGACTGAATCTGGCTATCCAGCGATGAAAACAGTTTTTCTATTTTCTCAAACTTCACGTTGTATTCTAGCGTGATCGAATCATATATTGCCGAAACAATCAGTTCAGGGTTCAGAGCGGCCTGTTGCGATGAGCCTGCTACTCCTGTCACGGAAACAACTTTTTCCTGAACTTTTTTCTCTATTTCTTTAACTAGGCCAAATTTAAGTTTTGTAACTTCATCTTGTGCTAAAGTAAGCTGATTTCGGATTGCAGATGTTTCGCTCGAAGCAGTTAAATCAGCACCCGTGCCTTTCGCAGTTTTCTTTTTCAGAAACTGATAGTAAAGATCAGGAGAAGATTCACACTCACGGAAAGCATGATTTACGCCCTTAGCCGTTTTTTGGAAGCTTCCGCATAATTTCCACCATATGAAAGAAGATTCGCTTCCACCACGGTCTGAAAGTCATGGGACCCGTAGCAAAAAACAATGAATTTTGGCGTAAACTCTTTTTGGTTAGTTATGTTAACAATCCGGACTGGCCAGAGGGGATATCCCTTGAACTGAGCTACCGCCAAATCTCCCTTCTGAAACTGTACTATGATGACAATAATAATCCAATAACTCGAAAGTTGACTTATCTTTAGTGGACAGGATCTTCCAAAACTAATATGTTAAAAAATAAGCAGGAAACGAAAACTTACTCGCAAGGGGGGCAATTAAATCCCCCCACTTTCCAACAATATCTTGCAAAAATCACGTCCGCCAATGCTATAATTATGAAGTGATATCCAATTAAAAAGTCACTTGTAACTTTTATCCTTTACAGTATTGTGACACTTCCGTAATCACTGAATTAATGAAATCTCAGTGATTCAGTTAATGAGTATCGAAGGAGTTGTCGTGGGAACTTCGAAAAGGGCTCATTCGATTGAAAATAGAAAGGGCTTATGCCCTTTTTAGTAGTCGAAAGTGATTGGAGGGCAACTAGTCCCCCTTCCACTCCCACCCTCTTATTTGCCCATTATGTTTAAAAACTAAATGTTGCCTTAAGATTAAATCAAAATGCACTATGATAATGCTAATTTCCAATAAGGCATCTCAGCAGTATCCCAAGAACGACTGAGGGTATTATGTTCAAACTTTCGGGGCTACTTCTGCTCTTAAAATTTAACCAAATCAAAATAACGTAAGTGTATCCAAGCTATCAAAGAAAGTGAACAGATTTTTTTGCGAATGGTATCAAGTCTTCCATTTCAGGTCAACTAGAGGAGGTATGAAACTAAATTAAACAGTACTATTTGTGTCCAGATTTTTAAAAGGGTTTATGTTGTTAAAAATTGCTGAAAATTTTTCTCCAGCATACAAATAGCAGGCCAAACTATAAAGTCTTAAAAACGAAAAGATTTAAAGTATTATTTTCTTTTTCCCTGAAAAGACTATGTCAATATAAAACGAACAGAAATTAATTAAAAAAAAGTTTTTTCTACAAAATAAGTTTTTCAAAGAAAAGTAAAGAACTCCATTAAACAAAAAAAAGAGCAAAAATAAAATAATCTACCAAGCGTGAAACTACCACAAATCAGCATCGATAAATAAATGAAACCCAAAACGAACAGAAATTACAATAAATAACCGCAAATCCCCAAGGCCAGAACAAAATTTGCACTTTACTGAAAAAATACAAAAGAATGTTCATTGTCAGTTTAATATACATATACTGATATTTAGTAAGCAAAATGTTAATATTATTTGATTTATTAAAGTTATAAAAGTAAAAACATTTATATTTTTTCAGTAAAGTGCAAATTTTGTTCTGGCCTTGGGAAGGCATAGGGGATTTGCGCCCAACTTATGTTAATTTCTGCTCGTTTTGAGTTTGACTCGGTTATTTATTGTAATATCTGTTCGTTTAAGATCAACATTAATTGAGATAATGGATAATATTCTTTAATCAGCTTTAAATGGCGATTCTTCCTCATTTGGCAGTTTTTTTTTTCGAAGCGTGGTTTTAAATCTTCTGTTTACTCTAGGCTAGGGCTCGTTCTTTGCTAGGTTGCCCCTAAGGGGCAAGCATTGTCTCTTAGATGCATCCTATTTGAAATTTGTTGTTATTTATTCGTCCTATTCAGTTTTATCCTTTCAGTTATACTTTATTCATTTGTTCGTTATTTGAAAAATTATGTTCGATATTGAGACTGCTCGATATTTATCATTTTGTTCGATATTTATGACATAAACGTTTATGTCATAAACGTTTATTATGACATAACGATATTCATAATATCGTTTATGACATAAACGATATTATGAATTAACGTTTATTTATGACAACCTTGTCTGCCCTTTATTAATTAATTATAAATTTATTTTATTAATTAATATTCTTAATTAAATAAAATTTATTAATTAAAAAATTAATTTAAAAAATTATTTTTTTAATTAATTATATTAAATATTTATTAATTAAAAAAATTTATTAATTAAAATTTATTAATTAAAAAAATTAATTTTATTAATTATATAATAAAATATTTTATTATGTTAATTAAAAAATTAATATTTTATTAATTAAAAAAATTATTAATTTATTAATTAAATTTTATTAATTAATATAATCTTATTTTATTTATTAAAAAAAAAATTATTAATTAAAAAAAAAATAATTAAAAAAAAAAAAACTTTCCGTGAAAGATGTTTTTCAAAGAAAAGTAAAGGCCATTTTAAACTTTAAATCAGCAGATACAAATACCTGTAAAAATTCAAACCCAAAACGAACAGAAATTAAATAACGCAAATACATTCTTAGACCACACTGGCTATACATGACAAATGAAACTCAGAGAGGAGAGAAAGTAACAAAATAAAAAATAAAATCAAAAAGGGTGAAAAAACGAGGATTTTGTCAGCCAGTGGCGAAACCATGAAGATGAAAATATAAGCAAATATTTCGACAAGGACCTCCGCCAAGTCGTCCTCAGTGCTAAACAAAAAAGAAAAAAAAAAGAAAAAAACGAAAATCTAACCTTTCGAAGTTTACGTTACAAAGACAGAACAGACACTGAATAAAAACCAGGCATGAATCAATGAAAATGAATTTACCAAGATGATTGGGCAAGGATCTTTCGCCTTGCAATAGTTTTAGCTGGTCTACAATTTCGGTTTTCATTAGATATGCAAATAGGTTCTTTTAAGTTATTTCGGGTAAAAATATTGATTGAGTCCTTCAAGATTAAACTGTCGTAAATTGGGCTTAATGAAATGTCTCCAGTATCTCTATTTATTGCTAAATTTTGGTTCATATATTTTTTTATCTCGATTACCTCTTTAAAAGTTTGTGGTACGCCATTTGCAGTTGATATTAAGGTTGCCTCGTCAAACAGAACTAGATGGGTCGGATTTACGAAAATATGCGAAGCCAAAGCCGAATCAAAGTTGTCATTGTTATTTTTTAATCTCAGGGACTTATCTATTGAAGTTTTGTGCTCATGCAAACGTTCACCTATTTGTTGATGGGTCCTACCAATGTAAAATTTTCCACAAGAACACGGGATTCTGTAGACACCACTACCCAGTACAGGGTCTGTTTTATCCTTTCCTGAGTTGAAAAAGTGTTCAACTTTTTGTTCGGTTTTGAAAGAAACAGAGAGATTATGTGTTTTTTAAATTTTTCCAAGTTTATCGCCAAGTTTTGGGATGTATGGTAAAACGATGAAAGTTTTTTTCTCAATTGCCGGTGTAACTGAATCAAGGGGGACAAGCTCCCTATTTTGTTCTTTTATCTTTTTTAGTCGTCTATCTATTATATTTTCAATGAGTTTGATTGGGTAACCATTGCAGAAAAGGATATTCTTGACATAATTTAATTCAGAATTTATATGATTACGGGAACAAATTTTTAAAACTCTGTCGACTAAAGAAATTATTACCCCTCTTTTCACAGAAGGAGGGTGATGGGAAGAGAAGTGTAGATATCGATCATTATGAGTCGGCTTTCTATATATAGAAAATTCAAGACTAGGATTAGTTTTTATAATCAAAACATCCAAGAAAGGCAGCTTACCTGAATCTTCGAGTTCCATTGTGAACTGGAGATTCGAATCAAAAGAGTTCAAATGTGCCAAAAAATCTCTTAGAGAGTCTTGTCCATGTTCCCAAACAGAAAGGATATCATCAACAAAACGAAACCAGATAGAGTGTTTTAAGTGGAAACTATTCAAAGCAGACTGTTCTATGAAATCCATGTAAAAATTTGCCAAATAAGGAGACAAGACAGTGCCCATGGGTAAGCCCATTATTTGAAGAAAAAATTTGTTTCGGAATTTAAAATACGAGGAGAACTTGTTGCAAAGACGGACAAGGGTCATTATTGTATCAATTTCCAAAGTTTTATAATCCGACCAAGCTGAATTTTATGCAAATAGGTTCTTTTAAGTTATTTCGGGTGAAAATATTGATTGAGTCCTTCAAGATTAAACTGTCGTAAATTGGGCTTAATGAAATATCTCCAGTATCTCTATTGCTAAATTTTGGTTCATATATTTTTTTTTTTATCTCAATTACCTCTTTAAAAGTTTGTGGTACGCCATTTGCAGTTGATATTAAGGTTGCCTCGTCAAACAGAACTAGATGGGTCGGATTTACGAAAATATGCGAAGTCAAAGCCGAATCAAAGTTGTCATTGTTATTTTTTAATCTCAGGGACTTATCTATTGAAATTTTGTGCTCATGCAAACGCTCACCTAGTTGTTGATGGGTCCTACCAATGTAAAATTTTCCACAAGAACACGGGATTCTGTAGACACCACTACCCAGTTTATGGTCTGCCTAAAATTCATAAGAAAGATATTCCGTTACGTCCAATTGTAGCATGTTATAGTTCTCCAGCTACGGGTATAGGAAGCTTTTTAGCCACCATTTTTAAGCCTCTTTTAAACACACAGAAATCCTATATAAAAAACTCCATGGATCTTGTTGAGAAGTTAAAAAATCAAAGTACAACAGAAAATACCGTTTTATCTAGTTTTGATGCAGTTTCTATGTACACTTCATGCGATGTCCATAAATGTGAGCAGGCTTTACAAAGAAAATTAGAGGAAAATTCAGCTTGGTCGGATTCTAAAACTTTGGAAATTGATACAATAATGACCCTTGTCCGTCTTTGCAACAAGTTCTCCTCGTATTTTAAATTCCGAAACAAATTTTTTCTTCAAATAATGGGCTTACCCATGGGCACGGTCTTGTCTCCTTATTTGGCAAATTTTTACATGGATTTCATAGAACAGTCTGCTTTGAATAGTTTCCACTTAAAACACTCTATCTGGTTTCGTTTTGTTGATGATATCCTTTCTGTTTGGGAACATGGACAACACTCTCTAAGAGATTTTTTGGCACATTTGAACTCTTTTGATTCGAATCTCCAGTTCACAATGGAACTCGAAGATTCAGGTAAGCTGCCTTTCTTGGATGTTTTGATTATAAAAACTAATCCTAGTCTTGAATTTTCTATATATAGAAAGCCGACTCATAATGATCGATATCTACATTTCTCTTCCCATCACCCTCCTTCTGTGAAAAGAGGGGTAATAATTTCTTTAGTCGACAGAGTTTTAAAAATTTGTTCCCGTAATCATATAAATTCTGAATTAAATTATGTCAAGGATATACTTTTCTGCAATGGTTACCCAATCAAACTCATTGAAAATATAATAGATAGACGATTAAAAAAGATAAAAGAGCAAAATAGGGAGCTTTTCCCCCTTGATTCAGTTACACAGGCAATTGAGAAAAAAACTTTCATCGTTTTACCATACATCCCGAAACTTGGCGATAAACTTGGAAAAATTTTAAAAAAACATAATCTCTCTGTTTCTTTCAAAACCGAACAAAAAGTTGAACACTTTTTCAACTCAGGAAAGGATAAAACAGACCCTGTACTGGGTAGTGGTGTCTACAGAATCCCGTGTTCTTGTGGAAAATTTTACATTGGTAGGACCCATCAACAACTAGGTGAACGTTTGCATGAGCACAAAATTTCAATAGATAAATCCCTGAGATTAAAAAATAACAATGACAACTTTGATTCGGCTTTGGCTTCGCATATTTTCGTAAATCCGACCCATCTAGTTCTGTTTGACGAGGCAACCTTAATATCAACTGCAAATGGCGTACCACAAACTTTTAAAGAGGTAATTGAGATAAAAAAAAAAATATATGAACCAAAATTTAGCAATAAATAGAGATACTGGAGATATTTCATTAAGCCCAATTTACGACAGTTTAATCTTGAAGGACTCAATCAATATTTTCACCCGAAATAACTTAAAAGAACCTATTTGCATATCTAATGAAAACCGAAATTGTAGACCAGCTAAAACTATAGCAAGGCGAAAGATCCTTGCCCAATCATCTTGGTAAATTCATTTTCATTGATTCATGCCTGGTTTTTATTCAGTGTCTGTTCTGTCTTGTAACGTAAACTTCGAAAGGTTAGAATTTTTTTTTTGTTTGTTTTTTTTTTTTTTTTTTTTTTTTTTTTGTTTAGCACTGAGGACGACTTGGCGGAGGTCCTTGTCGAAATATTTGCTGATATTTTCATCTTCATGGTTTCACCACTGGCTGACAAAATCCTCGTTTTTTCACCCTTTTTGATTTTATTTTTTATTTTGTTACTTTCTCTCCTCTCTGAGTTTCCTTTGTCAAATTAAATAAACAATCATAGCAAAAAAACATACAGCAAGTAATAATATAAATGAATAAATAAATCTTAAAGCGAGTAATGCTTAGATCGAATATGAAAATCAAGCTTAAAGTGAAAAAAAATATTTTGCTATTGAAGCATAAATGAAACTTAAAACGAACGGAAATTAAATAAACAATAAATGCAAACAAACATACAATAGAAATTAACGTAAATGAATAAATCTTAAAACGAGTGAAACTTAAATTGAATATTCAAATCAAGCTTGAATCGAACAAAAATAAATACAAACAAGAGTTTGGGTATCGCCTCCTTCTCTCACTGCATAAGTCTAAAACCTGCAGAGCTCATTGGCGCTTTACTGAAAACTATATGTGTCTTGAACAGTCTTGGAAAGTATAAACAAAATCAAGTTGAATATTAGATATATAATGATATTGATTGTTGAAAGATCCATCAGTTCAAGATTTTTTTTTTTTTCACTGTAATTTTTATTTTCATTTTCAATGCTGTAACAACTGGAAAAGAAAATAATTGTAATATAATTCGTTTTCAGTGAAACGCCAATGACGCAGTAGGCTTTAGGCTTTTACAGTTAAAGAAGGGGGCAGTATCCAAACTCTTGTTTGTAGTGAATTCGTCTTGAACAATCTTGGAAAGAACTAATAAATTAAACTGAATATTTGATGTATAATGATATTAAGTGCTGAAAGCTCATCAGTTCAAAATTTTACTGTAATTTTAATATTTATTTTCAATATTAAGTACAAAACAAAATATTTGTAATTCAATTCGTTTTCAGTAAAGCGCCAATGACGCGCCAGGTTTTAGACTTTTGCAGTGAGAGAAGGAGGTGATACCCAAATTCTTGTTTGTAGTTATTTTTGTTCGATTCAAGCTTGGTTTGTATATTCGATTTAAGTTTCACTCGTTTTAAGATTTATTTATTCATTTATATTAGTATCTATTGTATGTTTGTTTGCATTGATTGTTGATTTGATTTCGGTTCGTTTTGGGTTTCATTTATACTTCAGTAGCAAAATATTTTTTATCGTTTTAAGCTTTATTTGCATATTCAATTTAAGCATTACTCGCTTTAAGATTTATTTATTCATGTATATTATTACTCGCTGTATGTTTTTTACTATGATTGTTTATTTAATATCTGTTCGTATTGGGTTTCATCTATTCTTTAATAGTAATTTCTGGTCGCTTTGGGTTTGAATTTTAACAGGTATTTGTATCTGCTGATCTTAAGTTTAAAATGGCCTTTACTTTTCTTTGAAAAACTTCTTTTTCGCAAAGTTTTTTTTAATTAATTTTTGTTCGTTTTGATTGCAAAAATTTTCAAGTTTTTAAAATAGCCTTATTTCAAAATTAAACTTTTTTCCAACACCAAATGTTCATCAAATTATCAAAACTAGTATCAAAGTAACAATACCAAAGTAAAAAAAATAACAAAGTAAAGAAAGCATCAAAGTAACAAAGATATCAAAGTAACAATAAGCAACTTGCACAGCTTGAAGCCCTTGCACCGTAAATCGAAGTTGCCACGTAAATCTCTAAATCCAAGTACTGAAGTAAACAAAGTGTCAAAGTAACAATAAGCAAGTTCCATAAGTCAGAGCAATTTCCCTGGGGTTAGGGCGGGGGGGGGGTCAACCCCAGAAGCATAGTTATTTGGCTTTTGAACTTTTTTGAACAGAATGGCAATCTCAAAATTTTGACCGGATGCCCTTTGAAAAAGTGGGATGTGGGCTAGTTGCCTATTGATCACTTTTGACTCTTTAAAAAGAACTAGAAGTATCAATTTCCGATCAAATGAGCCCCCCCCCCCCAAAGTTAATACGACCACCCCTTCTACAAAAACCTTATATTCTAATAATAGGCAACTTACATAAGTTACAATTCTGACCCTGGGGGCTATGGAGGATTTCTCAACCCCTAAGTTATAGTAATTTGAATTTTGGACTATTTTGAACAAAATGGCTATTTTAAAATGTTGATAAGATTCATTTGGGTGGAAAAGGCACAAGGGGGTGGGGGGCTTGTTACTTTTTGATCACTTTCGATTCTGAAAAGGGGCATCATAAATTTCTATTTCCGGTTGAATGAACTTCCTCCAAAGTGTTCCAGGGTCATAACCTTCCCTTTGGTGGCCCTGTTTTCACTAATTTTAGTGCACAACTAAAAAAAAAACAACAATAAAACATCGAAACCTTACTGCCTTTATGACCTTTAGTTTTCTATTGTCTAAAACTTAGTAACAGAAAAAAATTATTAAAAAAAAAACAACTAAAATAACTTTACACAAGAGATAAACATTCACAAGCAGTATATAGAGCTATCATCCCATTTGCTTTGCAAATGCGAGGATATTAGAGGGTCGGATTCAATGCTAGGGGGGGTGTCATTTGATTTCCCTCCAAAGTTTATACGACCACCTCTTCCATTAAAACCTTATATGCCCCCGCAGCATAAGTTAAAGTCCCTCCCCGGGCTCTGAGAAAGGGGGGAGGGTTGTTGACCCGAAGTCTTTATCTGATCGTTGGACTACTTCATACAAACTGGCAATATCAAAATTTTGATCGGAGGCATTTGGAAAAAAACTGTGTGTGTGGGGGGGGGGGGGCTTTTGATCCCTTTTGGCTCATAAAAAGGGAACGAGAACTTTCAATATCCAATCAAATGAGCCTCTTCTGAAGTTTATACGATCCATCCTTACATAAAAACCTTATATATCCCGGGACATAACTCAATACACTTGGCCCCGGGCTCTAGGGGTTTGTACCAACCTCGAAGTTTTTATTATCTTACGTTTGGACTATTTTTAACAAAATGGCTATCTCAAAGTTTTTATTGGGTGGGTTTTGGGAAATAGGGGCGTGAAGGGAGGGGGGGCTAATTGCCCTTCGATCTCTTTTGGCTCTATAAAAGTGAAGTAGAGCTTTCAATTTCCAATCAAATGAGCCCTCTATGAAGTTTATACGAGCATCACTTCCATAACAGCCATGTATGCCCCAGGGCATAACTTACAACGCCTACCCCCGGCCCTGGGGGACTTTGTCGACACTGGAGTTTTTGTGATCTGAAGTTTGAACTATTTTTAACAAAATGTTTATCTCAAAATTTTTATCCGATGCATTTAGGGCGTGGAGGGGAGGATAGTTGCCCTCCGATCTCTTTTGACTCTTAAAACGTGAACGAGAACTTTCAATTTCCAATCAAAAGAGCCCTCTCCGAAGTTTATACGAGCATCCCTTCCATAAGAACTATATATGCCTCCAAAGCATTATCTACAACGCCTGCCTCCGGGCCCTGGGGGTTGCGTCGACACAGAAGTTTTTCTTATCTGACCTTTGAACTATTTTTAATGAAATGGCTAATTTAAAATTTTGATCGGATGGGCTTGGGGAAAAAGGGTGTGTGGAGGGGGGAGGGCTAGTTGCCCTCGATATCTTTTGACTCATAAAAAGTGCACTAGAACTTTCAGTTTCCAATCAAATGAGCCCTCTCTGAAGTTTATACGAGCATCTCTTTCATAAGAACCATATACGCCCCCAGAACAACACTTACAACCCTACCCCCGGGCCCTGGGGGTTATGTTGACACCGGAGTTTTTGTTATCTATTTTTTGAACAATTTTTAAAAAACGGCTATCTCAAAATTTATAGCGGATAGGTTTGGGGGAAAAAGGGCGTGTAGGGGGGGGGGGGGCTAGTTGCCCTTAAATCTCTCGACTCTTAAAATGTGAACTAGAACTTTCAATTTCCAATCAAATGAGCCCTCTATGAAGTTTATATGAGCATCCCACCATACATGCCTTTAGGGCATAACTTAGAACGCCTTCCCCCGGGCCCTGGGGGGTTGTATTGACACTGGGGTTTCTCTTATCTTATCTTTGATTTATTTTTAACAAAATGTCTATCTAAAAATTTTCATCAGATGGGTTTGGAAAAAGAAGGCGTGGGTGGGGGGGGTCTAATTGCCCTCGGATCTCTTTTGACTTTTAACTCGAACTTTCAATTTCCAATCAAATAAGCCCTCTCTGAAGTTTGTACGAGCATCCCTTTTATAAGAACCATATATGCCCCAGGGCATAAATTACAACGCCTGCCCCCGGATCCTGGGGGGTTGTGTCGATACCTGAGTTTTTTTTTTTCATCTGACTTTTGAACAATTTTTAACAAAATTGCTAATTTCAAAATTTTTATTGGATGCATTTGGGGGAAAGGGGGGGGGGGGTTAGTCGCCCTCTAATCTCTTTTGAGTCTCAAAAACTGAACTAGAACTTTCAATTTCCAATCAAATGAGCCCTCTGAAGTTTTTACGAGCATCCCTTCCATAAAAACTATATGTTCCCCTAGGGCATAACTTACAACGCCTGCCCTCAGGCCCTGGGGGCTGTGTCGACCCCGGAGTTTTCGTTATATGGTCTTTGAACTATTTTTTTCAATGGCTGTCTCGAAGTTCTTATCGGATGGGTTACCCCCGGGCCCTCGGGGTTATGTTGACACCGGAGTCTTGTTATCTAATTTTGAACAATTTTTAAAAAACGGCTATCTCAAAATTTATAGCGGATAGGTTTGGGGAAAAAAGGGCGTGGAGGAGGGAGGCTAGGTGCCCTCCGATCTCTTTTGACTCTGAAAACGTTCACTAGAACTTTCAATTTCCAATCAAATGAGTCCTCTTTGAAGTTTATACGAGTATCCCTTCCATAAGAACCATATATGCCCCCAGGGCATAACTTACAACGCCTGCCCCAGGGCCCTGGGGGATTGTGTCGACACCAAAGTTTTTGTTGTATGCTCTTCGAACTTTTTTAACAAAATAGCTACCTAAAATTTTTTATCGGATGCATTTGGGAAAAAAGGGCGTGGGGGCTGGATACCCTCCGATATCTTATGACTCTTAAAAAAAGTGAACTAGAACTTTCAATTTCCAATCAAGCGAGCCGTCTGGAGTTTTTACGAGTATTCCTTCCATAAGAACCATATATGCCCCCAGGGCATAACTTACAACGCCTGCCCCCGGGCCCATGGGGGTTGTGTCAACATGGGAGTTTTTGTTATGTGATAATTGATCTATTTTTACCAAAATGACTATCTCTAAAATTTTATCGGATGCATTTAGGAAAAAAGGGTCTAGCTGCCCTCTGATCACTTTTGCCTCTTAAAAAGGGCACTAGAACTCTCGATTTCCAATCGAATGAGCCCCTTTTGAAGTATATACGACGACACCTTCCATATGAAGTGCCCTGGGATGGAAAAAAATAATAATAAAACATTGGAACCGTCTGGCCTTTGCTATAGGCAACGCTATAGCGTTGCCTCTGATTGTTTGGATGTTGCCCCTTAGTGGTGGGCAACCATGGTACTCATCATCATCATTTATTTTATGCTAAATATAACACAAACTAAAACAAGACGAGCAGAAAAGAAAACCGTGTCTCGAGAAGCAAGCTTGTGGAGGGATCCAATAAAAATTTATAAAACTACAACATAACAACACTGACGAACTGACAACTTACGCCACTCTCGTTCAAATATATTTTCTGTAGTATTAAAAAGGATGCAGTTCTTACTACTTTTGGGCTAATGTTTTACGAATAAAATAACGATTTTGACTTTTTTTTTTTTTTTTTTTAATCTTGACAATCATCTTCTCGAGTTGAACTTTGAATTCAAATACCAATTATGAAGTATATGGTTAGCCACGAGTTTTTAGAATTTCCACTAGGTGAATGTTTCGCTCTACTTGGCAAAGCTCTGAGACGTCCCACGGGAACAGTTTTCATTGAACCATAATGGGAGTTTATGCTAATAAATTCAACTGTTTTTAGAAGAACGACATTCTTCATGAAAAGAGATTCTATGAATATTTATGAAAGGGACGTAGCCCATTGAACATAATCTCTATTGGAAAATCTGAAAAAAAACGTCACTGTTTTTTTTAGCATGCTTATCAGTAGCCCCTTAATGGCTGTAGCTATAAGAAAGAAAATGGCTGTAGCTAAATGTAAATGTACTGTATATATCCAAATATAAATTGGCACTTTTAACTGTATAAAAATAATTAAGTGTTTGAGAGGGATGTTTTTAAGACAAAGGTTTGCTTACCGTACTAAAAAGATAACAGCATTACCTTTAGTGGTTGCGTACCTCCCCCCCCCCTTTTTTTTCATGGCAGTGATATTTAACTTGGAAATGCCAGATTTCAATCGGCTTAAAAGTTACGTAGCCTATTAGCAATATTCGTAAAAGAATACTGGTTTTGTCCAAACGTTACGTTTTTGCGGAAAATCCACTTAATTAATGTAATAAGGGACTGTTCAAGCTTGTACAAGAAGTCATAAAGTCTTAAGTCAGGGGGCCTGACTAGTAAGAACATATCCATGAGGGGGGTTACCAGGTTTTCTTGGGTTACCCCGAAATTTTTGGCTGACTAGCAAAACTACTGCTACTACTAACAACTCACCGCAGCACCAAGCCGCCTGAGGCCAACACAGCTACGCCCGCTCCTCCTCCATACCAATCTATTCAAAGCCTCCCTTTTTACACCCACCCACGAAGTTTCCATTTCCTTTAAATCTTTCTTTATGACGTCCTCCCACCCAGACGGGGACGACCTGCTTTCCGTTTAGCCCTAGATGGTTGGTCGAAAAGAACAATCTTCGGCAATCTGTCATCCTTCATCCGCACAACGTGCCCTAACCACCTCAACCTTTCTTTCATTATAGCCCTAGAGAGCGGTATTGAACCACATTTTTCGTATAGCCTATTGTTTGAAATACGGTCAGTCAGCCGGGTACCCAGAACAATCCTTAAGCAATTTCTCTGGAAAACATCTAGCAAATCTTCATCCGCTTTTCGGAGCGTCCATGCTTCAGAGCCATATTTGACCACTGTCATCACTGTAGCTTCTAATATTCTAATCTTGGTTTGCAGACTTATCTTCCTATTCTTCCAGACTTTTTTTTAACTGTGAAAAAACACCCTGAGCCTTGGCTATTCTATTTTTAACATCTTCACTGCTCCCACCATCTTTACTAATAATACTACCAAGGTAAGTGAAGCTGCCCACCTGATCAATCTTATCATTATCCAACGTCACCTTTTCATCTTCACTTATTCCTAGCCTTAGTGACTTAGTCTTCCTAACATTAATTTTCAAACCAATTCTAGCACCCTGAACTCACAAAACCTCTAAAACTTCATTCATTTTGCTCACACTTTCATCTAGGATGCTTAAATCATCAGCATAATCCAAGTCCAGGAGACTTTTTCCTCCCCATTTGATTCCGTGGTCTCCCATTGCCTTTCCTGTGCTCCTTATAACAAAATCCATCAAAATAATCCATATAAAGGGGGATAGAACACAACCCCGCTTAACTCCTGATTTAATACAAAACCAGCTGCTAACCTCATTTCCTACCTTAACCGCAGCAGTGTTATTCTCGTACATAGCACTAATCACTTTATTGTATTTGTCTGGTATACCGTACAAGGATAAAACCTTTACTAAAGCTCTTCTATCAACAGAGTCGAACGCTTGCTCATAATCTATAAAACTGAGGACCAAAGGTGTTTGAAAACTCAGGCACTTCTCAATTATTAGCCTAAGAGTGAAAATTTGGTCGACACATCCTCTACCTTTTCTAAAACCGCACTGCTCTTCTCTTAAAACTTTGTTTCCGGCATCTCTCAGTCTAAAAAGTATCATATTACTAAGTAATTTGCTACCTACAGAGACCAGATTAATGCCTCGATAATTACCACACTTACTTCTATCACCTTTCTTATAAAGTGGCTTAATTAAGGTTTTCCTAAAATCGTTAGGTACTTCCCCTTTTTCAAAAATCATATTCATAATCTTCAATAACTTATTTCTAACCTCAGAGCCACCATATTTAAGAAACTCATTTACCACCCTATCAGCACCTGGAGCCTTATTATTCTTTAATCCTTTTAGTATTGTTGCTAATTCCTCCTCACAAAACAAATCTTCCTTCACATCCAAGGTATCACAAACTTTTTCATTTTCCTCTGTATTTTTTCCTGCAACTCTATCTCGGTTAAGCAACTTCTCAAAATGTTCGGCCCATCTCTCTTTAGTTTTTTCCTTATCGCTAATTGCGACCCCATTCCTATCTTTAACTGGGACAAGTCCGGATTGACTACTCCCTCTCAATTTGTTAATGTGCCAGTACAATATTTTACTATTATGCCGTCTAGCTGCATCTTCCAGATCCTCGGCAATTTTATCCATGGCCTCCACTTCACACCTCCTTAGTTCATATTTTAATGCTTTCTCCACTTTCTTTACATTTCTTTTGTTTTCATACGATCTATCACTCAGATAATTCTTGTACAAGTCCTTTCTCCTTTCTATTAAACATACAGCTTTTTCACTAATATTCTTAGCTGTAGTTCTAGCTTTCTTCCCTAATACACCTTCCGCAACTTCACAAATTATTTTTCTAAAATTATTCCAACCATCTTCCTCATTATCAAATTTTAAACTCTCAAGTTTAGTATTCAACTGTTCATGGAAATTTTCTCTCAAATTCTCATCCTGGAGTCTACCAACATCATAACTTCCCGGGAGGTAGTTACCCTTCCGATATTTCAGCTTTAAATTAACCCTTGACACTACTAGATGGTGATCTTTACTTTTAACATTAATAACAGCACTCCTATATACCCTAGTATCTTGTATTGATCCTGCCAGTCTTCGGTTTACTATAATATAATCAATAAGGTTTGCTGTCTTACCATCACGTGAATACCATGTTAACTTATGAGCCATTTTATGACCAAACACCGTATTGGTTATAACTAGATTGTTATACCTACAAAATTGCAAAAGTCTGTATCCATTACTGTTTTCTTTTCCTACACCTAATTTACCTAGGCTGGGATACCATCTATCCCTATTTCTACCAACCTGGGCGTTAAAATCTCCCATTAATAACATCATATTTCTACCTGGGACCTTGTCTATTTGCTCCTGTAACTGTAAGTAAAATTCATCTGAGTCACTAGTATTTCCGTCAGTCGGTTCTACAGGGGCGTATACTACTATAACTGATACCCTGAACTTTCTAGTCATAAAATGAGCAATTAGTATTCTATTATTAATACCTTCCCAGCCTAAAGAAGACTTAGCAGCTTCCTTATTCATCATCAGCCCTACTCCCTGTCTATGTACCCCATCCTTCCTGCCTGAGTAAACAAATTCTATATCACCTAATTTCATGCTTCCTACCCCTGCACCTAATTTCATGATTCCTACCCCTGGGATATGAGTTTCTTAAACTCCTAATAAATCCAGTTCGAATCGTCTAAATTCGTCAGTCAAAATGTCGATACGATAGTCATTTTTTAATGTCGTAACATTTCAAGTTCCAATTTTCATGTTCTTTAAATCATTGAAATTATTTTCGCCTCAGGAAAAGCACTGATCCCGGATACCAGTGCAGGACGGGGATCACATATCTTCTCAAGTCTACACCGAAGTGCTTAAGCCGGCTTAGAACCGGACAGCAAGAAGTCCCTGGGACCTCCATGAATGGAGGCTTTGTGCAATCCTGGGCCCATCTTGGTCACAACATGGTTTTCAGCACTTGGCGATGCTCTTCTATCAAAAGAGTCGAAATCCTGCACAGACAGTCTCAAGCCTATTACCTCCGACTCATTATATATTCATGCCTACAAATATTATGCTACTACGGGGAGGCAACCCATAATAGATAAATTTGCTAGGAAGAGGTTTTTCAGCCCAAAGACGCCCATCAAAACATACCAAGCCCAGAAGAATTGTCCATTAGTCAGTATCCCGTGCGAATGCTGTGTCGTTTACTAGGCTATAATTTCCTCGAGGGGCGCCACTCCTCAAGTGAGAATAGAGTTGACCGCAAGGTCCCCAGTCTTGCAGGTGCCCCGAAAAGGTCGAGGCAGCCCTTTGCAGAGGCTGTTGTCCATAGATCTGGATCTTACGCCCTGCCACAGTTGTCCTCCTATAGAGGATCCTCCCGCGATGGTGTTCTGCATCACCATGCAATTTAACCCATTACTGGGAGAAGGTTTGCAACTCATGGGACTTGTGGACAAACCAGTGGGCCCTTTTGAGTGTACATTTGAGGGGCCTTCTTCCTCCTCCGCCTGTATTTATGACCCCGGGCGAGGGTGCCCCAGATTCTATTATGGACCCCCAGGGACAAGGTCCCCCCTTGGTCCTTGCCTCCTATGGAGGTACCCTACATATCTGTAGAGCCTTCCCCTATCGCCACCTGGGGACACGCTGAATGGCCTGGGGGAGGCCAGTCCACTACGCTCATGTATGTGTGTGTGTTGTTTTGAGAGTATAACCTTGTGAAAACCAAATCAAAAACAACTGCGTTTTCTGCTAAAACCTATCTCTGAACAAAGGGTAATTGACATAATTTAGGGCCATTGCCTGGAAGCTCTGGGTGAAATGTTAACTTTGGAGGCCTAATTTTCAACATTTTCCTGGAGACCTTTCAATATTTTTAAACAAAATGATTATCTAAAATTTTGATCCATTATCAAAGATGTTATTATTTCCAGGTAGCAGAAAATGGCATTGGAGGAAGGCCTGAAACCCTCTCGTCCCTTTCAGACTTTAAAACAGTAATAAAACTTCCAGTTTCCATGAACTCACCTCCTAAGTCTCCATGACCAGTGCCTTGCCACTTCTATACAAAGTGGCAAGGGTAAAAGAAGTTTTTGGGCCATGTTTTGGGGAAACCACAATTTTTTGTCTATTTTTCTTTTTACATTGGGGTCATCTTATTTCAAGCACTCAAGGATATAAGTTTTAAGCCAATTGGAAAGTTTTTGACTGTTTATTAGGCTCTATTTTTTTTTGGGGGGGGGGGGGTAGGCCTGCAAATTAATTTGTTCATTAATTTCGACTAGCAAAAACATAACAAACATCCGTATAAACAAATTTTAGATGCGTTTTTATAAGTTTTTTAGCCCTCCTCCTGAAAAAAAAAATCCTTGGTACGCCTTTGCTGACGGACCATAAGATAATGCAAGAAATTACACAGGTCATTCCTCAGCAGTTACTGAGGGAATCAGTCAGTGTCATACCTGGATGACTCCAAAAGCTGTTTACTAGTTCTGGGACCTATTTCATTAAATGTCAGGTTTAACCCACAAAACTTTTTTTTATCTCATTTTGTTGGAATTTAAGGAACTCGCTAGTTAATATAAACCAGTGAGTTAATTCCCAATAACCCTGTAATAGTTGTATTCCAACGACTCTGGGCTCCAAAGCTAAGCCTTTACGACGAGACTACGTCGCCGTTTAAGTACTCATGACAAATTGGAAATGGTAGCTTTAAGCACCTATTCTAGACGTCTAAAATAGTTCCAATGTTCATGCATGGCAATAGGGAATGAATAAAATTCATTGCAAATACCAAGGGGGCTTTTAAGTTGACACTAACTATATATATCTAGTCTTGTTTACGGATTCTGTTTTTGTCATTTTGATGCTGGAAAAAATAGTATAGTATGGTTTTATTTATGCAAGCAATCATAGTTTAGAATAAAAATTCCAATTAAATGGCGCTAGTACTTACAAATAAAACAAGAAAAAAGAAAAAACACGAGACTGTAACTTATTAAACACTGACATGTAAAAAGCAACGAACGAATTGGCGAAACGGTTTGTTCTTGGAGTAGGCAATTCCTGTCTCACTTTGTTAGCTGACTTGGTGTTTATTTTATTCTTCATAACTGGTGGTAGAATCTCTCTATGTTTTTCACTGCTAAGAAGAAATTGGCCAAATTCGCAGATCAAACCCAAGCGACGTTCGTAAAGGGGTGGTAGTTGCAGATATTTGTTTAAGTTTTAGTTCATCGAAAATTTGCCTCTTATTACGGCAAATTTCTTCCTGTTCTTCAGATGGTATAAATTATTCCCTTTTGGTACAATTTTAGTGGGAAAACTAGTACATTTCAAAGTGTGGCAACGCTCAAGCTTTGTTGGGAACTACCGACAGTGCCAATCTTTTAAAATATCTTTAATTAAAACCCTTTCAGAGTTAAAAATCCTTTTGATTGGAGACAATTTCGTTTAATAAATGTCCACCTAATCACAGGAAGCTCTTCATTCTTTATCGTTATGAAATTTATTTGTAAAAGGAAGTGGCTAAAAAAAATGCGCATGGTGATGTTGGACGGTCAAGGAGCTAAATTGCGAATTATAAAGATCGTTGTATATATTTTTAGAAGTGCCGTTTTTAAAGTCTCCCATTGGAATTCTTTGATCATACAGCGCACGAACTGGAATTTTATGCTCTTCCTTTTATGTTTTAGGCTAATTTAGTCGTCTGAGGACAATCTGTAATTTGGTCCATAATTTAACTAGTTTTCACTGCAAGTAACCGCATCGTTCCATCTATTTGCTTCAAGTGCTATTGAATGGAGATTTAATAGATGGCGCTCTATACCTAATAGTTTTTTAGATGACAAGACAGCTCCCATGAATCTAGCGTAATGAAAGCATCTGCAGTTCACATCCGTAAATATTTTCCAATAGGAATATAAAATTTAAAAATAAAAAGCAAGGCGAAACAACATTTTAGGTACAATAAAACCAAATAAAAAGAAAAAAAAGACGAAACACATAAAAAAAAAATCCTATTGAAATTGTGCCGAAAAGGGCAAGTTGAAGAAAGTTCCTTAGAAATGAAGTAGAAATGAAATACCGGAAAGACTGAATTGAAAAGATTCCGTTGTGTACCAAAATTTTACAAGGTACACCAAATTATCCATGTGTGACTATCTAAGCAAAATTTCTGTTCCGCAAAGTGCTGAAGGCACTTTGTGAATTTTTATTTATTAAAATATATCTGGATAAGAATTTGAAATAGTCGGTCTATAGCTCTATTATTCTTCACTTAATTTTTGAAGGGAAAGAAAATGGTGGGGAGGGGGTATAATTTACCTTGTACTGTTTGCTGATATGCATTTTTAAAGTACTGAAAAAGTGCCTTGTGCTTTGTTTATCTTATGTACTGAGAGTAATTAACTGTCTTGGAACTGGGAGTCGAGATCACTTTCAAGGGAATCACTCCCTTTTTTGTAGAATTTGTCTGTACTTTTAATATAGGATATCTTGGTTCTCCGTGATGGCGTCCCTACCGTATGATCGAAAGAAGGAAATATTCTTTAGTTGAAGGGTCACTTCTTTGCTTGGTCACGATATGAAGGATTGATCATACTTAGGGGTGATGGCTGAGAAAATCTAATGCAAATGTGATTTCCTGTGATGAAAATGAGCACCATATTTATATTTGTGTACATTCTTTGTTAATTAACCTATGTTCTGTACACCACCGTGGTCTAACTATTTTATATTCTGAAAAAAATGGTTTAAAATGAAAGAAATTACATACTTTCCGAAAATTTTATGTTACATGAAAATAACCTTGGGTATTTAATCAAAATCCATTTTAAAGCAAAAGCCATTTGAAAGTTGGAATAGGGCATTACAGGATCTAAAACAAAAATATATTCTTAATTTGTTTTGAAAGTTTCAAGGTATGCTAGGTGGCGCTGAACAACTTTTAGCGCTAATAGTTTTTCATTCCTGTTAAAGAACGAACATACTCGTCTCATCAGTTGACTGTGTTATTTGAGTTGTGCCTTGTGCTTTCAGCAAAGGGCAAATTATAATATAGCATTTGTGTTGGTGTTTAGTACCTGTAATTGCCTCTTTTACGAAGTAAAGTCCTTTTTTGCACTTTTCTGTTTTAAGAATAAGTAAAGAAAATATACAGGTGTCATTTCATAAAATACTTTAGACCCGAAAGTTTCTTTGTTCACTTCCTATGTTACATATGCGTTTAATAAGTTTTGAACTGGAAGAGAAGTTTGACTCAACAGAACTACAAATAAGCGTGGGGGGAGGGGTCGAGTAATTTTACGTTTATTCTTTTTATTTTAAAACTCCTTTTTATAAGAGTGTAGTTATGTTGACAGGGGGCTTTGTTTGTTTGTTTGTTCGTCGGTTTTTTTTTTTTTTCTTTTTTTCTTGTTAGCATGGAAAGTTATTTTCTGTTTTTAAGTTTCAAACAAGGAGACTAAAACTAAACAATTATGTTTTTTAGGACAAGGACCAGAATGATTTAGTGTAACAGGATATTTGACACTACTTGGCTAAAAAAAAAGGTCATGGATATTGTGTTTCATCTTTATTCTTACTATGCACGATTATCAGTTAGTTTGAGATTATTTAAATTTTCAAGTCAAAAAGAGTAAGCCATCGAATCCTGACTTGTGTAAAAGAAAAAAAGTTAAAGATAAGACGCTAAAAGTATCTGTTACAAAAGTAAAAAATAAAAGCATTGAAAAAATTTAATTGAAGAGAATGTAGAAGAGGGGAAAATGCTAGGAAAAACTGAAGCAGGGTGCTATTTTCCAAAGAATGGGTCCTTTTACTTGCCTTACGAGTTATAATTGATAGTGGAATAATCAACTCCTGTCATTCATTTATCTTCGGCAATTCATATCTCAAAAATTACTTTACTGGAGCTGATGCACTTTTTTACTGCACCCTCTTATTGTATTATGGCCCGGCCTTTTAATGTATAGGTCTCTGTTGTGCTACGCATTATATTTAGTTTAACATCGTGTCTTCGTTTAATTCTAGGGTACCACAACTTTAGCTTTGTTTACTGGCTTGTGGCTCATGGCTATGAGAACTCGCAACATGCCAAGACGAGTTTATACTGCCGCTAATGCAGCAGCCGGTATGGCTTGGATGCAGGCAAGTGTTTTTTAATTTTCAATTTAAATTTAAGAATAGTATGTTTTGATTTTGAATTTTTAATAGTATTTTAATTTGAATTTTTTTAGTATTTTTTAATTTTAATTTTCAATCATATTTTTAATTTTTAATTTTGATTTTGTAATTGTATTTTTTTTTCTGTTTATTATTTTTTATTTTTGTTTGTCATATATACTAAATTCGTGCTTTATAGGCAATAAAATAGCATCTCAAAACATTTTCTGTATTAATTCTGCCAGTCTTTGGTTTACAATATCATAATCCATAAAACTGGCCACACAAACAATGACATGAGTGTCATAAGATAAGATAAGATAATATCTATTTTCCAAAGGCTATCACAAGCTCTAATAGAGCCGAATTCGCTTCATATGTCAAAAAGAAATAGACAAAGCAAAACGAAGAAACAAATAATACAACAAGAAAAGAAACACCAATCAAGCATACAAATTTTCGATAAGAATTTAACAAATGGCTAAAATAGAAACAGAAAAATAGAAGAAGAAGGGTGGGGGATAAAAGAAAATCACAGTCAAGAAGAAAAACATTGCCGAAATCGTGTTCAAGGTCAAATACATAAAATTAAAAAAAAACACTTAAAATCAAGCCAAATTAGTTGTCAAAAGAAATATTTACAATTAAAGATAGGAATACAATTAAAGGGAAAAAAAATTAAAATTAAAGGTCAGAAAAGAAATTTAACATAAATAAGTATCAACAAAAGGGAAAATAAAAGGGACAGAGGATCAAGTTCAAAGTTAACCAGTAGTGAACGAATTAGGATGGTGTGGTCAACCAGGTCAAAAGCTTTTTGGAAATCAACTAAGACAAGGTTCAACCAAACATTTGGCTTATCAAGGTTACTTACGATGGTACGCATTAAGTGTACAAGGTAATGGGTGGTGGAAGTTTTCCTTAAGTTACCAAACTGCCGGGTGTCAATACGCGGACAAATTATATCCCTAAGCCAGTCACAGAGGAATCTTTCATAAAGTTTGGAAAAAACTGAAGTGAGTGTAATGGGGCGAATGTTGGCGAAAGTCAGACTGGTGCATTTTTTTGGGACAGGTGTTATAAAACCTTGTTTCCAGCAACTTGGGAATTTACCAAATTTTGTGATGTGGGTGAAAATATTTGATAAAGGGTCAGCAATTTTGTCTGAAAAGGCTTTAATTAAGTCAACTGGGATGTCCAGGGGACAAATACTTGATTTTCTAAGCTTTATAATTTTATTTATAACGTCAGAGGGAGAAATAAAGGGGAAGGAAGTATTGGGAGGAATAGTTGGACTTGAGCCGGTGAAAGGGGGGAGACTTTGCACGATGGAAGCAAGGTACAAGTTTAAATCGTTGGCAGTCTTATTAGGGGGTTCAGGGAGATGAAAATCAACTTCGGAAGGACTTTTTCCGCATATTTCTTTATGTTTTCTGTACCATTGCTTGGGCTTGTTAGAACATAGATCTTTGACTTTACTATTATAATAATTAGAAGCTGCTTTTCTCAATTTTTTCTTTAGGAACTTCCTTAGACTATTAGCGTTAGTAATACGACCTGCTTTGAAAAAAATTGACTTTTTTTCCTTATAAGTTTTTTAAAAGACTCAGTAACATAAAGCTTATCTGTAGAACATGTTTTAATTTTTTTCTCAGAGAAGTGGGATTCATAATTACTCCTCAATAAATTTTGGAGGGACAAAGCCATGCAGTCTACATCATTTGTTTGATACACAGTGGACCAATTTTCAGTAGTAATCCAGGAGCCAAAATTGAAAAGTCCCGAGTCAGTGAGAGGTCTATAAGCGGTTTCAGTTATAGAAAACGACTGTTTAACTTTAGCCAGCGGAGATAGGAAAAGGCTAAAGTGGTAACTACCCCCTAGAGGGGGCAGAGTGGAGACGGGTTTGTAAAACTTCGAAAGATTAGTGCAAATTAAATCAAGAGTAGTATTGCCTTTTGTAGTAGGGACATTAACGACCTGTTTTAAATTAAAAGCATTACATGTAGAATCAAGTCTTAAATCGTTTGCGTCACCCATCAGGAAAATTCCTGCATTTGGGTATTTTGATAGTACAAAGTCAGCACTTGCATGTAATTTTTCAATAAAATTTATTTTGTCGGCGGATCTCTGATTAGGGGAGTAATAAAAACAACACAGGACAATTAAATTGAAAGGACGCGGCAAGACTTTAGGTCGAACACACACCCACATAATCTCATCAAAGGGAGCAAGACACGGACTTGAGATTTCACTTGGGTACAAGTCATTACGGACAAAGAACAGAATTCCGCCACCTTTCTTACCCAGAGGGTGGTTTTCTGGTCTGAGTTTAATAAATTGAGAAAAATTGTTAATCTTTAACATGTGCAAATTTTGAGCTTGAACTTCAGTAATAGCGATTACATCTAATCTATATATTTTAGAAAGGGTGTCTAATTCATTGAGTTTTTCAAAGTTAAGGCTTTCAGCGTTGCTCAACAAAAGGGTGGGAATCGAAAGCGACTTGTGAAGGTACCGTTTTTACACTTTAATTTTTTTATATCACAGATGGGGTCAGAGGTTCTAGTGGAATTCTTGACGGGGGCTAAACTTGGATAGTGAGAACAAGGGACAGGGGGGACAAATCCATCTTTTTCAAATACAATTACATTTAATTGAGCAGGTACTAGCGGAGACTCTAAACAGCGGTAACTAAGTAGCGGTTGAGTTTGGGGTGAACTGGAGGAATCAAGAGAGATGAGGTTATTTTTGCAGGGGAATGGTACAAAGAGTCAACGTTGAGTGGGTACTCAAGGTGGTGGGGAATGATAGATGGAAAAGTATGAAAATGTTGGAAAGCAGCCGGAGGGGTGGGTTGGTTTATCTTTGAAAAAGAAGGAAGGGGGTAGGGAAGTGGATATGGAGACGGGGGTATCCTTTGGATAGGTACTCGATTGGTAAGGACTGGATGGCTCGTGGTCTTTCTTGTATGTGAGCGATGGTCTAAAAAATATTTAGTAGGATTAGCAGAATTTAGGTAGCCTTTGGGTAGCCCAGTTTTGTGGAACCTACTACGACTCTTAATGGGCAATTTGATATGATGTTTTGCACAGCCAAAGCATCTTCCACTTGAAAATTGTTTGCAGATATCAACATGGGGGTATTTGCACAGATTATTTATACAACGGCTAAAAACATGAAACTTACAAATGTGTAGATATTTACAATTACTAGACATACATCTACTGTCTAAAAATCTAAAGCACACATTAGGTTGATTACACTTAAGATCACTGAACTCGTTTTTTTGAATATATGATTGCATTGGGTGAGAATTTCCGCTTGTAAGATCGACATCATTAGGCCCGTTTTTTAGCACTAAGATCTTACATCTAAGATCTTACGTCTTTCTGCAAAGATTATCGTTTTTTAACTCATCTTTGTTCTAAGATCTTACAGCTCACTGATGTTAGCAAAAAGTGTGAAGACCGCCACTGTTTTGCCATATAGAACAATGATGAGAGAACTTTGATGATCAACTCATCATTGTTCTCAGACCGCTGATCAGAGCAGAATGATGAAAGACGTTTGCACAATAACGGCCAAAGATGTAAGATCTTTGTTCAAAGATTTCACTTTTAAGCGTTTTCTGACAAAAGATGTAAGATCTTAGCTCATTGATGAGTGAAAAAAACAGGCCTATTGTCAATCTTTAAAGATGTGTCATTACCACTGGATTTCAAGAATAAATATTCTTCAGTTAAAACAAGGTCAGAAGGATTAGTTTGCGTAACCTTTTTAATCCCTTGAGATAATTCTGACGAAGGAAGTTCACTAGCACTTGCTTGATTACATATAGTGACGTTTTCAGGTTCAAAGTGTTTTGCAGTTTTTACGCAACTTGAAGAATTTGGATAATACATATTTGGATTAGAAGTATCAGCTGAAGGACAGGGCGATGTATAGGATTTTAATGCATGTATAGCATCAACAATTGCTAGCTGAAAACCGACTTTTAACATTTTGACTTCATTGTCCTTGAAAAGACCACTTTTCTGACGTTCGTAAAGATCAGATAAACTATCATAAAGAAATTCAAGATTAATAATCCGTTTCCTGAGATTGACGATTTCCGCGTCTTTTTTTAGGCAATTTTCACGGGTATGGGGCTCGAAGACACTAGCCGTTTCTGCAATGCTTGTCGATTCACCTTTACTGGAACAATAGATTTGGGGCGTAATTTGGGATTGATGGGTTGTGGTTATTTTTTCAGAATCAATCGATCCATCAGAACTATTATTGATATTACTCGAAGCACGAGGTATAGTAGGGGAATTTGTAATACCGCTTCGAACGATCACTTCAAGTTGATTTTCGTTGGAGATAGATGAATTTTCTTCATCCGAAATAACGGGGGATTTTACAGCCTCGATTGGTTGAACCACTTCTGGTTGATTATCGATGGTATTAATCAAGTCATTTTCAACCATCGACGCTCGGCATTGAACGCATAACCAATTAGGGTTTTTAAGGCGATTACTTTTTGTTATGCCAGCACAAGCAGGGTGCAACCAAGCATTGCACTTAGAGCACTGGAAAGACCCAGTTCCGCATTTTCTGTAGCATTCGTTACAAGTATGGGACATTCTAGGCTAAGGAATAAAAACGAGACAAACCTTGAATTGGAAGCTATATCTTCAACTAAAAACCTGGTCGCCTAAGCCAGGATTAGCACTGGTACATTTTGTAACTAAATACTGTATTGAGCAATTATAACTCTATTATTAGTACCTTTCAATCCTAGCAATACTTAGAAGCTTCCTTATTTACCACGAGTTTTACTCCCTACTTATGTGCCCCATTCCTCCTACCTAAATCAATAAATTTTATATCATTTGATTGTATTTTTCCTAGCCATGGGACGTAAGTTTCTGCAATCCTAATAAGTCTTGTTCAAAGCCTCTGAGCTCGTCAGAGGAAGTGTTGTCAATACAATATTTGTCTTTCAACATTCTAACGTTCCATGCCAAAATTGTCCTATTTTTGAAATAATTGAATTGTGACGGCCTACAGAGTACAGGTCAGGGACTAATAGCTTCTTTTCAAGTCTAAACAAACCGTATTAGCTGGCGTAGAACCAGACAACGAGAAGTGTCCATGACCTCAAGCTGAATAGAGTTTTTGTGAAACGATGCTCTCTTATCAACGAGAGTCGACCTACTGTATAAGCGATCTCGAGGCTATTATATCCGATCTCAAGACTCATTGGCGGCCCGCATCAATAACGTAGCTCTGTAGAAATTTATGAAGATAACATAAAAAGAAATCTCGTTAAAAGACCGAATAAATGGAATAACACAGAAAGGATGGTGCACCACATGAAGAAAAGAACAAAAAATGACTACAACATGTAAGTGTTACTTAATATGAGAAGAAGCAAAGGAATTCGAAGACTTAACTATAATTCAAGCAAGAACACTAAACCATAGGTCGGCTACTATTTTCTTTTGATATGCTTCATTAAGATCTGAAACTGTGATTTCAGGATTTCTTATTTGTATACTATTTATAGTATACATATAGAGGAGCGATACATATAGAGGAGTATATTTGTAGTATACAAATAGAGGAGCGATACATATAGAGGAGTATATTTGTAGTATACAAATAGAGGAGCGATACATATAGAGGAGTATATTTGTAGTATACAAATAGAGGAGCGATACATATAGAGGAGTATATTTGTAGTATACAAATAGAGGAGCGATACATATAGAGGAGTATATTTGTAGTATACATATAGAGGAGCGATAGAATTCACTCCTCTTCAGTTTATGTATACTGAGTAGTTTGAAGCCTACTTAGAGTAGGATAAAAGAAATTCCATCAGGATGCACGAAGCATTATCTCCAGAATCAGTTTACTAAGTAACCTGTAAAAGAATAAGAGAAAGGTCTTCCTATAAGCCACTAGGCCTCGGAGGATCTAAGTCTAAGTCAAGCAACAAAGATCAGACGAAGAGGAAGAATTCATAAAAATGATTTTTAAGTATATTATCAAAAAAATTAATTTTAAATCCAAGCATGTTACAAGATTTTTTTTTTTTTGTATTTCCTTTGGCCACTTTGTTTGAATCTGCAACAAATTACATACTACAAAAGCTTACGACTGATGAAAACTGTTTATATTTGTTCTAGTTGGATAAGACTATTTATATGTGTGATTTTTTGTCAAAAATTTATTTCACTCTAAATATACTGTTTTTCTCACTCTAAATATACTGTTTTCGGCTCGTTTTAAGTTTTAGTGCTTAAGTTTAATGTTTTAAAGTTTTAATATCAGCATATGTATATTAAACTGACAATGCAATTTTTTTTTTCAGTAAATTCATTTGATTTTTTTTCAGTAAAGTACATGAGTTAATATGAGTAGGGTTCTAAACCCCATGCTTTCTAAAAGCCAGAATATAATTTGTACTTAACCTAAAAAAATTGAAATGAATTTACTGAAAAAAAATGTGTATTTTCAGTTTAATATACATATGCTGATATTTATTCCTTAAAATCTTAATTAATTTTTGATTTCTTAAAGTTATTAAAGTGAAAACATTTAAAAGAATGTTTTTCAGTAAAGTACAAATTATATTCTAACTTTTAGAAAGCATGGGGTTTAGAACCCTACTCATATTAATTTCTGCTCGTTTTGAGTTTGACTCTGTATAGAGTTCTTTAATTTTTTTTTTTGAAAAACTTATTTTGTGGGAAAAGTTTTTTTAATTAATTTCTGTTCGTTTTATATTGACATAGTCTTTTTCAGGGAGAAAGACTGAGCCTCTTCTAAAGTTAAACAGCCATCCCTTCCATAAAAACCTTAAATACCCCCTGGGCATAACTTACAGTCCTTGTCCCTAATCTCTGGGGTTTGTTTCAATCCCAAAAGCCTTGTTATATGATATTTAGGCTATTTTGAATAGAATGGCTATCTCAAAATTTCTATTAGATGCATTTTCTATACATATGCTGATATTTATTCCTTAAAATCTTAATTAACTTTAACTTTCTTAAAGTTATAAAAGTGAAAACATTTAAAAGAATTTTTTTCAGTAAAGTACAAATTATATTCTGGCTTTTAGAAAGCATAGGGTTTAGAGCCCTACTCAGACTAATTTCTGCTCGTTTTGACTTTGACTTATTTTAATTTCTGTTTGTTTTGGATTTCATTTATTTATTGACACTGATTTTTGGTAGTTGTATGCTTGGTAGATTATTTGATTCTATTTTGTTCATTTTTGGTTTAATGGAGTTCTTTACTTTTTTTTGAAAAACTTATTTTGTGCAAAAAGTATTTTGATTAAAAAAATCCCCATCCGATCCGAAGTCTATTCAACCAATCATTCCATAAGAACCTTATATGCCCGGGGCATAACTTACAACCCTTGCACCTGGGCTCTGGAGGGTTTTGTCCACCTTGAAGTTCAGTTCAGTTCAGTTCATTTTATTTAACATCAAAATACATTTAACAAATATGCCAATACCCGCCCCAAGAAAGATACCAAAAAGCACTTGCGACTGGGCGGGTACATACACTAAAAAAACAACACACGCAAATTACATACAAACACTACAAAACAAAAAAAAAGAAATCAATCAATCTCTCATCAATTCATTTAATAATAATAATAATAATAAAGATAAATAATAATAATAATAAAGAAAAAAAAAAAAAAAAAAAAACTATGAACCTTGACCTAACAAATATTTTTTCAATTTATTTTTAAATAACCCCAGGTGCTCAGCCGCCCGAATGCTCTCCGGAATAGAGTTCCACACATTAGGTCCTGAAAATCTAGTATGGAAGCTGGCCCTGGTTCCACTTCTATTCGGAACAATAAAATCACTAGCATGACGAGTTTCATAATGGTGCAAAGACCTATTATCATTAAAATAATCACGAAAAACCTCTGGACTAACATCATTCCAGCATTGATAAGCAAAAATTCCTATTTGGTAGTCTCGTAGCTGTCCTACATTCAACACTTGCAACTTGTTGAAGCAAGCTGAAGTGTTATTTACACCTTCAACATACCCACCAATAAGACGCATCGCTCTATTTTGAAGTCTGAACACGTTTAAAATTCACATAGAAACTACTTGCCCATAACATAAAGCCATACGAAGCATATGGGTGGATCAAAGCATGGTATAAAAGCAATAAAACTCTCTGAGGTAAGAAATTTTTAAAACGACGAATCGCTCCAAGGCCACGTGCAACCTTTGTGGCAACAACATCACTGTGGCGTTTCCACGAAAAATTGCAATCAATGTAAAAACCTAAGTACCGGATTTCTTGAACTTGAACTACAGGCTTATTATTAAACAGAATTCTACCATCAATATCACTGGGCTTGCCTACTCTAGAATATACAATAAAATTAGTCTTAGTAACATTAACTGATAACAAACTCAAACTAGTAAAAACATGGAAATATCTCAGAACACAATTCACTTTCAACACAAGACTATCCAAACAACGACTAGAAAACGTAACTGCAGTGTCATCAGCGAATGACGTTAAGCAACAATCTGGAAGATAAAACCTCATGCTATCCACATAAACCAGATACAGAAGTGGACCAAGGACCGATCCCTGTGGCACACCACACGACACTTGATAAGGGGAAGAAAAAGCATCATCAATCATCACTTTAATAGACCTCCCACACAAATAAATTTCAAACCACTTCAAACTCACTCCTTTAACAACTAAGCATTCTAATCTTTGCAATAAAATTTTAAAATCTACCGTGTCAAATGCTTTCCTAAAATCAAAAAATACTGTTAGGGGGATTTCACCTTTTACTAAACAATTATTTACAAAATCAACAAGATGAATGGCAGCATGACTAGTGGAATGACCTTTTCGAAACCCGAATTGGGTATCACTGAGTAGGCTATGTTTCGTGAGATGGTCATATAGACGGCGATGAATCACTTTTTCCAAAATTTTTGACAATAAAGGTAGTATCGATATTGGTCTCCAGTTACCGGCATCTGACCTGGCACCCCCTTTGTAAAGCGGGATAACTTTAGCTTGCTTCAACGCTTCTGGAAAGGTCCCCGTTTCCATAGATAAATTAATAATATGGAGAATACATGGTAGTATATACATTAACACAGCTTTAAAAGTTCTCAGATTCACGCCATCTATCCCAGCAGAATTCGATTTTATATTTTTCACTATTTTAATCACTTCATCACTTGTAGACTTTTCAAACTGGATTTCAACAGTATCTCCACGAGAGTCCACGAATTCCTCGCTAAGAAAATTTTCCCTGTCACACCTTACACTCTCTTGAACAGACGAGCCAACCTGAGAATAAAACTGGCCAAAATGATTCGCGACTACATTTTTATCACTCACATAACTTCCGTTTATATCAATGCAAGGCGACTGACTACTTTTCTGATTTCCCATAAACTCATTAATAACCTGCCATGTGGCTTTGGTATCTCCCTTATTATCAGAAAACTTTTCTTCAAAATACTTCTTCTTTGCTTGCCTTCTCATACTGTTCACCTTATTTCTCACTCGCTTGAACTCTGCAAAATCTGCGTCATCCTGACTATTAAGATATTGCTCATATAACAAGTTCCTTTTTTTTTATCATGTCTATTATTGCCTCCGTAATCCACGGCTTGCGGGGATCGTCCCTCTTTTGTTTGGTCAAGCGCAAGGGGCATGTTTTCTCATAAATCGGTTGGAAAATATACATGAACTGATTGTACGCTAGAGAAGAATCACCAGAAATCCCCAGGACCGAGTCCCACTTGATACAGCTCAACTCCTCGGCAAAGCTATTCAGATTTTGCTTTTTCAGCTCACGTGTCAGTATTTTTTTAGCTGGGATACGTCGTTTTCTAAGACACGTCACATGAGCAATTACCGGAAGATGATCTGAGCCTGGATATACTATCACATCTGAATAGCTTTGACTCAAATAGCTAGGTCCCACGAAAACGTTATCAATTAAGGTCGCAGAATGAGTAGAGATTCGGGTAGGTACACAAGTTAAAGGGTAAAGGTCACTTGAAATCATATAATTAAAAAAATCCAAATTATCACCTGAAAGATCTAAAAGATTATAGTTAAAATCACCCATACAAAAAAAATCCATGCTTGTAGACAAAACCAACCTCGTCAACTCATCAAAACCTGCTACAAACTCATCCAGGCGTGCACTGGGCGGCCTATACACCACACTAATTAAAACTTTCCTTTTTTCAATTTCTAATTCCAAACAAAAACTTTCAATCTTACCTTCTATCCATACACCCAAATCCTCCCTCACCATATACTTCATATTTTTCTTAATCAAAAATCCCAGGCCTCCTCGGTTCATAGTTGATCGGTTCCTTACCTCAAAATCATATCCTGGAAAAGAGAAAGCCGAGAGAGATTGGTCAGAACTCAAAAAAGTTTCACAAATACCCATTATATCAAATTTTGAAGAAGATGTCTCAATCATCTGCAGAACATCTAAATATCCCGTAGTAAGGTGGCATAACTTATAACCCTTGCCATTTGGACTATTGTGAACAAAACGGCTGACTCCTAATCACTTTCGACTATTAAAAAGGGCCCTAGCCCTTTCAATTTCCAATCAAATGAGCCATTTTTGAAAATTCTACGACAAAGCTTTCTATAAGAACTTTATATGCCCCCAGGGCATAACTTACAACCCTTGCCCTGACGGCAGGGGGGGGGGGAGTGTCATCCTCAAAGACATAATTTCCGTACCTTTGTACTACTTTGAACAATATGCCTATTTCAAAATTTTTATTGGATGTGTTTGGGGTAATGGTGGGCGTGAGAGGGGGGTTTGTTGCCCTCCAAGCACTTTCGACTATTAAAAAGGGCACTAGCCCTTTCAATTTCCAATTGAATAAGCCCTTTTTGAAGTTTCTACGACAACATTTTCTGTAAAAAAAAAAAAACCTTATATGCCCCAGGGCATAAAAACCATTGCCTTGAAGGCTGTGGGGGGGGGGGGGGTTACCATCCTCAAAGATCTAATTTCAAGAACTTTCAACTACGTTGAACAAAATGCCTATCTCAAAATTTTGATCGGATGTGTTTGGGGAAATGATGGGCGTGAAAGTGTTAGTTGCCCTCCAATCACTTTCAACTATTTAAAAGGGCACAATCCTTTCCAATTCCCAATCGAATGGGCCCTTTTCGAAGTTTCTACGACAACTCCTTTGATACGAAGTGCCTTATATGTCTTATATAACCATATATGCCTCCAAGGCATAACTTACAACCCTTGCCGTGAGGGCTCTGAGGGGGTCATCATCCTTGAAGACTTAATTTTCGGACCTTTTAACTACGTTGAACAAAATGTCTATCTCAAAATTTTGATTGGATGTGTTTGGGGAAATGGTGGGCGTGAGAGGTGGGTTAGTTGCCCTCCAATCACTTTCAACTATTAAAAAAGGCACTAGCCCTTGCAGTTTCCAATCGAGTGAGCCTTTTTGAAGTTTTTTACGACAATACTTTCTATAAAAACCTCATACGCCCCCAGGGCATAACTTATAACCCTTGCCCTGAGGGCTGTGGGGGGAGTGTCCTCTTCAAAAACATAGTTTCCATCTGAAAATCAACTACACTGAACAAAATGGCTATCTCAAAATTTTGATTGAATGTGTTTGAGGAAATGGTGGGTGTGGAAGGGGTGTTAGTTGCCTTCCAATCCCTTTCGGCTATTAAGAACGGCACAAGCCCTTCCAATTTCCAATCGAATGAGCCCTTTTCGAAGTTTCTACGACAAATCCTTCGATGCGAAGTGCCCTGATCTAAAGAAAAAAAATAAAATAAAAATAAATAATACATTGTGCCAACATTGTTCTTTACTTAGGCAGCGCTATTGCGCTGTCATGATATAAACTCGGGTAGCAGCGTAACAGCTTGCTATTTTCAGAACCTCTGGGAAGCCAATAAATAAAATAAATGGCTCGGTAGTGGTTCATAAGGTAGAGTAGCTACTGATACTTCATGTGCATTTTTTGTGATATGTTTAATAAATGTATAATAAATTTTCATTTTTCTTTACTTCACATTTTTGTTATTGAGTCGGGGTAATACATCACCAGAGATTCGTCCCCTATTTCTAATTAGATATACGGACTTTGGTTTTCCAAGGTTCTTCCAGGTTCTTTCAATTTTAAGGTTCTTTCTGTTTGAGAATACCAAATCAAAAGGGTTTATACCCCGACAGTCGTTCTGATGGGTATACCTTTTTCTTACATGACTTGGGATAAAACATTCGTAAACAACACATTTATAGAAGAGACCTGACTGATTTAATGGCATCACCCTTAAAAAGTCAACTGGAAATCTAAACAAAAATCACTGGTAAAAAAAAAGTTTGAATGATTCATTTTGTGAGAACTTATAATTGTTTCTGCCTCAAATTACTTTCTTTTAAGAGTGAGGCTTAGCTAGTCAGGGTTGTCGGTGAACAGTTGACAGTTGAAAAACACGAAACATTTGGCCAGTAGGATTTGGCTAATTATCATTCGCTTAATGTTTGTTTCATTTCATTTTATGCCATGAAATAGAATACGGTCATAAAATTTCCCGTAAATATAATTCAATTAAAATATTGTATCAAAATGTTTAATTTTCGAGAATATTCAACGTCTTGTCTATCTCTTTATGCCCGATCCATACATATAAACAAACGAGTTTAAAACAAAATCCCGTACAATAATGAATGGTTAATATAGGAAGTTGGGCAATATTACCATAGGTCAATCTTATAGGGCAGGGTAACAGAGCTCTGGCTAATCATTATTTCGTCTTTTACACTGAATTTTCTATATTTCAGGTTGGTCTGGGAATTGCAACCTTGTTAAATTACGTTCCTGTGCCACTTGCTGCAATGCATCAATCCGGCTCATTAGTTCTCCTGTCACTGTCCATATGGCTCACACACGAAATGAAACTCATCAAGCTCATCAAGAAATAATTTTATTAAACGCGAGACTACAAATATTTAAAGATTTAAGGTTTAATAAGTTTCGTCATTTCTTATAATATATTTCTCAGTTAATTCCGATTAAATACATTTGTCGATTTTTTACTATACGTTTACCAACAGTTTTAAAAGTAGAAACGTTATCTGGAAGTATATACAACAACGTGGGGCTTACAGTGAGGAACAGCGGGTGAATTTGCCCCATCTCTGCCCCCACCTACCATAGTCCTGCATTGTTGCAAATAATTTTGCTGTTTTGAGATAATCAGGAAATTGGCCAACCACGTCACTACGACCCATAGAGCTTGCTATTTCGCCATCTTTTCTGCCTTTCAGCACAAAAAGTATGAAAAATTGTAGAGTTTGCTTTGCAAAACAAGTTTATGTGATTATTATGCCTGATCTGACAGTTCTTTTACTTTGTTTCAACTCGGTAAATTCATTACGAAACAGATTATGTTTCGTCTACTTTAGCTACACTGGTCTTTTATCTACTATGTCCTCCTTATAGGAACGTTTTGAGACGGGACTTGATAAGCGTGTTACAAAACTAAAGCATTAAATTTGTACTTCCATTGAGAGGTTATCTACTCTCATAAATCATACACGCCAGGTAGCGCGTTCCAAGCGTGGCGGAACTAATTCTACAATATCTACGTCGATTTTTGTCAACAAAACCCTTCCCAATTCAAGAATGTTAGCAAATATCCCTAAAAATCGAACTGTGCCAAGCGTGTCGGAACTATGTGGCACTTTGACGGTCCGATATGCACGCAAGATGGCGGGAAGTGGGCAATTCCTCGACTTCAATCCTTTTCTTGTCTATTAGATGCGTATTTTATTTCACTTGAGTAATTAATTGTTAGTTCTTTTTTATGAATCCCCTACTAGTTATCAGTAGTTATGCTATGTCCCACATGTTTTAGTACGTTTGCTCAGTACGTTCTAGCTGATTTTTATTGTACAAATGGTAAAATGTATAAGTCTTGTCGAAAAAAATTTCAATGCATATTAGAAATACAAAATCAGGAAAAGTTGCCCTCAGCAAGACACCTGATTCGGCTGATAAAATGAATGATTGTTCTTTTTGTAAGTAGAAGAAAAGTATATTTTAAGGTGACGATGAGAAAATAGTTTGCTCCTGCCTACATCTATACAAAAAAATAGATATCTCAGTATTCCTTAGTTTCAACATTTGAATCTAGGCGATAGTCAACTCACTTCCCTTATTCCCATCTGTTGCTCTGTCTCCCCCTGCCCTCTAATTCTTGAAGTAGCCTATAATAATAATAATTTATTTATTACCCACTATAAAAAGAAGCGGAGTACATCAAGAACAAAAAAAAAACAACAAAAAAGGAAACTCGCACACTTAACAATTATTTACATAAAACGACGTAAATTATGGTGTGCAGTAAGACCTGCAGATAACGACAGCTTTCCCGCAAGCACAGTCACTTTTTCCCGTAAATCAGGGAGGCCGAATCGCGATATTAGATGCCGGTTCCGGAACCACGGAGGGAGGCAAAAAAGGTACCGAGAAAATTTAAAATAAGGAGTCCGGATAGAATTCAGATCTTTAGGCTTCAGAATTGGAAGAAAACCAGATAAAAAAAAAGAAAAGAATGGTCGCAAAATGAAGAATATAATTTCCCAAGCGCTTTTCTATTGTACCTCTCTCTATTTGCAACAATTTTTGAATATCCTATCTGATTTTTTTTTTTTTTTTTGCATTAGAAACCGTCAGAGCCCGAAGTGTTTTGAGATTATTAGTAATGTGAAGACCAAGCCACCGAAAAGAAGAGACAAAGGGAATAGCGAAAAACCACAGTTAAGAGGGAGACTCGCACTCGAATTAAATGAAGTGTATTCGCACTTATCAACGTTCAACATAAGCCCAATCCGTCTGAACTGGTCTGAGATCCAGCTGACAGAATGTGAGAGCCCAGCCCTAGAACGACTGACAAGGAGAACATTGTCCGCATAAGCAAGATACGAGACATCAATTCCATCAGAAATGAAAGTCGAAGGCAAGGATGAAAGGATAGGAGCAATACATAACTTAAAAATAGTTGGAGAAAGCCCACCACCTTGACGGACCCCACGCCGAAGAAACACCTTTGAATCAGAAACTACTCCATCACATTTTACCCGAATAAAAGAGTTAGAATACCAGTACCGTAACACAACAACAATAGAAAGGTTAATATTGTTGGAAAAAGAGAATAGAGTGCATGTGAGTGGACTATACTATCGAAAGCTTTCGAAAGAACAAGAGCACAGATATGAAGAGGAGATTTATCATTAACAGATTGCAACAGGAGGGAAGCTAGAACACGATGGGCGTGCTGACATCTCAGCCTTTTTTGAAAGCCAAATTGGTTTTCACCAAAATTAACATTTTCTGAAATGAAAGGGAGAAGAAAATATTCAAAAATTTTGCTAAGAGTGTACGAAATAATAATTGGTCGATAAGAACTACACTCTGACGAAGTTTTTCCACGCTTCAAAACCGAGGTGACTGTGCCACAGAGAAAACTGTCGGGAACCATAGAAGTAGATAAACACATCTGAAACGGTAGCTGAAGGTGATCTATCAAAGTTGGGCAAACTACTTTTAGATGATAAGAAGAAATTCCGTCTTGATCAAAAGAGCTAGATAGCATGTTCTTAATAGCTTGACCAATATCAACAGTAGAAACTGGTAATACATTACTCTGAGAAATACGATTAGGCAAACACGACTCAAGAAAGTTACTAAAAAGCTTATCAATTTCCCGGTTCACTTTGCCAAAAATATCATTATAATACGACACCCAAGTGTGAACTGCTATAGGACTTTCAGAAAACTCACTACTAAGCTTATCCGAATTCAGAACATGAGACCACTCCTTTCTCGACGCAGGAAAATCAAAACCAGATACCCTAGACTGCCGTAAACGTTTTTTGTAAGCGCGCTTGGTACTTTGCTTTAGATCGAAGACAACTCCTCGATTTGGCCGACCGCAAGACACCCATATTCGTAGCCAAAACTTAGCTTTATTCTTTACAACTTTTAATTCTGGGTCCCAAACCCATTCTGGTTTTCTAGTTTTAACTTTAATCTTTTCTTGAGGAACAGCAGTCGCCTCTGCTTGTTTTAAGCACCAATATCTGAAATATTTAAGCAAAGTTGTAAGCGCATGTAGTAATGGTTACGTTTTCGCTCAATATATGACAGTTCACCCAAGGTTTTGTTACTGGGTTCTCAGTATTCAGTTTCTCATATTCTGTTTTTCCTTGCCCAGTAGAATGATATTTCTGAAGATTGGTAAGTGGTAAGTGTACTAAGTATAGTAAGTATAAAGTAGTGAGTGGCGTCTGACATTGGCAAGTGTAGACTATATTACTTAAGTTGCTGCGAATCAGTATAAATTACATCACTTGCATAAGTACTTTTTGTTTCTTTCTCGCTGATGAGATTAGGGTAAATCTTCATATAGGGTACGAAGGCTTCGATAGGGTATTCTGATCAAGCTCCCCAGTATCGCTATGCTGCTTGTGGCGCAAGTGCATTTTCACTTTTTAATTCGAAAATGTTTCGGTGCTAGTAGTTTGAAACCGTAACTTGCCAATAGCAGGGATCATTCACGCGTTAAGAATAACACCAAAATCCGTGGGATCAATGGATACAATTCATGTAAATGAGAGGGGGGGGCAAAAAATGTATTTTTTTATTGGGAGGGGGGTGATTTCACTGTTTTATAATTTTGTTCAATGAAAGTATTGAAAAAAAACATTTTTCAATGAAAATACCGGAAAAAATACTATATAAAACCAAGGGGGGGGGAGAATTTTTTGGAGGGGCAAATGCTTCCCCTTCCTCATGGACGCCACGACTTGGGGTACAAGGGGACTCTTTTAAAGTTTTCCTTAAAAGGCAAAAGGGTTTTCAACTATTTTTTGTTTCTTTTTAATTCCTTGCTGAGGGATTAAAACCTTTCTTCATGTCTCGTTATGAAATGACAAACCAAATCAGATCCAAAGCACTAGCTTTGATATTGTAGAAAGCGACGTGTTGCTCATGTTTTGTTGAATCTTTTTCGGCCATACATATAGAACAAATGATTATATAAAGTCGGGAGAGGGCTCATTTCATCGTATATTCCGAGGTTTAGTGTCCATTAAAGCGGTAAAACTTATCGGTGGTCACCTGGGCGTCTATTCAACGCCATGTCCTTCTTCGTAGCCCCACATGCTACGGAATTAATATTTCAAGATGTCCATGTGAATCATAATGGCTGAAAATTCCTAAAACTGCCTATCAATGAGACATGGTCCTTGCAGCTCCAATGAGCCAGGGAGTCAAAGTAGCTGTGTTATATATATTTTGGTAGAAAGAAGACATTTTGCACCTTACTGAAATTAGAATACTGAAATAATTTTTAATCTATATTATAGGAGGACCAAATACGGACTATTGGACCTGAGCTTCATTTTAACTTCCAATTTTCACCACGGTGTGCATAACAATATTTCTGAGCTTGTAAGTACATAAATCCCAAATAGTGTTTACTTTCATCAAAGTTAGTATTAAAGAAGCTTCTGAAATTAGGATTGCGTCATTAAAACTGGGATTTCACTGTCCTAGAAAGAAAATATGTCGCTTCGTGTTTAACAAGTTTCATTACAGTTTGCACCTCGAAGGATTTATGAGCTTTTTTATTATACATTTAAGCTAATGTTGTAATATACGAGTTCACAAACAAATCATGTTAAGTGTGTGATTTTAACTGAATTCTTAGATAGGGTTTTAAACTTAAAATCATCGCAAATATGAGGCTAAAACACCGATACGACTCCGGTGTCCTAAAAAAAATGCAGTTTGTACTCCACCTTTTGGAAAACGATTTCAAATTTCTATTCTAAAGTTTGTATTGAAGTATTCCCGGGATTGTTGATTGTAATCCTAATATCGTAATATAGAATTCCAAAAGCAAAACGCGTTGAGCACATATTTAAGAAACGGTGTTTAAAACTCATCGGAGCATCTTTATAAGGGTTTTAAGTCAATATAAGGCAGATATTCCATTTTTGGCATCTTAAAACAAAACAGAGCGTGCAGTTGATATGTTTCGCAAAGGTCTCCCGATTTCTTCTAATGTATTTAATGGAGTTTTTTCGGTTAATGTTTTTGGAAGAAGCCAGATAAATATGGAGGATGATTTAATCTCTCTCCTCCTGTTATATGGAGGGGTGTATTTGGACTAATCATTCAATATGAGTGCTGAGGGGATCCCAGCCCCCTCCCCTGTATTGGTGAAGAGGTAGTTTCAGCAGAAAGGAATGTATCAATTTACGTAACTAGGGAAAAAGGGGGGGGGGGCAAAATTTATCATTCAACATCTCCTGGGGGGAGTAACGCTGTTGTATTTTTTTAATGGAAAAAAAATACAGAAAATCCATTTTTCAATTAAAACATAAAAAATGTATTTTCAAAGTCTGGGGTGGGGGTGCGTTATGCTAAAAAGTTGAACTTCAGCGTAAAAAGGGGTTTGATGTGAGTGATAAACTTTATTTTACTTAGCATAATTTTTCTTTTTTTTTGAAAAGCGAATGCGTTTAGAACTAATCCTATTTCTCGAAAGCATTGTTTTGGTATTCAAAAATTAGGTTTTAGTGTGAAGAGTGGGAAAGGGAAAGGGCTGTTAACCTTCTCATATTAATAAAAATTCTGAATGTGAGAGCAATAACGAACAGAGATTATATAAAAAAAAAAAATTCAAGTGAAAGTAAATAGTAAGATCAGAACAGAGAGTGAACACGAATTATCCCGTATATGATTTTGTTTTCGTTTCCCTCAGCTCCATATGATTTTATTTTTCCCCAATACTTCAAAAACTTATACATTAGCAAAATTTTACTTGATAATTGTATCTTAAATTGTTGTTTAGTTGCATGAAATTCTAGAAAAAAGTTAGTTATTTTTGTGTTGATCCTTCCATAGAAAAATTCTCTGTTTATTTGCATCTGGTTTAAAAAAATGGAATTTTCAAGTAATCGGTAGATGCAAGACATAATTCCATCTTAGCTACATTTGTTGTACAATAAAATGCTTTCAATAAAGCACTAGTTAAACTTTAGGATAAAGAACGGGCGTCCGAGGGGCGATAGCCCTTATCATATGTAAGATAATTTCTGGTCTCTTAAAATTGTAATACTTATCTTTACTTCTACTTCAAAAAACTTCTTTTTTCTCTAAATTTTATTATTAACGAGGAGGGAATTGGGCCAAGGAGGATGTATTTGAGATATTGATAATTCTTCCATTTAATTATCAACTAGTTCAGTGACAAGTTGTATGCAGGGATGGGACAGCATGTTAATCAGGCCAAATCGTTTTCAAAGGTTGGTTTGAGAAGCCATTCCTTATTGCTTTGACCACAAGGGTCGGGTCCATGACAAAACTTCACTGACTGACTTAAGTTTCCAAATCTCATTGTTGAAATTTAAAACATAGCTCCAGAAAAAAAAACACTGATTTGAACAGTAAATGTTTGTCCATAATAATAGCAAATCTTATATTAACGTGTCTTTGGAGGGGGCAGTTTGCTGTTCAATAATCTTCAGAAGCTCAGACAAGGAAAAGTATTGGAAAGTAGATTATTAGTGTCTGAAAAAATATATATGGTGATGCATGTGTATTTTAAAAAAATCAAACTTATTCTACATGGGGCACAGTTTTCGTTTTTTTTAAGGGATTGAGGTTAACTTTAATGAGTTTGAGCTAGTTCTCTCGTACTTAATTAGGATATTATGCAATTTTGTATTATCTATTCTTAATTTTTTGTAGGGTGATCCAACACTCAAAGGAGTTTTTCTTTTTTTAAAGGAGATTCGATGCAGTCCTATCTCGACCACTGTGAACTTTTTTAGCTTGGATGGCCAAACTATTTAGAATTGGTTGGGTGGTCTTGCCACAACTTGTAGAGCTGGAATAAGAGATCTGAATAAACGACACGAAGCTAAATGACGACACCTACTTCCCTGGATACCTTTGAAAAGCCATTTAATTTCTCCTGTTTTGTGCTGGTGCTGAGATTTTCTGATTCAGTGAAGCTTAAATCATTGGAAACTGTGGATTTTTATTCTTTGGATAAACAGAGCATAATTTTCTTTTTGAAGTTCAGGAAAGGGCTGTCTTTAAAAGCATTGTAGCATACCTGCTTTCAAACATCAAAAATAGGCTCAAAGGAGTTCATCTGAATAGGCTGAAAGGAATAGGCTAAAAGGATAAAATAGGCTGAAAGGAATATCATCTGAGTAATTTAACAGCATTGTGTTTTCCCTGCTTTGCTACCCACCATCACTGAAAACCTTGCTATCCCAGAATACATATTTTTTATGCTGTATGTATAATGAATAGAGATTGCTTTGTTTAACAATTAGTAATAGGTTAAACTTTTTATTTATTTTAAACTAGCGTCTTGATAGCTTTTCAAATTGTTTGTACATTTGAGATCCCCAATCAATTTTTTCCAAAATTACATTGAGTGTCTCCTGTAGTGGTGGGGTAATTTACTAATGGGCCTTTTGTCTTTGAGACGGTCTTCCGACGCTGAAACTTGCAAAATATTTTTAAAAGTATCAAATTGCCTTGAGTGGCACAGGTCCCAAGCTCCACATACCCTGTCAAGAAGCTGAAGCCTGTGATATTATTACAGCTCCAATACGATGAACGTTCAAATTATCATTTTCGAGAGACCTGATAGCCAGAAGCCTTGATAAACTATAGATCCGTATATTTTAGGCGCAAATAATAAATATATTCTCAACTTTTTTAAATCGTTTTCAAAGTGGACTAAAATGTAGAAATTTTTTTCTTCTCGATAGTCTATGAATATAAGTGAAAATGAGAGGCACAAAATGGATTGCGCCTCCCGTTTCCACTTATATTCTCATAGATTCTCGAGTAAAAATCATTTTCTACTTTTTATTGATTTGGAAAACGAGTTTTAAAAAATCATGTAATTATTATTTTCTAATTTAGTCTTCTCTAATACAAAAATTCTTCTTACTCAGATCCGAACATAACTTGCCACAATCACAGGCAAGTGTTCTTACGCCTGCACTATCAAGTCCTGATAGTGTTTATTTATATATGTTTTGCTGTGCCAAATTTCCGTTTGTGCTGTTTTATTTATACAAGGGGGAATATTCAGGAGGGGGGGGGGACTTTCGATGTAGTTTTATTGCGAGGTCATCGGAAGTACATATGCTGATACAATTTAGAATTAATTGAACATTTGGGAACGGGCAAAAAATAGTTTACAGATTTTGCGAATTTATGTTCACGAACGAAATTACGTGAAAAAAAAATGGAAAAATATAAGCCCTTGAGTTGATAAAAACGAGCTGGAAAAACTGCACATCGCCACTTCCCTGGAAGTGTGATTAACTCTGGCTCTAAATTGAGAACACCAGATCCTTAAGTAGAATAAAATCTAACTAATATTACAAATAAATGCCTAGTTTTTTTTTGTTTTTTTTTTAAGTTTAGGTCAGGTACATAAACATATATTTTATGAAACCTTATTTTGAATTAGGTTTTTGAAAACAGTAAACGAGGAGCAGGGGTAAATCTCCAGTATTTCAAGAGGGGGGGGGGGGGCAAGAGGTGTCCATATCTTGATAGTCAAAGGGCATGGGATGTATAATAATTTTTTCTCCACATTATTGGAGGGGGGGACTACATCCCCTTGCCACCCCTGACGAGGAGTCAAGGCATTAGTCGTACTATAGTCATCCATTTGAACTTTCTTCAAATACAAACCACCTGAGTTTTGATTTTAAGGTCTACAAGAGATTTCGAAGACAGTATTCCTGAAGCCAGTTGTCCTATAACAATCAATTTGATTTTTTCTCAGATGTGTACCACCTGAGTTTTAACTTCGGAGTTTGAAGGATCTTTGAACTGTCTTTAGTTTCTCATTGGGCCTATCCTGCTCAAAGTGACCAAGCGTTGGCGAGTGAAGGTCCATCAACTCAATGATAGGATACGTGCGTCATACCAGGCGTAGGTCGATCCTGGAAATATAACCAAAATTCCCTCCCTAAAATGAACTCTGTCTCCTTCCTAACAGGTCTCCTTGTAGCATTACAGTCTCTTCTCCATGCCTATTGACCTTGAAACAGGTTTCCCTTCCCGCAGTAGCTGGCTTCACTGCAGAAGTGTATTTCCTTTGACTCCTCCTCCTTATTTGTCAACCTGGGAACAACAGCAATACCCACCGAAGTGGTCGTCTGCCTTGATCAATTTAAAAAATTCTTTGCTATGTTATCTAGAATTTTCATTTTTTTTTGACTTTCTGAAGAGGGATTTCATTTGTGTATCAATCTTAAATAGTCTTAACTCAGCTGCAACATTAAAAGCCGGCATCACACTTGGGCGTTCTACTGAATATTTCATTCATTAGCCTAAGTATTTCGCACTGAAAAATGGTAGGCTATGGAATAATATTTCCAAAATTATAAAGTCTTGATACTTTTAAAAGAAGGTCACTTAGTCTAAACAATTATCAATGGAAAGTCTGCTAAGCAAGGGTAGTTCAGAAGGTTTTGAGGGCCTAGCCTGGTGCCTATGTTAATTTTGTTGCAAAATTCTTTTTATGAACTAAACAATTGATAATAACATAAGCTTAGCACCATTTGATCCCCTGCTCTGTCAATTTACCCTAGCCTGTATGAGATTCCATAACTGACAGGGACAAGGTGAATACTCAGTAAATTTTTACCAAATCATATTATTGACTTATGAATAAAGTTAATATACTACTCAATGCCTTTTTTTATTCTCTTTCCAAATATAATAATCATTTTGTTGGAAATGAATTTCACCCCCACCCCTATATATACCAATTCAGGGTATATATTTGCACATTAGGGGGGGGGGGGTGTTGGTGAATTTTATTTCTGATGTAAATGGGAGGTAAGTTGGTAAAGTTCTATGAAATCATATTATTGAGTTAGGACAAAAGTGAATACACCATTTGATGCTTTTTTTTATGCTGATTACAAATATAATAAGCATTTCTATCAGAAATGAGTTTCAGCCCCCCCCCCTATATAGGCGAATTCAGGGTTAGGTTAGGTTAGGTATAGACTATATAGGGGGGGGGGGGGGCTGAAATTCATTTCCAATAGAAATGCTTATTATATTTGTAATCAGCATTAAAAAAGGAATCAAATGGTGTATTCACTTTATTCCTAACTCAATATTATGATTTTGTAGAACTTTACCGGTAAGTTTAAACTTTACCCCCACCCCCCTAATGTGCAAATATACACCCTGAATTGGTATATAGCCTAGGGGTGGGGGTAAAGTTCATTTCCAACAAAAATGATTAGGCCTATTATATTTGGAAAGAGCATAAAAAAGGCATCAAGAGGTATATTCACTTTATTTGTAATTCAATAATATGATTTTGTAAAAATCTACTGAGTACACTCAAAAATCTACTGACTCACTCAGTTCCTTTTTTTGTGCTTTCCAACAAAGACTAAGAATAGCAGCAGCAACATTCCAGAATTTGGGCTAGCCTTTTAAGAAGGAAACATGTTAAGAAAACAATTCATAATATGCAGAATAATTGTAGGTGACACATTTTTACTCTAGCCCACCATACTTTTGTTATGGCACTTCACACCACAATTTTTCTGATGCTGCTAAAATTCTTTGTTTGGTTCAATAAAGACAATACTGGCATGTCATATACAGAAATTTTGAACTTGATTGGTAAACACAACAGTTTTACAGACTCCTGTCATGATTTTACAGATGGTGCCATAACTTTTTATTTGGTTAAATAATCAGTATTAAAATAGTGACATGATATGTACCAAAATCTAAATCTTGGTTGGTAAATACAGAGGTTTTACTGACTTGTACAGTGATTTTATGTATTGTATTCAAAACAGATTATGCTAATTATATTGACAAAAAAACAGTTGGTTAAAATGGCCAGCCAGTCAGTAAAATCTCTTGCCAACCCCCCCCCCCCCAAAAAAAAAAAAAAATTGGCTAGTAACAACACTGGCCCTGATTCTAGATCTTTACCACAGTGGCTCTCTAGAAGGAGATATACTAGAAGAAAAAAAAGATAAATTTGAAAAAAGAAAAGGAGTTTAAAGGTAAATATTAAGAAGTTTAAATCATGAGCTTACAGCAAAAGACCACTTTTCTTTGGTATTGTGAAAAAATAGAGATGGGTTTTTGGGCCACCCCTATTTTACTACAGCATGATTCAATTTGAGGGTAGTAACAAGAGCCCTGCCTTCTTGGTGAATTTTTTATCAATAATTTGCCAGCATAAATTAAAAATCTGGTCTCTGGCTTGACAAGCAATTGGAAAGAGAAAATTAAATTTAGTATTTGTGATTTATAGAATAAATATCAAGAAATAAAGGCTACAGTTTTACAGTCAGAGAAAATCACCTTTCTGTTAATATGTGAATAAAACTGAAATGCTGAAATGATATATACATCAAAATAGGATAATTGGTATTTCCAAAAAAGGTCCTTGTAGGTAAGTCATAAACTAATAATTCAACTGTTTGGTCATAATAATTTTAATAATAACCATATTGATACACAGTTCAGATTTTTAGCTATTCATTGATATATACAATTCTTCTCAATTTCTCTTTAGTAACAAGGTGTTAGGGTTTTAGTTTTACAAAATTTTCCTCAATTGGATACTGTTTTTTTACCCTAGGAATAGGCTAAAGTGAACATATCATTTGATACCTTTTTTTATGCTCTTTCCAAGTTTAAATAGTTGTTTACATAGTTACTATAGTATGTTAAATAGTTACTAAATCTAATAGTTGTTTTACATAGAAATTCAATTTTAAGCCCTTTATGCACTCTCAAAGATGATACCCTTTTCTCTCATTTTTGGCTATATAAAAGGGTCAAAAAAGCTTTTCTTACTTCATTATAAGCAGAATAATTGTAGTTAATGCATTTTGACTACAGCTCCACTATACTTTACCCTCATCCCCCCTCATGTGCAAATATACACCCCAAATTATATATTTCATATGTGTTTTCTGGTTCTTGATTTTGTCACAGGTGATTCAATTTATGGGTAAGTTAGTTTAAACAAGAGATGTACTAACAGCTTAATGTTAACACAGCAATTCTTTAAAGATTTTTAAATAGTTTATACAATTAGAGCATGATGAATCAATGTATGTGGATTGCATAATTCTAAAAAAATGGAATTATAATCAAATAGCAAGTTCTTTACCATTATTTTAACCCTTTTCTTTAGCAAAAATTAGAGAAAATGGTATCACCTTCAAGGGTCCATAAAGGGCTTAAAATTGAATTTCCAAGTAAGATGACTATTATATTCAGATAGAGCATAAGCAAAGGCATTGATTGATATGTTTGCCTAATTTGTAAATCAGTAATCTGAACTTTTCCATATTTACAGAGAAGTGTTACCTTAATTTACACTTTGGACCAAAATAAGGTCCATGCTGGGTCTGTTCTGCTCTGTGTCAATGATGTTAATTTGGAATGTCACTGTGAAACAGGCCCAGTGATGCTGCATTAGTTAGCAGCTGAGAGGGATGGACTGTCCTGCTTATATTTCCATGGCTTGTTGTTCCATTCTTTGTCAAGTCTTGACTTGAAGGAGGCACTAGTGGGTGCAGTCACAGTTTTGTCTTGGAGGTTGTTCCAGTTGTTGGAAATACACTTGGTGAAAAAAGTTTTGGCATATTCTGGTCTTCACTCTTTGCTTTGCTAGCATCTGTGAGTGTCCTCTAGTGTTGTGCTGTTTGTATGTTTTGTGAGGAGGTTGTTTTTGGTTGACTATTGTATTTGTAGGTCATCATCATATCATATCTGTGATGTCTGAAGACCAGCATTGGCAGTTTTAGGTGCTCCAGTCTCTTATCATACAGCATACTTTGCAGACCCATGATGCATTTGGTGGCATTTCTTTGAACATCTTCAGTTATTCTGGTGTCATGCTTGTAGGAGGGGGAGGTCAGGCATGTTAAAAAGTCCAAGAGTGGCCTAACAATAGCCTTGTAAAATCTCAGGAAGACAGTACAGGAGCAGCTGGTGATAGTGTATTTCAGCAGGCCTAGATTCAAATTAGCCTTCAACACAACCTGTTGCCAATGCCCATGGAACTTCAGTTGCTCATCAACAAGTACTCCCAAGTCTTGTTCTTCAAGACTGGTTTGTAGCTGAATATCAGACTGCAGCTTCTGGTCATGCATGGTATACTGGTGGTGAGGATTGTTATTGCCAAAAGGGAGGACACTGCATTTATTAATGTTAAGCTCAAGCAGCCATTCACTGGTCCACTTCTGGATTCTCTGGAGGTCTGATTGCAGGCTTTGTTGAACAGCTGGTCCAAAAAGCTTGGAGTCATCAGCATAAAGCATGATATTATTTCTGGCTTCCTTTGCCATATCATTTATGTTAATGAAGAAGAGGGTGGGGCCTAGGCTGGTACCCTGAGGAACTCCATTGACAATTTCACATGGTTTGGAGAATTCTTTATTGCCATAATTGGTAAAAAGTTGGACCTGCTGCTCTCAGTCTGTCAGGAAATTCAACACCCATTCTACTACATCATTGTGGATGCCAACTGCCAATAATTTGGCCCTAAGGCATCTGTGTGGCACCTTGTCAAATGCTTTGGTGAGGTCAAGCAAAATAAGGTCAACAGGTAATCCTCTCTCCAGAAGCTCAGTAATGATATTGTAGGTTTCAAGTAAGTTGGTCTCAACTGACTTTCTGGGAAGGAAGCCATGCTGGTCTGGTGACTGTATACTTTTGGACAGAAGCTGTGTTAGAATTTTGACATTCACAATGCGTTCCAGGGTTTTTGTTACAGCTGATTGGCTGATAATTCTCTGCATTTGTCTTGTCACCTTTCTTGAATATTGGTGTAGTGTAAGAGATCTTCCAATCCAAAGGCACAGTCTTTGAGTTGAGGGACTTCTGAAATATTTGACATAATTGAGTTTATATCTCATTAGCCAGTTCTTTTAGGAGCCTTGGGTGAATGTTATCCAGCCCTGCTGACTTATTAACATCTAGCACTTCAAGTTGCTTCATGACAGACCCTGGAGTAATCATGATAGGGGGCATAAGGTCAGTACACTGTATGCTGGACTGTTGGGGAGAGGACCGTCAGGTTCATTAGTAAACACTGATGCAAATTGCTTGTTGAGTAATTCAGCAATTTCTCATAGGTCAATAGTTTCCATGCCATCAGATTTCTTCTGTTTCTTTATTGAACATCTACTATGATCTTTGATGGATGCATAGTTCCAGAACCTTTTGGGGTTTTTCTTGCTATCATCCACAAGCTTGGACTCAAAGTTTGAATATAGTTGTTATGTGAGATTTTGTAGTTTATTTCAAGCCTTTGCAAACTTTTCATAGTGATAATCTTTCCCATTTTACAGTACTTGTTCCAGTATTGGCTTTTTCAGTTTTGTTCTCTACGTATCTGAGGGGTCATGTGTGGGTATGTCTGTTTGAGATAAAAAACACAAAGAAATCAATATAAAGATGTCAAATGGTTCTATGGCCAGTAAATGAAAAACAACACAAATCAAACAAATATTTTGCATGTATCTAGCAAGGTGTCGTCAGAGTAGAAAAAACAAAAACTAAAAATAAATATAAAACTAAAATAGACTAACCTAAAATATATAATACACAATTACTTAACATTTGTAATTTGTAGCCACCTTCATCAAACCACAAAAGTAACTTGATTAAAAATTTTAAAAAGGAAATAGGAATATATTATTGAGACATAATTTTATGCAAAGCTTTTGATGCTGCTATTTGCTTAGGTTTGTTACTTGAACTAACCCCTAGGACACATTGCAATGCTTTATTTTTTAATGTGGGTTCATTTTTAAAAATAGTATCATCAACAGGATCAATATTTATTATACCAGTATCTCTATTAATTGATTATCCTGCAAGAAGGTTTTTTTTATTTCTAATGCTTCAAGAGCCCATTAAGTGAAACCGTTATCATTGGAAATGGCTCTTGCCTCCTCAGCTGCACAAAATGGTCCAGATTAAAAAGTATATGTTCTGCTAAAGCTGAAGTGACCAATGTAATGAAGTTCAACCAATGCAAAATTTTCCACAAGAGTAAGGAATGCCAAACTCTTTATGTGTTGTGTCTTTTCCAGGACTTAGAAAGTTGCTCAATGGTCTGATTGATTTAAAGCTATTTGATATATCATGTTTCAATTAAGTCTGTTTAATTTTCTTGCCAAGAATTGGTATATAAGGTAATGAAACATATCTATTGGAAATTGTTGGGTCCAAAAGTTGAGAACCTTTGTTTTTATTACCTTTTTCATGCTTAATCTGCCTTTACTTTATTATTTCATTTACAAATTTTACAGGATACCCATTGCAATATAAAATATCACCCAAATACAATAGTTTGCTATCAATATACTACAAGGAATTTAAAAAAAAAAACTCTTATCAACCTATGATGTACTGTTCCCCCTTTTTTTTTTACTGAAATTGGGTGAGATGAACAAAAATTTAAATACCTGTCATTATGAATTGGTTTTCTATAAATTGAAAAAAGCAATAATGGTTTACTTTTTTCAATTTATAGAAAACCAACTCATAATGACAGGTATTTAAATTTCTGTTTATTTCACCCAATTTCAGTAAAAAAAGGAACAGTCATATCATTAGATGATAGAGTTTTTGACATTTATTCCCCAGAGTATATTGACAGCAAACTGTTATATTTGAGGGATATTTTATTGTGCAATGGGTATCCTGTAAAATTTGTAAATGAAATAAAAAGAAAAGGCAGATTAAGTATGAAAAGGGTAATAAATTTGACAATGGGCTGTAACACCTATGTAGCTTTTGTGATTTATGCTCCAAATGTCAGCAGTGGTACAAAGATAGTCAGTTTCACAAAATAGTTTAGTCAAGGATCTTTTCATTGTTATATACTTTGATTCAATGCATGAATATAGCATTTGTTGTTTCATTAAGGTTGGATATAGGGCCAATCCTTGAACCAGTTTTCTGAAGGCAGGTTTCTCAACTGTGCTTAAAGGGCAAGTAGACTCAACTAATAGTTGACTATCAAATTGTCAACTTGGCTTTTACTCAGTTTTACCAGTCTCTCTTTTTCTAAAAATTCTTCACTTGGGGTTCTTGCTCTTTCATAATTTGGTAGCTTTTCAGAGCTACTTGTACTTGGAAGAGAACACAAATCTTGCATTGCCCCCTCTTTCATGCTTTCTTCATTTCCTTCATCATACATTAGGAGTCTTTTCTTTTCAGAAGACTGTTTTTCTGCTTCCTCCTTGTATTTGACAAATGCCTGATGCAAGTGAGGGTGGACACACTAAAAAAAAAAAAAAATAAATAAATAATAAAAAAACAGAAGACACATTCAGTAGGCCAGTGACTTCTTTGAGAAATATAAGTATTGATTTATATTCAAATTTGCTGCCTCTAGAATAGCTGCTTTGCAATTCTATATAAAAATCCTGTTCTTCATTTATAATAAGTCCAGCATTGTGAAATTTGTTCTAATATCTGGACAACCTTAGAGAAGTTCAAGACAAAAATGTACTTGATACTGAAGTACCACTAAGTACACAAAAAATGGCTTTAAGTATGTATTTAAGTACCAACCCAACACTGCATATAGGATAGTATTGCAATGGACATATTGGGCAGAAAGAAACATGGTTGGTAAAACAAACATTGACAGCAGCAATGCATTTTGTCTATTTTCAAAACAATAAACAAAGGGCAAAATGAACAATCATTTGTTTTAATGCCTACACCAAGATGAAAGCAGAACAAATTGGAAGGGGACAAACTTGTTTTTTTTTTTTTTTTTTTACTGCTGATGAATAAGTGTGTTTAAAGAACTAAATTGGAAGTCATAAGTGATTTTTTTTTTCTGGGGAGGGAGGGGACAATTTGAAAAAAAAGAAATGCTAGATAATTTATTGTGGAGTGCCCAGAAATTTAAAGAAGTTTGAAGTGTCAGGAGATTGGGCCAAAATTAGCCCTTCCTTCAACACCAAGGAAATCAAAACCTATTTATTATAAATAAATAAAATGAGCATAATCAAATTTATGTACCCTAAACTGAATAGTATTTGGACAAAACCTTAATTTATTTACATTAAGAAAATTTCTACCTATTTGTTTTCAAAATAGAGGAGGTTATTCCTGTGAGGGGAGAGGACAATTGAAAATAATTTATGACCCTTAAACTAAATAGTATTTTAACAAAACTTGAATTCATTTACATTAAGAAAGTTTCTACCAATTGGTTTTCAAAAATGATTTGAAACCTAAAAATAGATTTTTCGAAAAAAAATTCCCTCGGAAGGGAGACAATGGTGTAAAAAAGAAATACTTGATAATTTGATTAGCAAGTGTCCAGAAATTCAAAGAAGTTTGAAGTGTCAGCAGTTTGGGCCCAAATTAGCCCCTGCCTTCAACCCTAAGGAAGTCAAAATCTGTTTATTATAAATAAATAAAATGGGTATTAATCAAATTTATGTCCCCTAAACTATATAGTATTTTAACAAAACTTGAGCTCCTTTACATTAAGAAAATTTCTACCAATTGGTTTCCAAAATAGAGGAGGTTTTTCAAAAACGTAAGAAAAGACAATTGTAAAAAAAAAGAAAATGCTAGATAATTTAATTAGAGTGTCCAGAAATTCAAAGAAATTGAAGTGTCAGGGGATTGGGCTCAAATTAACCTCTGCCTTTGGCTCTAAGGAAATCAAAACCTATATATTATAAATAAATAAAATAAGTATTAATCAAATTTATGCACCATAAACTAAATAGTATTTTAACAAAATTTTAAGTCATTTATATTAAGAAAATTTCTACCTCTTGGTTTTCAAAATAGAGGAGGGGTATTACCTTTTTCAGCCTAAGAAAATCAAACTCTTTAGAAGTATTCATTAAAAGCTGAAAATAAGATAGAAAAAAAACAGATGTTCAACTTATCTTCTAGCTACAGGGCAACTCCAAAAAAGCAATTTTACCCAATATTTCCTAGGGAATATCTTATTTTACCAATTTTACCTTATTTTACCAATTCTACTGACCAGGTTTTTATTTTACAACAGTAGTATATGGGTCCATTGGTGGGAGGGGGAGGCGTACATCATCAGGGTAATAACTATTATGTTGAAAAGAAAACATAAAACAAGAAATCTAATGTTACAATTTTTATTTCACATTCTAGATAACCCAAAGCTATATATTGGTGAGGGCTGGGGATGAATTGTCAAGAGCATAAATAGAACCATAAAAATGAGCACAAAATTAGTTATCTAAATATACCTGTTTCTGTTCTAGCTTATGTCCTACTTGAGAGTTATAGGGGGGTGGGGATGAATTATCAAAAACAAACAGAACCATAAAAATTAGTAATCTAAATATACCTGTTTTTGTTTTTATTGTTATAGGAGGGGGGCTGTGGATTAATTGTCAAAAGCACAAATAGAACCATAAAAATGATTGCTCTAGTTTACGTCTTACTTGAGAGTTATAGGGGGGGGGGTGAATTGTCAAAAACAAACGGAACTGTAAAAATTGGTTATCTAAACATATATATTTCTGTTCTAGCTTATGTCCTACTTGAGAGTTTTAGGAGGGGGGATGAATTGTCAAAAACAAACAGAACCATAAACATTAGTAATCTAAATATATCTGTTTTTGTTTCTAGCTTATGTCCCTTTGAGAGTTATAGGGGGGGGGGACCTGTGGATGAATTGTCAAAAGCACAAACAGAACCATAAAAATGATTGTTCTAGTTTATGTCTTACTTGAGAGTTATAGGGAGGGTGGTATAAATTGTCAAAAACGCAAACAGAACCATAAAAATGAGCATGAAGTTTGTTATATAAATATTTTTGTTGTAGGTTGTGTCCTGCTATTCTTAGCCTTTATTCCTTTCCAAGTTTAGTCAACTCTCAGTAACTCAAAGTTCTCAAAATCTTGAACTATTTTCAATCCCCTTGGAAAAAACCTGTCTAAGTCAAAGAAAAAAATATGCATAACTCAAAATGATTTTGCAGTTATATTTCACCTCTGTAAGTCAAAGTGACCCAAGAGTTACCTCTATAACTGGAAATTTAGTAGATAAATCAAATTTCATTGTTACTTCACTCCCATAAGTCGAAGTTTTCCTCTGTATCTTGAAGTTTGAGGACCCAATCATTAGAAAAAAGCTAAATCTCTAGGGCACAATAATTTAAGAGCATTAGAAGTTGGCTTGAGAATATTAAAAAGAGGTACAATAATATTTCTAATGCTGACGAAACAGCTTTGTACTTCAAGTTTTTCCCTGATAAAACTAATCAATTTAAAGATTTTCGTCTCTACCCATCAAATGCATGTCAAATAAAAGGGCCAGGATGAATATTGATATATTTTCCTCATGGCTGACTGAAAATAAAACTATGGGCAAAAAGAAATGCCAAATTCTGTTCTCTGTTGACAATTGCATGACACACATTCCTCCTCTTATATGGGTTAATTTTAAGTTTTTGCTAGCCAACACAATGTCTTAATTACAGCCAGTAGTTGGAGGAGTAATTAAAAACTTCAAGGTACTCTACAGATTTGAAGTGGTCACAAAATATATTTCTGACATAGAAGACAAAAAGGTGTGCAATATCAACCTATTAGAGGCCACACAATTTGCCAACAAATGTTGGGACAACATAACAAGCAAAACAATAGCCAACTGCCTTAAGTTCTGTAGATTCAAACTTCCAGAAAATCAAGCTGAAACAGAAAATGGGCCACAAGTGGAAGAACATCTTGAAGTGGAACTACCAAATAATAACATTGAGCCTGAGTGGAATGAGGTGAAAATGCAACTGTCATCAGGCAAGATACTACACTTGTTGACAAGAGGGCAACAGTATTCAGCATATTAACTGATGAAGAAATGATAAAATCCCTTACTATTGATGATGATGCTCCTTCTTTCAAGGAAGATAAGCCAGTGTGGAAATTACACCTAAAGAAGTCAAAGCTGCAGTTTTTATTATATCTATGTTTCTAGAACAAAAAAACAGTACTATTCTAGAAAATATTTTTGCTGAGGTTTTCTCATCCATTTTTTTAATCAAAAGTGTCATTGACACATGGGTTGCCTTAAGCAGAAAAAGATATACACAGAAGAAGATTGTAAACTTTTTTACACAGTGAGGTTAGTATATGGACTGTACTGCTTAGTGTGGTGGTACACGTTTTTTTCATTATGTACACTATGAGTATTTTTATTAATATGGTATCTTACTTGATTTTATATTAATGCAGTAATAAAGTTAATTTTAATACTAGTAGATGTAGGGAATAAATTTTGTGTTTTTTTTTTACCTCTAGCTCAAATTTTTGTTTAGTTTACCTCTATAATTTGTTACCTTTATAAGTCATATTTTATGCAGAACAACTGCATATTCTAACCACTTTTTAGCTTAAAATTATAAAAAAAGATTAAAGAAACCAAAGAAGTTCATAAAAAACTCTATAGAAAGAAACTGAAGAATTTAGTTTAGATTTATTTGTGAATTTTTATACTTTTGTATACAAAACTGAGCCACTACTCAGATCCATATGATGGGGAGAAAGGATTGTATGGACCATTACTAAGTTTGTCCCTTGTAGTCCAGTAAATCTACAAAACTCTGGGACAAAATTGCAATATAAAAGATTTTTACACCATCTTGTAGAGAAAAAAATTCTGTACAACATATAAAAAGTCCTCAAAAATCCACTTGGCAGAACAGGGTAAAAAACAGGGGGAAAGGGGGAAAATTGCAAAAATTCAAGGACAGATTTATTGTGCACTCGAATTTCATTTCTGCTCTTTTTCTGCGCGAAGAAATCGAAAAAAGAAAGTTATATTGTTTTATTGCTGGTCTTGGTTTGACTTCGCCCTTTAGCAGGGAAGGGGGACAACAGTATCCTCGGGAGTTTTGCGATATGGAGGGTCAAAATGTTGCCCCCAAGGTTTTTTGACTTCATGATTTCAAAAAACATGGTATTAGATTTGTATCTTGCTTTTCTGCGGTGTTTTCTCTGTAGGGGAGACAATGCATTGGGCCTTCGGAATATGTGGGCAGATTTACTTTGACTAGATAATAGAAACAGAAGACAAAACTAAATGTAAAAAATGATACAAATCAGGTAACTTTGGTAATCACAGCAAAATATAATTACGGTTTTGATTGAACTAAAAAGGATTTGTACCAAACATTGTCTTCTTCATTGTTATCAACAAAAAACATCTTTATTGGAATATGCAATCCCTTGGCAGTCTTTGCAAGCAAGTGTGCAAGGCAATCCATTTTTTTGGCACCTACAGCATGAACTGTCACAATTGGAACGCATGCATCTGCAATGAATCACATTTAGCAGATGAGACAGAGTAGGTCCAATGTCTGTCATGATTGGAGTGAGGCGTCTGTCACTTAATCGCCAATCCCAGTCTTTCGTGGTTGAGTTCTGACACAGTATTACGCCATTCCATTACCTGATAGAAAACTATAAGAATGAGATCTCACAGCCGATGGAGTTGGTGAAAGTCTCTCTGAGTTCACAACAGTTGATGTCTTTGAGCTATTCAGTTTTTTAAGAAAAACCCTGTACCTAGCTTTGCTGAGACCCTCCCCTTCCTTAGCCTTGTAGAAACACAGCAAAATATTTTCACCGGCTTGCTGGACTTCTTCCTTAGTAGAGCGCGGATTAAGGATTACTTCACAGTTATTCCTAAATTCTTCATGGCTTTTCAGGAATAGTAGGACAGCCTGCTTTCCTATCCGAAACAAATGGGACGTCGTGTTGCAACCAAGAAACGCATGCTCAACAAGAATAGTGACAAACCTATTCCAGCCATCTTTTGATAAAGTTGATGTGCCAATATTTAGTTGACAGTGCTCTTGACTTGGTACTGTTTTTGAAGTAGAGATCCCTGGCTTCCAGAGGCAGGTGATGGAGGAGAATGATCAATAAATCAGTGTTGTTTCCGACTACTGCGGTTACCCTTTGCTTGGCCGCATTAACACCTGTTAGTGCAATCAGAACATCCGCATCTCTTTCTGCATGAAGGACAGTAAGGCCGGCTTGGACAAGCTTCTTACCAATAGCTCAAATAATGTTCCGCTTATTGTTGGGATTCTGCAATAAGTCCTCCTTCTTCCTTTGCAGCTTCAAACTTAGTGAGAAAGCTAGGTGACATCTTTGGTAGACAGACCTGAAGTGTAACCATCAAAGACGACAGAAGCATTTGAATACTTCTGTGTCATGAATGAAACATAAGTGCTGCAAATCTGTTTGAAAATGTTTCCTGTTTTCCATGGAATATGCTGGAGTGGCCATCCACCATCGATCACATATTTTTCTGGCTCTTTTGATAGGACATTCACAGGTTCTGCCTTTGCTAATTTTCAAATAGCTTTTGCTAGCTCCGCTTTATCTGGCTGTTGGGGCAGGCTTGACAATTTGAAAAGGGCAGTAGGATAGCTGGAGAGTTCAAATCTGAGTGTTTCTTCCATATCCCCTCTGGCTGAAGTTGCGGCTGCCGCTAGATGTCGGAAAAGAAGACTTGGGCAATCGTAATCACTTTGCTTTTACGCTTGAATATGTAGCAATCAGCATCGGCGTCGTCCATCGACTTCACAATTTCTTTTCCTATTGCCTTTGCTGCATCCACATTGATATCCCTTGCAGCTGTCATACCATTCGATATATTGCGCAATTGAGTGCAGTTGTCGCACAAACAGGACTGCGTTTAGGAGGTACTAAAGCCTTTACGTCCTTTCTATCTCTTTCTATCCGAGCTTTTCTTGCAGAAACGTGCTGGTCAGATGACACATACTCAATGCTGGTGAGTGACTGCATAAGCTTATTAATTTCAGCTCGCACTGGCATTGACATTGTCCAGATCAATCTTTGCATCTCACTCATTCCATTTCCTCTTGTTAGTCCCATGCTTGTTTTCAGCAACCTCATCAGTACTTGCTCAATCACTAAGTCGGGAGAGAGCCCAGCCCAAAATTTATTGCTTCTTCAAATGACTAACATCCCATCTGCAACGTCTTTATACAGCTTCTGGCTACCTTCTCTCAGTTCTTCCATTTGCTGAAGAAATATTCTCACCGATTTCGTATACAGGTTGTGGCCTGCAGCTGCAAAGTAAGGGAGCATCTCAGAGAGTGCTTGAAGACACTGCACCCAGTTTCTGGTCCATTCTGCCCTGATGGCCTTCTTAAGCAATCCAAACATTTCTGATTGCTGAAGCCATATTTTTGCAGTCCTGTTGTTCTGCAGCGTGTCTTGAAACTCCATCACTCGGGTTAGGATTCGACGCACTATGTCTGTGTTGGATGCGTCTTCAAGGGTTACTTCCTCATTCAGTAGAGCTATACATAATTCCAAAGCTTCTGTAAAGTTTGGATAACTCGCACATATGTCATCTGTGCAGTTGAAACCTTATGATTTGCAAATGAGAATGATCTGCAATGCTGAATCTATAAGCTTGAGCGATCTCGTGGCTCTTGAAACAGCCTTACCACTAAGGATATGCTTAATGGTGTTACCCGCATATAGGCATTTGAGCACTTCTTTTATTCCTGTTTCCGTCATCAAGTGCCTGATCACTCCAAGAAAGCTCATATGGCAATGGAGACCACCGATCATTGGAACTGCTGTCTTGAGATGACTATCAGCATGCTCAGCATTGCTGATGTTCACTGTTCTCATGTACAAAGGAAGGTCAAAAGTAACAACTGGTACCATTCCGTGCTGGCATGCTTTATCAGAGATAAAATGTAAGGTCATGCATACACAAGAAAGATAGGAGGGATTACAGTTGATCATAGACAGAAAAACAATTGACAAGGCGTCTGTGTATGGCCCATGGTGAATTGCTTGCATAAATCCACTCCATCTGACCCGTTTCGTGTCATGTATCCAGCTTGCATGCTAAGGTCAATGCCATCAATCTTGTTGTTGAAGGTGATGGTCAGGATGGGTTTGTACACAAGACTGTTCTCCTATTGGTTTCTGTTGTAGAAGGAGAAAGGCACTTGTCCAACCTGCTGGAGCACTTCAAGGTTTACAACTGCTCTTGGGATTATAATTGGAAATTTGGGTAGCCTTGGTGTGGCATCAGCTATAACCTTATGATAACAAAAAAAACTTTAGCGTAAGAGTGAGCTATTGAGGAGAGGCAACCCACCTCATATACGCAACATTTTCTGTTCGTGTTAAGTTTTAATTTTGCTCCTTACTTTCAGTTGAAAAAATTTGTTTTTTATTTATTTAATTTCTGATCGTTTTTTAACTAATGCTGGGAAATCCGGCTACCCCTTCATGGAAAATTTCCTTCCCCCATAAAAAAGTCCTCCATGGAAAGATCCTGCCACGTGCCACGTAAATGTTGTGGTCGACATGGTCGCCAATGAACTGGATGAAAGTTTTAGAAGTCATCCCTGGAAATTCTGTACCATGAGTTACTGCGGCAGAACGCTCGAATCGAAGCACCTCAGAGTAAGAAGTAGAAGAACCTAGCCTATTCAGCTGGTCGATGAGAAAACATGAACCAGATTGCTGGTGTTGCTGAACTCCAAGGTATACTTGTAACGGAGCAACCAAAGATTGGGGGTGGCAAGCCTGCATTATTGCTTGACCAATTGAACCTACCAGTAGGCAGTGAATCTCTAGAAAACAGGAAAAGAGAAGCACCTGGGAATAGGATATTAAGCTCTCGTCAAAACGGTGTTAGAGGGTTTTAAAACCGAGTTGATAGACCTTTGTGTCCTCTCCGAATTCTGTACAGCCGTCTGACTATATTTTCCCTTTAGAGGATATCTTGATTTCCCCCTCTTTCCCCTAGTAACTGGAATACGGGGGGAAAGGCTAATGACAGAGCAATCAAAGCGATTCTTCTCGTATTGGGAAACCCCAGAAAACAAGTCTTGCAGACTGCTGTACAGGATCTTTATTTACCCCCTCTTTCCCCCCTGTAAGTGTGGAAACGGGGAACAACTTATTGCACAGCAATAAAAAAACGCATATTCGATCTTTTTGGACCCAAGAGCATCAGGAACGCCATTCTCAGCATCAAACTACCAGTCATAGATTTTCGAGTTTTCCTTTGGATTTTTTCCTTTGCCCCCGTTTTTCACCCTGTTCCGCCAAAGGGATTCTTAGGGACTTTTGGTATGTTATACAGAATTTTTTTTTCTCCACAAAATGGTGTAAAAATCATTTATATTCCAATTTTGTCCCAGATTGTGGGTTTTTTCTTAGATAAACTGTCTTCCCCTTGAACTTTCTCCAATTTTGATTGTGTAGATACTACCCGGACCCGGACCCTGTATTATAAAAAGTAAGTGTTGTAGTTAAAGACTAAAGTTACAATTTCCCTGAATACAAAAGAAGGAACAATAAGAAAAATTAGTAGTTAATGACAAAATGTTGAGGAAACCATGGATATTTGAGCAAAGATCATCCCTTGCAAAATTACAAAAGAAAATATAGCACAAAAGAAAGTCTAGCCTGGATAAAATGACATAAAATAAACTGTTGCCTCAATAAAAAAAATATTTAGCAGGGAAATGGTAGAGAAGCAAGTGGACAAAACAGTAATAAAAAAGACACAAACCATGGAAAAAATATCCGTGCATACCTGTATACAGGGAAGTGGCTAGGAAGAATCCCCCCTCCCCCAACCAAAAAATCGATCCAGAGAATTCCAGTAGAAAAATTGAAAAATAGGGGCATGCAAATGCAGGTTTTTCCATTTTGACCCCAAATCCCTCTTCCTGGCAAAAATTTTCTGATCCACCCCCAGTGTTGCCTGGCATGCATCACTGATAAACATATTTTTACAAATTCGTAGTGGCAAGGTGATGCTGAAAATATTTTGAGTTCTGATCTTAATCCTAAATTTACCTAAATATCTTGATTCCAATACACTACCCTATTCTGATTCAAGGAATACTAACCTTTAAAAAAAGAAAAGTATTGTATTTATTGTTTCAGTAAATTTACTGGCTTTTTACACTTAAATGAACTATGCCTTCTTGCTCTGTTGATAATTGACACTGTTTTTTCTTTATATTTGACAACCATAGAGATTCCAAGTATATGTCCTTGGAAGTCCCCCGCCCATAAAGATGACAAATTTCTAGAATTCTTGATATAGTTTTGTTTTGTAGTCCTAGAGCTAGATTTTCTGAAGCATATTTACTACCCATCATAACTGGCCCCCAACTGCCTCCCATAAAATAGACACTACTCTGTAGATTTGTCCAAGTTGTATTTTCAAGCCTTGATTTCTCCAAATTCCCTGAAGCTCGTCAGCATGGAAGTATTTTTTGTCATTAAAAAGCTTTCTGGATTAATTGATGGGACTCATCTTCTGATTCTTTTCAGTTGATAATTTAAAATTGAACTAGGGCCATTTTAAGCAAGAGACTATGAAAATAAGACATATCATTTGAAATAGGGGACTATAAAGAGGGGTTTCTTTCTTTAGTTTCAACTTTGTTACTGTCAGAATTTCTTGATTAAAGTCTGTGTGTTTTAGTTCTAGTGATTTACTTAGTAGTTTGGTATTACAAAAAAAAAATACTAGTCTATTCATTAAAGAATCCATTAATATGCTCTTCAATCTTGGAATGCACAGGTGGCAGCCAAGCATTTGTTATATGAAAGACTAGGGAGAAATTCAACATTTTAGAGATTTCTCAAGAACTTACATCCAAACACTATCCCATGTACACTTATTGTTAGTTAAAGAATGAAAAAATCATTTTCAAATGTCATTTTCAAATGACACAAATAAATGCAAGCCAAAAAGGAACATTTTCATGTCAGTACAATAACATAGTTAAAAATGAAGAAAAAACAAGATTTCCAACTTCTATCATAAGAGCTTTCTTTATGTTCAAAAAGTAAAATCTCAGTATCATTGAAAGCTGTCAAGAGTTTGTGGTTTGGTGTGAAATTTGACTAAGACAACAAAAATTATTTTTCTTTTGTTGGTGAGTATGTCAGTCAAAGTGGGTGACACCACAGGGAACTCCCAAGGCGGCTAAATTACTGAAATGATAATTCCTTTTGACTGAATTTTATTATTTTTCAAGCAGGTATGATAGAACGTTTTAAGGGACTGTCCTTTCCTGAACTTTAAAAAGAAAATCCTGTTCCAATTAACAAAAAAAAAAAAAAACTTATGGTTTCTACTCAGATAAGTTTCGTTAAAACTGAATCTTTCTATCCTCAGTTAAAAAAATGGGGGGGGGGATTGAATGATTTTTCTAAGATTTCCAGACAAATAGGTGTCAGCTTTTAGTTTTCTGCTGTTTATTTAGATCTTTTGTCCAAGCTTTACAAGTTAAAGCAGGACCACCCAGTCAACACTAAATAGTTTGGCCATGCCAAATTAAAAGGTTATAATGGACAAAAAAGGGGATCCTTTAAGGTATCAGATCCCCCTGATAATGTTAGGTTGATAGAATAGATTCACTTAGTATGGTCAAATATCACAAGGTCTTTCAAATGACACAAGTAAATACAAGCAGTAAATTTAAGAAGGATAAGAGAACATCCAAATGATCCCTGGAACATTGAGATTTCTGCAATTTATCCTCTAATATCTTATCTTTTTTGTATAATTTGCTGATTTTATGGATTTATGTCTTACTCCTAAATCCATAGGATAAAATCTTGCATACATACCCATACCTTATATTAAATCAAATCCCAAAAACGTTAGAAAAAACAAATTCATCAGGAAATGTATCATCATAAAACTGAATAAAGATATTATCAGTTTCATTGAGCAGGAGTTAGTTAACAATATAATTAGCACTAGGTTTCAAATTTGCAACTGTCCAGACTCAGGGAATTTAAGAAATAGTTTTAATTCATTGTTCTGCCCAACCTTTGCTAATTTGGTTTTATTAGCTACATAAAAATGTTGCTCAGGCTGGGCTGTGAGGATCAGTGCTAAATATATAATATTTTCTTTTTGCTATAGTAATAATTAATAATAATAATTTATTTCTGACCCATTAATGTGGTGATAAAGGGGAGTAACAAAAATGGAAGAAAAAAGAAAGCATAAAAAAAGAAAAAACTATCCTATGACAATATTAATTATAAAGAACAACAAATGCAAATCAGAACAATTGCACGAGAGGATGAAAAGGACCTAACTGCATGCAAGCCTCTGCTTTTAACTTGCACTCCCAACTGATTATATGATGTCAGTATATCGGTTGCATTAAACATTCAAATAATCTTACAGTTTCTATACCAACAAGGTAGATACAAAAGATATTTACAATAACGAAAATAAGAAACTCTAATATGCTGCATATCACTAGTATTAAAAAATGGGCGCAAACCTGATAGAAAAAGAATGGAATGGTCACAATATGTTGAATAGAGTTTAGCCAAGACCTTATAGGAATGTTGGCCACGATTTGGGACAATTTTAAACGTAGCCTGCTTTAAGCTTATTCTTAATATCTGCCAGCACACTAGCATGGATAGCTGAAAGAGAAGAGCAGATAATAATCCTGAGCCAATGCAACACAGGAACCAGCTTAACTGAAAAAGAACCACAACTCAAATCACTACTTGGCTTTTTCACAATAAAAACTAAATATTCACATTTTTAAGCATTAAACATGAAGTCAATTTTTTCAAAAAGCTTAGAAACAAACTGGGTAGACTTGGCTAGGGTGAATTTTGAACAGCTAATAAGTAATAGATCATCTGTATGTGCAGTATAAGATAAATTGGTTAGGCCCATAAAATACAACAGAAAAATACGAGAAAACACGATGTAAGCAACCATTAAAAAGGTAGGGTGACAACACCCCTCCTTGCCTAAGTCTAGACCAAATAGGAATATTACCAAAAAGGTCTCTCCTGATCAGGGTCAAACATATGAATTTGCATACCAAAAAAGGACATATATAACAGATGAACTCACTCCAAGCGGGGTAAGAGAATACCTTAGTTGGCTGTGACAAACCAAGTCAAAAGCTTTTGAAATATCTAATGCACATAAATGCACATCAGATCCATCTTTTTGTGCTTGGATTAATAAAGAAGTAAGAATTCAATGTGCATGTTGGCATCCTATATATGGTTTAAACCCAAATTGCTTCAACACATAATCAACTTTTGGAAGAATTTCAGGAAGCAGGACATATTCAAAAACTTTGCTCAATGAACAAGCTACTGTAATAGGCCTATATGATGCGCAATTAGTTGGATCTTCCCCACGTATAAGAATCGAAGTGACATTCCCGTACAAAAAAGAATCAGGCATCAAAGACGTACACAAACAAATTTGAAATAATAACTGCAAATGATGAGTCAATTCTTTTGAATCAATATGAAGGTGAAAAACACTAATACCATCAATATCACATGATTTAGATTTTAAATTCTTTACACAACCGATCACGCGGTCAGCAGAAACAGGAGGCACATGACCTTGGGAAATTCTCGCAGGTAACACATAAGAACAGAGGATAGCAAACTGAGAATGAACCGCATAATTCATAACATTAAAAATCTTATTATAATGATTAATCCCAGAGGCATTAGGGATCCGATCGGCAGTAGGAGGGGAATCAAATTTCGCAACATTAATCACTTGTTTCCACTGACTAGAGGTCTTCGGAAATTCTACACCATTGTACCTTACTTTACGAAGATAATGTTTAAACTCCAACTTCGTTTTCTGTTTAATGTCAAAAAGGTGACCCCTTAAAGGGCGGCCACACGCTACCCAAATTCTAAGCCACAAGTTTGTATGATTTTTTACAATTTTTAAACCAGGGTCAGGTTTCTACATTGAACTTCGAGTCTTAAGCTTAAATTGGCAAAGTGGGAGAGCCACTTCTTCATCCTTTTTTCAGGCAGGATACAATCTAGCTGTAATCAAACAGTTCATGTAACAAACTGTAAGTAAGGAGCAACCCGCCTCAATGGTAACCAAAACCCTAAAAAACGGAATTTTGATACCAATAGATACATCAAAAGAATCAAATTTTAATGCTGATTTCAAATATATAAGTTTCATCAAGTTTAGTCATACCCATCAAAAGTTACGCGCCTGAGAAAATTTGGCTGATTTTCGAAAAAAGGGGGAAAGACCCCCTAAAAGTTATAGAACCTTAATGAAAATCACACCATCATATTCAGCGTATAAGAGAACCCTACTGTAGAGGTTTCAAGCACCTATCTACAAAAATGTGGAATTTTTAATTTTTTTGCCAGAAGAAAGATCATGGATGCGTGTTTATTTTTTTTTTCCAGGGGTGATCGTATCGACCCAATGGTCCTAAAATTTCGTGGGAGGGCTCATTGGAACGTAAATTAAAAGTTCTAGTGCCCTTTTTAAGTGACTAAAAAAATGGAGGGCAACTAAGCCCCCTCCCACGCTCATTTTTTTCCCAAAGTCACCCGATCAAAGTTTTGAGATAGCCATTTTGTTCAGCATGGTCGAAAATATGACAACTACGTCTTTTAGGATGACTTAATCCCCCGAAGTTCCCGGAGAGAGGGCTGAAAGTTATGAACTTTACCCAATGTTAACATATAGTATTGGTTATTGGTAAGTATTCAGACGTTCTTAGAGGGGATTTTTTCTGGTAGGTGGGGGGGTCGGGGGTTATATGAGAGGATCTTTCCATGAAGGAAGTTTTCATGGGGGAAGGGACATTGCTATGAAGGGGGCGCTGGATTCTCCATCATTATTAAAGAAAAAGATCAGAAATTAAATAAAAAAAAAGTTTATCAACTGAAAGTAAGGAGCAACATCAAAACTTAAAACGAACAGAAAATATTACGTATATGATTGGGCTCACCCCCTAGTCAATACCTCGCTTTTTGAGCCAAAGATTTTTTAGTACTTTAATAAGAGCTATTTATTCTAATTAACGACCTTTGTGATTAAGGGGTCATTTTTAAAGAATTGGAACAAAATTCGAACTTTAGCTTAAAGAGCAAGGTATTGACTAGGGGACGAACCCCCTAATATACTTATTAAAAATCTATGAATATAGAAGTTCGTTACGCAAGTTAATTCGTAAGTTACGTATATTTATTACTAATAAAAACGCTCGTAAATAAAATTAAACAAGTTTCCAGAAAGCCATTTAACCAAATAAAAGTAAAATTAATATACAAATTTTGTTTTAATTATTCATGTACGGTGAGCCAATATCAAAACCTGCATTAATTCAAAAAGGTTGAAAAATTAAATAAACAAAACAAGTTTTTTTTAACTGAAAGTAAGGAACGACGTTAAAACTTAAAACGAACAGAAATTATTCCATATATGAAAGGGGCTGTCCCCTCCTCAACGCCTCGCTCTTTACGCTAAACTTTGACTTTCTCGCAACTCCATTTTTTTAAACAATAAAAAACTTTAGGGTAAAGAGCGAGGCGTTGAGGAGGGGACAGCCCCTTTCATATACGGAATAATTTCTGTTCGTTTTAAGTTTTAACGTCGTTCCTTACTTTCAGTTAAAAAAAACTTGTTTTTTTTTTTCATTTAATATATAATAAGCTGAAATCCAGCTTGTGGGTATATAACACTGGTATATAGCAAATTAAATGGAACTTTAATCATAGGCAGCGCGATAGCGCTGCCTAAGTAAAGAACAATGTGGGCACAATGTGTTTTATTTTTTTCTCCATACCTGAGCACTTCGTATAGAAGGAGTTGTCATAGAAACTTCGAAAAGGGCTCATTCAATTGGAAACTAGAGTGGCTAGTGCCCTTTTTAATAGTCGAAAGTGATTGGAGGGCAACTAGCCCCCCCCCCCCCCACGCCCATCATTCCCCCAAACACGTCTAATCAAAATTTTGAGATAGCCATTTTGTTCAGCGTAGTTGATTTCCAGATAGAAAATATCTTTTTGAGGAGGACACTTCCCCACAACCCTCGGGGCAAGGGTTTTAAGTTATGCCCTGAGGGCATATAAGATCAATGTTGACACAATGTACAGTTTATTATTTTTCTTCTTTAAAGCAGGGCACTTCATATAGAAGGGGTCGTCGTAGAGACTTCAAAAGGGGCTCATTCGATTGGAAGTCGCGAGTTCTAGTGCCCTTTTTAATAGTCGAAGGGTTTTAGAGAGGCAAGGGTTTTAAGTTATGCCCTGGGGGCATAAAATGTTTTTATAGAAGGCGTTGTCGTAGAAACTTCAAAACAGGCTCATTCGATTGGAAATTCAAAGGGCTAGCGTCCTTTTTAATCGTCGAAAATGATTGGAGGGTGACTAGCCCCCCCCCCTACGCCCATCATTCCCCCAAACACATCCAATCAAAATTGTGAGATAGCCATTTTGTTCAGCGTAGTTGATTTCCAGATGGAAAATATTTTTTTGAGGAGGACACTCCCCCACAACCCTCAGGGCAAGGGTTTTAAGTTTTGCCCTGGGGGCATATAAGATTTTTGTTGAAGGTGTTGTCGTAGAAACTTAAAAACAGGCTCATTTGATTGGAAATTCAAAGGGCTAGTGCCCTTTTTAATAGTCGAAAGTGATTGGAGGGCAACTAGCCCCCTCCCCACGCCCGTCATTCCCCCAAACACATCCAATCAAAATTTTGAGATAGCCATTTTGTTTAGCATATTTGATTTCAATAGAAAATGTGTTTTTGAGGAGGACACTCCCCCACAACCTTCAGGGCAAGGGTTTTAAGTTATGCCCTGGGGGCATATAAGGTTTTTATAGAAGGCGTTGTCGTAGAAGCTTCAAAAAGGGCTCATTCGATTGGAAATATAAAGGGCTAGTGCCCTTTTTAATAGTCGAAAAGATTGGAAGGCAACTAGCCCCCCCCCCCGCACGCCCATCTTTCCCCATAACACGTGCAATCAAAATTGTGAGATAGCCATTTAGTTCAACGTAGCTGATTTCCAGATAGAAAATAGGTTTTTGAGGAGGACACTCCCCCACAACCCTCAGTGAAAGGGTTTTAAGTTATGCCCTGGGGGCATATAAGGCGCGTTGTCGTAGAAACTTCAAAACAGGCTCATTCGATTGGAAATTGAAAGGGCTAGTGCCCTTTTTAATAGTCGAAAGTGATTGGAGGGAAACTAGCCTCCCCCCCCCCTTCACGCCCATCATTCTCTCAAACGCATCCAATCAAAATTTTAAGATAGGCATTTTGTCAGCGTAGCTGATTTCCAGATAGAAAATATCTTTTTGAGGAGGACACTCCCCACAACCCTCGGGGCAAGGGTTTTAAGTTATGCCCTTGGGGCATATAAGGTTTTTATAGAAGGTGTTGTCGTAGAAACTTCAAAACAAGCTCATTCGATTGGAAATTCAAAGGGCTAGTGCCCTTTTTAATAGTTGAAAGTGATTGGAGGGCAACTAGCCCCCCCCCCCACACCTATCATTCCCCCAAAGACATCCAATCAAAATCGTGAGATAGCCATTTTGTTCAGCGTAGTTAATTTCCACATAGAAAATATGTTTTTGAGGAGGACACTCCCCCACAACCCTCAGGGCAAGGGTTTTAAGTTATGCCCTGGGGGCATATAAGATTTTTTATAGAAGGCGTTGTCTTAGAAACTTCAAAACAGGCTCATTTGATTGGAAATTCAAAGGGCTAGTGCCCTTTTTAATAGTCGAAAGTGATTGGAGGGCACCTAGCCCCCTCCCCCCAGCCCATCATTCCACAAAACACATCCAATCAAAATTTTGAGATAGCCATTTTGTTCAGCGTAGTTGATTTCCACATAGAAAATATGTTTTTGAGGAGGACACTCCCCCAAAACCCTCAGGGCAAAGGTTTTAAGTTATGCCCTGGGCGCATATAAGGTTTTTATAGAAGGCGTTGCTGTAGAAACTTCAAAAAATACTAATTCGATTGGAAATTAAAAGGGCTAGTGCCCTTTTCAATCGTCGAAAGTGATTGGAGGGCAACTAGCCCTCCTTCACGCCCATCATTCCCCCAAACACATCCAATCAAAATTTTGAGATAGCCATTTTGTTCAGCATAGTTGATTTCCAGATAGAAAATATGTTTTTGAGGAGGATATTCCCCCACAACCCTGAGGGCGAGGGTTTAAGTTATGCCCAGGGGGCATATAATGTTTTTATAGAAGGCGTTGTCGTAGAAACTTCAAAAAAGCTTATTCGATTGGAAATTCAAAGGGCTAGGGCCCTTTTTAATAATCGAAAGTGATTAGTAATATTTTTTGGTGTTGTTGTTGTTTAGACCAGGGCACTTCGTATCGAAGGAGTTGTCGTGGGAACTTCGAAAGGGTTTCATTCGATTGAAAATAGAAAGGGCTGATGCCCTTTTTAATAGTCGAAAGTGATTGGAGGGCAACTAATCCCCCTTCCACTGCCACCCTCCCATTTGCCCATTATGTTTAAAAACTAAATGTTTCCTTAAGATTAAATCAAAATGCACTGTGATAATGTTAATTCCCAATAGGGCATCTCACCAGTATCCCAAGAACGACTGAGGGTATTATGTTCAAACTTTCGAGGCTACTTCTGGTCTTAAAATTTAATCAAATCAAAATAGTGTAAGTGTATCAAAGCTATCAAAGAAAGTAAACAGATTTTTTTGCGAATGCTATCAAGTTTTCCATTTCAGGTCAACTAGAGGAGGTATGAAACTAATCTAAACAGTACTATTTGTGTCCAGATTTTTAAAATGGTGTCTGTTGTTAAAAATTGCTGAAAATTTTTCTACAGCATACAAATAGCAAACCAAACTATAAAGTCTTAAAAAACAAAAAGATTTAAATTTTTATTTTCTTTTTCCCTGAAAAGACTATGTCAATATAAAACGAACATAAATTAATTAAAAACACTTTCCACAAAATAAGTTTTTCAAAGAAAAGTAAAGAACTCCATTAAACAAAAAATGAGCAAAAATAAAATCAAATAATCTACCAAGCTCGAAACTACCACAAATCAGCATCGATAAATAAATGAAACCCAAAACGAACAGAAATTAAAATAAATAACCGGGTCAAACTCAAAACGAGCAGGAATTAACATAAGTTGGGCGCAAAACTCCTATGCCTTCCCAAGGCCAGAACAAAATTTGCACTTTACTGAAATAAATTCAATTTTTTTACTTTTATAACTTTAATAAATCAAATAATTTTAACATTTTGATTACTAAATATCAGTATATGTATATTAAACTGACAGTGCACATTCATTTGCATTTTTTCAGTAAAAAATGCAAATGAATGCATTTGCATGAAAATTCGTTTTGGGTCTCATTTATTTATCGATGCTGATTTGTGGTAGTTTCAAGCTTGGTAAATTATTTGTTCTTATTTTTGCTCATTTTTTTTTTACTGGAGTTCTTTACTTTTATTTTAGGAAAAGGATCTTTGGTTGCAAGGGAGGTATACATTAATAAGAACTAGGTTAACAAAACGGATTGCAATGAAATAATTTTATTCACTATAACACACGGGGATAGCGGTGGTAGCTTCTGTTTTAATAGGCAGGCCAGCCTCCCTGAAGGTCTCCCGGAAGTTTTGAGGGCACTTCTAGCGAAAACCAAGTGTTTTTTACTCGTGCGAAGAGATTTCAAACTCACCAAGGCAAGAGGTGTTTTTGTAGAAACAAAATATCGAAATTAGATAATTTCTGGTTTAAAGAATCATTCTTATCCTTTGTTCTGTTAATGTTGAATAAGCATATAGAAAATTCGATTTAATAGTCATTTTCTTAGCTGACTAGAACGTTTAGCTACAACACTACGAAGGATTCGGCGTAATGGCGGAAAAATTTGCCACACAGATTTGTTAATAGTCCAATGTTTATTATGAAAATCCAGTGTTCAGTCAATTAAAGCTAGTTTGCTATTATTGAACTTTTCCTGTGTTTAGTAATTTCAAAATCTATGATTTTCTTATCCTATGTTCATGCTTCTTTATGTTGTAGGTAATTAGCTTATATTTACGCTTTTTCTTAGGTGTCCTTAAACCCAGTGAGAATATTGAAAGCAGAGGCTGATGAAGAGAAGGCAGAGATTGCGCGGCTCTCCTCCTTTATTGGAGCAATTGCCATTGGAGATCTTGTAAAATCCACACTGGGCCCTAAAGGCATGGATAAGATTCTTGTTGGAATGGGAAGAAATGAAGGAGTTGTAAGCATATTTTTCATTTTCAGTAGTTGATAGTTGAACTTTATGTTGATAATGCTTGATTCACTTTTGAGAGGGCGGCTCCCTACCAGTGAAAAACACCTGTTTTGATCATGTATAAATCTGAGATACTTTTTTCTGTTTAATTTGAGTACCAGAACAGGGGACTAGCTGTCATAAAGAGCCGTCGAATGTTTGTGGTCTGACTGTGAAATTTGACTGAAAAGACAGTGAAATTTACTATATTTTTTTCTGTAAGTTTGTCAATCAAAGCAGGTGGCACCCAAAGGGAACTCCCGAAGTGGCCAAGTGACTCAAATGTAATTCCTTTGAATTGCTTTTTAGCGTTTTCGGAGCAGGTATGCTAGAACATTTTAGGGACTACCCTCTCCTGAACTTTAAAAAGAAAATCCTGCTCTGTTTCAGAGGCAAAGCTCAAATGTTTTATTATTTTTTTTTCCCCCAGAGGCACTTCATATGGAAGGGGTCGTCGTAAAAACTTCAAAGGGGGCTCATTCGATTGGCTCATTCGATAAGGGTCAAAAATGATTGGAAGGCAATGAACACCCCTTCCACGCCCACCATTTCCCCAAGCACATCCAATCGAAATTTTGAGATAGCCATTTTGTTCTACGTAGTTGATTTCCAGGTAGAAATTATGTTTTTGAGGAGGGCACTCCCCCACAGCCCTTAGGGCAAGGGTTGTAAGTTATGCCCTGGGGAAATATAAGCTTTTTATAGAAAACTTTGTCGTAGAAACTTCAAAAAGGGCTCATTCGATTGGAAATTCAAAGGGCTGGTGCCCTTTTTAATAGTCGAAAGTGATTGGAGGGCAACTAACCCCCCTAACACGCCCACCTTTTCCCCAAACACATCCAGTCAAAATTTTGAGCTGACCATTTTGTTCAACGTGTTGAAAATTCCGAAAATTAGGTCTTTGAGGATGACACCCCCCCCCCCACAACCCTCAGGGCAAGGGTTGTAAGTTATGCCCTGGGGGCATATACGGTTTTTAGAGAAAGTGTTGTTGTAGAAACTTCAAAAAGGGCTCATTCGATTGGAAATTTAAATGACTAGTGTCCTTTTTAATAGTCGAAAGTGATGGGAAGGCAACTAACACCCCTTCCACGCCCACCATTTCCCCAAACACATCCAATCAAAATTTTGAGATAGCCATTTTGTTCAACGTAGTTTAAAGTTCTGGAAATTATATCTTTGAGCATGACACTCCCCCCAAGGTCTTCAGGGCAAGGGTTATAAGTTATTCCCTGGGGGCATATATGGTTCTTATGGAAGGAATGTTCGTTTAAACTTCAGAGAGGGCTCATTTGATTGGAAATTGAAAGTTCTAGTTCACTTTTTAAGAGTCAAAAGAGATTAGAGGGCACCTATCCCCCCCCCTCCACGCCTTTTTTTCTCAAACCCATCTGATAAGAACTTTGAGATAGACATTTTTTTTAAAAATAGTTCAAAGACCATATAACGAAAACAATGGGGTCGACACAGCCCCCCCCCAGGGCCCGAAGGCAGGCGTTGTAAGTTATACCCTGGGGAATATATGGTTCTTATGGAAGGGGTGCTCGTAAAAACTTCAGTGAGGGCTCATTTGATTGGAAATTGAAAGTTCTAGTTCAGTTTTTGAGAGTCAAAAGAGATTGGAGGGCAATTAGCCCCCCCCATGCCCATTTTTTTCCGAATATACCTGGTAAAAATTTTGAGATAGCCATTAAGTTAAAAATTGTTCAAAAGTCAAATAACAAAAACTCAGGTGTCGACACAACCCGCCAGGGCCAGGGGGTAGGCGTTGTAAGTTGTGCAGACATTTTGTTAAAAAAAAAAAATGTTCAAAGGTCGGATAAGAAAAACTCCGGTGTCAATACAACCCCCCAGGGCCCAAGAGAAGGCGTTCTAAGTTATGTCCTAAGGGCATGTATGGTTCTTATGAAAGGGATGCTGGTATAAACTTCGTAGAGGGCTCATTTGATTGGAAATTGAAAGTTCTAGTTCACTTTTTAAGAGTCAAGAGATTTAAGGGCAACTAGCTCCCCATGCCCTTTTTTCCCCAAACTCATCTGCTACAAATTTTGAGGTAGCCAGTTTTTTTTAAAAATTGTTCAAAAATTAGATAACAAAAACTCTGGTGTCAACACAACCCCCCAGGGCCCAGGGGGTAGGCGTTGTAAATGTTGTCCTGGGGGCGTGTATGGTTCCTATGAAAGGGATGCTCGTCCTGATAATGCAAAAAAAGAATAATTATAAATTAGTAAAACTAAGTTAAAAGTCACAAATGTGTTTATTCTAAGATTTTTTTTTGTGCTATGGCAAAAATACTGTTGAAAACATTTATATTTTTCTGTAAGTTTCTCCATGGTGCTAGAGGGGGCAGCAGCCTTGGTCTTATTTGCAGTAATGTCTGTTCATTTTAATTATAAATCGGTGCTGGCTCTGGCCTCTCTTGTGTCAGGGACAAAATGTTGATTAGGCCCCCCCCCCACCCTGTTTCTCAAAAAAGTTTCAGGAAGTTTCAGCAAAATTGACATTTATTAACCAAATTTTTCATTTATTTAGACCTGACTTTTCTTACTTTATAAAATTATTAATTATCTCGTCCCAACTGTATGCTTCTAATTCTCTGCGTTCTATGCTCATTAAGGGTAAATTATTTAGTCGCTCCTGGCCCATAGTCGATCTAAGGTACGTTAATATTAATTTAATTTTACAAAACGATCTCTTATTACTGGCCACCCACAGTGCAATGACTAATAATATTTGATAGACGACTTGTATGTTTGCGAAGACCCCTTCATCGCCGTATTGCACAATTAATTCTAGCAACATTAAAATTAATTAAATTTGGTCCACTTACTCATTATCAAGGAATGGTGACGAAGATATGGGAAAAATAAAATTCTGGATTCAATTTGCTTATACTTGCTGCCAACTGCGCTCTCTGCTTTATTTTAATAAAAATACAATTCCAAAATGATTATAACCTTTAGGTAATTTATTTGAAACTTCGCGCGCCTAAAATTTCCTCGCCCGGGGCAAGTGCCCCCTCTACTAACTCCCCTACAACTGCCTCATTTTGACTGGATTTTTTATTTTAATTTATGTTCGTTTCAGTTTAATTTACTAATTCACGTCAATTTCTATTCTCTTTCAGCTTGATTTTTTTATGAGACTTTGTTTTTACTGATTTTAGGTGTTTAATATTCCTCTTCACTTGTGTAAGAACAACTTTTTTGGAAATTGGTATATTTTATTAATTAATCCTTGTCTGTTTTAATGGCCATGCTCCAAGGCCATTGGCTATACATGACAAATGAACTGGAAAAAAAATAAACAAACAGAAGGATATACAAAAACAAAGGTAATTTTCAACCAGTGATTAAGAAGAACGAAGCCAAACTGATATTTCGGCTAGAATTTCTCGAATTTCTTCCTTGGTAAAAAATTAGAAAACTAACCTTTCAAAGTCCTCTAGAAGTAAAAACCAATCTAAAAAAGGGAAGAAAAAATATGCCTTCTTGCAAAACAAGCTCAAGGAGATGACTGCTCAAAAATCTGATGGGGTGTAAATTCTGTTCATGGCTGTTGATGCATCCTGTCTATTGCCTTATTTAGGACCAACGAAGCTAATTTATTATTCGCTACAATGAGAAGGAACGTCTATTGAATTTCTTTAAAGTAGACTATCACAAATAGAGGCAAAGAAAATTTAACTGTATCTTTGTTTAAAATAAGGCCTATTTTTGTTTTCTTTCAACCTCTTCCCTAAACTTTTTTTTCCTTTTGAACTTTTTTGCATGCTCACCTTGTTCTGCGTTGCGCAGGTACGGACCTCCTGATTCTCTGCCTTCGGCCGAGAGTACAAAGCGCGACTGAGGGCAAATCATTCGACGTTTCCCATGTTTTTCCCTCAGAGGTCCCCGGGTAACCATTTAGAGCTAGATCGACTCTCCATTTAGAGCTAGATCGACTCTGGTTGAGCTAACAGTCGCGTTATTGACCCCCATCCCAAATCAAATAACCAGGACTGAACCCATGTCATAAGGATTTCAGGTCTGGCAATATGACCAGAAGTGGTATTGCACAACCGATTTGCATAGAGTTTAATCGAATTTTGTTGTTTTTGTCATTTATTTTATTGGCAATATCCTTATGAAAGTTTAGCTAGAGCATTGACATTTAGTCGTTAACATATTGCAAACTTTTGATAGACCCATTGTAAGGTTTTTTCCTTTGCTTAGTTGAGAAAGCAACTTCTCCTCAATCCGTCAATATGGTAATATCATTTCTATATTCTATTGAAACGAAAATTTTTCAATATCGGGTACTATTTTTAAGAGATTTAAGGGTGGAAAAGAGACGTTTTAACACAGAATAATAGTAAAAGCCCATATATTTCGGCTTCAGAGCTGGAAGCTGCTATGAACGTCGAAATAATAATATAAATAAAAAAACTAGCCTAAACAAAACATAAAAAAACAAGAAAATGCACTACTAAAGAACAGAAGAATGACGAAAAGAGAATTCAAATTTAAACAAAATTCAATCATGCAGCAATATATAATGCACATAACAGGATGTCTGCTATATACTATTGTATATGTGTGTATGAATTAACCTTCTGGTATGGGGCTCTAGCAAAACGGAAGAGGATTTTTATTTTAAAGTAATAAATATGCCCTAGGTTAAATTAATTAAAAACAAACAACAGATCATGAAAGTATTGTGCTTGATAAATTTAATGAATCTTCTGCGCTGCTAAATTCGTTTAATACCTTTTTCAAAGGTTTTTTTATCTTGCATTTTAAAGTCAAACTTATAAATGAGCCGATATGTGCAGAGCTTCCTAGGAAAATAATGATATCAAATACCTTGTGATAGCGTGGTGGAGAAAACCGTGCCTGCTGATTTAAGGTTATCAGGTTCAACCCCACGTGTTGCAAGGAAATTCACTAAAATAAAATTTCCATCTAATTTTTTTTTTCTCTGAGCCAGTTTTTTAAATGCATTTTTTAATGATTATATTTTAAGATCAAACTTATATGGGACTGAACCGGTGAAATCTCTTCAATGATAGCATTAAAATGAAATGGTCGGGTCTTTATATTTAAAAGTCTTGAGATCCCTCAAGTCTTCCTGCCTTTTTTAGCTTAGTTTCTATTTCTTGAGTAGGCTACTTCAAAAGTACTTACTAAAGGATAAAAATTATTATACTGTTATATTATTAATAATTTATTACATTATTAATATATTATTAAACTATTATAAACTGAATTTAATCGATATTCACATTCTTCTCTATTCATTCTACCTCTGCTACACATAATATTTTTGGATTCAATTTTTATAATCTCACTAATACTTTGTAGTTGCCCAACACAAATATTGATTAATTTTGTTTCATCGAACATAACATTATCGTACGGAAGGTCAAACAGACGCTCCACAACTGCTGAATCGGAAGTTTCTGTTTTTTTTTTTTTTTTTTTTTTTTTTTTTCTTCATTGTACTTTAAGGAATAATATATTGCTATGTCATATTGTCTGAGTTTATTTTCTAAATTTTTTTGGGTTCTCGTTTTCTCAAACATTATATTTTCCACAAGAAGAAGGTATTCTGTTTACACCATTTTGCATGTCTTTCGGAATTATATCTTTGCCTGTATTTGCTAAAGATATTATAGTTATTTTGGGATTAAAAGCAACTTCGATATTTTGTTTAATTTTTCTGATAAAACTGAGACATACAGGTTAAGATATATAATTTTATTTTCTTATCACTTTGTTGTTATTTTTCAAAATCCGTGCTGGTGTTCCAGCAATTATACTAGCTTAACTAGGGTAAAAAGGAAACGGTTTCTAAATGCGTAGGAAACGGGGGGGGGGGGGGGCTTCACATGGTTAAGTAAGAATCTCAAAAAAGAAAAAGTAAATATTTCGGGTAAACCACCGCTAGCCAAGCTAACAATCACGCACCGGCAAGATAAGCCAAGGGTGCCAATTTAGTATAATGTGGGCGGTGGGCGAGGATTTTCTTTTCTGATTGTTTTTTATTAAGAGTACAAAAAAGTTATTTTAAAAATGTAGGAGGTATTTTTGCTTAGACAAAGATGAAACCAGATTAAAATATTTTTCAGAATCTAGGGGTATAATTACACCACCTGTTGGTGCCTCTTGTTGAATGTAATAAACGAACAAGTTAATCATACTGATAAAATAGTCTTGAAAGCTACTAAAACCGGTGATTTCAAACGCAAAATCACACTGTCTGGTGAAGCAGCTATTTATAACTTTAGTAATTTTATTGCTAATTTAGTGATTTTTCTCAACAATCTAGTGATTTTTTGCTGATTTTTTCTTCAAGAATCTTGGGATTTATTTTTTTCATCTGGTGGCAACCCTGTTCAAGCGTACTCATTATTAAAAACTATTTAAAATTTTTGAAGCATGTAGTAAAAGTAAAATCTATTCGAATCTTCTAAAATTGCTGTATTTTCTTGTTGAAAAAACAAGACCTTTTTTCAAACTTCTGTTTCCTCCACATTGAAATTTTGTGAAGGGTAGTCCCCCATTAGAAAAAAATTATGCGTATTCTTATATTTAAATTAGACCCTCTTCTTTAGCACATCCTCATTTTCCATCCACAAATTGTTATGTGAATAATATCACTATCTGAAATCTGTGATACTACAATAGTAGGTAAATTGTACCCTACTCCCCCTAAAATATAGCACATTCTGAAGTTGAAGTTAAATTCACCAGTACCTTAGCTTCAGACTGTAGGATATTCATTTTTTTGGGAAAAGACGTATTACACCTCTTAAACAAAAACTAGCACAAGTGGTAAATTAGTACCATGTGTGCTACCATTAGCACACTGTGTTCTAGAGTTGCTAACTTCATACTGCAAAGGGCATGTTTGTCATGGTGGCATTGAAGCTCTTTCTTGATGCCTTCTCTTTTCTCAATGGGGTTTCTTAGCCCATAAACAGCATACCACACACCATAAAAAAGTACCACAAATGGTATATTAGTACCAGGGGTGATAACCTTGACTACCTATCTAGTTATATTATTTAGTAAGAGATTTACCTTTAATTCTAGAGGTGCTAACCCAGTATTACAAAAGGTGCTTGCTTAGCATGGATGGTGTTGAAATGCTTTCTCGATTATGCTTTTCTGTCTTCGTTGGGGTCCTTGCTTTTTCTCTAGCAAGATAGAAGTTAGTTTCATGTTTGGATTTTACAATTTTGTTTATGATTTGTTAATGCTTTATTGTCTTTTGTAGGTGGAAATGACAAATGATGGTGCAACAATTTTAAAATCAATTGGAGTTGATAATCCTGCTGCCAAAGTCCTTGTTGACATAGCAAAAGGCATGGATGATGAAGTTGGAGACGGTACTACTTCTGTAACTGTGTTAGGTAATTACTGTTTCTAGCTAATCAATTTAAAACGATGAGTATTTTTTTTATACTTGGAAAACATTCTCTCAACTTTTCTGAAGTTTATATCATAGATACGCAGAAGATCGTGTTTCTTAACGGAAGCATAAAGATGGCTGACTTAAGCGCCTATTTTTGATGATATGGTTAATCTATATTAAAAAAAATAGTTTGAAGGAAAGTGATGGATCATTGGAGCAATAAAAATAGCTTTTTAATTCAAAATTAATTTGTATTCCAATAATTTTTAATGGATTTAACTAACTAATTAATCAAAATTAATTTTTAATTTAATTAATCGAATTGAATTCGTAAAATTCTTTGATGAGTATGACTTTGTTGAAAAACTGCATCTTAAAACCAGGTTTTGACTCATGTTTGAGAAGTATTCTGTCCCCTCCCCACTAGAACTGTGTTTGCACCTTTTTTTGGCGCAAACACATCAAACCGTTGGTACAAACGGGGGGGGGGGGAGTGGTGTCAATAAACACTTATCCTGGAAAAAATTACAATTACACCTTTTGGCCCATGAATTATTAACATGCTAGAAGTCGAGCTATGACAAGAAGTATTAATTGTAGAATTTCAACGGTCATTATATTTTACTAATAGCATTTAGTACAAACTTGGATACAGCTTCAGTTAAACTTCGAAACTTTAAGTGTATGGAATCAATATCATAGCTAAACAGAAGACATAAATTCCACGTTCTTTAATGGGAGCCTAAAGATAGCTCCCTTTAGTGCCTACGGTTAATAATGATATTACTAGGATTGGAAAAAAAGCTCCCATGAGACGATAAATAGCTTCTTGTTTATTGAGGGCACTAGATTAAGAATTAAGCAAAGTGGACAAGAGAGGTTCTTGTAACTCAGTTGTATATTGACAGCCAAAGGTGAAAAGCTTAACGAAAGATGAAAAGAATTCTCTGGGAGATATTCTGATAAAAATGGGATCTATTTACTAATGTTAATGCACAATAAGTGAAAGGAAATAATTGTAAAGACTATAGTATTGCGGCCTTAAAATGGTGTTTGGTTAAATGCATGCACGATCCTGGATTCAGCAATGCATAGTATGCTCACCTTTAAAGTATTTGAAGCCTTTTTTCTTTAATATATGAAGCTGTGAAACATCTATATATATATATATATATATATATATATATATATATATATATATATATATATATATATATATATATATATATATATATATATATATATATATATATATATATATATATATATATAATATATATATATATATATATATATATATATATATATATATATATATATATATATATATATATATATATATATATATATTATATATATATATATATATATATCTATATATATATATATATATATATATATATATATATATATAATATATATTATATATATATATATATATATATATATATATTATATATATATATATATATATATATATATATATATATATATATATATATATATATATATATATATATATATCTATATATATATATATATATATATATATATATATATATATATATATATATATTTAGACGCCGGCGCCGCGCCGATGAGGGAAGACCGGCGGCGGCGGGGCAAAAAACAGCACGCCGCGCCGCCAGTAAGACGCCGGCGGCGCACCGCCGGTAAGATGTCGGCGGCGCGGCGCCGGCGCGATCAATGTTGACCGCAAACATTAATGTTTTCATCAGTCTTTCTCAAATCACAGCTTAAATTTACAACAGATTCAAGCCTATTCATGAGTTCAAAAATTCACAAGTCGCTGGCTAGAAACTGGTCTTCTTCATTATTCATCAAGAGAAGTAGAAATCTGGTAGAAACGAAATGGCTGTGGCGTTTCAGAACCCTTGCATAATACGAGTAGTTGAAGTATCTATTAGCTATGTATTCTTAACATAAATAATTATCAAAATTAGTAGTTTTTTTCATCGAGCATTACTGCATATAAAACTTCAAATACCGTATCACAAAATTCGTCAGTTATCTGGGTAAAAACTTTGAATATAACTTTGAACTTAGAAGGTTAATTTTTTCATAATGCCCTTTGCCTGTATCTGTTTTGTCACCTTTAAAACAGTTGAAATGGGCGACTTTGATATTGATTGTTTTTTTTTTTGCTCTTTTGGATTCCTAAGAAGCCTTCTTGTATTAAAAACTGGTTTTTAATTACAATTTAAAAAAAATGCATTTTAAAGTTTTTTTTGGCTTCTTTAAAGAATATATGTCATGTAGGCTAAGGCTGAACTGCTGCTTTTTTATCGCTTTTGGCTGCTCTTTTGGATATTATTCATTTTTTCTTTTGGGGATTCATTCCAAATTATAAACTGATAAATACCTAATATCAGTCAAATTATAAACTGCATCTAAAAGGAGTAAATCTATCAAATTGAAAAATACATGATGAACACTTCACATGAGAACACTTCAATTACAATGACACAAAAAAACACTTTATAGTTTATTCGCTATGAAGAAAAATGAAGTGCCAGCTATTTTCTTAGGTAAAAAATGAAAAGCTCATCCGTTTTAAGTGTAATTCAATGAAATAATATGCAGACTGAAGTAGCTCCAGGAAGATGTTGAAATGTTCATCCTAGTTCGTCACTTTTAATCCAAGCAAAATGTTAGGACACTTAGTATCAGTTATTGAGTTTAAGCCTTGATTTCCAAATGCTCACAAGAATTACCAAATTTAAGAAAGTCGCAACAATAAGTCACCTTTGGTCAAAATACTTAGACTCCTCTTTGATCCCCACCCAGGCTCAAAGCTTCTGCTATGGTCATTTCCATGGAAATCTCCAAAGAGTTTCTTTTTAAAATAGCTTTCAAGTGTAGTTAGGGGTATTTAGACTTTTTTGCTTTTCTTCAAAGTTTTGAAAAAAGTGTTATAATATTCCAAATGTTACATTTGTGCATATTTTTGGTAATCATTTGTGGGGTGATCGAATTTTCTAAACCACTGTAGATACGTAAGAACGTTGCAACATCTGGTACCCTGAGGTCATAAGACTGTCAAAGACTCCTCCTTGAACCTCCCAAATTGAAAGCTTTTATTATGACCTGGCCTTTTAATGTAACTTGGGCACTGGACCAAGGGCGCCATTGTTACTCGAGCGCAACGTTAGGTGGGGATGTCGATATCGCTTTCGTCACACCAATTCGTTTTAGTGTGAATCTGCCTGGTACATATGAATGAATGTTTTCAAAGTAAACCCGTTTCATCAATAGGAAAACAAAACCGGATTGGACGCATATATCCCTTTCCCTTTGGACGATAAAACCATGCAAGTGCTGTATCAAGTATAACTCACGAAAATCTTGTTAATTTTGTCAACTTTTCAACTTTTTGGCATCCCTGCTTTCAATAAGAAAAAAATCAAGGTACTGTCACTTAAATATAATAACTCCCTATGCCCCCCCTTCTGGATACCATCTTGATAGGATACCGTCTCTGCTTTAAATAAAAAAATAATTAACTTATTGGCACCCCTGCTTTAAGAAAAAATCGAGGTATTATCATTTAAATATGATAGCTCAATACCCTCCCCCCCTCTCGATGCCACCTTGATAGGATGCCGTCTCTGCTTTAAATTAAAAAAATGAACTTTTTGGGATCCCTGCTTTCAATAAAGAAAATTTCGAGCTATGAGAAATCGCAAAATACCCAAGACAATGAACAAGTCCTAATGGGGGGCCCTTGGTCTATCAAAATATTTCAATGGTTTTCCAGGGAATTTGATATCATTTTCTTCTGTCTCCACTTTAAATGAAAAAAATAATTATCTTTTGGGATCCCTGCTTTCAATAAAAAAAATGAGGCATTATCATTTAAAAATGATAGCCCCCTATCCCCCTCCCCTATAGGCAATAATTTACAATTTATTTATGAATCATATTTTTGGGGTAACTTCCGGTTCAGTCTTTAATTCCTCAACCTTGTACATAGCTGAGTCTATAGCTAAATTTTGTCTCAACCGAAGGCTGTTTTTTTTTTTTTTTTGGGGGGGGGGGGTTAAAATGTTCCAGAAAGAAGATTATATTTTCTATCAGGTGTTCAATAATTGAGTATTAAACATTAAGAAAATCTCATCTAAAAACAGCAAAAAAAAAAAAAATCTGCAAACTTACAATTTAGCTGTAGAAACAATCTGTCGGCTGTCAATTTCAAAATTCAACAAAAGGCTGAAGCTGTATAGTAGTGAATGCGTTTTATAATTCTATTCAACTTGAAAATAAAATTCTTGACTACGAATGATGTAAGAAATAGCGATTGGGAAACTGCATTCGAAATGATTTAAACTCATTTCATAAAGACGATACTTTTTTTTGTCAACATATGAAGAACTGTGTATATTGCAATATTCGCAATAGCATATTGCATCTGTCTGGTTTTTATGCAAAATAACAAAAGAGACTAAAATGAATGAACAAGAGAGTAGTGAAGAATTATGGTGTACAAAGTAATATTTGACAAGGAAAGTCACTGGTGATAAATCACTAGGGGTGGCACCGTGATTGCGTGATTTTTGGGGATTTGGGGAACCAAATTTTTTTTCGGGGTGACGCATAGATTTTCGGGGAAATACCCGAAAATTCGGGGATAGTGCAAGCTCTGCTTGATTTCTAATCAGGAAAATCGAAATACTAAACCACACGAGAAGGAAAAGCTCCGTCTTCGCGGTTGACGCAATAAAGAATTGCCGTAAAAATAATTTAAAGTCGACCGAACGCCGCCGCCTCTACCGGCGGCGGCGTGCCTGCGGCGCGCCGGCGGCGTTACGACACTTCGGCGGCGTTCGACCGGGCCTCTCGTCGGCGGCGTTCGGTCGATCTGCCGGCGCGGGCGCCGGGGTTCTATAGATTATAGATATAGAGGGAGGAGAGAAGAGAGATAGAGAGAGTATAGAGAGAGAGACGAGCGAGAGGATAGATAGAGAGTGGAGAGAGAGAGAGTAGAGAGAGAGAGATGAGTGAGCGATAGAGAGGAGAGAGAGGGATGAGATGTAGAGATGAGATGAGAGAGAGAGATGAGAGAGAGAGCCTCCCCCTTTGTTTTTGTGACATAGAGATAGAGAGAGAGAGATGAGATGTGATCGATGAGAAAATGATAGAGATGAGTAGTAGATCTAAGAGAGAGAGATAGATCTTATGAGAGAGATAGAGAGAGAGAGCGAGAGACATATGAGAGAGAGAGAGAGAGAGAGATAGAGAGTAGTAGAGAGAGTGAGAGAGAGAGAGAGAGCAGAGATAATAGAGAGAGAGGAGAGAGAGAGATCTAGAGACGCGTAGAGAAGATTGGCGAGAGAAGAGAGAGAGATAGCGCAGAGAGAGATGAGATGATAGCGGGATACGAGACATAGTATGAGAGATAGAGATATAGAGCTAGAGAGAGACGATAGGAGAGAGAGAGATAGAGAGAGAGATAGAGAGAGTGAGGAGATAGAGAGAGAGAGAGAGATATAGAGAGTAGAGAGATGAGAATATATATAGAAGAATAGAGATAGATAGAGATATAGAGATGAGAGATAGAGAGTAGAGAGATAGATAGATAAGAGATAGATAGAGAGAGAGATAATAGATATATGTAGATAGAGAGTATAGTATAGATATAGAGAGAGATAGTAGATAGAGATAGATATATATATATAGAGATATAGATATAGATATAGATGATATAGATATGATAGATATAGAGAGTGATATGATATAATATATGTAGATATGTATATATAGATAGATAATAGATAGATATAGTAGAGATATATATAGATATAGAGAGAATATATATATAGATGATATATATATAGTATATATATATATATAGTATAGATATATAATATATATATAGTATATGATATATATATATAGATATATATATATAGATATATATATATATATAATATATTATATATATATATATATATATATATATATGTATATATACATATGTATATATATATATATATATATATATATATATATATATATATATATATATATATATATATATATACTATATATATATATATATATATATATAACATATAATATATAATATATGAAGCGTTTTTTGAACAATTTGGTTCTTTCCCCCCAGGAGTTGCATGAGTCATGTTAACTCCATGGGTGTATGCTCATACATTTGAAATGTTCTAAAAAACGATTTTTGCAAGATTTTCATCTTATAACGTAATTGATCGTCGGGGCGTCGATAGGGCCATTGAAAGGGTGGCCTGGCGTTCTCCGATCCTCTCTGTTTCTTAAAAGGCTGTTAGAACTTTTAATTGTGACTGAATTAGTTCTCGCCCAATTTTCTATAATTCTCTTTTCTATGTGGTGAGGTCAGAAAAAAAAATATACGAGAGCCTTATTGATCATCGACCCCACCACTAGTTAAGCATTTATCACATCAGAGAATTATTGATGATTGTTTTGAACGAGGTTCGATAGTCTAACTTGTGAACAGCCATGAATACAGATGTTCCTCCCTTCCCCCTCTTTTCAGTATTAATAATTATTTTCCTTGATTGGATTGACATATTTTTACTTGTTTGAATTTAGAAGTTTAGGAAATCTGATAGTAAAAGCGATTTCTGCAAGGCAAGATTTGAGTAAATTACTGATAATGTGGGATGATTTTGAACTAATGAAATTATCCAGGGTGATTTTGATATCGAGTATTGATTCAGTAAGTGAGTTATCTGTGTCATCCTCAGTTATAGAGGGGAATATAGCCAGCAACGAAAATGTTTAGATGGATGGCCTGATAATCTGGACTTGACTTATTTTTTGCACGAAATTCTCGTAGTTGGGGGGGGGGGGGGGGTTTCTAAGGGTGGATAGGGTGCTCCTTGTTTATGCAGATAGGTGTAAATAAAGATTTATTTTTCAGCATCAGAATTATTACGAGAAGCTGAAAAGTTGATCGAAATGAAATTTCATCCACAAACTATCATTTCTGGGTGGAGAAAAGCTATCAAAGCCGCGAAGGATGCTCTTGAAAAATCCACTAAAAATAATAGGTATATCGTGATTGATTCTTTACTTTAATTTCTTACCATATCTTCTTTTTTGGCATGTTACTCCTATTGAGGGTTGCACAAGAACTAAAAAAGCGGATAGAGCTTTTTATAATCTATATCGTCATCGAGATATCGACATCTTATAGAGTATCTTGTATTTTTGTATTTAATATGTTATTAGAGCAACACATTGGTTTTATTTTCTTTTTTTTTTCTTTTTTTCCGTATGTGGTTGATTTTTGATTACTGGAAGAAAGTGATAAGGATCTAGCCTTCCCTTTATTATGGAAACTGTGCTTCTGGTCGATTTATTTAAAATGTAGTTCTATTAGTCTAGGTCATAGAGGGCTATGTGAAATTCTCCGCAATTTTTTGATTCTTCAAGCCGCGATCTGCGCTCGAATGGAAAGCTCCATGAAAGCAGGCTACAGCAGGCTAGGGTTTTCTGTCCCATTGCTAAAATGTTCTGTTAGAATAATAAATAAAAAAAAATGAGATCCAAAAAAGGACCATTTCCCCTTGAAAGTACTGCCATGTAATTCTACAAGTCATTTCTGTTGGTGAGTTTGGAGAAGTTCGCTGTTCTATCTTCTGTGTTTGGGACTGGGACAGGGAAAGGGTATAACATGTGCCACTTAAACTTTAAGATTTTTCCCGGTGCTAAAAAAAATTGCTGGTTCTCTCTTGGCTCTTATCTTAGTTTGCCTACATATGAACTTTAATCCCTGCTGAGCGAATTTTCTCTCGAGCGATTGTGATACTTTTTTTTGGGGGGGGGGAGGGCGACGAGAAGATAGAATAGAAGAATGATTTTTAATTTTGTGTCTTCGGTATCCAGTTAGGTCGTGAAATTTATTAGAAATTAATTAATCTAATTCGTTTATTTTTATTTATTTTATTATTATTTATTGTTTTGTCTTTTTTTTGGGATGTGGGGGGGGGGTAGCTAAGGATGGCTGGTTGTAATTGTGTATGTTGAGTTTTGTAAAGGGTGATGTCTGTCCATACAAGTTTAATAACCTTCGGGTTTTGTTGTTAATGTGTTTTCTTTCTTTTTAATAAAACCCTTTTTTCTCTCTCTTTGATATTAGAAAGTTGGCCCACGTCAAGACGATCAACTTTCGAACCAAGAGATCCACAGTTTCCTTTTTAATGACGATCAATACTGTTTTAGGAGCTGATGAATGACTACCGCTTTTTTTTTTTTTTTTTTCCAAAATTCCTTCATGTGAGACACCATTTTGAAATTCTGAAGGGACTGACAACATATTTGTTATACATCAGAAAAATAATTGGATTATAAATATGCTCAAAAAGAAGCTAAAACCCGATTTATTGTTGAAACAAGCGCTAAAAGATGATCCTTTGTCTCTCCATTCGACCCCTTCTCCGACGTCCAAATCGCTTGAAACTTGTGGGACAAGAAATTTTGGGCAAAGGGAACAGAGTGAATGAATGTTCAGAGGTGTCGCCACTTTTGAGCCACGCTGAACTTTCAGACTAAAGTGCACGATTATCTGGAAGTATTGCTGAAGGGCACCTATAGCCAAAATAGCTTTTAACAAGAAATTTTACACCATTGACATTTGGAGCCCCTGGTGATAGCAAGCGTCAAGGTTTGATTATTTGGAGATGTCTCTGCTATCACAAAGTCACTTGAAGGCAAGAATCACAAGTTGTGTTGATCTTCAGGGGTGAGGGTTAGATATTCCTGGTAATTCGAATACCTAATTTAAGGCAAGAATCACAAGTTGTGTTGATCTTCAGGGGTGAGGGTTAGATATTCCTGGTAATTCGAATACCTAATTTAAGGCAAGAATCACAAGTTGTGTTGATGTTCAGGGTGAGGGTTAGATATTCCTGGTAATTCGAATACCTAATTTAAGGCAAGAATCACAAGTTGTGTTGATGTTCAGGGGTGAGGGTTAGATATTCCTGGTAATTCGAATACCTAATTTAAGGCAAGAATCACAAGTTGTGTTGATGTTCAGGGGTGAGGGTTAGATATTCCTGGTAATTCGAATACCTAATTTATACATTTTAAGTTTCGGAACTTTTTCTTCGTGCAAGTGGCTATGCAACGATTGTAAATAATAGCTCAACGTTGTGGTGTAGTTTAGCAATTATTAGTAAAGTTTTTAATTGGGAATCAATCGATAACAGATGGAGTGTCATCTTTGAGTTTTTGCATAATCGCCCTTTAGTCTATTATACTAGTTCAGGTAGAAAATCAATTATGATGTATGAACTGATGAATAAACCAGTGTTCATTATAATCATGAGTAATAAAATGACTTCATTTAGCCAATAATGGGTATCTACTAGGAGGGAATAATTTTTGATCGACTCAATTCTTAGAATACATATATTTGTCTTTTTTCTTCTTGCAATCGTAGGCCAAATGATGGAATAAAATGTCTATTCTTGTAAAATATAAAAATTATTCTGTATTTTTAGCGAGAACCAAGAGGCTTTCAAAAACGACTTGCTGAACATCGCAAGAACAACGCTTAGCTCCAAGATCCTAAGCCAGCACAAAGATTTCTTTTCTAATCTCTGTGTTGACGCAGTTCTTCGTCTAAAGGGTTCTGGAGATTTGACTGCAATTCAAATAATTAAGATCAGTGGTGGAACCCTTTTAGATTCATTTCTAGATTCTGGTAAGTGTTTTTGTAGGTATTCACGTATGAAAGTTGGGGAAGGGGATATGACGCCTCGCGATTTTCAGATCTTCGTGGTTTTTCAGATACTTTTGCCCGATGTATGGAAGTATGGATGAGAGTGTGGGTACTTTAATGTATGAGTGTGAAGAACTGAGTGAGTTGCGAAATGAAGTGTATGGAGAGTGTATGTTTGATGAGAGATGGCTGATGAATGTAATGACTGATGAATCTTTTGCAAGTGTTACAAATTTAGGACGATTTCTCAGGCTGGCTTTGGAACACATAAGTAGATTTTTTTGTGATACGTGTTTTCTTTGTTTATGTAATGTCAATTATTTAGAATTGAATGTTCTTTTTTGTATTGCCTTGGCCCTAGGGCCTTTAGCGCAGTACAACTTACTTACTATTAAGCACAGTATGTAAATTATAGGCAGTATGATCTTTCCCTATCTCACCCATTTTAAAAACCCGGACCGAGGTGCGAGTGCTCTAGAGAACGTAGAAACATAAGCGACATTAGATCTTTTCACGGGTAGACAAGTCAGATTTCTCTTGAACGCGAAACTTGGCTTCAACGTTGGAACACTAAATTTTGAATAAAACTAATTTTAAATTAATTTATTCCAATACATATATGAATTTCGGTAATTAATAGTGCAATGTTATTATTAGATGTTTTTAGGAATTAAAAGTAGGTTTCGAAGTCTCAAGTTGGTTTCAAAGGCATTTTGAGAAGTTTCTGCCAAAATACATGTTCCACGGTAATTGGACCGCTGATGGCAGATCAAATGATAGAAGCTGTTTGTACGCGCTAATGCAAGAATAAGTGGGAGGAGCTATGTTCGCATCGAGAATGAAGAGCCAGAAATTATCTAGGGTAAACTTACTGCTATATCTTTATACTGTGCTATTAAGACTCAAAGGTTTTTTATGTAATTAATTATTAAGGCTTTTGTTATTAACTATGTTTTATTTATCTAGCACCAATTATTATTAAAAAAAACTTAACAAAACCACATCCCCCCGAAATACCATGGCATGATATGAAGGAGGGATAATCTAATTTTACAATAGCCTATTAAGGCTTTTATAAAATTAGATCCCGTTTCTGCTGTTTATAGCTGTTTATTTTCTTTTTTTAAGGTTTCCTTTTGAACAAAAAGCCTGGCGTGAATCAACCCAAGAGAATTGAAAACGCCAAAATACTTATTGCAAACACGCCCATGGACTATGATAAGATTAAAGTATGTCCCTTTTCATCTTCTTCCTTCAATTTGCTATAATTCTATTTGATTGCTTTCAACCTGCGAGTTTAGGTTTTTGATATTAGTGTTAATTTTGAAAGTTCAGACCCTTGCCTGTGTAATTAAAATGAAAACAAATAGATATATGATTAATAGACAAAATTTTAATTCAGAATTTGAAAATAAAATAAAATATGCCCAAATGTTTTGGCTTCATGTCGCTTTATCCACTAAAAAAAATAAATAAATGCAAAACTCTGCATCATAAAAGGTAATGACATAAAAACATGATAAGACAAAATCGTTCTATAAAAGCTCTAAACTCTTATGGTGACAAAACTGTGCACAAATCCAATCTAACTGAGGATTAATGACGTAAAGCCAAGAGTATGGGTAACTTATAAGAGTGGAGTAATAAAAGTATCACCAATGCCATCTATCGTTTTGTGCTTCGTGGCATTTTTAAAACTTCACGATTATGTTCTTTTTGTTTGTTTTTTTTTGTCATAAATTGATGTCAGATATATGTCAGTACATTTTAGAAATTACACTCATTTTCCCTGATTATTGAAATAAAAAATGGAAAGAAACGCCAAACATTAGATGGCGTTGGTATTTTTTTTTTTACAATTGTGCTAGTTTCCACTTGTATAAGTTATCCATACTCTTTGAACCTGCAGCTCCAAAAACTTAATATGAGATTGTAAAAAAATGAAATAATCTTTTAATTCAAACATCTTACGCATAACCTTGGTCAGTACAATTAGAAGTAATTAAAATCAGAATAGATATAATAGTAGAGCTTAACTAGCCAAAAATATGGGTCGACCCCAAACAAGCTGCAACAGAAATGATTTTTATACCATGTTGTAAAGAAAGAAAAAAAAGCTCGACAACATATCCAAAGTTGCACATTCTAGGTCGACGCAAAACTAGTTTTTTTTGCTTTTCTTGTCCATTTTTTCAGTTTAAAAAAAATATGAACTGTCGGTAAATGTTCGTTTTTTCTATATATGAAGTATAGTCCCGTTGTAAAATGAAGCGCTGAGCCCGAAAATGAAAGCAAATTTGGTATAAAGTGTACAAGAGAAAAGTCTCATAATCATCAATATGTGATTTTACCCTTCTCATCGTCGCGACCTCTTTTTCACCATACTATCAGAAGGCAATTATTCTGACATAAAATGATGAGCTGAGCCCAAAAATGAAATTAACCTGATGTAGTGTCTACTAGAAAACCGGTTTCATATTCACCAATATGCACTTTTTTAATTTTATTTGACATGTTTCTTTTAGCACTTATTGTCCACCAATTTGTCGATTGTTGCAAAAAGAAGTGAGCTGATAACTTATGGTTGGCTCGTTTAGAAGACCAGTTAACGCACAGAAGGCAGCTACACCACTTTCATTACCTTCATATGTAATAAATTATATCAACGTTTCGTCCCTCGCTTTGTCCAAGTGATTTCGCGGATAAAGCCGTAAGCTAAAAAGTCACAATTGAATGTTACCCCGAGTAATCATTTATTAAGTCACGTTGATGCCCGTGTTTGATATCTTGCCATGTATAGATACAAAAAAGTCATTCGATATATCCGCCATATAAGAAGCTAAAAAAGTTTCACAGTGAATGTTGATCAAGTTTCACTTCACCGTTTATTAAGCCTTCCAGAGTGGGATGCATGTGATCAGACGTTTTGATAGATTCTGGGCTGGGCTCTCCACAGATCTTGTCGTTGAGCAAGAGCTCATGCGTTGTCTCAAAACGGCTGGTGATCTTACCGATGGAAGTGGTATGACAGAGGTTCAAAGGTCTTGATGGGTTCTGTCTCGACCAGTCAGCTCTGCACTAAATCGTCAGATGGAGGGTATGTCACAGGCTTTCTATGGAACTAGTGAACAACATAAGGAAACGTCCGAGCCAAGGCAGCTAAGAGACTGTATAGACGCCCAAATCGTTGTCGATTTCTTAGAAAAAGGATCACCATTGAATGGGGATCTTCAACTAAGAAACATCACCAACGGTCTGACAGCCTACGAATCGGCCAACGTCGATTCTGCTAGAGATTAAGGCCTAAAAATCATTGACTCCATGTCTGGAAAGCTGGTCGCTGATTTTGTGTTTCGACGAAAACAACAAGCAGTTCAAATTAGTACAAAGCAGAATCCAGGTGGAGATTACAAAAGACTGGACCCCACTCTCCTTTTTCAGAGGTTCATGACGCTAGAAAAGAGGATCAATCTCATATAATCTGAGTACTTTCAACACGAACTGTGTTCCTACCCGGCATCACTTTTTGACAGTTTTTGCATGCTCTGGTCTCCGAACAAGCAAAAGTTCGGCAAGGCTATAGCATGGGCTTCCAATCTACTCCCCTTCCTAAAGGGATTCGATATATCATCGACGGTGGAGTTCTTCTGCACAGAATTCCATGGGCCAAAAACCAACGATACTCCGAAATCCTTGACCATTATGCTACTTACTTGACTCAAAAGTATCCATCTGCCACTATTGTGTTCGACGGCTACGTGGCGGAGCTACCATAAAGGATATGGCTCAGTCGAAAAGAAGTCGTATAATCGGCCGTGAGATCTTCTTCACAGCAGATATGCAGCTGAAGGTAAGGATGAGTTCTTGTCCTGCAAGAAAAAACAAGACCAGGTTTATCTGCACGTTGGCTGTTTATTTGCGATCAATGGGCTTCGTCGTAGTCTAGGCACCAGGTGTGGTAAAGCTTTCTAATTTAGTTAATTATCAAATTAGTAAAAATATATATGACGCAAATATAAAGTTTTCAAAATACCACTTTTTAAGATAAGGATACAAATCGTGGAATGTGTGGGCTTGGAGGGAACTTGCTCAATAACCAATTTCCTGGCTAAATGCGTCAATTTACCGGAAGAACGTGGTTAGGTTTTTCATATATATACCCCGATTTTGGGACTGAAGGCAGACTTTTTGACTTGCCGGGTGAACCTCTGCCCGTTTGTTTTCTCATTAGAAATACCTTGGACTTTGTCTTATAATCGTAAGTGTCTAAGTATCTTATTTATATTTTATTGTTGTTTTATTGAGACTTGTGGGCTACTTGGGACAGCCAGTCCCAGTAGCCAGAATATATCCAATTTTATTATCTGATAAATGAATAAAAGTATTGTATTTTAGACGAACTCTCTACGATCTATTTTTAGCCTCTCGAACATACTCAGTCGGTACGCCTCATTAGTTCGGTCATAGCCTAAGGCACGCTACCAAAGTTCAATTACCTTAGGGCCAGAGTTTATCTCCCCTATAAAGGGAGAATAAAGGCATCTACGACTACAACCCCCAAATACCAAATAATATTACTTCATAACACAGGTGATGCAGATGTCCCAATTGTGCAAGCGGCTGTTTATTCTTCCCGGCATTACGACATTGCCGTCATTGAAGATGATACTGATCTTTTGGTTCTATTGTGTTTCATGGTGACATATCAAGCAAGAAACTATTCTTTGCACCTGGGCCAAAGTCGAACGAAGCTCCTCGAATATGGGATATTCACAAATTAAAAGAGAAGCTGGGCCAAGAGACATGCTATCTGATTCTTTTTTGCTCACGCCATCTTAGGCTGTGACTCTACTTCACGGATCCAAAGTGTGGGAAAAGTCCTTGCTCTGAAGACGCTAATGGCAGATGCCGATTTTCGTAAATCAGCTGCAGTTTTCATGCTGAAGTCAGCTTCAAAGGAGGAAGTAAGGGTTGTTGGAGAAGACGCTCTGCTCATGATATATGGCTCATCAAAAGGGGGAAATCTGAATGAATTCTGCAAGGAAGTTTTTAAAAAGGAAGGTGACTACTGCTAGCACGTTCGTCCACCCAGAATAGTTACCACCAATTTCTGATGCGGCTGAATTCAACAGTTACAGGGTTTCCTACCAAGATTAGGTATGGAGTGGAAATCCTGATTCTGAACTTAAAGCCGAGGAATAGGGTTGGAAAAATAAAGATGACTTCTTGTATCCATTGACTACTGACGTCCCACCAGCCACTCGTCTGCTTCTGAAAATAGTGAAGTGCTCCTGTCAACTGGAATGTAGCTCAACGAGATATTGCCGCTTTAAAAACGGCTAAGCTTGTACTGCAGCGTGTAAAACGTGCAAAGGAACAGCATGTTCTGACTCTCCAAGAGTTAAAAGCTATAACAATGAGGAAAACGTCAAAGCTTAAATATCTGAATCAAAAGAATAAGTTGTGAATACTAGTCGGAGTTTGATTCTGTCTTTCAAATGTTTATGAAGTTGATTCGATAATTTTATCAGTTGTGAAGACTAGTGAGTGTGTTGATAATAGTCTATTCTAAGAGGGATCTAAAATGTCGGCCGCTGAAAACTAGTTTCATAGATGATTTCCTTTTTCTAATATTTTTGATGTTTTAATAAAGATCAGGTGATGGAGCCAGTGAAGATCAGATTCAGGATAACTAATTATCAGATCTCAAAACCGACAATTTAGCCAGTAAGTCCAGGGGACTTGTTGGTCATATGTCAATCCTATGACACGGTATTCCACCTTTAGTATACAAGCGGCCAAGCCTATTAGGCTTAGGTCTCACTTGTTCACCGCCTGTGAGTCAAAGCAAATTCAGTCCCAGATTTTGCATCCAAGTCCAGTGGACATTGTCCGTCACGCGTCAACCCAAAATCAATCCAATCTTTTATCCCTTGTTTCTATGACTATCTTACCTTAGTTCTGCCCTAGGAATGACATATGGATGGATGATAGATAGATTTATTTATCAACAAATGAAACGACATCATTTTTATACAATCCTAAAAAGGGCTTATCCCACAGTTGCCTCGCAATCACTCGGACTATCTGTCTTGGCTTTTTCTACAATTAGCAATGTCTTGATGCATGCGAAATGCTTTATTTAAATTCAAGTACGCAAAGAAAACTAGTTTTGTGTCGACCTAGAATGTGCAACTTTGGATATGTTTTTCAGCTTTTTTTTCTCTACAACATGGTGTAAAAATCATTTCCGTTGCAATTTGTTTTTACCAACAATCGACGAATTGGTGGACAATAAGTGCTAAAAGAAACATGTCAAATGAAAATGAAAAAGTGCATATTGATGAATATGAAACGGGTTTTCTAGTAGACATTACTTCAGGTTAATTTGATTTTTGGGCTGAGCTCATAATTTTATGTTAGAATATTTGCCTTCTGATAGTATGGTGAAAAAGAGATCCCAACGATGAGAAGGGTAAAATCACATATTGATGATTATGAAACTTTTCTCTCGTACATAGTACATCAAATTTGCTTTCATTTTCCAGCTCAGCTCTTCATTTTAAATTGAGACTATACTTCATATACAGAAATATGAACATTTACCGACAGTTCATTTTTTTCAGAAAAAATTGACACGAAAAGCAAAAAAAAAGCTAGTTTTGTGTCGACCTAGAATGTGAAACTTTGGATATGTTATTCAGTTTTTTTTTTTTTTTTCTCTCCAACATGGTGTAAAAATCATTTCTGTTGCAGTTTTTTTGGGGTCAAAGTCTAGTTTGATTTTACTAGGCTTTCTTCAAACAATTATGCTAAAAAGAGTGAATCATTTTTTTTTTCTAATCTGGTGTATGTACAGGCTCTAAAATATAT